>CM037469.1:2824374-3424374 GCA_021014325.1 Plazaster borealis
TTCACAATGTTTTATACTATCAACAGCTCTCCATTACTCGTTACCAAGTAAGGTTTTATGCCAATAATTATTTTGAGTAATTACCAATAGTGTCCACTGCCTTTAAAGGGATTGTATACGTTTGGTAATTGGAACCCACTGTTTGTTTCAATCTTACATAGTTGTAGATATACCATAAAACTAACCATTTCAAAAGATGGTAGCGTTTTTGAGATAATAATTGCCGGAAATCTGGATCGGTTATATCCAAGCAGGAAGAATCTGGACGTTACTGCAGTAACGCTTCTCAGATTCAAATTTTGGGGGATAAAAAGTGATGTCTTTTTCTATAACCGAAGTACTTCGAAGTGAAAAGTTCCAAAAATACATTATACTATCCAAAGCTGCTGTACTTCTTAATACAAAGTAAGTTTTTATTGCCATTATATTTCAGAGTCAATACCAAACGTATACTGACCCTTACGATTCCGTACCAATTTTGTTAAAAAAAGGAGGCGTGGTGACTAATCGAAAAAGCATGCCCAAAGAGCACCTTTGGTTCTCATTTTGTTCTTTTGTTGAAGACCTACTTCTTGTCATCTCGCGCTTGAATAAATTAACTGATCTATCAGGGATTGAGCCTTTTAATTCATTGAATTGGTGCACATTCCTTGGACTGGGTTCGACTGCGAAATGCCACCTGTATATAAGATCATTGTTATGCAAATAAGGAGTTTTGCGCTTTTTCGACTAACTCATTGTGCGAATACCCGCATGGCATTAATGGACAGTGTCGCGGACTGGATGGACGGCAGCATGGCCGCGGACCTCTCGCCTCTGGGATTTGGACGTCGCGTTTTCTGACGAACTTTTACTGATAAATTCATCAACATTTTCACCATGGCCAGTCATGTGCATTTAGAGATATTTCAGCAATATAACTGTTGCACTTTTAAAACCAATATTGTGATACTCTTTGAGGCTTGCCTTGGCCAGTATTTGAAGTACAAGAGGTAAAACCCTTGTGCATTTTTCTCAATGGCAAGAAGCTGGACACATCTTTCCAACATTATCTTGTTGAGGTAAGTAGCTTGGGAACATTACCTCTAATTATTTAGCCACAATTATAGACTTAAATTTATAATGTTCGTTAAATTACCCCCATTTGAAATTGAATACATTATTTGAGAGATATGGTTGAAACTAGTTCCAGTAACTTGGGCGCTGTACTCCTTTTTAATTTTGTTAGACATCTTCGGTAGTACGACCGAAGATTTCAATTCTTTTTTTTTTAAGGAGTAAAGCGCACCAGTATACTGGGTCTAGTTTCAACCATAACTCCCAAATAGGCAGCAAATAACTGTCAGTGTCAGTCAGGTGGAATCTCAACCAATGGAAATAACATGTGGCTTTTCCTCACCAAGAAGAACGATAATGAAAATGAGTGTTCAATCTAATTTGCTGTATGGTAAAGACCCTGGTGTTATAGCCGATAGTTTGCAGAAGTAGCAGTAGGGGAGCCAGAATCAGGCAGGCAGTGGCTGAAGTGATTGATAACAAACTGTATTTGCACCTCGGCATATTTGCACCTCGGCAAAACTGAGTCTATCCATTTTTAATTTAGGATCCAATAAGAAATTAAGCAATGTTGATAAATTTGAAGTTTCTTTTCATTGGAAGATTATAAACATAATGTTTCCTTTTAAACAATAAACAAAACAAATTAGTCCTTACTTTTTCACAACAAAATGCTTGTTTAGGGGCCACTTATTTGGTAGTTCTCCGAGCTGGTCTTTATATCGCATGTTAATACACCCCCATGTGACCAGTCTCTGACCAATAAGAGTGCATAAACTCTCGGAGGTGTCTTTTAATGCAACCCCCCAAAAAAAAAAAAAAATAAAAAAAAACCTGTAAACTGTATCATTGATTGGTTGTCATTTTCCCCAGGATTCGGGGAAGGACCATGACGCAGGTGTCAGCGGAGTTTGACCAGCAGTGAGCTCCCGGCGAGCCAAACTTAAAGCGACATTAAGAAACTGTTTCTTGAGATGCAGAATAAAGGAACATCTTTGTGCTGACGACTCTCCTGAGACTTTTACTAGATGGGTGTTGAAGATCTATGGATATGTGGTATGTGGACGTACTTGGAGGTTCGCCAAAGGACCAAGGTAAAGAAAACTTTGCCGTATATCCGACCTCCACTTTTTAAGTTCTTATGTAGCATTCACCTTTTTGATGTTGGATCCATTTCCCCTTTAAAACAAATCTCAACCAAGTGGCAGGAAAAAATCTAGTAAGGTTTGAACAAACAAAAAATTGAATGAGTGCAGCAGTGAGCTCACTGGTCAATCTTTTTAATAGAATTTGAGAAGAACTGGCTTTTGGACCTTTCTAAAACAAAACCACCCCCAAAAAACAAAAGACTAACACAACAAGAAAAAAAGTTAAATTATTGATAGAGTGCAATAGTGGAGGTCGGATAAAGCAAGTTGACCTTCAAGACAAAGACAAGAGTGTGAAGGCTGCGAATGGTAAGAGAAGATCTAACCCGTTCTCTTGCAGAGTCCCTCCCTTTTGTACCATCCCCCTCCCCCACGATGTTCGTCGATCTTGTTGATGTTGTCCTCGCTTGTTTAGCTTTCAATGTGACTTCACACTGTCTTGGCATTTCTTGATTTGCATATTGGTCGAAGCCAGTGATGCTTTTAATTAGGAGACTAGTCTTACTGGAAATCTCTGTCGGGGTTGATACTTCAAGTCGTCAGTTGTCATGTTTATTTATAATTGTCATAATTACACATTTCAAATAGTGTTTATAAACAAAGGTACTGAATCTATTTTAGACTTTATTAACAATAATTTTCAATAATTCTCCTAAGATATTAGTAATCTTTTTGAGGAATAAAGCAAAACAAAGTGTAATAATTAAAACAAAAAACTAAAACACATAAGTGTTTCAGTCAAAAAATTATCCCAGTCCAATCACCATTCATTTTGATGAGCAATGTTTGATTTAGGAGTATTAAATAGATCATTTAGACCAGCTAAATGAATATTTACAAACACTTAATATCAGCATTCCATCACTTCTGAATGTAGGCATTTCCAACACATTAAATCTTTGGAAATTGAAAATTAATAACAGAATAAATAAACAACATGGCTGTAGACCTTTCTCATTAATAGATCAAAGCTAAAGAAAAAGAAAAAAGTGGGACAAAACTTGTAGTAAACACAAGTTTTGTTCAAAAGCTGTCGTCCCGAAATGCAAATCTTCTATACTAGGGTCTAAAGCTTATAGGGCTCAATGTAAAACTTCCTTAAACCACTTATTTGTGAGCGCTGCTAAAAAACATAAGGAAAAAATGAATGAGGTAAGAAAAAAGAAGGAAAAACTGAAGATGACGAGAGAGAAGACAGGAGGGTGAAACAGAGCAGATCATCCATGGAGGAAAGATGTCAGCAATGCCTGGGTTTGTATGGATGGTAAGACAGTAAGGCTTAGAGTATTTAAAGTGTTGGCCTAGAGATAAGACTAACTCTCTACTCTTTCAGCAGGTTCACTGACAACAGGTAAAGTATAAGGTGCGATATTGTCTTGAGCCAAAACAAAGAACTGCGCCGTCATCAATGCAGAACTTGAGTTGACGATGAAGACGGTCCCTTTGATGTCTGATGAGTGACTAGAGGCCAGTGAGGTTGGCTGTTTGCAACAAAGGTTAAGTACAACAGGTGAAGTATAAGGTAATTAACCCTATCCTCCACAGCTTCTAACCTTTCCTCCACAGCTTCTAACCTTTCCTCCACAGCTTCTAACCTTTCCTCCACAGCTTCTAACCTTTCCTCCACAGCTTCTAACCTTTCCTCCACAGCTTCTAACCTTTCCTCCACAGCTTCTAACCTTTCCTCCACAGCTTCTAACCTTTCCTCCACAGCTTCTAACCTTTTCCTCCACAGCTTCTAACCTCTCCTCCACAGCTTCTAACTTTTCCTCCACAGCTTATAAACCTTTCCTCCACAGCTTCTAACCTTTCCTCCACAGCTTCTAACCTTTCCTCCACAGCTTCTAACCTTTCCTCCACAGCTTCTAAACCTTTCCTCCACAGCTTCTAACCTTTCCTCCACAGCTTCTAACCTTTCCTTCACAGCTTCTAACCTTTCCTCCACAGCTTCTAACCTTTCCTCCACAGCTTCTAACCTTTCCCCCACAGCTTCTAACTTTTCCTCCACAGCTTCTAACTTTCCTCCACAGCTTCTAACCTTTCCTCCACAGCTTCTAACCTTTCCTCCACAGCTTCTAACCTTTCCTCCGCAGCTTCTAACCTTTCCTCCACAGCTTCTAACCTTTCCTCCACAGCTTCTAACCTTTCCTCCACAGCTTCTAACCTTTCCTCCACAGCTTCTAACCTTTCCTCCACAGCTTCTAACCTTTCCTCCACAGCTTCTAACCTTTCCTCCACAGCTTCTAACCTTTCCTCCACAGCTTCTAACCTTTCCTTCACAGCTTCTAACCTTTCCTCCACAGCTTCTAACCTTTCCCCCACAGCTTCTAACTTTTCCTCCACAGCTTCTAACCTTTCCTCCACAGCTTCTAACTTTCCTCCACAGCTTCTAACCTTTCCTCCACAGCTTCTAACCTTTCCTCCACAGCTTCTAACCTTTCCTCCGCAGCTTCTAACCTTTCCTCCACAGCTTCTAACCTTTCCTCCACAGCTTCTAACCTTTCCTCCACAGCTTCTAACCTTTCCTCCACAGCTTCTAACCTTTCCTCCACAGCTTCTAACTTTTCCTCCACAGCTTCTAACCTTTCCTCCGCAGCTTCTAACCTTTCCTCCACAGCTTCTAACCTTTCCTCCACAGCTTCTAACCTTTCCTCCACAGCTTCTAACCTTTCCTCCACAGCTTCTAACCTTTCCTCCACAGCTTCTAACCTTTCCTCCACAGCTTCTAACCTTTCCTCCACAGCGTTTAACCATTTTCTTCAACAGCGTCTAACGTTTTCTAACCTTATTTTCCACAGCCTTTAACTTGGCCTCCGCACAGGCTACAATTTTTTTCTTCCACAGTCTTTAACCTGTTCTTGCCAAAGAAGATGATGTGACAGGTGATTGTGCATTGAAACGCAGAATTTGAGGTCAATGAGGTCAAGTATTTGCAGCAAAGGTTAAGTATCAGATGAACTACGAGGTAAGTATGAGGATAAGTGTGGAAGAAAAACAACCTTTTCCCCACAGTTTCTATAACATTTTAATCCAAAGGCTATTGTTTTTGTTTTCCCACAGCCTGACAGCAGCGTGACAGATGGCAGCTCTGGGACACTGTAGATTACATATTGGTAAGGTAAAGTATTGGGGTTATCTCCAGTAATGTGTATAATGAACCTCGGACTTTGGCTAATTGATGTGACCCCATATGCTAACCTTTCCAGATAATTTTTTCTCCCAAAAAGCAGATCATGTTTTCTTTTTGAAGAATCAGATGATGAAGTAGTTTGTGTGTTGAAATACTCACAGAGCTGAGGTGATGTCTACCAGCAGGGGCTGGGGTCATGCAACAAGATTTGGTAATGTATCGTGTTTTATAAGTTACAAGTTACTGGTGAAGAAACTACCTACTAAGTGGGACAACAACACAATAAAAAAACTTGGAGGATCATGAACAAATGTAAACATCAGTTTATCAATAACTTTGGATGGAAACAAAACATGTACGTGAAAAGAAAGAAAAAAATCAGAATTATAATCTCAAACAAAAGTCGTAAAGACAGTTGTAACCAGCAGTCAGAATGCTATGTGTATTTGAGATTCTGTAACAGCAAGCATCAACGACCAGCCAACCACCGAGGTGAACTTAAGAACCAGTTAACTTGCTTTAACAAAATAGTGTTTGTACAATCAAAACAAGTTGAAATCCTTCCTGAAACAGTAGAACTCGGTTCTGAATGCAAAGATATTGTATGATAGATGCTTGAGAGATAAAATTGAGATTCTGTAACAGCAAGCATCAACGACCAGCCAACCACCGAGGTGAACTTAAGAACCAGTTAACTTGCTTTAACAAAATAGTGTTTGTACAATCAAAACAAGTTGAAATCCTTCCTGAAACAGTAGAACTCGGTTCTGAATGCAAAGATATTGTATGATAGATGCGTGAGAGATAAAATTGTCTTTGCCTACTAAATTTTCCCTCAGTTGAGCAGTCTCTGGTAGAGTGGTGACTACAACAGGACCTGTTTGGATGAGCATCATTGGAGGATACAAATGCAACGAGTCAACAATAGACTGGTTAGTAAGTTGACAATATTTATTCTAAAACTTTTCTTTAAAGAGAAGGTTCATCCCACAAATTTAGCGAAAGAGTTAATGTTTCAGAATTGTGTCACCTTTGATTGTTTCAAATCATTGATTTGAAAAAATACATTCATTCCACACCTTAAGTTTACAATAAACACACCATAAAACCAATCGGTGGAAAACTTCAATAAAACAGGTCAAAGGTTTTTAGAAAAAGATTGAAAAAAACACAAAGAAAAACGAAACTTGGAATGTTGTGTCATGCTGTGTGTTTATGTTCAATGAGTTGAAGAACTGATTGGAACTCAGTGGAGATTTCTTTGGCACAAGATAGCATTCAGACTTAACTATTCCTCAGAACAACTGATACTTGTATTAAAAGAGTTTATCAAAAGTAATCTTTGAAAATGGTTTATTTTTTACCGCAGACTAAGATGATGAGCTTGGAGATGACATACACCCAATCCTGAGGCTAATCAATGCTTTTGGACTGTGTACCACCAGCTGAAGAATAACTGTGTCAATTCTAGCGAGATGACTCTTCGCTACAAGTTCAACCGTTTAAGTGACGTATGTATGTTGAGGCTACCCAACGAATTTTGGGCAGGTGCAAAGAGTCAACAACAGACTGCTCGGTTAGTTTGAAAAAGAAAAATCTAAAATTTGTCTTTGAAGAGGAGGTTCATCACATAAAATTTGGCAAAAAAAATGTTTCAAAATAAGCACATAAGAAAGTTTCAAAATGTCGATTTGAAAGAATACATTCATTTCCTTTTTTAGTTTGCAATAAACACCCCATACAACCAACTGGTAGAAAATAGGAGGTCAAGGTTTTCAGACAAAGATTTAAAAGCAAAATTTGCCCCCCAAAAAACCCCAAACTTTAATGTTGTTTCATGTTGTCTGTGCATGTTCAATGAGTTGAAGAACTGATTTGAGGATAATTTTCTGGCACATGCTGTCATTCAGACTTACCGGTAACTATCATCAGAACAACTGAAACTTGTACTAAAAGAGTTGATCAAAATTGATCTTTGAAAACTGTTTATTTTTATCCCAGACTGAGACAATGACCTTGGAGATGACATTCACCCAACCCTGAGGCTTTTTGAACTGTACCACCAGGTGAAGGACTGTGTCAATTCTAGTGAGAGAACTCTTTGCTATAAGTTCAACCGTTCAAGTGACCAATGGATGTTGAGGCTATCCAATGCTTTTTGGACAGCTGCAAAGAGTCAACAACAGACCACTTGGTACGTTTGAAATTAAAAAATCTAAAACTTTACTTTGAAGAGAAGATTTATCCCATAAATTCGGCAAAAGAGTTATGGTTTCAGAATTAGCACCTTGGAATGTTTCATACCATCGATTCCCATTCCGCACAACCAACTGTCGGAAAACTTCATTAGTGTTAAAATAGAAGGTCAAGCTTTTCACAGAAATGATTTAACAAAAACACAAAGGAAAAAACAAAACTTGGAATGTTTTGTCATGTTGAGTGTTTTTTATGTTCAATGAGTTGAAGAACTGATTTGGTGCTCAGCAGCGTTCTCCCTTAACAGTGGTCTGCTCGCCAAATGCCAGTTAAAACACCGGGAGGACCAGTCAAAATTCACTCCAAGTGGTCCGGCTGGCTAGTTCAGTGTTGAAAAGCGTCTCTATTTAATATAAAGTATGGACAATGCAATAAGCTGATGGACCAGTGAAATGAAAAGCTAAGTGGTCCTGCTGACCAGTCACTGAAAAAAGTTAAAGGCAAACCCTGTTCAGTGGAGTAGAATTTTCTTGCTCACATGATAGCACTTAAACTTAATATTCCTCTGAACAATTGATACTTGTATTAAAAGAGTTTACAAAAAGTAATCTTTGAAAATTGTTTTTTTTTTCTACCACAGATTGAGACAATGACCTTGGAGATGACATACACCCAATCTTGAGGCTAATCAACGCTTTTTGGTCTGTTTGCCACCAGCTGAAGGACTGTGTCAAGTCTTGCCAGATGACTCTCCGCTACAAGTTCAACCATTCCAGTGATGTAGGGATAGGCTAATCAACGCTTTTGGTCCGTTTGCCACTAGCTGAAGGACTGTGTCAAGTCTTGCCAGATGACTCTGCGCTACTAGTTCAACCATTCAAGTGTGTAGGGATAGGCTAATAAACGATTTTGGTCTGTGTGCCACCAGCTGAAGAACTGTGTCAAACCTAGTAGCCAGATGACTCTTCACTACAAGTTCAACTGTTGATGTGATGGATGGATGTTGAAGCCAACCAACTCTTTTTGGACTGTGTGCTAGCAGTTGAAGGACTATGTCAAGTCTGCTAGATGATTCTTCTCGACACAAGTTCAACTGTTCAAGTAACATAGTGACGTTGACGCTACATATTATTTATAACTAATTAATTTTTGGACCGTCACCAACTGAAGGAAGACTGTGTCAAGTCTAGCTGGATGATTCCCCACATATTATTATGTTCAACTGAAACAAGCTGGGCCCAATTTCATAGAGCTGCTTAGGCATAAAAAGTTACTAAGCACAACAAAATTATGCTTACCAGAATAAGGTTACCAGCTACAATACCATTTTACATGTACAACATGTTTATTTGTAGATCCTGCTTGGTTGTGCTTACAAGAAAAATGTTTATATTTTCTGCTTGTAAACAGCTCTATGAAATTGGGCCCTTGACCATGAAGACACTCGAAGAGATGACAATCTTAGGCTGTGCCTGAAGTGGCGGATGAGGCTATGGCTATGGCTGTTGCTATGATCCCCATTCATGTCACAATCAAGCCGCATCCGCAGCCACTAATTCAGATACAGCCTTATGTTTAATGTTTACTCAATTCTTGAATCCATCAAACTCCAACACCATTGTACAATGTCAGCTTGGTAATCCCGTCAGTAATTGATTTGATAAAATTTGCCTCGCATGGCTAAGCATTGTCGATTTATCATGGAAATGATCATATTCACTCAATTCAAGTACAACACTCTTTGGTTTTGATGGTGTCAGAGTAGTTAGAAATACAACTCTAAAGATGGTACAGTTTTTGTAAAGAGATTTTAAACTAAAAAAAACAGTCAAATCAGGTTACCAAATATTTCAGTAGCGTAATACTATGTGCAATTTATGAAGATTTTTTGCTGACTACAAATGAGTGAAAATTTCAACAATAATTATAAACTGATTGCAGGGGAAGATTTGACAAAAAATAACCTAAAGTTATCAAATTGTTCTTAGAAATGTTAGAAATCTTGGCCAGAAAAGCTCAGGTTTAATCATGTCATTATGGAACAACTTAAAATAATACATTTGATGAAGGTAGAAAACCGCACAAAATATTTTAATAAAATATATGATGTTATTGTTTACAACTATGGTTAAACAATTTCACTTTGTACATGTTGAAAGATAAAACCAATTGGAATTCATCTATACCAGTGAGAAACTTTATACATTTCTCAATAAGTTTTATTCAAAGATGTGTGGGAAATTTCAGTGTACATCCTTGAGTGCTAAATAGACAGAATGCATTTTTCTAGTGAAATGCGCGAGCAGGACTTTGTTGCAATGCAAACACTAACCATGGCCCGCTATCACAATCACAACACCAGGGCTCGGTTTCACAAAGAGCCAAGATTGATCGTATCAATCATAATTGCTTAGCAAAATGTGATGTCACAATACAAATCGCAACGATGACAACTCATCTTAAGATGAATCTTAGTGTTTGTGAAACCGAGCCCAGTACTCCTCCTCCTCACCTTAACACCAAACTAAAACTTCATGCTTTAACTTAACCCTACTAGCACTATAACCATAACAAATATCATTCACAAAATGTCCTTGTTAACACCTCAACCGCAGCACCAACCACTATTCAATCCCCGCATTGTGTAACAAAATAGTACAGCGTATTTTATATAAAACATACATTTTGTCAACTTGCACTCAAAAACGACTTTAATTATATAGAAGATAATTATAAACTATTGTACAGTCGTATTTGTAGCGTTTATTTACTGTAGTTTATCTGAAGTAAAGATACTAGCAAAAGCCCAAGTAAACATTATTTATTTATTTTAATTACTATTTTGGGGTTGAACTGAGAAAAATTGACTAGAGCGGGATTTGAACCAACGATCTACGGATTAGTGTGCTGGCGCTCTACCAACTGAGCTATCTAGCCCTATATTGGTGGTCTCCCTATTTTGTCAATATCCCTATTTTGTAAATATATTTGTTCAGGTCGGGGGGTGCCAGTCAGAAGCCATACAACTCTTAACTGAAGTCTTAAAGTTGGAGGGGGTGGCAGTCAGAAGCCAGCCATACAACCTTTAACTGAAGTCTTAAAGTTATTTGATATATCAAACCGATAATTCTATTTACATCAAATTGGCCGGTTTGTAGAAGACTTTAATAAGAGAATTCCCTAGAGTTTAATTTTAATAAAGACTAAAGAAATGTTGATAGACTTCCGCAAAGTTCACAAGGTTGTCCCGATGGTTGTTAAACAGAGCGTGTTATCGAGTATAAACATCTTGAAGTTGTTTTTGATGAGATGTTGGATTGGAGCAACCGTGTAAATTACACTAGAGAAAAGATTGAACTCAATAATGTATTGCCTGAGGAAATTGAAATTGTTTGATGTCGGAAAAGAAATTAATTTGACATTCTATAATATGGCTATTTTGAAGTGTGTGGACCTACTGTTTGATATGTTGGGCTGGTAATGCTAATAAGACAGTGAAACAAGTTATTGAAGATATCATTAAAGGGATTGCATACCTTTGGTAATTGGAACCCACTGTTTGTTTCAATCCTATATAGTTGTAGATATACATGTGACCACAAAACTAACCTGTGACAATTGCATTTCAAAAGGTGGTAGCGTTTTCTAGATATTGCCGACAATCTGGAGCGGCGCAGGAAGAATAATCTACAATTGGAATACACTATCTGAGAAGCGTTTCTCAGATTTAAATTTGGGGGGATAAAAAGTGAAATATTTTTCCATAACCGCAGTACTTCGAAGTGAAAATTTTCTCAAAGTGCATTATACTATCCAAACCTACTGTTCTTACCAAGTAAGTTTTTATTGCCATTAGTTTTCAGAGTCATTACCAAACATATTCAAACGAGCTAGTAGAATAATCAATTGAGTGTTTGCCATCAATGGACACGGGTCGACATTTCAACGGCTGTGTGAAGTTCAAACTGGTGTTGGGACATGCTGGTTATCCTCCCCACACTGCCAATTTACTCATTAATATTATTCCTCCTCGGGGGTAGACTGAGACCAGTGGGTGCACACACAACTAGATATCCTTCTTTATTTCACGGGCAGGGCTATTAAGAGTCATAATGATGATTTTAAGAGATAAATGTTACAGTTGTTTATTTCCATTTATTGTTTACAGTTTGATGTTTGATATTTGTTTGTGCAATTTTTATCTGTGTTGTATTGCGGTCAGTTTTTAATTTTTTAATGAGAAACGACAACATCTTATTTCAAATTGTTATGGATTTAATAAAGTTATCTTAACTTATGTTATCTTAATTGACATGTAGCCATCATGGCAATATATAAAATTTAACAAAATCTAGTAATAAACCACAAGGGAAACTAACTTGGTAAATTTTTAAAACAGTTTGGGGTTGAATAAAGAAGAAATTACTAGAGCCAACGAATTCCAGGATTTAATAAAGTTGTCTTATCTTAAATGTTATCTTAATTGACATGTAGCCAGGGCAATAAAATATATGAACAAATAATCTAGTGATAAACCACAAGGGAAACTAACTTGGTAATTTTTTTAAATAGTTTGGGGTTGAATAAAGAAACATTTACTAGAGCCAACGAACTCCAGATAAACATGCTGGTGCTCTACCAACTGAGCTATCTAGCCCTATGTTGGCGGTCTCCCTATTTAGGTGTTCAGGCATTCCGCCCGGAACACCTCTGGTTAGGTGTTCGGGCCTTCCGCCCGAACAACTCTTTGTTATTGTTCGGTGGTTTTTTCTTCTTCTTTGTTTTACTTCTCAGTGGGCTTCCGCAAGCAAACGCATACGTGCAAATCTTTGATCACTTTTGAAACTTCATGTGTAGTTAGAACCAGGGGCGGATCCAGGATTTTCCAAACGGGGGGGCGTGATTTTTTTTTCAGAATGAAAGACCGCGCCATCCCCAGACAGCATTTTATTTTTCTGCACTGCGAAATTGCCAATGCACTAATGAGTATGACTTCTGAATTTTTTTTTTCTCCTTTTTTTTTTTTTTTTTTTTTTCCTGGCAAAAGGGGGGGGCGTGCGCCCCCCCACGCCCCCCCTGGATCCGCGCCTGAGAACGTAACTAGCAGAAGCTGAGTAAGTTGTGACGTCATATTTGGGCATATGATAGGTCAAGACAAGGACAACATTTGAAAAGTTAACGCAAAATTCATATGACCTTTACTTCCGGTCACTTCGAAAGGTCAAAGTTTGCCTTTGTGATTTTCTTTAAAAAAACATTTCCCGGCAAAAATCAAATTTGGCTGTATATTAGGTCAACTTCAAATTTACACCATGTAAGGACCTTCATAAAACCTCAATCAAGTAGTTGTACGTCATGATGACGTCATCAAATGTTGAAATACAGTAGTCAAAGTTTAATCATTTAAAAATTCATAACTCAAGAAGTACATAAGCTATTATAACAATCTATACATCATCGGAGAGGTCTTTAAAAATGTAGCAAATACTACACAAAGTTTTATACTGTTTGACCTTGTCTTCCTGCTCAAACCGGAAGTTGAAAACGTCACAATTCATACTTTAAGAAATACTCATACTTTTTACATATACACATTATACTCACAATTTTTGCATCATGTTGTAGATTATTAAGCCTTCTCAAACTTGTCCACAGAGATGTTACCTTTTTGACCTTCACTTATGGTTGAAATCGGGTATACATTGACCCGCTGTCAAACCGCGGGAAAAAAACTGCATTGAAAACACACACAAAACGCGATCTAAACCAGTAGACCGGTGAGCGGCAATCAAAATGTCAGATTTTTGAAAAATTCATAACTCAAGAACTACACAATGGATTTGTACAATCCATACATCATCGGACAGGTCTTTTAAAAACCCAACAAACGCTGCACAGAGTGTCCCCATTTGAAATTGAATTCCGGTTCAAAATATAAGTTGAACATTCCGTTAGTAATAATTCGCAAGAAGACTGCGTATAACCAACATTTAACCTGAAACGTAAAGTCCCTGTCACATCCATGATGGCGCTATATCAAATTAGTGGTCATTCAATAAATATTGGCTCCGCAACAAATGCCGACTCGTTCCACGGTAGTCCAATAAATGGCGGTAAATAGCGACTAAAAGAGTGTATTTTGCTGGCCTGTTTTTGTTGATTGTATATGACTTTTGATAACTGAGAAAATGCAATCGCCAAGAGATCAACATTAGTTTGACTCTTATCAACAGCAGTTTTTACGAGAATCCAACTTTTAGATCCTTTTGAATACTTCAACAAAATTCTTTGTGAGCAACGAAATAAAGTCAAACAAAATTGCACACCTTGTTTAATTGAACCATGGGTTCCTATAAGCCCTGAAAAACGTGAAAGTTGTTTAAATAACGTTCCATGTAGAGCTCAATGCAGTCTTAAGTAGTAACTTAAGCTCTTGTTTCCCGTGTGAACTAGGGTATAAACGTTAAAGACTTACATTTTACTTTCGACATTGAAAACTCGTAATTATTGTGAGTTGCATTTATTCCCTAAAGCATATAATCATAGAAGATTAACTCTTTGCTTTCTTTGATATTCCCAAAGAAATCAACAATTTGTTCATCGATTCAATGATAATTATAGCTCACACATTAACAATGACACTGACCCCAAAGATAGCTGAACACCTATGTTCCAACAAACACTAAATCTCTAGTTTATTTATATCATTTTTATGGGAAATGTTTGTTTTACGTTAAAAGAACTTTTTTTAATAAAGTACTGTCGTTCAGCTTCTATTGTTCTAATGTGAGTTTATTTTTTATTTATCAACTTTTCCCCGATTCCCCAAAAGCCAGGGTCGTGTAGGCCTATAGGAAACTCATTTAAAGCGCTCAATGTGTGAAACATTCCATTCGGTTAGGGTTGAGTTAAAAATTAACTTCCCGTCTGTTATTATCTTTCAGTGTCAATGAAAGGGTCATAAACATGCGAAATATAGTATTAATAAAATCTGTGATTTCACTTATTTTTTGTCTTACTTCAAAAAAGAGGTTTTAATTTGTCTGTTTATCTATTTGCTTCATAATTCAAACATCGGGTCACGCCCACTAAAAACTTTGCACGTAGACCTCGAAGAAGCCGGCCAGTTTCACTGGTTTCCACCGTCCGGATTATCGCACAAATCAATCTCTAATTTTCGTTGGTACTACACACAACTGAACATGTGGGAATAAATTTCAACAATTCGTGGCATGCGACAAAATGGCGTCTTCTTTGAATAAAGGTGAGTTATTTCCGTCGAGTATGTTTGCTAAATTCCAGTTGATTTGTGAGTAGAATTAAGAGGGGATATAAGTGTGTGTTTTGTCTTACATTTTGTGTTGTTTTGAGACATTTTCGTGGAGTATGGCTGAATGAAAACAGTGATTTTGCAGTGCGTTTTTCATCAGCAGACACTCGGTCACTGCAGTGCGAAAGTCAATACGATACGGCGTATGCACCATGGACTCTCTCTCTACTACTACAGGAAGTACTGGGCCGGCACGTTGATACATGCACTGTGACTGTTTCCGCCTTTAACACAGTTCAGCTTTGATGGAAAAACGATGGAAAAGTTGTGTTATTTATAGGTTATGCTGAGGTTATTCGAAAATTTTACAGACTTTAATTTGATAGCAATATCGGCCAAATCCTTTGGTTAATTTTTGTGTGTTCTGTGTTGTGTGTGTCATTACCAATTTTGGGGCCTATTTCTAAAATACTTCTATTAATCCAACTATTCAATAATTATAAGTTTTTTTAATAATTAAATAATACAATACTTATTGTTGTACTACTGTACTATCATCTATGTAGTGATATACTCAACTTAGACTATTGTGACCTGTGACGTCACATTTTCAGAAAAGAGCCACAGAGACTGAGACTGGAATTCCTGCAGCTGAGCAGGCAAGATTTGTACACAATGTAAAGCGTATGGATACATTATTGTAAAATGCGCTATATAAGAACTAGTTATTATTCATATTATTAATATTATTAATACTACACAGCTCAATGGACGAAAATATTAGGCTAAATCTAAAATGACGTTTTTTATGTAGATAGCGTGGTCTGATTTTTATCAACTTTTGATATGAAGAAAGGATGCTCATCTCAAAATTGGTTCAGCTGTTGTTTGTATTACTCTTAAATTTAATAAGGTTACATACAGTGTAGTCTATTTGATGGTCAGACCATGGAGCAGACATAAAGATGAAACAGGCTGCACAAAGTTTTGCATTATTCATGTACAGTACATAACCATGATCATGGCCATGGGTAAACATGCATAGTGCAAGGTACAACCGAACAGCAACATGAGCAAGGTTCTTTTGTATGGTACCTACAACATTTATCATGTTGGCTTTGTCAGCAACAAGTTCGTGTTCACCTTTGATCTTCTACTCCAGTGTTGAAAACAGTGTTCCCAAAATCTCCTTGAAAGCTTTAACTCCAGGGGTTACCGAAAGTTGAAATGCCATCATTTCTACAAGCCTCCTAAAATTTAGATCCTAAGTTTCAGACCTTTTTGTCAGCAATAACTCCAGTGACTCAATTTCCCTTTTAGCAAAATGTATTATTTGCTGCTCAAAAATCAATTTGCTACTCAATATTTAGCATTCAGTGTCTAGGAGCAGACAAACCATGTTTAGTCCTTGAAATATTTTGCTAAAATGCTGTCAAAACCATTCCCTTGTCTTTTTGTAACTCTCACCCCTGGTGAATATAAAGCCTATCACACCACATCCCTACACCATACACCGCTTTTTGTGCTTAAATGGTCTGTATACGTTTGGTAATTACTCATAAAATTAATGGCAATAAAAAGTTACTTGGTAAGCAGTACAGCAGATTCTGATAGTATAAAGCATTTTCAGAAACATTTCACTTCGAGCATGGAGGAATAAGAACACATTCCTCCATGCTTTGAGGTAATGTGTTTATGGAAAAAGATATCAGTAAGTTTTTATCAACAAAAAATTGAATCTGAGCAGAAACGTTTCTCAGATTGTGTATTCCAATTGCAGATGATTCTTCCGGCCTGGACATTACCCCTCCAGATTTTCGGCAATAACTCAAAAATGCTACCACCTTTTGAAATGAAATTTTCACAGGCTAGTTTTATGGTATATATCTACAACTATGTAGGATTGAAACAAACAGAGGGTTCCAACTACCAAACATATACAATCCCTTTAAAAGTAGGAGTCAGCAGGCTTTTGATTAGAACCAATTAAGGGAAAGGTCTTGCTCTGCTCCACTCCGGTCAGGACCGCCCCGCATCAGTACAAAACTTACAACCAATTTCAAAGTCGGCCTATAATTAGCCTACATGTATCTTGGAATGTGATCCTTTGGCCAAACCCTGCCATTCAGTTTGTGGCTTGCGGCCAACGAAGTCAACGTGGTAATAACAATATCAATAAGGATTACTCCTTGAGTGAAGACTACATGCACCTGAGTGAGAATTTCATTGGTGCTCACTATGTGGCATGGTGACTGTACCACCTCCTATTGTGATTTGTGTTGTGGGAATCTCACAAATTCTTTAGAGGATTTAAGGGAGGGGGGTACTTCTGTACAAGAGGAAAAGAGTGTGTTAAAGTATGGGGACATTTCGGGGGGGAAAGACTCTCTGCAACATATCATGCATGGTAGATGTATAGAAAATAGCATGATTGTAAGCTATTGGAACACTCTCTGACACATATCATGCATGGTAGATGTATAGAAAATTTGCATGATTGTAAGCTATTGGAACACTCTCTGACACATATCGTGCATGGTAGATGTATAGAAAATTAGCATGATTGTAAGCTATTGGAACACTCTCTGACACATATCGTGCATGGTAGATGTATAGAAAATTAGCATGATTGTAAGCTATTGGAGCGGATCTTTGTACCCATTTATGGAAGATTAAGTTCTTTTACATCTCTGAAGTTGGCAGTGTTCCACCACTTCCTTGTTTGTACACTGGGGACGCTTTGATAATAATTTGATTTTTGCTGACTGTTTTTTAAGGAAATAAACAGGAAATCCCCTTTACCTGCAATCACAGTATTTCCCTCAATGATGTTTCGGAGAAAGGAAATGGTTGCTTTTTCACCTGTTTACCGAAAACAGGTGCAGTATAGGTGATCAGTAACCTCAGACTACAAAGCCCTTTTTGCACTACAGGGCCAATATAGCCAGGAAAGTCCAACCGTGTTCATTTTACAATTGACCATATTGACCGCTTGAGGGCACTTTCATCAGTGAATGTCTTGCAGCACAATCACAGTTTCATCTTATTTTGATTGCCTGTACATGTAGTTTTCTTGCATCAATGACGAAATACATAAACATAATAATAGCCAAAATGAAAGAAAAAAAATGCTTTACGTTTTTTTCATCACGTGGAATTGTTCCACATACGCCCTCACGCAGTCAAAAATACTGCGAATTGCTGCATGTTCCTGGGCAAAATGAATACTTAGTATCATATCTCACTCAACTCCAATTCCAAGCAGGGGAAGCTAGCTATTTCCCTGTATTTAAATAAAACAAATAAAATTTAAATGGTTTTCTTCTACATGGTCGGCATTAGTGATTCAAATGTGAACAAGGTGAATGGGTCAAACGAATTCTCCAGGGAATTTCTTAGGAAATTTATCAAGTGTGAAAGAGATTCAATGCAGGAGTAACTGTCAGGGTTTTTTGTAGCCGTCTCTTTAAGGACAGCCTAAAGTCCTCAAGCTCTCAAAAGAGTCAAAAGTTAAGTCTTGACGAGTCAGTACTCTACTATATATTCTCAGTAGAATTTTTCCGCTAAATATTTTTACCTTATAAACCAATGTGTGTGGCAGTAGTTTCTCCAAAAGCATCTGTTAATTTGTGGTGTAGGGACTGCACTGGTTAAAAAACATCAACATCTCTGGAAGTTCTGTTTATTTTTTTTGCAGTAGTAAATGTCCCTTTTGGGGCAGTTTAGAAAACAAATACCTGAATTGTAGCACCATAAAGGTTTTTTTTGTTTTGCTTTGATTTCAGTTGAGGATGAAGCCTTTGTTACCCTGGTAACCAATGACGTATACAGCTATGGAGCGTTGGTCTTGGGCCAGTCATTGCGGGATGCGGGTACAACAAGGCAACTCGCTATCATGGTTACACCACAGGTTACTCAGGCAATGAGGTAAGGAGGTTCTGCTCAGTATTGAGGTAATAAGAGGTACTCCTCAGTAATGAGGTACTCCTCAGACTCCTCATTAGTGAGGTAATGATGTTCTCAGTAATGAGGTACTCTTCAGTAACTTGGTATTGAGGTATTCCTCAGTCATGAGGTTCTCCTCAGTAATTGGGTACTCCTCAGACTCCTCATCAGTGGGGTAAAAATGTCCGTAATGAGGTACTCTTGAGTAATTGATATTGAGGTATTCCTCAGTTATGAGGTAGTCCTCAGTGATGAGGTACTCATCAGTAGTGAAGGAATGCGGTTCTCAGTAATGAGGTACTCCTCAGTAATAAGGTACTTCTCAGATTCCTCATTAGTGAGGTAATGATGTTCTCAGTAATGAGGTACTCTTGAGTAATTAGATATTGAGGTACTCCTCAGTTATGAGGTACATATGCCTGAGTGAAGAGGTACTCCTCAGTAGTCGGGTACTCCTCAGACTCCTTAGTGAGGTAAAGATGTCCGTAATGAGGTACACTTCAGTAATTAGATATTAAGGTTTTCCCTCAGTGATGAAGTAGTCCTCAGTGATGCGGTAATCCTTAGACTCCTCATTAGTGAGGTAATGATGTTGTCAGTAATGAGGTACTCCTCAGTATTTAGGTACACTTCAGTAATTAGATATTGAGGTTTTCCCTCAGTGATGAAGTAGTCCTCAGTGATGAGGTAATCCTTAGACTCCTCATTAGTGAGGTAATGATGTTGTCAGTAATGAGGTACTCCTCAGTATTTAGATATTGAGGTACTCCATAGTAGTGAGGTAATGATGTTGTCAGTTATGAGGTACTCTTCAGTAACTTGGTATTAAGGTACTCCTCAGTTATGAGCTAGTCCTCAGTAGTGGGGTGCTCCTTAGACTCCTTATTAGTGGGGTATTGATGTTTTCAGTAATGATGTCTCTTCAGTAATATGTTATTGAGGTATTCCTCGGTTATGAGGTCCTCCTCAGTTGTGAAGTATTGAGGGACTTGCTACTCAATAATGAGGTAAGTCAAGCCTGAATGAGGTACATGTGTACGCCTCAAATGAATGGAGTTGTATAGTCACCCTCTAGTTGTTTACCTTTCTCAAGATGTTGGACATTCATACTGCTTGACATAATGGGGAGGAATGTTTAGATAAAAGATGCCCGAGTTGCAGCATCAGTACAATGTTTATCCAGCACATCTTACAGCTCCTGAACTCTGGCTCGGGGGAGGCTGCCTAAGAAATATTCCCATCAATTTTGTTTTGCGTTTTTCTAATCAGGAGACAGTTGACCTTCATCTATGATGTCATCCAGCAGGTTAATCCCCTTGACAGTCAAGACGCAGCACACCTTGCCCTTCTGACCAGGCCTGAGCTGGGCATCACTTTCACCAAACTACACTGCTGGCGACTCACACAGTTCAAGAAATGTGTCTTCCTTGATGCCGACTGCCTAGTAAGAGATTTCGTTCAAAGGAAAACAAACTAGTTTGTGGGTCACAACCATGTGAAATTGATCTTTTCTAGGATAAAAGGGTTGGTTCTGAGAAGAACCAGGGTTCTGAAAAGAACCGGGGTTCTGAGAAGAACCAGGGTTCTGAGAAGAACCAGGGTTCTTTCTGAGAAGAACCAGGTTTCTGAGAAGAGCCGAGGTTCTGAGAAGAACTGGGGTTCTGAGAAGAACTGGGGTTCTGAGAAGAACCGGGGTTCTGAGAAGAACTGGGGTTCTGAGAAGAACCGGGGTTCTGAAAAGAACCGGGGTTCTGAGAAGAACCGGGGTTCTGAGAAGAACCGGGGTTCTGAGAAGAACCAGGTTTCTGAGAAGAGCCGGGGTTCTGAGAAGAACCAAGGTTCTGAGAAGAACCAGGGTTCTGAGAAAAATCAGGGTTGAGATAACTTATTGTCTTGACAGTTTGTCTCTTCAAGGCATCCATAACCTTTCACTCAGTTCTAATTTTGTAATTATGAGAAGCACAAGCCAGTATTTAGGTTTCGCACTCTAAGAAGTAACTGGTGGTCACATCATCGTCTTATGGAGGAAGAATTGGGGTTAGGATTGGGATTAGAATTAGGGTTGAAGTTAGGATTAAAGGTTAGGATTAATACGTTGCTCTTTTTCCTATACCTCTGATGAAATCAGGTTTTACAAAATGTAGACGATCTGTTTGAGAGAGAGGAACTGTCAGCAGCACCAGATGTCGGCTGGCCCGATTGCTTCAACTCAGGTGTCTTTGTCTTCCGTCCGTCTGAAGAAACGTACCAAGGACTATTACAGTGTGCTGTGGGGCAGGGCAGCTTTGATGGTGAGAAAACAAAAATTGATGCAAATTTACTTTAAAAAAATGAAATCTGGTCAATTGACGGCAGGTGTTCCAAGTTATTACTGTTATTTTATTTTTCCAGAATGACTTGCATTAAAGCACATGTGTAACATTGGTAACTGTCAAAAGACCGCTCATTCAGTATCCACACTTGCTGTGACCCAACATGAAATAGCAGACCTGTGAAAGTTTAAGCTCAATCGGTCACTGGAGTCAGGAGAAAAAGTGGAAACAAACCTGAAATGTTTTCACTGTTTTCAAACATTGAGTTTTGGACTTGCAAGATCAAAAGTAATTGTTTTACCAATTTCTCAAAAACTGTTGCATTTCAAGCACAAGTATTTCAAAGGGAGTTTCCCACCATGACCATCTTTATGCCATGTACGTTGTGTGCAAATCTGTGAACATTTATATTTTTACTCTTACCAATGTTGTGCACAACCTTTAAAGGTATGGTCATAGAGTGGTAACCTTCTCCAAAAATTAACGACCATGAAAACTTACTTTGTGTGAGAAGCACTGCCGCTGTTGATAGTATAAACTGTTTTGAGAAAGGATTCCCCTTCAAAGTAATATGGTTTGGATAATCTTTCACCCCAAAAGATTTGAATCTGAGAAAGGATTCATGCATGAATTGTTTCTCATATTCCTGAGGGTTGGTGTCTGTTTGTGAAATGCTGCAGCCAGAAATGTACCAGCTGTCACCTCGCTAAACGTGAATGGTTTCGACGCTCATTGTGAAAATACCGTGACAGCTTTTTGCTGTTTTCTCAGCAAGTATACACTGTATTCAGCTGAAACTTTCACATGTGACTTTTATTATACTGCTTTCGAAGCCTGCAGTATACAATGCTTTTTATACATCGGTGTATGGAGAGGAAAAAAATCACTCTGGTTTTCCCGCATTAGTAATAATTTATCAATAACATAGATCAAAATTTCAAGTCATTCAAATCGTTGTTGGCTAAATAGTGAGTAAATTGTCCAATAAAATGTAATATTTGTAAGTTGTGATTTTCAAATTTTGATCGTTGGACTTTCTTTTTTTCGTTTAGGTGGAGACCAGGGCTTGCTAAACACATACTTCAATACTTGGGCAACAGCAGATATTAAACGACATCTACCCTTCGTGTATAATATGACATCAGCAATTAGCTACTCTTACAGACCGGCAATAGAGAAGTAGGTCGTTAATGTAAAAAAAGCTTACTTTACGTACAAGTTGACAATCTCTCAAACGTTTTTGTTCAAATTGGAAGATTTTTTTTTTTTGGTGTATATATCTACATTTAAATAGACTTAAAACAATCGAACGGTTCAAAAAACTAAAGGTATACTTCTCTTTAAGCCTGCTGCCCCTAGTGTCTCCAAAACAAATTAATTACAGTTCGTCATTAAAGACTTTGAGTCGAAGACCACTTGGTGAAAATTGGGGGTAAAGCTGTATTTGGGGTTTTTTGATCTAAAAAAGAAAAAAACAAACTCAATCTAAATGTTCCTTCCAGATTTGGAAAAGATATCAAAATAGTTCACTTCATCGGCACTTCAAAACCCTGGCGGTACAGTTACTACCCAGAGACTGGCACATTATCGGCACCAGAGGGCGGTAGCTATCATGCTGAGAAGTACATCAAGGCCTGGTGGGAGCTTTTCTACAAGAGGGTCAGACCAAGGATTGAGGAGGAACAGGTAAGACCCTATAGACTGTGCAAGTCTCGCGCATATTTGAACTTCCGGGACCAGTGTGGTCTCACCCATATGGAGATTTAAGTGGGCAAGATTTTGTTTTGTAGTTTATGACCATGAAAAATATATATGTTGTTGGGAATGTAATACTAAGTTATAAAAAATATGAAAGTAAAATCAATTCAACAATATAATGAAGAAAACCCGAGAATTAAACTTGACCTCAGCTTCCGGTTACTGCAAAAAACTAAGAATTTTGTGCTCACCTCCGATCACAAAACTTATGTAAAAGCTTGTTTTGGATGCGCGATGATAATCGTCAGATGCTGTAATTGCAATGGGAAGCCTTTTCACATGCAGTGTATGATTGTTGAGGCGTCAGCATCCCCTTTAAACTGCGTCAAGCGTTTATTTTACGCCCGTGTGACCATCGCAAATCCGCGTAAGGGGTTTCTGAAAAGTTAAGATCAAATAAGCATCCTTGTTCCAGAGTTTTAATTTTGTTTCAATAATAATTAACACATTATTTGTGTTTTTATTATAAAAAGTAAAAATGATTGTATAAACATGTGTTGAGTATTTTTGTTGTTCAGAGTTTGTCATTAGATATAATTTAAAACAAAGATTTGATTTTTAGAAGAAAAAAGTTCTTTGACGTGTTTTCTCGTTCCGATACGCGCGAGACTTGCACAGTCTATTGATGCAGGCTTGGATCCAGGGGGTGAGTTCAGGGGGTCCTGACCCGCTCCCTGCCCTCTTTTCAAACTTTGGGGTTTTATTTGTAATTAACCCTGCAGTGCTGACTTAACTTAATATTTTCATTGTCTTAACCAGATGAGGGGTACAGTACATGCAACTGAAAAGCACTATTATGTATTTTTGTATTTTTCAGTTCTTATCAAAAACCTGTAAACATGATCACATCACACCCAACCTTAAAACAACTTCACTGGCTTCCAGTTTGTCAAAGAATTAACTTCAAAATTATATGGCTCACATGGAAAGCTTTGAATGACAAGGCACCGCCGTACCTCAAGGAACTTCTCTTACCCTGTACTCTAAGTCGTAATCTTTGATCTACAAACAACCTTCTTCTAACTGTCCCTAAAACAACCAAATCTTGTGGCGATCGTGCCTTTTCAATATCTGCTCCCGAACTCTGGAACTCTTTACCTTTAAATATCCGAGCTACAGAATTTCTGGACATTTTCAAAAGCATGCTTAAAACACCTTTGTTCGGCATTGCTTATGAGTGACTCTTTATTGTGTTTATCCACTTGAGTTTTTTGTTAGTGAACAAATCTCTCTTTAATGTGCTCTGAATTACATCCCCTGTATACTTTGATTATCTAAGTATCTTGTAAATTTCTTATTTTTCTTTTTTCCCGCACCTCGGAATATGTTTGGTTATAGACAGATGGCGCTTTACAAATTTTGTATTATTATTATTCTCTGTAGGGCATTGATTTGTCGGGAAAGTTCGGGAAGCTCCACCTTGAAGTCAGCCCTTCAGGGACCCCCGGGGAAGGGTCCCCGACCGAGGACCCCCAGCTGCAACAATGGGAGAAGGGCCAAATGGACTACCTAGGAAAAGACAGCTACCAAAATATCGAGAAGCACATGGACACAGTTCTTAACGGTAAGGATGTTGTGAATATCTTCGAAACTAATTTTATTTGTAACTCAGTTGTTTTCTATGTCTTGATGAATGTAATAATAATAATAATAATAGTAAACCATTTTTATATAGCGCATATCACCGTGAGGTACCTAAGCGCTGAAAAGGGGAAATCAACAATTGTACAAAGTAAACAGATATGTTTTCACCCGGTGTTTTGAATTGTTCTGTTGTCTCAGCCTGTTTAACAACCTCTGGAAGACTGTTCCATAACTGAACTGCTGCACATTGGAAAGAGCAGGAACTTTACGACTTCGTTTTGGTAACAGGGGGAGTCAGAAGGGATTTTTGTGAAGATCGCAAATTTCTAGCTGTTTTATGCTCCTGAACTAAACTTTGAAGATAGACAGGGGTAATGCCATGAATACACTGATAAGTGAGAACCAAAATGTACTTCCTTATCATCCCATTGTTAAAGGTTGTTATCATTAAATGTTTTTCAATCTTATGAGTGATAGATCTTGTGTGTGTATATAATGCGTATTTGTGAAAGTTTTAAAGATGTTTTTTTGTTTTTACTAAATTGTTGCTTTTTCTTTAAAACCAGCTGGAGAGGAGAGCCTCTAGACAGGAACTTTGTTTCTTTCAGGCAATCCTTCGGGCTCCAGCTTGTTTTCTTTCCTTCTGTATGTTAATTGTTCTCGTATCTTTTAATTATTTTTACCAATATGCATTATTGTACTTTATATTTGTTCTTTTTTATTTCTTAACTGTTTTCAGGTAAGAGTAAGTGATTCTTTATCCAAGCGGAGCATCTGAACCCAGCAATCACCTCTTTGGAGAAGCCCACCCACTCATCGTATTAACCCAATTCTTTATCCACCGAGAAGGGTAGGAACGGGAGGAAAATCCTGCTAAATGCAACTTTGACTGCAAGGTCGTCGCACAACACACAGCACAGTCAAGAAAACTGGTAAGAGAACAAAAAATCCACAGTTCCCACAGCGCTTGGTACTTAAAACATAAATTATGACAAAAACTGTCACATTTTTAGTGGGTATAGACATTCCCTTCCAATGACCAATGACCCTCCTTCCCCCCTGACAGGTTTAAAGGTGTTTCACTGTGATGGTTTCCTATAATAAATTCAGCTCGTCACAAGTTGACCTTTACCCCCCTGGCTGCATAAATAATGAGTCAATAAGTTGAGCGACAAGGTCAAAGGTGAGAGTTTGATGCACTGACTTATTCAGTGGAGATATTATACCGTTAACAGAATGTAAATCAAAATGACAGTATGAAAAACGATGATAGTTTAAAGGCAGGGTGTACTTTTGGTAATATTGTCAAGGACCAGTATCCTCACTTGGTGTATCCCAACAAATGCATAAAATAACAAAACCTGTGCAAACTTTGGCTCAATTGGTCATCGAAGTTGCAAGAAACCAATGAAAGAAAAAAAAACACCTTTGTTGCATATAATTGTGTGATTTCAGTTGCCTGAGAAAGGCTTCATGCCTGATTCAAATGACCAAATGTTGGGATGAAAAATTACCTCTTTCTCTAAAACTACATTACTTCAAAGGAGGTCATTTTCTAAGCAGTGTTTTGTAATATCAACAGCTCTCCAGTGCTCTTTACTGAGTAAGTTTTTATGGTCATTAGCTTGTGGAGTAATTACCAAAAGTACACCCTGCCTTTAAAGCCGTGACAAACTGGTTCTATTTTCAGTATAAACAGTTTCTGTGTGGTTTTGAATAATTTTAAATCAACAAAATTCTCAAAAGGACGCGCTGGGGTCTTCCGACCCTGTTTGCTTATTTTTAACTTCACCGTTTCTATTGCTTGAACCCAAAGATTCTTTAGTATTTTTTATTGTAGTTAGAGAGACGACATGATTTAGTCGCTATATTTGTTGCTATTGTAAACTGGTTATTTCACAAATCTGCTTCCAGTGAAACAGTTAATCTGCATACTGGTTAACAGCTCTGTGTAATTTGGCTTTGAAGCTATTTGTGAAAAAGGGTGTTATAAAAAACCCTGATGAAAATTTCGTTTTCTTTTAAGGATTTGCAATCGCTAAGTGCCAATTTTATTTTCCAGCCCCAGATATTTGGCTGACGATTTTGAAAAAAAATGCAACTATTAGAAAAAATCATTAAATTACAATCTGTAATTACACAAATCAATTTAATTATGTATTATAGAAATCTGTATTAATGTATTGGCTGCAGAAATATTTACATATATATACGAATACTTGCTTAGTTCTGTCTTGCGAGTAACTCATGAATATGTATGCAGATAAGTAACTGGTGAACTAATTTGTGTCCAAATTGTCATTATTTTTGTATGGAAATTAGCACTAGTTGAAAGTGAAAGTTTGTTTGATGTGTAAATATTATGATTGAAAATCAATAGTATAAAGGCCACATAATTAGAAAGTTATGTTGTGTGGGCAAAAAAATAGGTATATTTTGATCGGTTTATTGTAACTTACATAATACAAAGAAACAGCTGACATGACACACGGATTCTTAGTTCAGTGAATTGTTGACACCAACATTTCTTTATGAAAACATTCATAAGCACATAACATAATTTTCTGCCCTCGTGGCCTTTCAATTATTGTTTAAAGTTAATGATTATATTACACCAAAATGTGCAAAACAGTAACTATATAGAAGTTGTCAACAGAGGATGTTATTAAAAATGATTAGCATTTAGTTTGATTGTATTTGGAGAAAAATGTGTTGTTTACTGAGGATCATTAGATTACGTAGGGATCTTTTCAGTTTTCATTGTCTGATCGACGATTATGCAAGTGTAGAATTCCTCAATTTGTCAGCATAGCCATCCACACTTATCCTTTATCCATAGACAAACCCATACAAACCTGTTGTGGCATGAAGACATTATTAATCATTATCCTAAGTCTACCACGTCGACAGGTTTGGGGTTACCACATGCTGAAGATTACAAGAGGCACTAATCCTTATAGCTAGTCTTGGTTCCAAGACCATTGTGCGTACACACAACCAACATTCATATTATTTATGTACACCGCACACTGTACATTTTGTAAAGAATGAACATAGAGGGCGCTTTGTAATTTTGTTTCCCGGATCCAGATGTCGGTGGGAAAATAACACTAGTCACAGCGCCCTCTATGTTCATTCATTACAAACGTGTACAGTGTAGTGGGATACATAAATCCAAACGTTGGTGGTACTGATTGTGCGTGTACCGAGCAAACACCATGGTCTTGGAACCAAGACTACCTTATAGCCAGCATAAGGATCCAGCTTAATCCAGCATAGCCATCCACACTTATCCTTTACCCATAGACAAATCTGTGTGGCATAAAGGCACTATTAATCATTATCCTAGGTCTACCACGTCCACAGGTTTGGGGTTGGGCGTTAACCACATGCTGAAGATTGCAAGAGATACTAATCCTTAACCTACATGTAATGAGCCCTTAAGTGGAAAAAGGGCTATCAAGTAAATACTTTTTTTGTGTGTACTTTTTTTTAAAGCTTCCTTTTTTCGTTTCAATACAA
Organism: Plazaster borealis; assembly: GCA_021014325.1. Taxonomy (NCBI): domain Eukaryota; kingdom Metazoa; phylum Echinodermata; class Asteroidea; order Forcipulatida; family Labidiasteridae; genus Plazaster; species Plazaster borealis. The sequence continues at coordinate 2,852,296 of CM037469.1, forward strand.
ATACACTGAAATACTGCAGTGATGCTTTAGGCATGTGGATTTTGATGAAAGTTATTCTCCCTTTCAGATAATAAGCATTTGTTATGTCACTTCCTTCCCAAGATTGCAGAAACTAAAGTGCAGTTCAATGATAATTCTGCGGTTTTTTTTTCAAATTTCAAAAGCAATTCTCATGGATGACACTTTGTTGACTGAAGTTAATATTGCTTGCTTAATTGTTTCAAAAAGTGGATCAATACTTGTGTTTTTGTGCTTTGATAGTTGTCGAGGTCAGTGTTTATAAAGTGTGCGTGATTTGTGCGTTTAGCTTGCAACAGCCTTAAGGCCTAGATGTGTATGCTACATTAATCCTTGAAAAGGTAACAGCAATTTATAAAGGAAAGTAAAGTACTACCTAAGGTGGCTACCTTTTGTCACATTTGCATCGGGGATAAAGAATATTATTTGGTTTTGCCCTTGCACCAATTTGTGTAAAGCACTGTAAGCTCAGTACTTCCCTGAGAATTTGCCATTCTAGAGCAGATGTCTGACCACTAAGCCATCGAGATTGCCCGGCACATGTTATTTAGCAGCGGGTACAGCAACGATTTAATAGATGTTAGATTTGCAAGGTCGTGGGTTCGAATCCCACCGAAGTAATATGCCAGTGGATATGTTGTTCACAGGTCATGGGTATACAGTGCTTAACACACATCAGTGTATGGGTAAAACCAAATGAAAATTTCTTTATATTGTGATTTGTTTACTTTTTTAACTGACCAGTCTCTGTAATAAGGTAATGAAAGCCCTGCACGCTTACAAATTAACTTTTAGAAACAAGTATTTTTTTATTTAACTTTTTCTTTATTAAAAGTAGATTTTCCTATAAAACATGTGTCAGTCAATGATTTCTGCTTTAAATAATGTACACATGTATTCTACATACAGTTTGAACTTATTGGTGCTTAAAATATTCAGCAAACTCAATTTAATGGTGTACAATGTATGTTGTAGTGACATTAACAGAAAATATGTAGCATTTAACCATTGTATAACGAGTAATTTGGGGTTGAACAAAGAAAAAAATTCTAGAGTGGGACTTGAACCTGCGATTCTGTGATGAGCAGAACCTGTACCGAATCCTTCAATTGAACTAGCTAGCTAGATATTTGAAACATGTCTCTTTGTTCCTCATTTCCTAGTCCTTGGATGTTTTATAAGGGCATCTAGCCAGTGGTTTGTTAGCTCTTTCAGTGCCCGCTTTTTATTTGCGTTTTGAACCTAAAATATCCAGCTTTTTTAGGTTTTTCGAAATTCTGTTTAAACATTTTTTTGGAAGTCTTTCTCACCAAACAAAATGTATCTTGCTGATTTGTGTTGCCTTGGTACATCCCAAAGTCAGTAGTACTTCTTGAGTGATAATGCCCTCTCATGATAACATGTATATTATGGGTTGTACATGTACGATTGATGATACTTTTTGAGTACATAAAAAAATATTGTACATGTACGATAATGCCACTTTTAAAATACATAAAATTGATCGTACATGTACGACCTTGGCACTGAAAGAGTTAAGAGAACCACTATAATGGTTATGGTCGTATCAGTACATCACTGCAGAAACCTCAAAGGGACCGTTATGATACAACACATTGCATGACTGTGAGTGTTAAATCTTGCTTCATCACTGCATGAGAACTTTAAAATGTTCTTTACGATACCTTTGCTAGGACTCATTGTGTGCGAAATATGTAAGAAGTACAAGTTCGCAGTAAGCGAAAAATATTAAAGATATCATTTATAATAGCCTTAATTTTGCATTTATAGAATTGTGTGCATTATTTATTATCAGTTATCAATCTGTGTATAGCGTGTATATATATGCATTCACCACTTGACATCACATTATAGACTGGTAATAGTGCATAGATCTATAATTCAAAAACACACACGTATTTGAATGGTCAGACACAGTAGGATGGTTAACCCTCTAGAGACCACAGCGGCCACAAATGGCTCGTACCAAAATGCCCATAGCGGCTGCAAACAGCTGCAAGAAAGAAAAGGTCAAAGTTATTGGCATGACCTGAATTGAGATTTTTCAATGTTTGTAAAAACCTAAACAAAATTCTTATTTACAGTATTTTTTCAGACACTTTTACAAGAACAAATAGTTTCAAAAAATCACAGACAAAACCATGTCTGGGCGTATGGTGATGATTATACAGAAATGAATGGTCTCTAAAGGGTTAAAGCCATCGTACACGTTTGGTAAATGACTCTGAAAATTAATGGCAATAAAAACTCTCAAGTTGTTATTGACAAAGCTGCTATACTTCTTAAAAGAAGTATAGCAGCTTTGGATAGTATAATGCATATTGAGAAACTTTTCACTTAGAACTGCGGTTATGGAAAAAGATATCACTTAATATCCCTCAAAACATTTGAATCTGTAACACTTCTCAGAGTTTGTATTCCAATGCAGATTATTCTTCCTGCGTGGACATAACTGCTCCAGATTTTCGGCAATATCTCAAAAACGCTACCACCTTTTGAAATGAAATTTTCACAGGTTAGTTTTATGGTATATATCTACAACTAGATAGGATTGAAACAAACAGTAGGCTCCAATTACCAAACGTGTACGATGCCTTTAATGGATACAGGTTTATAGACTTATTAGAAGCCCCTGTAAACTAGGAATCCACTGAACGTGACGTATCGATGAACTCCACTGTGGATGGCATACTCTCCAGATGGAGCAATCCTCAGCCACAATCTGTCGCCGGATTCAAGATGGACAACCATGCTCTGGGACTGCATGACGTTACGGTCACTTGAGTCGGCGTAGATGGCCGTCTGAATGTCATCGTTCTTCATCAGGGTTACGCCCAAGTATTTACCATCGTACGAACGAACTCTGCATGGGGTGTGAAAGAGGGTTACCACTTTGTTATTGCTACAATAAAAACTAGTTCTTATATAGCGCATTTTACGCTTTACATTAGTGCCCTGGTCATTGGGCCAATAACATTCATGTAATCTTTCTCAGCTCCCTGAGGAGTTAACAGCCCGGGCTGCCGTGGCGCTCAGAAGGCTTTTTCAAACACAATATCAACCTCTACTCTCGCAGGTACCCTTTTATACCCCTGGGTGAAGAGAAGCAATCATAGTAAAGCATCTCGCTCAAGGACACAAATGTCATGGCCGGGATTCGAACCCACACACCGATGACTTAACCACCAGACTTGCAAGAGACTGACCTGTAATTACTCGGAGGCCGTGGCCTCTGTTGCCCAAGGCCCAATTTCATAGAGCTGCTTAAGCACAAAAAGTAGCCAAGCACTGCAACATTATGCTTACCAGATTAATGTGACCAGCCAAAATACCATGTAACGTGTATCATTTGTGAATGGCTTCCTGCACATTTTTGCTCAGCAAAAAACTGTTAAACAATACTTTCTGCTTAAGCAGCTCAGTGAAATAATCCCTGGGCCCAGTTTCATAGAGGTGCTTAAGCAGAAAATATTGCTTCAAAATGTTCTGCTAAGCAGAAATGAGCAGGATACCAGTCACAAGTTGTACATGTGACATGGTAGTTTGGCCGGTAACCTTATTTTGGTAAGCATAATTTTGGTGTGCTTAGCTAATTTTTGTGCTTAAGCAGCTCTATGAAATTGGGCCCTGTTCTTGGCCTTGGTTCCAAAGTTTCCCATAGACTAAGATTCTTCAATGAAAGTGCCCTTCGCAAAAATGAAAATGGCCTTGACCTCTCAAAGCTGAAATTCAAGGCATGCAGGGACAAGAACTTGGAATAATAGGAAACATTCAGGAATGCTGGATGGCATCTGACTTCACAGCAACGCGCAAAGCTATTGTTTAGCTCAGACTTACGTAATAATGGGCAAATTGCCTGGTTGGTATGTCTGCAGCTGCTACCCACATCGAAACGTCCCAAGTTCCCCAATTTTGAAAGAAATTTTTGTTAACATACGTGAAGGTGATGAAGTAGAATCCATTATGCTCACACACGAATCGGTTCTGATTCATCTTAAAGTCCCCACCCTTGTTGACGAAGACGTGGTCGAATTGAATGGGCGTAGGGTTCTTGTCAGTCCCCAGGGTGATCCCTGTGCTGGCCACGGAGAAAGCGCATTTTCGCGGACCTGTTTGTGTACATGGAAGGTGAAGTTAACATGAAGCCCAAGCTCAGATATGGTCTTGGCTCCAAGACCATCGCAATCGTTATGTGTTGAAAGTGACGGCTTGGAGCAAGACTAAGTAAGGGCTTTTCATTAACATTGTCACAGAGTGGAGTTCAAGAGGACATATCTTTGGAAAAGGGCTTATCAATTGGGGGTAAAGCTGTATGAAAAGTAGGTTTTTTTTAAAGGAAGGGTAGGTTTGATATAGCTGCAGGGGTCCTAGAATTCTCCACCGCACCCATCCACCTCTTCAGTCGATGTATAGAGAAAGGAGTTGGTTGAGGGTTTGTGCTTACCAGCAAACAATCTATGGAATGTCGGAGTAAATCGAGGACCAATAACATGTACTGTCCAAGCATGTTTTATTTGTATATTATACAAGACTCACTTTTGTTTTGCACTCTCTCGACTACATTTGCCATTGCATCTAGGTCTTCGTCACTCATTGTGTCTGCAACGGCCAACCTTTCGGCACTCAGAGGCCCCATTTCATCTCCACCTCCGACGAAAGGACGGCGTGCACTGGCTGAAGCGCTTGACTGCGGCCTCATCTGACCTCCGCCACTAGCCGTTAGCGGAGCAAACCCCACTCCACGAGATGCGAGGCGCTCGCCAGCTGCATCACCGGGCTTGGATCCAAGGGCGACCAGGACGAGGCGTTCGAGTTGTGCGATCTTCTCTGACACTTGATCTGATTCTCGCTGCTGCTGGTGAGGGACCTGACGGAACAGTGGGCGTGCTATTTCATCCTCAAGGACCCCCCTCTGTTGCTCCGTGACTCTTCTCTCTAACAGTTCAACCTTCATGAGAAAAAAAGGTTAATTGGATGGCTGTGTGACATGACAGTATACCAGACGGATTGCTCAAAAGTTCTCAATCCAACCTTAAAGACAACCTGATTTAAAGGGTGTGTACAACATTGGTAAGAATGAAAATATAAATGCTCACAGATTTGCACATAACTCACATGGTATAAAGATGGTCATGTTAGAAAACTTCCCTTGATATAGTTTCGCTTGAAATGCCATAGTTTTTACGAAATGAGTAAAATAATAATATTTATCCTGCAGGATAAATTCCGATACTTGAAAAAAAGTTAAAACACATAAGGTTTTTTTTCACTGTTTTCTCATGAAACCGAAGACCGATTTAGCTTTAACTTTCACAGGTTTGTTATTTCATGTATATGTTGGGTCACATCGAGTTTGGATACAGGTCTTTGGCAATTACCAATGTTGTACACACCCTTTAATACAAGATGAACTTTCGTCTGCTAAATTTCAAATTGTTTTAAAACACCAGAAAACATGCCTGTAATGCAAAACCGCTTCATGACACTCTAAGTTTTACATGACAGTTTCGCTTCTAATAAATATTCACATAAAAACACTGATGAAGAAAAAAGAAATTGCAAAAATACATCACGCCACTCATCAGAAAATAAATTTTCATGACTGTTAGCCTTGGACCAAAGTCCTGATAAGACGATTTTGCAAAAGGATCAGCGATGTGAACTCATACCTTTCTCGTCATGTCCTCGATGTCCGTGTTGACGGCCAGAAGTGATGACGCAAAGTTCTCGGCATCGGGGTCCAGACGGGGTTCAGACCCCCACCGCTGGGCATCAACAGAAGGTCCCCGTCTACCTTCTGGTTCTCTCTGTGGTCTTCCTACCCGCACGGGGATTCCCAGCTCGACCAACTCAGCCTCTCGATTACCAACCAGATCGTTCAGTTCTCGTAACGAAGATCCAGCCTCGGTCGCAGCTGCTCTTTCATCCGTGTTTTCTCCGTTGTCGTGGGCCGGGGAGGCCTGGAGTAGCTCGACCACGAGGCGTTCGTTCTCTGCTCTCAGTCGTTCGTTGTCTTGCGTCAGGGACGATGTTCGACACTGAAGGTTGTGGGTTTCTTTCTCCAGCGTCTGTTTTTCACGCATCATGTGCGACATCTAGAGATAAATACCTCATTGTTAACTTTGCTTAGCGCAGAAGACAAAACAAATTGTCATATTATGATCGTTTTAATTCCTTTAATTTCAATCTTTTTGTTTTGTTTGTGAAGCTTTAGTGGGCCATGGATGCAAATACTTGCGGAAAAAATAGCTTCAATTATCCATTGACTAAGAAGCCATCATCGGGCTTGAACTTAGGTCAAGATTTTTTAAAGGAATGGGGTTTAAAATGGAGTGCTTACCTGGGACCTTAGCTGGCGATTGTTAACCATCATCGATGCAATATTGTTTCTGCTTTCCGTGGTCTGTCTAGTCAACTCCTCAGTCTTCTCCAGCAGGCTGGCAATCTGCACGTCTATTTGAGTCAGTCTGCCCTCATCACAGGTACACCTGGAGCTGTGCCCCCCGGTCCTGGTGTGGCCATGATCAGGGCGGGGTTGTTTGGGACTCCTCGGGGGTGTTGGTGTGCGTCTCACCTGCGGGCGGCCATGCGACCTGACTTCGGGTTCCACGGGATGAAACCTTGTCATGTAGTCACGAAGGCTCTCTTCCATGCCGTCGCCAACGCCGCTGGTACTGCGTGCGAAGGCTGGTGATCGCTCCTGACGTGACGACTTGATATGATCACCGAGAGATTCAGCCTTAGAGACTGTGGATGAAGAGGCGATGATGATAGCCTCCAACAGAATAATTGTCAACGCGCTGAACCGACCACAGTTGTCTTTCGATTTTGCCATTTCAGTCCTGCAAAAATGGAATACAAAAATCAAAATATACGCAGGAAATATCCGTCCAGTTTGCCTACCGTAGCTGCTCTATATTCCAACAACCCTACCGACACCCCCTGTTGCGACAACCCTAATGTATTTTCCTAATGCTAACCCCAAATTATAGAGCAAGGCCCTAAACCATGGGGGTTTTATCCATCGGAACATACACTCTAAAAACTCCCCGGTCAGTTCCACTGGACCTGAACCATTGCTGTCGTGCCAGGCACGCCTCGCCCGGAAGGTTGTTAAAGGCACTGAACACGGTAATTGTCAAAGACCAGTGTTCTCACTTGGTGTATCTCAACATATGCATAAAATAACAAGCCTGTGAAAATTTGGGCTCAACTGGTCATCGAAGTTGCAAGAAAATGATGAAAGAAAAAACACCCATGTTGTACAAATTAATTTGTGTGCTTTCAGAAAGGAATAAAAACTTCTTGCAAGAAGTCTTTTATTATTTTAGTGAAAAATTACCTCTTTCTCAAAAACTACGTTTTTACTTCGAGGGAGTCGTTTCTCACAATGTTTTATACTATCAACAGCTCCCCTTGCTCGTTACCAAGTCAGTTTTTATGCTAGATATATTTTGAGTAATTACCAAACGTGTATAGTGCCTTTAAACATTGGATTTCAACTCTGATTCTACGTCATTTTGACCCATTCCTGGGTTAATTTTTTGACACAGACTCAAATTCATATTATAGACCCAACAATAGGTCAATCCCAGGGGCGGATCCAGGATTTTCCAAACGGGGGGGGGGCGTGAAAATATACCAAGCAGCAAAATGATAAATGAAGTTTGTTGCCCCACTTCTCCCTCCCCTTCTCTCTCTCTCCCTCTTTTTTTCTTTTCTCCCTCTTTTTTAATTTTTTTTTATTATATGAAAAGGGGGGCGTGCGCCCCCCACGCCCCCCGGATCCGCGCCTGAATCCCCAATTGTTTCCGTTTCCGGGTTACCTGACCCAGAAGTTGTTAGAGTGTTGGTGGTGTCTGTCGATCGGAACAATGAGCAGTTATACCGTAACATGTAATTTGGCAACGATGTGTGCATAAAACTAATTCTATTCCCTTTTCAATTCAACTCAAATCAAACATTGGTTCGTCGCCACGTGATGATTGACCAATGTATTTTGGCAGGTGGCAGATTGAAGTAATACGATCCTCCGATGAAGAAACAAATAATAACAGGTGACTCAGGTCAAAACGTCTTGACCTATGGGTGAACTCTCGCAGTCACGATCTAACCCTTGCAACTACCATGGAGGATGATATACAATTCACTACATGTTGACATACGGAAAATGTTTCGCCGTTTTTATGCAAAGTATAATAATAATAAACTTGAAACCATACTTACAAATTGTAGGTGTGGGTTTTTCGAAAGGTTTGACAACTATTAAGTTTTCCGTTTGTGATTTTGTTTCCCCCTTTAAGAGTATTATTAAAGAGAATTTCCAATTTGACGGATGGCTTTTTTTTTCTCGCAAGGTAGGGCCTATTTGACATCTTTTTTGTTTTATGGATACTGTTATATTGTAAATTTGATTGAACACTTTTTAAAGAATTGCCGGTTAAATGTTGAAATCGGACGGCAGTCAGGCCCTAAGTTTTGATAGTAGGCCTAAATAAATTTTGAAATCTGAAAAATTGTGGGGAGTTTTTCCCGTTTGGAAAGTTTCCTTAATTAATTAGAATATTAATTAATTAATCACTCTTGGGCGTTATTGCGAATTAGTTTCGAAATAGCCTACTTCAGCGGCACGATGCCTTCGTAAAAAAGTCACTCTAGATGTTGTTTCCAATACGTACAAGTATACGCACATAGAAACACACCTGCGTACGACTTCGGCATTGGTTCAACTGTCCTTGGTGGATCCGTAGGCCTAATGCTATTCACGATCACATCATAGAGAAAGGACCACAGAAAAGAAACATGAGTCCGAGTCGGTTCCCAAAAAACTGAGGGAAAACAAAATCAGGAAATACGGATGTCGGACACTTCGTACCTTTGCCACTTCGTACCCTGGACACTTCGTACCTTCGGGACACTTCGTACCGTAACCAAATTGGTCACTTCGTACCGTTGGTGGGGTACGAAGTGACCATCAGCTGAGTCACTTCGTACCTTTAGCCGAGTCACTTCGTACCTTCAGTTAAATGGGTATTTCCTTAATAAGATAATGTTCGTTGAGATACAACATAATAATTAATGAATTTTCATTTTGTTTAATTATGTGAATGTCCTTTTTAATGTGAAATGTTATTGTTTTTTATTGTATAAAAATATCTTTAAAATACCTTTATTTTGTCCGTATTTTGTTAACCCTGTATTTCTGTTTTTATGTTCTCATTATCTCGGCACGTAAATATATGATATTGAATACTTTCCAGCTTTAACTTTTACATGATTTTTAAATGTTTCATTACACTGATTGTTTTAGAAATTGGTTTTTATAAAATTGATCTAAAAATAAGTGGGTTTTTTTGCTCATCACTATCAGTCAACAAGTAATTAAATAAATCACCATTTGGGTTTTATTCGTTTTTGTTTCATGATACTCATCACTATCAGTCAACAAATAAACCACCATTTGGGTTTGATTCGTTTTTAAATCCAGAAACGATGCAGAAATCCTGAAGGTACGAAGTGTCTTGTGAGAAGGTACGAAGTGTCTTGTAAGAAGGTACGAAGTGTCCAAGGTACGAAGTGTCCAAAGTCACTTCGTACCTTGCAAAAGGTACGAAGTGTCCAGGGTACGAAGTGGCAAAGGTACGAAGTGTCCTGACACCGGAAATACTTATGGTAATTTCCCTTCTTCTTTAACTTTGTTAAAGACTAATTAATATTTAAAGAAACAATTAATGAAAGTTACAGCGCCAGCAACACTGTACATTCTGTATTCTTTAAAAATGAAATGAAAAGGGAAGGCAAAAGGTACATTCGATTTTGAAAAAAGTATCTGTCACATTTGAACATGATGTTACTTTAACTAAGGCACTGAACACGTTTGGTATTGTCAAAGACCAGTGTTCTCACTTGGTGTATCCCAACATATGCATAAAATAACAATAAGCCTGTGAAAATTTGGGCTCAATTGGAAAGAAAAAACACCCTTGTTGTACAAATTTGTGTGCTTTCAGATAGGAATAAGGCTTCTTGCAAGAAGTCTTTTATTATTTTAGTGAGAAATTACCTCTTTCTCAAAAACTACGTTACTTCAGAGGGAGTCGTTTCCTACAATGTTTTATACTACAAACAGCTCTCCGTTGCTTGTTACCAAGTAACGTTTTATGCTAATAATTATTTGTTTTGAGTCGTTACCAAACGTACGATACCTTTAAAGGCAGTGGACACTGTTGGTAATTACTCAAAATAATTATTGACATAAAACCTTACTTGGTAAAGAGTAATGGGGAGCTGTTGATAGTATAAAACATTGTGAGAAACGGCTCCCTCTGAAGTAACGTAGTTTTCGAGAAAGAAGTAATTTTCCACGAATTTGATTTCGAGACCTCGGAATTAGATTTTTAGGTCTCGAAATCAAGCATCTGAAAGCACACAGCTTCGTGTGACAAGGGTGTTTTTCTTGCATTATTATCTCGCAACTTCGACGACCAATTGAGCTCAAATTTTCACAGGTTTGTTATTTTATGCATATGTTGAGATACACCAAGTGAGAAGACTGGTCTTTGACAATTACCAATAGTGTCCAGTGTCTTTATTATTATAACAAATTGAATTTCCCAGAGTATACGGTGAAACAATAGACGATGTGACCTGTGACATCACATGTTTACAAAAGAGCCACAGAGCCTGGACTTCCTGCAGGCACGATTTGTACACAGACTAATGGAATAAAACATAAAATCTTATATTTTATGGAGATTGCACTGTCTAATTCCTATCAACTTTTGATATGATGAAAGGGGGCACATCTCAAAACTTGTCCAGCTTTTACTTTCATAATTCTTGGATTTATGTGGAAATTATGACACAAAATGTCAACTTTCCAATAGGACCTGTGTAGTATCTTGCCTGCCAGAATACCCAAAGAATGCACAAGGTCACACTTATTGTAAACAAAGTTCACATGGTCTATAGATCTTGCTCGATGCATGTGTAGGTAAGATGATTCTATGCATAGAGCAAGATGCACTATGATGTAAGCGCTTACCGAATGAAACCACTAAGACGAATGTATATCTTCGGGAACGGGCTTCTTCAGGACGATCCGATGGGCTGTACAAAATTTCAAAAGCTCAAACTCCACAGGACGTCAACGCAACCACTGATGAAGGGAAATACAACTGAACAGGACTAAATGCTGTAATAGAGTGCCATTGAGATCTAACCCCAACAAGTATGCCCCAAGTCACGTCCTAATTCCTTCTTCTTTGTACTGCAAAGTGTAAACAATTCTTCCTGGAAGGTTGAAGCGCCGCCACTTTGTTTATCTTCATGGTTTATTCTGACTATAAACAAAAAGCTTATCTCCAAATCCGGGTGCAACCTTTACCCCATTGCCGGTTTTCTATCGTTCCATGTCCTAAAGCTGTCTTTGTCAAGGTTCTTGAAGAAGAAGTTGGCTGAGCTCAAGTGGTGCCTCTATGCTCTGTCCATAGAGAAAGGACCAGTCCTTTCTCTATGCTCTATCCGGTGTATGTTTCTCTTTCTCCCCCATTGTTTATACATGGGGGACCTCCGTGGTTTATAGTGCCGGTAATTAATGTTCTATTATTTGATTTGTTTAAAACAATTCAAGAGAATTTCCTTTAATTTTCGGGGATTTTCTGTCAGAGAGTTCCATCGCCCTAAGTTTATTCATTTCCTTACCTCGGGTTCAGGGGATTTGTACAGACATTATTTGAATGGCAATAGGTTTGGATGTCTCCACCCCCTTTCCCCCTTTTGTTTGTATTCTCTCTATTGTTCCCGTAACTTTTTCATATTGCACTTCTTTCTAAGGGAATTGGCCATATACACATGATTATGTATTATTTCCAATTACCCAAGCTGCAGTACTGCCTCTCTGCTGTTGAAGGATGCACCACACTAAATAGGCAAAAATTCATGCGCCAAATATTATCGCAATGCGGGCTCAAACTTTATTTTCAACAACAACGTTTTTTTGGTCATGCAACATGCTTCAACATTTTGAGGAGACTTGATCAATTTAGGCTTTAAAGTCGGTCCTATTTGTCTTGGGAAGTGGAGAAGTGCTTCATAAAAACTGGCAACAAGTCGGTGTGGGCATCTCTATGGTTTGGGAAAAAGCACTTGGGGTGTTTTTTTCCGTGGGGTAATTAGCCAAAATTCCAATCGACTGACCTGCCAAACATTGCAAAGAAATCTGAAGTTAAGTTGTCCGAAAATGTATATTTGATTGGTATTCAAGAGGCTGAGAGATAGTATTTGTTGAGTATTTTTTTAATTTTAGCATTAGCATTGGTTGCTATGGAGCTTTAAGTCATACACCCTGAATGTTCTGCGATCAGGTCTGCGATATTTATATACCGCCCTCTTGCGACGGCAAAGAGTGCAGGAGTGGTCCTGAAAAATTGAGGGCGCGGCGCGCGCATGCATATGCATATGATGTAAACACTATACATGCAATAATATTGCAAGAAACAGCACTGAGTGCATCATATCAGTGATGGACCCAGTGATAGTACAGTCATAGTCATATTCGTAGTCGTACATATATGTACAGTTATGATTTTTCTTTGATTTCGCAACTGTTGTACGGTGCCACTCTGGCTTGCTATTCATATGATTTGTAAACAAAATATGATACATAGTGCAAGATATGTAAGAAGAATAATGTCACAAATACTGCTGCAGTCATCGTTTCTTGTTGCATTCTTCATTGTCGTCTTTCTCAATGGCGGAGTGAACGGACAAGGTCAGTCAATTTTTGTTTTTAGGCTGGCAAATAGGCCTACTTCACTTGTATTAATCGAAACATTCGGAGCAACTATACACAGTGATACATGGCCACTTACTTAGCATCTATTCTTATCATAGTTCTCGGGCTGTTTTTCTGGTGCCAGGTCACTTCTTTCCAAGAACCATAACAGACTGGATCAGCCTCATCCCAGAAATAGTCAATCAACCATCCCCATCAAAATTCAAACTAAGTCTTGAAAAGTATTTGTATCCCAATGCCCAAAGCAACAAACTAGTCTGCACGGGGCAACACTCCTTACACTGTCAATGATGCCGATCGGCGATGTTCAGTTACACTTCTGAGATTCGTACCTTGACCACCACTTCGTACCCTGGTCACTTGTTGGTCACTTGGTGGTCACTTGGTGGTCACTTGGTGGTCACTTGGTGGTCACTTGGTGGTCACTTGGTGGTCACTTGGTGGTCACTTGGTGGTCACATGGTGTGGTACCGTGTTGTTCTAGAACCAGCCCAGTACTACTAACTGGGGCGCTCTTCTCCTTTTTATGAACAAATTTGGACTTCTTCGGGAGTACAACCGAAGAAGACCGAAGAAAATAAAAAAATTAAAATAAAAAAGGAGTACAGCGCCCTAGCTCCATTATGTGGCCAACTCAGTGAGTGAGTGAGTTGGCCACATAATGGGGCTCTGGGTCTACCGTCTAGGTCACTTCGTACCTTGACCACTTCGTACCTTAGACACTTTGTAGCTTTTGCAAGGTGCGAAGTGACTTTGGACACTTCCTTAGACACTTTATACCTTTTTGTTTTACAAGACACTTCGTACCTTCATACCATTTAACTTGGGAAAAGTTTCCGCAGCATGCCTCCAACTTATTTTTTTTTCTTTTTTTTCTTTTTCTTTTCTTTCCTGTTTTCCACCTATCTCCAAATGGAAAACAGGAAAAAAAATTATAAAAAAAATAAGTTGGAGGCATGCTGCGGAAACTTTTCCTTAACTTGTATAGAACACTTTGTACCTCGTACCGATTCTTGATTTCCGCCTCGTTTCGAGAGGGTCACGCAGCCAAAGTCTCATAATGACCTGTTGTGATTAAACTCGACCGGAAATGAGCGCCATCAACTAACAATTTGTTGCATAAAGTTTAATTCCAGTCGCTCGCGCGCGGGCTATTATTAATATGAGTGATATAGGTGCACCACACTAAATAAATTCCCATAGCAAACAATGCTAAATGCTAAATATTCAAAAATACTCAAAACAGATGTTTTCAAAGTATCCTTAAAGCAAAGAACCACCATAACTTGTCATAATTACACAAGCCATTAATTACATGCACCCCGAAGTGACTTACATCCAACAAAAGAGGGCCGAAGCTACGGAAGGTACAAAGTGACTCGGCTGACGGTACGAAATGACTCGGCCTAAGGTACGAAGTGACCAAGGCACGAAGTGACCAAGGTACGAAGTTACCAGGGCACGAAGTGACCAAGATACGAAGTGACCAGGGTACGAAGTGGCAAAGGTATGAAGTGTCTGACATCCGTTTTTCTTATTTTACCTCCATAATGCATAGCTTGTAAGCAATCATCTAACCATGTTAACATAGGAGTACAGTTGAGTTACATAACATTGTTGTTTGGGCCTAGTATTAATTGCAAGAAAAGTGATTTTTCTGCACCCCCCCCCAAGCCCAACCCATCATTGGTGGAGCAGTGCAATGATCTGGAAAGGGTGCAGAAGCGCGCATGTAGAATTCATCTGGGCGATGACTACGCTTCATGTACACAGACACAAGCGCTACATGTACACAGACACTCCACAAATGTGCGATATTGCCTAAACGATCTTTCGCCTAAACTCTCTCTTCTTCAGTTCTAAAGGGACTTTTTCCGCAGAGGTGTTATAGTGGGTACTCACTTAGGAAATATATGGACTTCTGGGACAATTTCCCTGACGAACTGAGTGCTTCAGCAAAAGCCCTCATTTTCAACAATTCTAATTGAATCTTTTTATGCGGCTTTTTAGTCTGTTTTATCTTTCTTAAGATGGCCTCAAGGTTTCGCCTGGCTGCATCTAAAACAAAATTATCTACTTTATCATTGTTTAATTTGTTAATTGTTTTCCCTTTTAAACAAATTTTGATATTGTTTTAATCTTTGTAATTGTAAAATTCTATCGCCTTTTTACATTTTGTATTCCTCATTTCCCTGTGTAATTTCCTGTAATTTGGAATGGCAAATTTGTGGTGCGATAGATTTTTAATATCAACAAGATGTAAAGCATGGTGCTAAACACTATTAAAACAATGTAAATATGTTCAGTTCTTGTTTGTCTAACGATTGTTTCTTTTTTAAAATCATCATTTCATTTAATAGGGAAAACACCATGGATTGCCAGAAATCTAAAACGACGGCCATTTTGAAAAAAAAAATGAGAAAAAAAAAAGTCCCGTTTCCTCCTTTTTTAAAAAAAAAAGAAAAAAAAAGGAAAAATGTTTTATTTTTTACTTGGCCCATGTAGCCCCATACTAAATGGTGCCAATACACTGGGCTCCCTCCGCTTCTTGGCCCTACGCCAAAGTACCTACAGGAGGTGAGAACATTTTTCGAATAGAAACTCATGTTTTTACACCGAGATTTTTAATCGATGATGCCTAATCGAGCGATTGCCAGCTCGGAGAGTTTTCATCAAAAAAATTACACCGAATCGACAGTTGTGGAACGGAGGAAGTCCAGTGTATTGGCACTATTTATGGGGCTGCATTGCAATTTGCGTGCCTCTTGTGCCAAATACGCTTGAGCAGTCACGTTGGCTCAGTCAGTGGTTTGGGCAGTCGGGTTGTTGCAGTGGTTTCTTCCCTGCTTTTCACCTCTGTGGACCCCGGTTTGATTCCTGAACCAAAGCCCACGTCATGCAGGCCTGGGGATCAGGACAAGCTTAAAGGCAGTGGACACTATTGGTAATTACTCGAAATAATTATTAGCATAAAACCTTACTTGGTAATGACTAATAGGGAGTATAAAACATTGTGAGAAACAGCTCCCTCTGAAGTAACGTAGTTTTCGAGAAAGAAGTAATTTTCCACGAATTTGATTTCAAGACCTCAGATTTAAAATTTGGGGTCTCGAAATCAAGCATCTGAAAGTACACAACTTCGTGTGACAAGGATGTTTTTTCTTTCATTATTATCTCGCAACTTCGATGACCGATTGAGCTCAAATTTTCACAGGTTGGTTATTTTGTGCATATGTTGAGATACAGCAAGTGAGAAGACTGGTCTTTGACAATTACCAATAGTGTCCACTGCCTTTAATGCTAACAAACATAAACCCACAAATATTTGCCTTATTTGCTTTAAGGAATACGTTACCTTGGATTGGGCGCTTTGGGCTATGAAAGCGTTTGTTATGAAATGAACACGGTTGGAAAGAAGTTTCAAAAGTAGAATAATGATTCACACAAATATCCCTCGAAATTGTGTGGTTCTCCTTTTACTTTGTGAACTAACACGGTCCGCCATTTTGGAGAACCAAATTTTTGACTCCACAAAATGGCGGACTATGTTAATAATAATAAATAAGCCAGATGAAAGTTCAAAAACATTAGCCCCATAAATAATGCCAATCCACTTCGTAGGCTTTAGGACCATTGGCACTATTTATGGGGCTTAAAAAACGTTAAAAAAAGGACAAAAGGGCATCAAGGCATTTTTCTTCTTTGTGCAGTGCACCTCTATGAGGAAATCTATTGGAACATTTCAAGGGGCACTACGGAGGCAAATTGACCAGGGGTAACAGAAGCCCCTTTGCCTCCATGAAGTATCAGGCCTGATCATAGTGTACTCTACACAAATAAGGAGAATTCAGCTAGAGCCCGACGAATTGCGTCAAAGAAGGGTGGCTAGTGCTCGCCTCTCACCACTGTGTGGCCTTAGTTCGATGCCCGGCTAGCGACTCGGGCCATATGTGAGAAGAGTTGTGCATTGGTTCTCTCCTGTACCCAATTTTTTTTTATCTGGGCCCTCCAGTTTTCCCTCCCTCCTGGAACCTGGAAAAATCAAACACTCTCAATCTCTGGCTGTGCTCAGTGGTCATTGGCCTATCGGTCGATGTGGCTGGCTGGCTTAAACACATTGTAGCCACATCCTTCACAATACAGCTTCTCAGCTGGCCCCAATTTCATAGAGCTGCTTAAGCACAAAAAGTAGCTACATGAGCACAACAAACTTTTGCTCACCAGAATAAGGTTACCAGCCAAACTACCATGTCACGTGTACAATTTGTGACTGGTATCCTGCTCATTTCTGCTTAGCAGAAAATTGTTAAGCAATATTTTCTGCTTACGCAGCTCCATGAAATTGGGCCCAAGTAAGAATGATTAGCCCCCCCAAACCCCCCCCCCCAAAAAAAAAAAAAAAAAAAAGATTCTGTCAAGGGGACTCTCCTCTCTAGAGACTGTGTAACATCTTATTATCACAATTTTTTTAAGACTGAATATATATTCAGGCCTGGCTAAGAGGCCACGTAGGCCATAGCCTCTGTTCCACCTGGTCTTGGCCTTGATCATTGATGCGCTTTTGAAATAAAAGTTTCGCATACAGACTTTTTAAAGATTTTTCAGGAGCAGTGCCCTTCGAAAAATGAAAATGGCCATGCCCTTTCAAAGATAAAATTCCAGGCCTGCTGCATGTAGGCCTACATGGTAAAACGTGTGCATAAAATGTACTGCAAAAATGTACGTGTAACTACAAAGATTGAAATCATTTTGTATTTTTGCACTTGGGTTTTCTTACAAGACTGATTACAATGTAGGCCTATCTTGTCTCTATAGATTTTCTATGTGTTTATCTTTGGACAGTGTTCTTTTTATCTTGGATTGGACAGATGTTTATGTGCATTTAAAAAAAACCCTTGCGTTGCTTTATGTAGGAAGGGAATTGCTGATATTGGCGATATTGCTGTTCCTGGCATTGAAACATCCATGTGTCCCCATACTTTCTATTCGCCTAACAACCATGCTATACAAAGAACTTCCTCCTTTCGACTGTTCAAAATACTTACACCAACACACTCAATCTCAATATTTTTTATGACATTGGGCCAGACCATCAGTTTGTTCCGCCCCAACTTGATAATCGTCCCAACTATAGTTGGGACTGGTCCAAATTTGAGTGTTCAAGTTGGGGCGTCCCAACTGTAGTTGGGATCGCCCATAGAACTCCTGAATCTAGCAGTAACATGTATGTAGCATGTTTTACTATGCACTTTACTAGATTCAGACATTTATGATGCATAATAAGGGAGAGAAGACTTTTCGAGTCACAGTATAACAAAGACACCAGTGTCTCGGTTACGCGTGAAACTTTCGGCTTTTACTTCTTGGCCTACGTTTGAAGGTTTTCATTGAAAATAGCTGAATTACAGTATACCAATGATGTTTACATATTAACCTTTGAAATTTAAATTTTCAATGAAAACCTACTAATTTATGGTAAAACAAGTCACAAGTTTCACACTGTAACAAGAAACTGAGACTCCGGTGTCTCCGTTACAGTGTGATGGATAGTTTTGGATCGTATATGAAAACAAAAAATCTGATTCGAGAAATTGAAGTTGTACATTAAACGTATGAGCTATCCCCACCACTTAAACATGTAAAGAATATAGAAAGTACATTATTTTTTGAGATATAGCACCATGTCACGCTTTGGCCCCCTTATTTAAAGAAAGACCCAAATGCAGATGAGATATCTCCCCTGCTTGCTCTGTCCTAGTACCTTGTACAATTACTACTGTCCCAACTACAGTTGGGACGCCCCAACTTGAACACTCAACTTTGGACCAGTCCCAACTATAGTTGGTGCGATTGTCAAGTTGGGCCAGACCATCAGTTCAGTGTGAATGTGAACAAACCTGATCTGTATGTGTTGTGTGTGTGTGTGTGTGTGTGTGTGTGAAAATTAGTACTTCAGCATGACGAGTGATAAAATAGTGACGTCATACTGCGAAGAGGTACATTTATGTGCCAAACATTCCAGAACCGGTATTTTTGTTTTCACTTAAATGCGACCACTAATTTGATTAATTCCATGACTGTCTTTGGGATTTTTAATTTAAACCTAGAGGATTTATGATGTGCCATTCAGTAAAATAAAACAAGGTTGTACATGTAGCTCTCTTTTAAAGAGGAAGGGAAATGACCAATTCGATTTTGTGATGTACTCATTTTCCATGTGAGTAGGGAAAAAATTACAAGTCTCTAACCTCACGTTAAAATGGTGTAAATTGTCATTGTATTCGATACCCTTCCAGTGCAAAATTTGTCAACGTCCAAAACATCTGATGATTTGTACGGATATGTTTTGGTTCACTGACTTTTTCAGAGCGAAATTTGAAACACGATGTCATTGAATTTCAACAACTAATGGATTTTTAGTTTTACATTCTAAGGGGGAATTTTTTTGTTAGTCAAATTCAAGGCCGTTTTGATTACATGTTATTGAAAGTCAGTAATGAACCAAAACATCCCCTAACAAAAATGTACAGACCCATTTTTGTCAGAAAAGAAAAATACGGGTGAATGAATCCAATAACGAAGGGTGGAGTAGGTGACTAGAGCGTCTATTCCTAGTAGTGGGACAGGAAACCATGATCCCTATAAACTCTTTCAGAGCCAGCGTTTTTTGTGTGCTTTGACCCTACAGTACCCATTTTGTTTAGGTTTTCAAATTTCTGTAGACAATTAATTAACAATTATGTGTGTATAATACTTGTGCCTTCTGGGTTTTTTCCAATGTATTTTTGACAATGTATATCCTATTGTTAATTTCTGTTTTTCATGTATTTTTAACATATTTGCTGTTTGGATGTTGACAAATTTTGCACTGGAAGGGTATTGAATACATGTACTGTACAATGGCAATTTACAACCTTGTTGTGTATTATCTCTTTATAGTGGATTATTCCATTCGTCTCAGCTCGGGGAGCAGTTATAAAGAGGGCCGAGTGGAGGTGTTTCATTTGGGTTCATGGGGGACCATTTGCGATGATAACTGGGACAACGATGATGCTGCAGTGGTGTGTCGGCAGCTCGGTTTCCTCGGCATGGCAATCGCTAAAGCTGCAGCATTTTTCGGAGAGGGCACCGGAGATATCGTTCTCGATGATGTGGTGTGTGCAGGCACTGAAACCAATTTAGGCCAGTGCCCGTCTACACCTTTGGGCGGGAATCACAATTGCGGCCATTTTGAAGATGCTGGAGTCATATGCAGTGATCTCTTGGAAGAAGGTACCCGACCAAGGGCATGGGACACCAGTGAATCAAGGTGTCGTCTGTTCGGCCCTCTATCAAGCCCTGGCTTGGCTTAGGCTCTTTTTCCTGCGCTGAAGCCAAAGCCATGTTTTTTGAAAAGGGCCTTGTTTTTAAAGCAAAATAATTAGCACCAGTTGTATCAATGAAAACTACTTGGCATTTTGGCTGGTAACCTGTTTCTGCTAAGCTATATGGATTGTTCTGTGTTAAAGCAAGTGTAGTGCCCCTTCCACAGATACCCCTTAAAGGCACGGTACACGTTTGGTAATTACTCAAAATATATATTAGCATAAAAACTTACTTGGTAACGAGCAACATAGAGCTGTTGATAGTATAAAACATTGTGAGAAACGGCTCCCTTTGAAGTAACGCAGTTTTTGAGAAAGAGGTAATTTCTCACTAAAATAATAGAAGACTTCTTGCAAGAAGCCTTTTATTCCTATCTGAAAGCACACAAGTTTGTACAACAAGGGTGCTTTTTCTTTCATCATTTTCTTGCAACTTCAATGACCAATTGAGCCCAAATTTTCACAGGCTTGTTATTTTATGCATACATAGTCCTAAATGTTGGGATACACCAAGTGAGAATACTGGTCTTTGACAATTACCAAACGTGTTCAGTGCCTTTAAAAGGAGTTAGAAAATATAAACCCCCCTGAAAAAAAACCCAAGATCCCATTTCCAAGTTCTCAAGACTACATTAGTATGTGGCAATCTTCCAATATTGTCCATTTGTCACGCTTGTCAGCCTAAACAGCTGATTGGCTGGCGGTGTGATCCAGTTGCCATGGTCCCTTCCTTCTGATTGGTTAAGGCACCCAGTAGGAAATGCAACCCTTCTCAGTAAGTTTCTTTGCTGTCATTCTTATGTGTAATGTGAGCAGCGAAGTTAGAAATATTTGTATCCAGTTCTCCAATCAACAGGCTGAATGTGTTCTCCTTTTTGCTCCTTTTAAAAGCAGAGTTTAACCCACCCCCTCTTGGGCTGGCCCTACACAAGTTTAGGTGACTTTCATTTTCTGGCTTTATGTCATTTTTTGCCAACATCAATCAAATCACGAAATCCTCAATGTACTGAATGTGCTATGCCCATGGTCATAAAAAGAATACAAGGAACTGTACCATAATCAGATATATCGAAAAACACAAATGTTCACAGATTCACACATAACTTACATGATTTAAAGTAAGTAATGGTAAAAAGGGTTCCTTAAAATATTTCTGCCTAAAATGCTATCATTTCTGAGAAATGAGTAAAACAATAGTTTTGATCACGCGTGATATAAACTCAATGTTTGAAAAACAGAAAACACATAAGGTCTCTCTTTTCACTATTTTCTTGTGACCTCGATGACCAATTGAGCTCAAATTTTCACAGGTTTGTTATTTCATGTATATGGTTTAATCACACAAAACATGAACTTTGTTTGCAACTGTTTTGTCAGCTCTACCAATCCTGTACAATACCTTTAAAGGGATAGTATACCTTTGGTTTTTGGAACCGTTCGGTTGTTTTAATCAATAGATAAATATGTTGATTTACAATAAAATTAACCTGTGAAAATTCCATTTCAAAAGGTGATCACTTTTTTGAGATATCGCTGAAAAGCCAGAGTGGTTACATGTATGTCCACGCAGGAAGAATAATCCGTAATTGGAATACACAATCTGAGGAACCTATCTGACAGTAACGTTTCTCATATTCAAATTTTGGGGGATAAAAACTGATATCTTTTTCCATAACCACATTACTTCGAAGTGAAATGATTCTCAAAATGCTTTATACTATCGAAAGCTGCTGTACTTCTAACCAAAACAGGTTTTTAGTGCCAATAATTTTAAAAGTGATTACCAATTGTATACTTCCCCTTTAAGTCTGATATCTAATTTGTTTGCCCTTGGAAAAATCAGAAAAAGATTGTCTATTAAACTGTCTATTAAAGGTATCGTACACGTTTGGTAATGACTCAAGACAAATGTTAGCATAAAAACTTACTTGGTAACAAGCAACGGAGAGCTGTTGATAGTATAAAACATTGTGAGAAACGACTCCCTCTGAAGTAACTTATTTTTTGAAAAAGAGGTAATTTCTCACTAAAATAATAAAAACTTCTTGCAAGAAGTTTTTATTCCTATCTGAAAGCACACAAATTTGTACAACAAGGGTGTTTTTTCTTGCATCATTTTCTTGTAACTTCGATGACCAATTGAGCTCAAATTTTCACAGGCTTGTTATTTTATGCATATGTTGGGATACACCAAGTGAGAACACTGGTCTTTGAAAATTACCAAACGTGTTCAGTGCCTTTCAACCCTGCACCATATGAAAAAGGAGGTCAGCCCTTGTGCTCAAGGATGTATCATGCCTACATAATCTGTTCTCAATTGTATAAACAGGCATGTGCACATATGCCTTTGTGATTTCTCAGGACTTGTCCTGGTTTCAGGATTTTTCTGAACCCACAAGCAACTCCGAAGGGATTCGAACCCACTACAGTCTACTTTGGGTATCTGTGGTGTGACAAACAAAAACAGTGTGTTCATAGTACATGTGTCCAAGACAAGCCTTTGTTTAAACCCTCCATAATTATGGACTAATCTAATTTATTTGTTCAGATCCAGCTGTAGTGGATTATTCCATTCGTCTGAAAGGGGGCAGCAATAATCTAGAAGGCCGGGTGGAGGTGTTTTATATGGGTTCATGGGGGACCATTTGCGATGATTTGTGGGACAACGATGACGCCACAGTGGTGTGTCGGCAGCTTGGTTTCCTCGGCACGGCAACAGCAAGAGGATCATCAATTTTTGGAGAAGGCACCGGCGATATTCTGCTGGATGACGTTCAGTGTCTAGGCACCGAAACCAGCTTGGGTCAGTGCCCGGCATCGACTGATCACAATTGTGGTCATGCTGAAGATGCTGGTGTGACTTGCAAATACGATGAAGTTGGTATGTACATTATGAGAGGCAGGAACCTCAGCAAACCATGTCTGACATTTGCGTTGAACCAGTGTTCTCCAACTTTGAAAATTAAAGGCTGGCGCTGTGTATATATGTTTTCTTTGAGAACTTGTCTTGCTATTTATTTTAATGCCGCAAAGTACATCTTCGTGATTCAGGAGACTGTTCGGCAAAACAACTGTCCTGGCCCCAATTTCATAGAGCTGCTAAGCACACGTTTTGTGCTTACTGAGCGAGTTTCCATTTCATAGCGCTGCTAACCGTAAGCACACGAAAAGGGCATGCTAACCTTCCGGTGCTTACTGCACGAAAATGAATGACGTAACAATGCAAAACCATTGTGAACGTGCAAGACGGCCGCCATATTTTCTTGCTAACCTGTGAAATAAGCTTAAGCAAGTTTTTCTGCTACAGTTAGCACGAACATTTGCGTACCGTTTAGCAGCGCTACCGGGCAATCTCGGTGGTCTAGTTGGTAAGACATCTGCTCTAGAATTGCAAAGGTCGTGGGTTCGAATCCCACCCGAGTAATATGCCTGTGATTGTTTTTCACAGGACTCGGGAAAGTACTGAGTATACAGTGCTTTACACAAATCGGTGTACGGGTAAAAACCAAATATGACCTGCATATTGTTCTATTTCCCATTTTGGCGCAAGAAACTTGTTTGGACTTGTAATTTACTTGAAACTGAAAGGCATAAACTGGGATTAAAACTAGGCGTGTTTAAACTTTGCTTTTCCTCGTCCTCATGTAGGGACTTTTGCCGTTCGTCTTGAAGGAGGAAGCAGTCAACTAGAGGGCCGGGTGGAGGTTTTTTATCGTGGGGCATGGGGGACCGTTTGCGATGACTTCTGGGACGATGACGATGCCAAAGTGGTGTGCCGACAGCTCGGATACTTGGGCCCTGCAATTGCCCGAGTGTCAGGACATTTTGGAGCTGGCAGAGGTGACATTGTAATGGATAATGTTCGGTGTGCTGGAACCGAGTCAACTTTGGAGCAATGTGATGCAGACATTTCTGAACACAATTGCGGACACTCTGAAGATGCTGGAGTCACTTGCAGCGAGACGGGCGAATTGATTGGTACTTCACTTTTTTGTTGCAATTAAGTTCACTATCTGTATTTAAGGCACTGTAAAAACAGTCCTAACCAGATGTTATATCGGTCTCTATTTTAATTTACTAGACATATTATGTATTTCTGGTAATAAAACCAAGGATGCCTCATAAGTGAACTTAATCACTGTAGCTCGCAAGCCTGAGGAAACCTGTAAACAAGGGTACTTGCTATGTGATTCAGAAACACCGAGGTTAACCCCTACTCTTCCACAATAAATGTTCTGGGTTCTTTAACGAGCACTACCAATCCTACTACACGGGACCTACGGCTTAATGTCTCATCCGTAGGACAAAGCAATTCCGGTGAATTATCTTGCTCACGGACGCAAGTGCCATGACCGAAACTCAAACCCACACTCTGCTGATGAGAAACACCAGAGCTTGAATCCGGTGCTCTTAACCAGTGCTCGACACGCCACACTCTGCCACGACCAGCTTCTTCTAAGAAGATCTGGAATAGCCCCTGAGAGCTAGTCAGCGGTACATTTGGGTTCGAGTCATAGTCTTGACACTTGTGTCCTTAAGCAAGAAACTTTAAATCAGTATTGTTCATCCTTCCCATGCTTTGTAAAGCCGCAGGTCCCGTGTGAGAGGTTTGCTCTGGGGTTCACTGGCATCTTGGCAAGGGGGTGTGCCAAAGGGGGGCTTGTGAAACCTTACAAGGTGCAAAATGTGGGTCTCATAATTCATACCCTGTCAGAAAAAAAACACCAACAACAAAACAAATATCAGCACCATAAGCACCCATCTGTGGCATTAACGACGCTTTAGTGTTTATTTTATCACACACAACACAGATATTAACAATTGTTGAACTTTGTCCACCCTGGGAATGTTGGATGGAAAGTATTTGAAATAAACCTCTAGTTTTTTCTTGTTAGTTTTCTGGGCCCAATTTCATAAAGCTTCTTAAGCACAAACAGTAGATTTTGTTGTGCTTACTTACCAGATTAAGGTTACCATCCAAAATACTATGTCACATGTACCATTTGTGACTGGTATCCTGCTCATTTTATTAGCGATTCGATAGAGCTGCTGAAGCAGACAATGTTTGGCAACAATTTACAGGATACCAGTCAAAAATTATGCATGTATTTTGGATGGTAACTTTATTCTTGCATAATTTTGTTGTGCTTAGCTACTTTTTTGTGCTTAACACGTTGACTGCCGTTCATAAATTCGTGGGGCGTTCCCATTTGCCAATCATCCAAGTGTGTGCGCTTCCCATTTGCCAAAAGCATCCAAGTGTGGTGCGCATGCTCGCATACCAATTAGTTTTGTGTCTACATGTTGTAGCATACAAATTCTAATGATGTGTCCTAACCACTGCCAGAAGCGTCTCACCACTGCCAGAATCTGTTACACCTGTTTTTACGAGTATACTCATAGCGGCAGAATCCGTTCACCTGTTATTACGAATATACTCGTAGGCGGCAGTCAACGTGTTAAAGCAGCTTTATAAAATTGGGCCCTGCAAGTGTCTTTTTTGTTTAATTTTCAGAGGAATATACCATTCGACTACAAGGGGGTGGCACTACTCACGAAGGTCGAGTTGAGGTATTTCTGAACGATGCATGGGGCACGGTGTGTGACGACGACTGGGACATATATGACGCCAAAGTAGTGTGTAGGCAGTTAGGCTTTCCAAAGGCGAGGTATGCCAGAACTTCGGCGTATTTCGGGCAAGGCACTGGGGAGATTGTTCTGGACAATGTGGCTTGCACTGGTTCTGAATCGCACCTACGGGACTGCACGGCAACGAGCTCTGAACACAACTGCGGCCACGCAGAAGACGCAGGGGTTGTTTGCAGTGACGAAGACGGAAACTTTATAGGTGCGTAGCGGTTGCTTTCTCTTCTAAAATGAATTTTACTCTTGAGTGACTCCCAACTATTCAAAATTACGGGCCTAATAGCTTAAGCAGAAATTATCGCAGGCCTGGAATTACACCCGTTGCCCCTTGTCTTGGCCTTGGTGCCCGTTCAAAAGTGTCCCATAGACTCTCAAAGTGAAATTCCAGGCCTGATTCCTTAAAGGCACTGAACACGTTTGGAAATTGTCAAAGACCAGTGGTCTCACTTGGTGTATCCTGGCAACATGTATGCATGAAATAACAAGCCTGTGAAAATTTGGGCTCAATTGGTCATCGAAGTTGCAAGAAAATGATGAAAGAAAAAAACAAACTTCTTGCAAGAAGTTTTTATTATTTTAGTGAGAAATTACCTCTTTCTCAAAAACTACGTTACTTCAGAGGGAGTCGTTTCCTACAATGTTTTACACTATCAACAGCTCTCCGTTGCTTGTTACCATGTAAGTTTTTATGCTAATAGATATTTTGAGTAATTACCAAATGTGTACAGTGCCTTTAACCCTTTCAACCCCAATGGCGACTTTAGTCGACTGAGCACTATACCCTGCTTGAGCCCCAATGGCGACTTGCAGGGTATAGTGCTATCTTTAGTCGCCCAAGATAACACACAAAAAAGCACTCCAGCTTGAGCACAAAGGCCATTTGTTAAGAATCTGTAATTTGGTCCATGTTCACCCTCCATACCTAATTGGAAAGAGAAAGATCAGATCTTTCCAATGTAAAATGAAGTAGGGTTGCTATTATGCAATCCCCTCAAATTGGAGTGGAAATACCTAAGATGCCAAACACCTACGGTGCACCATATGGTTGTGTGCAAAAAGTGTTTGGGTTTACAGAAACAAAGACCAAGAACTTGAACATTTATTGGCCGATCTCATCCCTTGTCTTGTCATACAGATGAAGGGGGTCAGGTTCGGCTTACTGGTGGGTCAACTGACAATGTCGGCCTGGTTGAAGTTTACTACGACGGCCAGTGGAGTACAATATGTGATGACGAATGGGATCAAACTGATGCTGACGTCCTTTGCTACCAGTTGGGCTACAAAGGAGCCGAGAATTTTCGTACCAGTGTGTACTACTCGAGTAGGGAGGGTCCAATCGCCATGTCAGATGTGTCCTGCATTGGGACTGAGGTTAAAATCGTTAACTGTGTACACAACGCTTCACCGGATTGTTTCCACTCAGAAGATGTTAGAGTGGAATGCATGCTACCAAGTGAGTCAAACCTAGTCATAAGAATGAATATCCAGATCAACACCAGGGGCCGATTTCATAGAGCTGCTTAAGCACAAAAGTAACTAAGCACAACAAAATTATGCTTAACAGAATAAGGTTACCAGCGAAAATAGCATGTCACATGTACAATCTGTGACTGGTATCCTGCTTATTTTTGCTTAGCAGATCATTTTTAAGCAATATTTTCTGCTTAAGCAGCTCTATGAAATTGGGCCCTGATGAACGATCTGAAAGCTGTCAAACAGAAAAAGACTTGCTAAAATCAGCAGGAAATCGGTCACAAGCAATATTGCATTTTACATAGTATTCGGCTGGTAAACTGTATGTATTTCTGCAGGCAAGATTATTCGTGCTACTGAAGTATTTTCCTTGTTTGTTTAATTATTTTTCTCTGTTTTATGAGATATCGCCCATAATCACAAGGCCGGAGGGCCACTTCAAGGTGAGGGCTACACTTAACTGATTTGGGCTGTCGACCCAATTCAACTGTCACCAGGGGCACGTTGCCACCTACTCCTGGGGCTGAAACAGGGTTACACCCCCTTCACAGTCCTTAAGGATATAGGCATGGGTATCATCCACTAGGAGCCTTGCTGGTAGAGCAGAATGCAATACCTTCCAAACTTTTTATGAAGCAATTATGGTTAAGTGCATTGTTCAAGAGCACAAGTGTCATGACCGGGATTTTAACCCATACTCTGCTGCTGACAACACCAGGGGCCAATTTCATAGAGCTGTTTAAACACTGGACAAAAAGGAGCCAAGCACAACAAAATCATGCTTACCAGAATAAGGTTACCAGCCAAAATACCATTCTACATGTACCAATTGTGGCTGGTATCCTGCTTATTTTTGCTAAGCAGAAAATTTCTAAGCAATATTAGCTGCTTAAGCAGCTCTATGAAAATGGGCCCAGAGCTTGGGTTCGGTGAACTAGACCATCACAGGTGTGTTGCAGGAGTTTCTGTGTCTACATTGCAGGTCCTTTGCGAAACCATGGCTTGAGCTTCGGTTCCGACTTAGTCTGTGGCTTAGTCTGTGGCTTAGTCTGTGGCTTAGTCTATGGCTTAGTCTATGGCTTAGTCTATGGCTTAGTCTGTGGCTTAGTCTCTGGCTTAGTCTGTGGCTTAGTCTATGGCTTAGGCTATGGCTTAGGCTATGGCTTAGTCTGTGGCTTAGTCTATGGCTTAGTTTATGGCTAAGTCTCTGGCTTAGGCTATGGCTTAGTCTGTGGCTTAGTCTATGGCTTAGGCTATGGCTTAGTCTGTGGCTTAGTCTATGGCTTAGTCTATGGCTTAGTCTCTGGCTTAGGCTATGGCTTAGTCTGTGGCTTAGTCTGTGGCTTAGTCTATGGCCTAGTCTATGGCTTAGGCTATGGCTTAGTCTGTGGCTTAGTCTGTGGCTTAGTCTATGGCTTAGTCTATGGCTTAGTCTATGGCTTAGGCTATGGCTTAGTCTCTGGCTTAGTCTATGGCTTAGTCTATGGCTTAGTCTATGGCTTAGGCTATGGCTTAGTCTGTGGCTTAGTCTATGGCTTAGTCTCTGGCTTAGTCTATGGCTTAGTCTATGGCTTAGTCTATGGCTTAGTCTATGGCTTAGTCTCTGGCTTAGTCTCTGGCTTAGTCTCTGGCTTAGTCTGTGGCTTAGTCTATGGCTTAGTCTATGGCTTAGTCTATGGCTTAGGCTATGGCTTAGTATGTGGCTTAGTCTATGGCTTAGTCTATGGCTTAGGCTCCTTCAGTTGATTTTGAAAATGTATGCTCACGGTACAGGGTTTCAAACATGAGAACGGTGCCGAAACTGGCGCCCAAGCTGAAGTTTTGAAGAGGGCCACATTTCCAAATAATATTACAATTTTTGTGAGTGGGTAACCATAAATGGGTAGGACAACTGGACCACAGATATAATTTGTTTTTACCCTTACTTCGATGTATACTAAGTACTTTCCGGAGATCTATGAAAAAATCCACAGGCAAATCACTCGGGCGGGATTTGAACCCTCGTCCTTTGCATTGGTAGAGCAGATGTCTTACCATTAGACCACCGAGCTAGCCCGCTGGCTAAGGGCAGCTGGAATCCTAGGTTTTGGCAGCGGGTAGCGCAACGATTTAATAGATGTTAATTTTGCATCGGGGATAAAGAATATAATTTGTTTTTACCCTAACACCGATGTGTATTAAGCACTGTATACTCAGTACTTTCCTGAGATCTGTAAAAAAATCCACAGGCAAATCACTCGGGTGGGATAATAATAATACTGATGAACCATTCTTGTATAGCGCATATCACATTCACAGAGAAGTCTCTATGCGCTTTAAGATGAAAAAAAAGAGAAGTTATATTAAGAAAATAGGGATAAGTAAGTACAAGAAGGAAAATTTAGTTGATACAGCAAGAAAATACTGACGGCTATTGAAAAAATAAATGTGTTTTGAGCATTGTCTTTAATGAATTGACTGTTTCTGCTTGCTTTATGTTGTGATAAAGCGCTATATAAGAACTCAGTATTATTATTATTATTATTATTATTATCATTAAACAATAAGCTTTTAAGAATCATTGTGTTATATTTTTGTTGTCCATCAGCAATTGGTGATATACGATTGGATGGCGGAACTTCGCAGAGCAATGGACGTCTCAAGACATTTGGGTTTGACGGGTGGGGAACAGTCTGCAATAGTGGCTGGGATAAGAGCGATGCAGAAGTTGCCTGTCATGAACTTGGCTTTGATGCTGTCGAGTCTTCAAACTATGGTGACTTATGGGGAATTCTCCTTAAAGGCACTGAACACGTTTGGTAATTGTCAAAGACCACTTGGTGTATCCCAACATATTATGCATAAAATAACAAGCCTGTGAAAATTTGGGCTCAATTGGTCATCGAAGTTGCAAGAAAATGATGAAAGAAAAAACCACCCTTGTTGTGTGCGTTCAGATAGGAGTAAAAGGCTTCTTGCAAGAAGTCTTTTATTATTTTATTGAGAAATTACCTCTTTCTCAAAAACTACGTTACTTCAGAGGGAGTCGTTTCTCACATTGTTTTATACTATCAACAGCTCTCCGTTGCTCGTTACCAAGTAATTTTTATGCTTACACATATTTTGAGTAATTACCAAACGTGTACAGTGCCTTTAAACATATTTTCCTGAGTCCTTTAAAGTCGTTTAGATGAGTTAGAAGATTTCAACGGAGTTTGGAATTTATTGACATTATAGCATTGCGTCGGTGCAACAAAGTCAGAACTTGAATTCCTGTTGTTTTGCATAAATCATTTAAAAGGGTTTGTGGATGTTTTAAACAATCACTGGTTGTTAAATTAATAAGACAAGTCCCCTTGTACAAAGGAATTATGAAGAAATTAACACAAAAAAACTTTAAAAGTTACATTCTACACTTAATTACCTATAAAGCAAGTTTTATGCCTTAATTACCATGATAATAGATGGATTGCAAAACGCATCATTGACCGTCATCTTTGATGTAAAACAATGGAAAAGTGCACGCGTGTACGCGCTATGCGCGACTCTCAGCCAATGATAGCTCTTCAAGCGTGCACACTTCATCAAAGATGGCGGTCAACGACGTCTATTGCAATCCATCTATTGTTGACACAGCCTTATTGTACGGACAAATACACACACGGCTTAAGCCGGCCTCAGGTCGACCTACGATTTTCTTGCGCACGCACGATGTCCCAAATACTTGTAGGTCGACTGCGATTGGTTCCCGACCGTCGGGATCACGTCGTACAAGTTGAAATTGTTCTACTCTTGCGACTGTTGATTTTTTCGAGCGGCGACTGTGTCCAATTGTCTTAAAATCATCGCAGTTACACTCAGGTCGTAAATAATCGCCGACTGAAAAATCCCGATGGTCTTACATCAGGCACAGTGTGATCCTGGAAGTCAGTCGCCGACTGTTTTTTGTTGACGCAAGGTCGACCTGAGGCCGGCTTTAGATTGGTCAAATAGTGTCATAATTCGTAGTGCAACAACGTTGTGTGTCTAAGATACGACTTTGTTGCGCAGACCAAATTAACAAATTATGATGTCATTTATTGTTGATAACCTTTATCTTTTTAGTTACATTTTGGAAAATTACTAATTTTTACCGTTTATTCATACAAAAATAACTTACCTTTTGTACATTTCAACTACATCCTTGTTGCACTGATGTTCACGTCAACATATATTTGCCCACCTTTGTTTTTCTTAGATGGTGATTTTGGCATCACCAGTGACCCCATCCTCCTCCATTCTGTCTCTTGCTCCGGCACTGAGCTGCGACTCAGTGATTGTGAAGCCTCCGACGCACAAACAGATCCCTTTTGTAGCCATGACGATGATGTTGCCATCAGTTGTTATTCACGTGAGTGTGAACCCCCCACCCCCAATTTTGAGTATTTCACAAAAGTAGTAGTTACTTGTAGCCTTGCACAAACATCTGACGTCACACTTCGAGGCTCGTGATTAACGCCAGAGACCAGCCTTGAGCGAAGGGTGGGATCCTGGTAAATGTACCTTTGACCTCGCTTCCATTCCACAGCAGAGATACTTAGTAGCACACGTGTACTCGCATTACATTGTGTATAAACAAAATTACATGCAAACATTATGTACACGCTCGCAGCATGCAGCAGACGATCGAAAACTTCATGCTGATGGTGTAGCTGACAAACACATCACTTTGGAGTGGACCAATCATAACACAGATATGGAAAGCTTACGTCACCTTGCCCATTGAAATCCTTGTATCCAATGAAATCGCTGGGCCTGTAAGACCAGTACCTGTCTTTATCCTTGCTAAAGACAGGGGACCAGTCTACTTGTAGCCTGGCCCTGATAGGACGCCAGTCTCCATTGAACAGTGTTAGTGACGTCATGGGTTTAAAGCTTCTCCACAATGCAGTGAATATTGTGCGTGAGTGCGCAAATTTTCACACATGGAGTCTTACAACATGCTAACAACGAAAACATCAATTTTATTTTCATTTCTCGAAATAATGTCATCCAAGGATAAAAATAAACAAGTCTTAACCCGGCAGTCTTGGAATTCCGGACATAAAGAATTTGTGAACAAAGTTTTCGCTTCCTCCATCAGGTATAAATATGAGAATATTTTGTTATAAAATGTTTCGCAATGGCAAGGGACCTTTATAGACTGTGCAAGTCTCTGGAGTGTTCAAACTTCCGGGGCTTGGTTGGTCCCAACCATATTGAGTTTCAACGTGTAGGCAATTCTGTTTCTTTTAAATACTTTAGAAAAATTGTATTTTTTGTGAAAGTAAAAATTTAGCGATGAAATATTTGAAAGTAAAATAAATAATAACGAATCAAAGAAGAAAAGGATTAGCAAAACTAAACTATAGTAATTTGGCAATTGTCTCAAGAAGAGAAGCACTGACGAAGATTATTGTCCAAGGAAATGTTGAAGGAAGCCGTTCACTTGGCAGACTGTAGGACTTGCAATCACAAGGTTGTGGGTTCGAATCCTACCAAGCTAACCGCTGATTTCACAATGGACTAGAATAACTATTGTCGTCTAGTTATACTGAATCACAATTTCTTGATTTGTGCAGTTCATAATCATAGACGTTAAACCAATGTTTGTATGAGAGATATTGGCTGATCATCTAAACAAACAAAATCCGCTGGACCGTTGGAATAAAGGAGCTGACAGGCATGTCTCTGACTTGCTGGTCAGGTTTAGATAGTCAGAGATGGAACTCCATCATCAAAAGGGTGACAATGAGTCATTCATGACTCACAGGACTACGACGACAACAACATTTCTTCTCAACGAAAGCAAATCGAAAAAATAATATGTTTAGCGTCCTGCCTTTTTGAAATGTGTCGGCCGCCCGACACATTTTTCAAGACATCTGGCCGGGCTATTTTTCAAGATGGTTGCCAGCTTTTTTTCAAAATGGTTGCCACTTGGACTCAGGAAATTACATATTGGCTTCTTATGGGCAAGATGCAACAGAAAATGAGACAGCGATCATAAATATTTATCCTCAATTTTTTTTATTTTTATTTCGCCTGATGAACATTTCTGCTGCAGAGTCAGTTCCCAGAAATTCAAATCTTTGGAATTTCCAGAGGAATTTTGACCCCCACCAATACCCGATGTTTGCTTCACAATGTTCTTTGGGAAAAAGGGACACTCGATGTTGTCTCCCTCAATCCTTATTCCTTGGAGTTGTTGGCAAGATTAGCAATTTCAGTGTGGAAATTTCAACTGGTGGGAAAGTGGCCGTAAACTTACTTGACAGCATGAGAGACATCTAGACATCTAGAACTGAAACAATGACAAAGCTCAAACAATTTCCAAGCACAAAACCAAGTTCATACTTCACGCAAAAGTGAAAAAAACGAAACAAATTTTCTTGCGTCACAATTGGGAAAAACGGCGCGTACTGATTATTGCTTTACCAAAAGTCACTTCGCATTCTCTTTTGTGTGAATCATGAACCGGGCTTTAAGCTTTCAAATCGTCTGTTGCTTGAATGTCAAAGTTCAAACGTAAGCGAATCGTTTCAAAATCCTAAGTTGACTGTGACATTCTTCTTTTGTCTTGAACAGCGATGAGCTTGGGAGAGATTGTAGGGATCCTCGGTGGAATTGTCACTGCCGTATTGTTCCTTTGCTGCTGCTGCTGGTGCTGCTGCAAGTTAGGCAAAAAAGAAGAGGTAAGATTCAGAATGTTATAATAAGAACATTATGGTTTGTGTATTGTCTTGGATTGTGTGCACAATCACTTCATCAGGCTTTATTTTGATTGCGGCAATCAAAATAATCAGCAGGTCTTCAAATACTATTCTCATGATTTTGAGTGTACTTCAGACAAAAACTTTTCTCTGAAGGAACTAACCCAGACACTCGTGACTTCTCAGAAAGATCAAAATCTGGACGAGGAGTTTGAAAACATAGTCTTGGTCGGACAGGAACTGTTTTCTACTTTTAAAAGGTCTCAGAAGTACTGCCAAGGTTAGGGTTAACATCTATTAAATCGTTGCGGTACCCACTGCTAAAACCTAGGATTCGAACTGCCTCTAGCCACCGGGCTAGCTCGGTGGTCTAGTGGTAAGACATCTGCTCTAGCAATGCAAAGGTCGTGGGTTGGAATCCCACCTGAGTGATTTGCCGGTGGATTTTGTTCACAGAGCTCGGGAAAGTACTGAGCTATACAGTACTTAATACACATCGGTGTAAGGGTAAAAACAAATTCTAAGGTCAGGGTTATTATCAACTTTTACTTGTGTAATCTTCTGTTTATTTCTTACTTTACTGAAAGTACCGTTAGGCAACAGATTTGTTCTTTCTTCCATCTTATATTTGCTGTAAAACGTGGTGCTGGCTTGATTTAATATCTGTGGTAACGATGCCTTTTGCAGACAACAGCAAGGGTCACTGCGCCGGCGCCGGTCAGCAACGGAAGAGGAACAGCAGAAGGTTATACCCCAGTCGCCCAAACTGAGATTATAACACACCCACCAGCTCCTTACTACTCACCTGCCCAAAATACAGTCGCCTTGAACCCACCGGCCCAATACTACGAGCCCCCACCACCACATTATGAAGATGTGATTTCAAAACCATCAGCTTATCCAGTCCCTGCGGCTAACCCGGCGTACCCAGGTTCTCAAACTGCACCACCCGTTTACCCAAACTACCCCGCCCCTAGTCAGGGTGCTGCAGCCTACCCTCCACCTCAGGGTGCTGCAGCCTACCCTCCACCTCAGGGTGCTGCAGCCTACCCTCCACCCAGTGAAGCCAAGATGCCCTATCCCCCATCTGTTCAACAACATCCCCCACCATCTCACCAATATCCCCCACCCAGTGACAGTCAGCAGACAACCGCCACCCAGTCTGCACCCAGTGGGGCCAGTGAGCTACCATATCCCGCCACCCAGTCTGCACCCAGTGGGGCCAGTGAGCTACCATATCCCGCCACCCAGTCTGCACCCAGTGGGGCCAGTGAGCTACCATATCCCGCCACCCAGTCTGCACCCAGTGGGGCCAGTGAGCTCCCATATCCTAACACCCAGCTCGCACCCAGTGCACCTAGCATCGAGTAGACATTTTGACTATTACTTGAAGTTTGGACGGAGTAAGTCATTTACCTTTTCTGAACTATAATCTTTAAAAAACAAATTAAAATATTAAATTAATTTTTTTACATTTTCTTTGGAAAAAAAAATCTTTTAAAGTAGTTTACAGACCAGTGTGCTTCCGGTAAAAAAAAAAAATAACGGAAAAGAAATAATTAATAAAAAAACCTCAAAACCCCCAAAACCAACAAACAAACAACCCAACAAACACATTTTCCTTCACATTTTTTAAAACAATTGAATTAACTGAAAAGTTGCATTTAGTTCTTATTTTCTTGTTTACAGGTCGTATGTAAACATTTTGTATAAATGTAAATATTACTTTTAATTTTTAATTAAATTCATTGTACAAGCCAAAGCATATACTCAAGAAAAGCTTTGCTGAAAGGAAGAAATTAATATTTCTTCTTTGGAGAAGACCTCTCCCCCCACCCCCACCCCCACAACAACAACATCAATAACATCAATTTAAAGGCAGGGTTTACTTTTGGTAATTACTCCACAAGTTAATGACCATAAAAACTTACTTGGTAAAGAGCACTAGAGAGCTGTTGATAAAAAACGAATTGTTAGAAACGACCCCCTTTGAAGTAATGTAGTTTTAGAGAAAGAGGTAACTTTTCATCCAAAACTTCAGGCATGAAGCCTTTCTCAGGATTCAGGCATGAACTCTTTCTCAGGCATCTGAAAGCACACAATTCTATGCAACAAGGGTGGTTTTTTCTTTCATCATTTTCTTGCAACTTCGATGACCAATTGAACCCAACATGTGACAGGTTTTGTTATTTTTTGCATATGTTGGGATACACCAAGTGAGGATACTGGTCTTTGACAATTACCAAAAGTATACACTGCCTTTAAACAACAATAAAAACAATACAAAAAATGATGTTGCTGTTCCATTCCAGAGGATGAAACACTACAAGTTAGGGAATGAAAAGCCCAAATCACACACAAGGCTCGGTGTCACTAATAATAACAATAATAATACGCAGTTCTTATATAGCGCTTTATACTCCCTATGGGTGTCTCAAAACGCTTGGTATTTTTCCTACAAGGTAAGTGGAGTTACACGTGCACGCTTCATCAACGATGGCGGCCAATGAAATGGTGGTCTGCACAGTGCTGAGTAAGTGGGGTTACGTGTTGAAATATGAGACCTATTCCTTAGCATAGCACCATGTCATAGTTTACAAGGTGCTGTTGCGCAATATGCTGCCGATCAAACCAGGAACACCGGGGCAAACCCCTTCCCTTTACGATAAGTGCACTGGGGCCGACTTTACAAAGAGGTAAGACTAGTCTTATCTGAAGTTAGGACCAGTAACTGGTCTTAACTTAAGACTAGTCCTATCTCTTAGCATTGCCTAGGACTAGTCCTAAGTTAGCAAGAGTTTTGTGAAAATCGACCCCTGGGTTCTTTTACGTGCATTACACAACACACGGGACATACGGCTTAACGTCCCATACGAAGGACGAAGCAATGCATTACCAAATCCATCAAAATCCATCAAATTCTTACAAAACCCTGAGATGGACCAGGGCTCGAATTTGGGTGAAAAATCCACGAGACCGCTGGGCTTGTGGCTCAGTATTTTTACTGAACCAGAATTATTTTTACAAGACCAGAATCAAAATGAGAAAAGACTACAGTGAACGAGCTTTATTCGAACGTAGGGCCTATCTTATTTGTTGTAAATGTTTAGACCATATACTTTTGGTACTAAACAGATGTTTATCAGACTCAAACTCTGCATTGAAACATCGCTTTTTTTAAAATTAAAGTTGTTTCACAGTGAGGTATTATTATTCAATTGTAAAACACAAGACTCCGGACTTGTCCAGGTACGAGTTCACTGGCCCGACACTAAAATCACTGGCTTCTGGTCGGCGGTCCGGTGTAAATTTTTGAGCCTTGTGGACTTTAGAGTATTTAGAGAAGTGGCTCAGGTAGTAATGCAATGAAAATTGACTTATCCACTAGAGTTAACAATACATATACATAGACCTTGTGACCTTTGTTTACAATAAGTGTGACCTTGTACATTCTTGGGCCTTTCTGGCAGGCAAGATACTACACTGGTCACATGGAAAAGTTTACATTTTGTGTCATAATTTCCACATAAATCCAAGAGTTATAAAAGTAACAGCTGAACAAGTTTTGAGATGTGCCCCCTTTCATCATATCAAAAGTTGAAAAAAATTAGACAGTGCAATCTCCATAAAATTAAAGTTTTTATGTTTTCTTCCATTGGGCTGTGTACAAATCGTGCCTGCAGGAAGTCCAGGCTTGGTGACTCTTTTGTAAACATGTGATGTCACAGGTCACATCGTCTATATTTTGGATGAATTTATCGCATTTGTTAGGAATTTTAAAGTAGATAAAATTAGTTAATACGACTCTGTAAGTTACTACATGTACACTAAAAATTAATAATACGAATAATTTTAGCAATGTTATTATGCCGATTTAAAGCCAGCTATTTCTTCTTTATTTGAATTTTATTACGTATAAATATTTTATACATCATTGCCATTGACACTTTTCTTAAACGACGTCACTTCTTGAGTGGTGGTGTAGTCTTGATTGGCGACGTCCTTTTGTTAACGTAGTCAGTCGCCGATATCACAACACGAATTACTGGAGAAGAGATTTTATGTATCACACAAACATCTGGCTAAAATCTGGCTGTTTTGATCCAGATTCGTAGACTTGCCCAGTCCCTCCGAGCAAGTCGATGTTGCGCCCTCTATCGGTGACTAATACGAAAAACAGCGTCGCTCATCAAGACTAGTGGGAATGGAAAGGAAAGTTGTTTTTGCTTCAGGGTTTTATGGAGGTACAGTCGCCAATTTTTAGGTTGCCAGTTATAAATTGCCAAGAGGCCATTCTCTTAAGTTAAGACAATATTTATTTAAGCTTGTTTTAGATTATTTATAAAACAACAACAAAATAGCAATGTTCTGGTAATGAAACAAAGGGATCCTTAAAAGTGCCGAGCACTGTGACCCGTGGGCCTGGAGATACCTGTGTAGAGAAGATGATGAAGAAATCTCAGTCTTAGATGTAGAAGGAAAGTCCAAAATATGTAAAAACACCTGTAATCAGGTAGGGAAAAAAAATTCCGCATGCGAGGCTTGGTCTGCGGTGGGATTCGAACGAGCATGTGGGGCAAGGTTACCTAACCTAGAATGAACCCAAAGATTATAGCGAGTATATATTCAGGGATTTGGACTGTGCGGTGTGAAAACTGCGGTCTCCTGCAATTGGTGTATTTACATGTTACTATTGATATTGACAAAGGTGTTTTTTTTTTATTTCTATGGTGATGTAGGTGTCTGGTGTCCTGTATTCACAATAATGCAAGTAGTGATTAGAAATCCGAATAGACCAGACAAAGATCATGTACCGGTTATTAACCCTCCTACTGTCTGACCATTCAATATAATTCAGTGTGGTTTTGAATGATGGATAAACTAGGACAGCCTGCAGTATGATGTCATGTGATGTGAATGCATCTACATTGTACACAGTCAGCCCTCCTACTGTCTGACCATTCAATATCATATCCACCGTGGTTTTGAATAGTGCCAGCCTGCAATATGATATCATGGGTGAATTGCATCTACACAGTACACAGTCGACCCTCCTACTGTGTGACCATTTAATATCATTCACTGTGGTTTTGAATAATAGATAAACTGTGCCAGCCCGCAATATGGTTTCATGTGGTGAATGTATTATACCATGTAGATAGTTCCATGTACAGTTGTATCACCATACACGACACAGATACAGTTACATGTAAATGGTTTCAAATGGTTGGTTTACTCACGAGAAACGTTTGTTTCTACATAGACGAAAATGTTGCAATTGAACCATTGAAATAAGTGGGTGCTTTACTGGCAGCCTGTCAAAGTTTGTTAAATACTAATTGTTTGTTTTGTAGTCATTTCACTTAAATGCAATAATGTCTGTATTATATGTAAATACGAATACAATATAATTATTTCACTTTTATCGCATGAAAAAACAGAAAACTTAATTTTACCTATTCACATTGAAAGTGCTAAGGGTTTTCACCTTATGAACCGATTCTGCTTGTTCGTTAAAATGCACGATTTTACGGTTTCATTCGCAAAGATACCACTGAAACTAAAAGGGGGACTGTGGTCATGATCATAGCAGGTCTGTCTGTACATGGATTTATGAACTCTAACCCAGTGACTGCCAATGTCGTTCCCAGGGGTGATCAATCTCGCCGTGCATTTTTTCCCCAGAATATTTTGCTCGCTGATAACCCCTGGAGTTGGTTGATCAAAATGTGCCAGAATCTGGCACATTTCAATTAAGTCTGTGGCTGATCCACTCTATGCGCCCACTCAAGTATGGTAACCCACAAAAGAGGCATCAAGTCAAAGAGCAACTGGTCCCCTCTCACTCTTCTTTGATCTTGTGATATGTCTAACTGTATGCAGTTTAGGGTGACTGTGTAAAAACACGATTCATCTTAAATGGAATCGTGTCAGATACTTGCATTTTGACACGCATACTAAGCATCCTACAAGCGCCACACAAGCACTCAAAAGTTTTTAACAAGCGTGCGCGCAAAGTAGTCATTTTTGTGAGCAAATTAGCGTTGTTTTTCAGTACATCCCTACCAGGGGTTGGTGACGAGAGGTTTCGATACGGCGCGCTGACCATGGTAGCAAGGCTGAGTGACTGCACACAAGTGCATGCCCGCGTCCGCCATCCTGTTGGTAAG
The DNA here is from genome assembly GCA_021014325.1 of Plazaster borealis. Lineage (NCBI taxonomy): Eukaryota > Metazoa > Echinodermata > Asteroidea > Forcipulatida > Labidiasteridae > Plazaster > Plazaster borealis. The sequence continues at coordinate 2,892,494 of CM037469.1, forward strand.
TCAAAACGACACGCGTGCGCGCATCTGCTGTACGCGCAAGGTTTCAGTTACTCCCGGCTCTGAGGCCGGCATTGCATTATGTGTAATTTTACCCCAAATCACTCATTTCATCCTTCCAAGAAATTTCTTATGACGAAAACTGATAACTCTAACAAGACCTTGGGACTCTGCAAAATATTTGGAAAGGCAAGTCTAAAAAAAAAAAAAAAAATTGCATTTATACATAAATTCCAATAGAAACCCATGCTCAATGCATTTCTGGAAATCATTGGAGCTGGAGGTGGGCGTGGCTCACAGCAAAACTACGCCACTCTTAGGAACAGGATCTAGATCTGATATGGCCAGCGGGCGCACATTTGTGGCATGTCAGGGCGAACGGTCTAGTTCACCGGACCCAAGCTCTGGTGTTGTCAGCAGCAGAGTGACACTTGTGCCCTCGAGCAAGGCACTTAACCATAACTGCATCGTAAAAAGTTGGGCAAGTAGTGCATTCTGCTCTACCAGCCAGGCTCCTAGTGGATGATACCCATGCCTACATCCTTACGGACTGTGAAGGGGGGTAACCCTGTTTCAGCCCCAGGAGTAGGTGTCAATGTAGCCCTGGTGACAGTTGATTTGGGTCGACAGCCAAAATCAGTTAAATGTAGCCCTCACCTTTAAGTGCTTATCCGGCCTTTATTTCTCATAAAAAAACCCACCATATGCAGTAACTTGGTTAGAGTTCATAATTCAATGTAAAGCCACAGGCCTGCAATGATCATGACGACATTCCCAATTAAAGGGAGGGTACACATTTGGTAAATAATTCAAAAGTTAATGACCATAAAAACTTGGTAAAGAGCACTGGAGGTCTGTTGATATTATAAAACATTGTTAGAAACGACACCCTTTGAAGTAATGTAGTTTTAGAGAAAAAAGTAATTTTCCACCTAAAAGTTTTGAATCTGAAAAAGGCTTCATGCATGAAGCCTTTTCTCAGGCATCTGAAAGCACACAATTCTACGCAACAAGGGTGGTTTTTTCTTTCATCATTTTCCTGCAACTTCAATGACCAATTGAGCCCAAATTTGCACAGGTTTGTTGTTTTATGCATATGTTGGGATACAACCAAGTGAGGATACTGGTCTTTGACAATTACCAAAAGTATATACTACCTTTAACTAATCTGAAGAAGGTATAACACGTTAAAGCAATGTACATGTATACGACTAAAACTCAAGGTTCAGAAACTTTTTAAATACGCACAATTTTATCATGGCATCTATGAATGTATAAATATTTTATTTCCAGCAGCTGATATTGGATCATGTTCTTAAAATATATTTTTAAGGCTGAATTTTTAATAATTTCAAAGACAAGTTTTTAATTTTTTCCTATTGTTCCCTGAGACCTATTGTAGACAACAGCAGAACGAATCACAATTGATAAAATTTACGAGTCTTAAATTCCAAGATACCATGGTGAAGAGTGTAAACAATTTGCGCGTGTTTCGTCGTATTTCGTACCAATTGCATAATCCCTGTTCACATTAGTGGCGTTACTAGAGGAGGAAGGTGCATTGGGGGGGGGGGGGTGGGGCAATTTTTTTCATCCCACTCCTCTTGGATATTTGAGATTTAAGTTTACCCTAGTTTCACATCCACTGTTTATAATTTTCCCCGAAACAAAAACCATGAGTTATTTACTCGTCTGTTGTTTTTTTTTTCTTCAAAAGCCAGACTTCGAAGTCACAATTTTTTTTAATGTTTTCTTATTATTGCAGTTTTAGAAATTATTTTAAAATGTAACATTATTTATAAAAAGAAGAAGTCAATATTTAAACGTTTGTACAATTGTTGGAGTTTTCAAATAAAGCAAATGTAATTCTTATCATACATGTTTGTGTGTGTTTACAATGCATTGTTCTCCCTTAAAGGCAGTGGACACTATTGGTAATTACTCAAAATAATTATTGGCATAAAACCTTACTTGGCAATGAGTAATGGGGAGCTGTTGATAGTATAATTCATTGTGAGAAACGGCTCCCTCTGAAGTAACGTAGTTTTCAAGAAAGAAGTAATTTTCCACGAATTTGATTTCGAGACCTCGGAATTAGATTTTGAGGTCTCGAAATCAAGCATCTGAAAGCACACAACTTCGTGTGACAAGGGTGTTTTTTCTTGCATTATTATCTCGGAACTTCGACGACCAATTGAGCTCAAATTTTCACAGGTTTGTTATTTTATGCATATGTTGAGATACACCAAGTGAGAAGACTGGTCTTTGACAATTACCAATAGTGTCCAGTGTCTTTAACAGTGGTCCGCTGGCCAAATGCCAGTTAAAACTCCCGAGGACCAGTCAAAATTCTCTCCAAGTGGTCCGGCTGGCTAGTTCAGTGTTGAAAAGCATATTATTTTTATAAATTTATGGACTAGTGAGTAAGCTGGCGGACTTGTGAAATAAACAAGCTAACTGGTCCTGCGGTCTGGTCACTTAACAATTTCAGGGCAAACCTTGCAATGGGGAGGGGACAGCAATATCTAATGTTAATTTTTTATTATCGACAGTCGGTAAAGCTTTCCAGTTGGGATTATGTGTGTGTAAATCAATTATTTGACTGACTTTGTCGTATCAAGCTTTTTTGTGTAATAATGGCATGGTAGTATCATACAAGATTTTAAATGAAACCAACGCCAGTCTTATGTCAATTACTTCATGTACACTGAAGCTTTTATTAAACTTAAATCCATGGTTTATAAAACATTTATGTAGTGCGTTATTCCTTTTGGAGAATGTGTCAAAGTTAATGATTTATTTAAGTACGCCTACATTCAGCTCTTCCCCCCAAAAAAGTAAAATAAAAAATAGTAAAAATAACTTTAAAAAAATAATAATAATATATTAATAATATAATAAATAAGTAAATAAATGAATAAAATACATAATAAATAAATTCAATAATTGGGCAACAAAATATTAACATAAGTAAATCAATAAAAATGTACAACAAATACTCTCTGCTCCCCCCCCCCCAAAAAAAAGTGTGACATTGGAAGAAGAAAAAATCAAAAATGGATTACCCTTAACGAGACGAGCAATTTCAACTTCACAATAGTCAAGTAAAGTGTGTTTTCTGCGTTTTCCGCATAGAGTTTTCTATGGTTTCAGGAGGTTCCTGATAAATACTACAGGAACAAAAACTGTCTTGAAATTACTACACAAACAATTTCTTTCACAACGGTGTTAAGAAATTTTCCAGCCAGTCCTTAACTCCACTCAAAATTGAGAGCATGAAATTGCCTTTGTAAAAAAAATTTTTAAAAAATATAGAATCAATTTTCACACAATATTTAAAAGTATAAATAAAAAATACACAAGTGTTAAAGTAGAGCTAATTTCAAAGAATTTTGATTAAGCAGTTTTGAAGACATTGATTTATTTAAAACAGGGACAGCAGGGCAAAATGTCATTACCACCAGGGTCCAATTTCATGGAGCTGCTTAGCAGAAAGTAGTGTGCTAGGCAGAAAATGAGTAGGGAACCAGTCACAAAATGTACATGTGGCATGGTTGTTTGGCTGGAAAGCATAATTTTGTTGCGCTCTGCTACTTTCTTCACCCCGCAACAAAGAAAGACTTGCAAGAACCATAGCCAAATGGAACCTTTTCCAGTAAGTAAACGTTTCAAGCTCCAACTGTAGACACATTCAACACTAGATTAAAGGCATCGTACACGTTTGGTAATTGCCAAAGACCAGTGTTCTCATTTTGGTGTATCCCAACATATGCATAAAATAACAAGCCTTTGAAAATTGGGACTCGATTGGTCATCGAAGTTGCAAGAAAATGATGAAAGAAAAACACCCTTGTTGTACAAATTTGTGTGCTTTCAGATAGGAATAAAAACTTCTTGCAAGAAGTTTTTATTATTTTAGTGAGAAATTACCTCTTTCTCAGAAACTACGTTACTTCAGAGGGAGTCGTTTCTCACAATGTTTTATACTATCAACAGCTCTCTGTTGCTCGTTACCAAGTCAGTTTTTATGCTAATATATATTTTGAGTAATTATCAAACGTGTACAGTGCCTTTAAATGACATACATAATGTCTACCTTCATTCGGGGGGCCCACTATTAATCCACTACTAACCACCATGCACCTTCATCATTGATATCCCGATAGTGGAGTCAGAACTGAACAGAAACAGAAACATGCAGGGCCCAATTTCATAAAGCTGTTTAGCAGAAAATTCTGCTCAGCAAATTTCTTTGCTAAGCAAGAAATGAGTGGGGTACCAGTCACAGCGTAGGTAACTGTATGGTATTTTGGCTGATAACCTGTTTTTCTTAAGCAAGAGTTTTCTGTGCTTAGCAAGTTTTTGTGCTCACATGCTTTACGGCCCAAAAAGTAGCTAAGCACAACAAAATTATGCTTACCAGACTAAGGTTACCAGCCAAACTGCCATGTCACGTGTACAATTTGTGACTGGTATCCTGCTCATTTCTGCTAAGCAGAAAATTGTTAAGCAATGTTTTCTGCTTAAGCAGCTCTATAAGTTGGGCCCAGGTGTTTTAACTAGCATAAGGGAGAATGCTGTTATATAATTATGAATTAATTCTAAATTATAATTATGATATATAAGTCACATTTTTGACTTAGTCTAACTCATAACTATGAAATATTATCAATCATAATATTACATGTATGACATGTACTTAGTCATCATTAAGACTTGTACCAAGTCATAATTATGAGATATAAGTCACAATTGATTACAACTTTTTTTTCATTTTCCGTTAAGTCACTTTAATACTTCCATAATTTTTTTTTTTAGTGAGATGTATTGACTTTGAAGTAATGGTGCATTCTGGTACATGAAAACCCCAAGTAGTTCTGAAACCATGACACTGTTTTATATCTACAAAAAACATGAAACTAAACGTGATACATGTTCAATGCATCCAACATCAACGGCCGTTTTATGACCCCTTGTAAAGAAGGAAGCCGCTGAACGTGCTGTATTTGTTGTGATCACTGTACATGCCGTAACCTTCTGAAGGTGTGAGGACAAGATAGACCTGGTCACCCTGTTGCAGTTGGAGCACAATTGATTGCGTCATCATCTGATTCCTTTCTCCGGGTTCGCCTCCGATACTGGTGACCCTTTTGCCGTTCTTCACTAATGTGACGCCCAGGTATTTGTGGTCGTACGAACGCACCCTGCATACAGAAAGGTAAACAAACCCCAAAACGTGTAACACTCAAAACAATATATTTTTTTAAAAAACTTAAAAAAATTATTAAAGGTATCGTACACGTTTGGTAATGACTCAAAACAAATATTAACATAAAAAATTACTTGGTAAAAAGAAACGGAGAGCTATTTATATAAAAAAAATTGTAGGAAATGATTCCCTCTGAAGTAACGTAGTTTTTGAGAAAGAGGTAATTTCTCACTAAAATATTAAAATACTTCTTGCAAGAAGCCATTTATTCCTATCTGAAAGCACACAAATTTGTACAACAATGGTGTTTTTTCTTTCATTTTCTTGCAACTTCGATGACCAATTGAGCCCAAATGTTCACAGGCTTGTTATTTTATGCATATGTTGGGATACACCAAGTGAAAACACTGGTCTTTGACAATTACATTACGAAACGTGTTCAGTGCCTTTAAACAAACAAACAAATGCCCCAACAGCCCTAACAAACAACAGCAAAACAAAAACACCACCAACACCAATATATTCGCACAGCAATCGCGCGCTGCATGCGGCGAGTGCACACAGTATGAATGTCGGTCCAACTGAGAGTTTGACGTCATGGTGGTTTCTCCGAAAATCGTAAATTTGCAGCTCAAAACCAAATCGTGAGTACATTTAAATGCCTGATGTTGCATCTTAGACATATGAAGAAGCCAGTAGGCGTTTTTAAAGGCGTTTTTTGTTGGGTATTTTTGTCGTTCTGAGGCATTTTTTGTGTCAACTTATATCAATTTGAAAATCGCGGTGCGTATATGCATATGCAACGCATATCTGGGGCGCTAGTACGACCGCAGATGACAAAATTTCGAAAAAACGAGTACAGCGCCCCAGTTACTGGGTCTAAGTAACAATAATAGTAACAACAATACTCACGTAAATGAGAAGAAGTAGAAGCCATTGATGTGACAGATGAAAGTGCTGTTATGTTCTTGGAAGTGGTTGCCCTTGTTAGCGAAGATGTCATCAAAGATAATACTCTGCAGAGGGCCGCCAGGGACGCCTCCTTGGCCAATTGATTGCCGCGTTGCTGCGGCGGAGAATAGACTCTTTCGGGTACCTGGTTATGATGCACAAGCAAACGAGGGTTAAAGGGTCTGTATACGTCTGCATGCACAAGGAACACTTCGGCAGCTAGCACACACAAGAGACATTCTTCTAGTAGACTTGATTTCAAGTCTGAGCTTGCGGTTATTTCTCTGCATCAGCCACGCAGAATTCCCCCACTTGCTATCACGCGCTCTAACTCGCAATCGTAGGTTCAAGACGGAGGTTTATCCACAAGAGGGCGCTGTTTCAGCCATCACAGACTTGGAACCAAGTCTATTCTTCTAGCTGTAACTAACTCACTATCCCCAGGAAAATAATGAGAAAACAGAAATGTGAATGATTTTTCTTGTTAGAGACATAAACTAGCCTTGTTAATCAAAAACATGAATAGGGTGTGGTCAGAGCTTTACAACTAGAATTTTTTTGGAATGAAAGTGAACGTGGAAGGTATTTAAGTCTTATTTAAAAAGATGCGAAAATCCGAAAATCAATTAATAAACCAGCGTACATTTAATTTAAACTGTTCCGTTTTACATTTTCATAATGTGTATAGGGTCTGTTTATCTTTGGGTTCTAGTTTTTGGCTTCATTTAAATGAATTATCCAAAAGTTTGATTAAATTGGTTGAAACCATTAGGTGACAAGCACACCACGTGACGGATTATTGGGCGAAACAAATTCCCACAAGACTGCTCTGCTGCCACCTAGCGCCGACATTTTCCCCAATCAGAGATGATGCAACTTACTTGAAACTGAACGGACGCTGTTCAGCTCTTCTCTCAGTAGCTCTGTATCTGATTCGCTGAGAGCCAATCGCGTACTGGTGGTCGCACCACCGGGTGACATCCTTTGTACGGGAGTCTGGTCGTCATCCTCGTCCAGTTGAGGGGCCAACTGCAGCGCCACTAAGCGTTCAAGCCTCTCCAGTCTCTCTGCAGTCTCATCGTCGTCACAGCTGCCTTTGTTGTTGAAGGATCCAGCAGCAATACGGTCCACAGCAGGCTCGTCCATCTGTGTCTCCATGTTATCCAGTCTGAACTTCAGATTTGTGTTGTCAGTGCTGAGCTGTCGCAATGCCTTTCCAAGCAGATCCTCGTCGATAGGGAACTCTCCGGGCCTGGCCGCGACCGTCGGAGGATTCCGAAGTGCCATGAGCTCGGACTCCCTGTTTCCAAGGAACTCGTTCAGACGACTCATCCTCTTCTCGACTACCATCTCCCTGGCGAAAACATCAGGAAGTTTGGTGTAGAGGACGCCGAAGAAGTTTTCGAAGTGCGTGAGTATTCGTTCAAGTTCCTGAACGCGATCATTAGCTCTTTGCAGGTCTGCCATTGTGTTGTCCATGCTCCCTAACCGTGCCCTCAGCTCACTGTTCTCGGATACAACTGCTACCATCTGAAGACAATACAAAAGAAAGAGAGAAAATAAATCTGAATGCTGTTCAGTTCAGATTTACTATTATTCCTTTTTTTTTAGTGGCAATCAAGAAGGTGCGCAATTTCTTTGTATGCAGCTTTTTTCACTGGCCTTGTTCACCGGGCCTTTTTCAAATCCATATTAATAATTAGTAACTTCGGAAGCAGTGATCTAGCATGCTTGCCATCGAACCCCTTTTAACGGAGAATGCTCAGTTAATGATTCAAATACAAGTACATGTACTTGCTAATTGGTATACTGACAGTTATAAATTTCACCGCTCTGCGGATAACGTTGTAATTGTTCGTTTTCAAGAACTTCAAAAGATTGTCATGAGGTGGATGTCGTTGACAAAAGTAACGTCCATGCTCAATGAACTTTGAACCATTGACCTACCTCCTGTTTCATAACAGATGTGCTTTTTTCCACTTCGGCCATTCGCCTCTCAAAGTCCACAATGTTGGTGTCCATTGCGCGGCTTTCCTGGGTGGTAACGGGTGCGGGCTTGGCCTTCCCCGGGATGAACGGCTTGCGGGCCCCGATGCCCAGGACCACCACCATCATCAGGACGAGGAGTCGTGAAATTACGGGAGTCATCTTGTTATGTTGATCCAAGACCTGATCTGAAGAAGGAAAATAAACAAGTTATACCTTGAGGTCGTCAACAGACGTCAGAGGTCAAACAATGCATTCCATCTCTGATCTTTCTTATACCGGCATTTGTCAGATACTTATTGTTAAGAAGTATGGTAGGATCAGATTTTCATCATCAGACATTTTTTTTCAAGAAAAATGTTCTCGAAAAAATCGTTCTCGGACCAAATTTTGAGAGACGATGTTTTCAAAACGAATGTCACGGAAAATGCACAAAATACAACATGTAACATTAAAAACTGTTTGTATACAAGGTTGATGGACGTGAGATAATGTCGGGATCGTAAATCATTTGTACCGATTACCACCCGGATTTTATCGTGCGATACCCCATGGAGTTAGACAATTCTACCTCCATGGATACCCTTAATGAAAGCTTATAACTTTCTCGAATCATACACAAAAATAATAGCTAGTAAAATTTCAATCTGAAATTTTCCGGTCAAATCTGCCCCCAAGTCGAGCCATAGCATCTTCAAAGTGCACGCATTGGACTTCTGGGAGCTGATCGTAGATCTATTTCACGGTTGGGGAGCAGCTGTGGCCTGTAGCAAGACTTTGGTGTTGGAGAATGTGCTCGAAACTAGCAACAGGTGTTTGGGATTGGCAGTGACGGGTTGCAAGAGTTGACCTATTTGAGTTGAGCCATAATGCACCAATCTCCGCATGTTGTTGGTATGCACCAATCTCGGCATGTTGTTGATACTACTCCGAAATAAAACGCGAAATGATCTCCGAGTTCAAACTGCAACCATTTATGGGAACAACATCTGTTACTTCCAAGGTTTCATACCCAATTATTAATAAACGTATGCAGTATCAATTTAAAAAGGTTCATCGCGTGATGTGATTGGAATGTATGTTTCAGACGTTCCTTATTTTTTTGGAAACCATGTACTTCTTTCTGAAATAGTGCACACAGTGGATTCGTTATAAAGCGATCCACCATTCGTACAATTGCGTTTTGTTTTGGACGTTCGGATGTGGCATGTACCTTTAAGTTGAATTCATATATACCTACTTAAACTTCATTCGGCAAGAAACACAACCTGGTCACAATTCACCACATTTCGGTTAAGTATTCTTGAAAGCAGAAGACAAAACAATCATTGCGTTTGATTCATTGAGTAAACTTTATAATGACAAATACCGGTAATTCTACAAAATTTATCCTCGACCGACAAACTTAGAATGCACGGGTACGGTACAAGAAGCAAACACATTCATTAACTTTGTTTCAATTTATCCATGATTTATCTAGGATTAAAGGCCTGTATTGCATTGGTAAGATCGAAAAACCTTAATGTTCATGATTTAAAGTAAGTAATGGTAGAAAGGGTTCCTTATTAAAATATTTCTGCCTAAAATGATATCGTTTCTGAGAAAAGAGTAAAAACTCGATGTTTGAAAAAACAAAAAACACATAAGGTCTCTTTTCACTATTTTCTCGTGACCTCGATGACCAATTGAGCTCAAACTTTCACAGGTTTGTTTATTCATGCATATGTTGAATCACACAAAATGTGGACACTGATTTTGAGCTGTTATCAAAAGTGTACAATACTTAAACAAGAAGCTTAACATGCTTAACAAATTGGTGCTTTCCATTGGCATCCAACAACCTAATCCAATTACGTTTTTCCAATCTCAAGTATTGTACTTTGCAATTATCCCTATAAGTGTTTGGTACCTCGGTTATTCGGTATTTCGTTTTACTTTGGCCACGAACTCACCAAATATGTTTTGATAAAACAATCGACTGTATAATGTGTACAAAATTAGGATATTACTGTATCCACAACTACATTTTTAATCATTCAGTTATTATTGTATTGAAACGGACATCACTTTGAACCCAAGAGAATCGAAAAGGCGGGAAAAACTGTGCTCGTTCGTATGCCCAATGAGTTTCTCGTCCCCGCCCGCCTCCAAAGCTCTGCCTCCTCCTTTTTTTTTCAAAATTCCGGACGAGAAACTCGTTGTTTTTGTTATACTTGGCGTTATGTTTCATGGAGATTGCAAATCTGTCTGTTTTTCTTATCAACTTTTGATATGATGAAAGGTATAAGGGGGTACATCTCAAAACTTGTTCAGCTGTTTTTTTGTTTATCTATTTCCTTCCTCCATGATCTAACTATCGAGTTTGTATATGACCATTATGACACGTATGACACATTTCCCGTATACCATGACCGGTGTACTAATTTGCATCTCGCCTGCCAGAAAAGCTCCTTTTAATTGTTTTACAATGGCTACAGTTAGATAAGAAACAAATTTCAAGAATATAAAAACTTCATATTTCTTTTTTCGGTTTTTTTTTTTTTATGTGGTAAAATAGTTGCTGTAAACTTTACCATGTTTACGGTCTTTTTTAAAGACCAAGTCAAACTCAAACTCAAAGGAATGCCATGGATTGTATAAAAATAACTTCAGTAAAAATAAAGTGGTATCTTTTGTTTTAAATGTGAAATTAATCTACAAAACTTACCAAATTCAGGATTTCCTTCCTCACACAGGGGGACTCGAGTCCAGACTTTTGAAAACTCTCACTTCAGATTACTGCTTGTTTCACGAGGACAGCGATTGGGAAGAATGACATCCGCTGAGAGTTGATGATGCAGCGACGAGTACGGTGGTCTGGTGGACCGGTCTGTAGTCAGCGGCCTTTGGGAGCGTCTTCAAAGAAGGTAAACCTTAAAGCTGTTTATTCGTCCTTACAGCGTCTCGAATAATGGGACAACAGGTGAAATAACGACGCTATACTACCTTCAGCAGCGGTGATTGTTTATTCGTAGTACGATTTCTTCAGACGATGTGAATTATTGACTGTTGGTGTATAAGTTGCTGGCCTTTATAGTCTTTTGTGTTGCCAAGGTTTCATCACCCAAATCACAGGGGCTGTCACGTAACAGCATGTGGTGGTGATTTTTGGATTATTCCACTCCCCAAAAAGGGAAAACCATAAAACCAAACCATAGCCATAAATTTTCTTTCCGTAAGTTAAGCCTTCAGTTCTACGTCAAAACCGTCTAATATTTCAAAGAGTTAAGAATGCTAATGATTCATCAAATGATATTATGATCATTTGGAGGATACTATTTTTGTGGGAAAATATTTCCCACCCAAAACTTATAATGGACGATTTTGTTTATCTCTGCTCTTCCAAACAAGAAACTTCCCGACCCTGAGGGTTTTTAGAAATGCCAGTGACGTTACTAACAAGGTTGACAGCGTCACGGGTCATGTACATGTGTTAAGCACCTGCTGTGAACATTTATTATAATACGGTATCCTAGAAGGAACATTAAACAAAAGAAAAGAAAACAACAACAACAACACATTGTCAAACCTTTCCCCTTCTTTTGACCATTTTGTTTTCTTTAGGCGGTCGGGTTGGCGTAATGGTGTCTTTCCTCGCCTTCTATTTAGGACCCTGGTTCGAATCCCGCTAGGGGCACTATGTGAATTGGGTTTTCAGTCCCTACCTGATTGCGTGGGTTTTCCCTAGATTAATTCTCTGGGATTTTCCTCCCACATCTAATAGTATACTGAAACTTCCTTGCTTGTCTTCTCTCCATTGGGTTCTTGGCTAGTTCACTTTTCTGAGAGTCCCGTTGCATATGGCTTCACGAACCAGAATAAATTAAATGAAACGTTTTAAAGCCACTGGACACTATTGGTAATTGTCAAAGACCAGTCTTCTCACTTGGTGTATCTCAACATATTTTTATGCACAAAATAACAAACCTGTGAAAATTTGAACTCAATTGGTCGTCGAAGTTGCGAGATAATAATGGAAGAAAAAACACCCTTGTCACACAAAGTTGTGTGCTTTCAGATGCTTGATTTCGGCACCTCAAAATCTAATTCTGAGATCTCGAAATCAAATTCGTGGAAAATAACTTCTTTCTCAAAAACTACGTTACTTCAGAGGGAGCCGTTTCTCACAATGTTTTATACTATCAACAGCTCTCTATTGCTCATTACCAAGTAAGTTTTTATGCTAACAATTATTTTTAGTAATTACCAATGTGTCCACTGCCTTTAACAGCCTCAACAACTTTCTAAATCACCGATGTGTTTGTTTTCAAATCAAATGTTCAAACAGAATTGAAATCTCGCACAGAAAATCTGTTGCGACAAATGTGGTGTTACCTTTTAGGTTGTGTTCTTTGCGGGATATCGTACTGCCGCAAATAGCCACGAGGAGGGAAATTTCGCAGTCAAGTAACGAGACACCTCTGTGCTGATTTTTCCTTACGGTCACCATGGCATTTATTTACAAAGAAGCTGTAAACACAAAATATGGATCATGGAGGAAGGAAAATGTATTTTCCGGATTTTAAGCGGATTCATGGCTTATTTCGGTTGCACTAAACCGAATTAAGCAGTAGTGTTTTTGTAATATTCAATGCTTTTTGTCTTCTTCTTATTGTAACCAGTACTTCAATTCAGACGAATTTATTTTGTATGTGGGAAAAATGTTTCTGGTAAGAACTACTAATCAGCGATCTTTCAGATTAAAACGAATAATTGTTTTTCAATAATTAACACTCCACTTATATTATCGTTAAGATGCTTTGAAAACCTCTGCTAATTTAGCTAAGATCTCTCATCTCCTCAAATCACTGACCCATAAGTTGCTTGACACAATTGTTACCTTACGTTAGTTTTAAGTTGACGGTGGGGGTAGGGAAATTGCAACTTTGATTGCAACTTAAGCATGGAACTTGGCACGAGTATATAATTAGAAAGATATTTTGCTAGGGCCATCTCAGATGTGTGTCCTTTGAAAAAATATAGGTAGAATAACAAACAATCTCACAATTTTCAAAATGGCTGCCATTGCTTTTGATTCTACCAGTGTTTTTTTTTTTAATGGACAAACCTGCGATAGCCAAATATATTTCTCAAGGCATATCCTGGCTGTGCCAAATTCGACGCTTGTATTCTACTAAGGCTCGATCCCATCGCGGCCACCTGCTGCTGTAAAGATAAACAACTGCTGTGAACAAGTTTGTTGCGGCTTGTAAACCTGATTTTTTTTATTTAACGGGTACTTGACAGAATGATCCCCGTTCTTCGTTTTCACGCTTTCCCTTCTCAATTCCATCGATCTGCCGTCCTTCTTTTTGTATATAACTTACCTTAAAGGGAGGGTATATATCCTTTGGTAGTTACTCCATAAATTAATGACCATAAAAAACTTACTTGATAAAGAGCACTGGAGAGCTGTATATATTATAGAACATTGTTAGAAACGACCCCCTTTGAAGTAATGCAGTTTTGGAGAAATAGGTAATTTTTCACCAACAATTTTGAATCTGAGAAAGGCTTCAGGCATGAAGCCTTTCACACAGTCATCTGAAAGCACACAATTCTATATGCAACAAGGGTCAGTTTTTTCTCTCATTATTTTCTTGCAACATCGATGAACACTTGAACCCAAATGTTAACATGCTTGTTATTTTATGAATATGTTGGGATACACCAAGTGAGGATACTCGTTTTCGACAAATACAAAAAGTATACCCTGCCTTTAAAAAGAAAGAAAATAAGTTATAGTAATGTAAGTGTGCCTAATATAGACATTCCGTATCAGGTCTTTTCACGGGCCGTGCATGCTGCGTCACCAATTGATTTATTATCATCGTTCGTGACATTCCACCAGCGGGAACATTTTGCTTTAAAAAAAGCAGTATCAAGAGTTGTGGTTGGACGTGGACAAAATGAACAAAAATACCCGTTTCCTGAAAAAGGACGATATTAATATTTTGTGGTAAAAGAACTTCATAAATCGGAGAAGTTCGAGAGCCATTTCTGTCCCCCGCTTGATTCATTGCCTGCCAGAGGGGGACGTATAACTATTGTAAAAAGTGGTGTCATCATTGTACTACTTGTAGGAATTCAGATGGAAACAACAATTTGTGTTTTGGTCAACGAGTTCGGTAATCTTGAAAGTGTCGTTGGACTAATCGATATACGATATTCGATGGATTCGTGTTAAACCTTGGAGAAAGTTATGACGTTTATCCTGTGTTGATTTCCGATGTTTTAAAATTCCAATATCGTAAGAAGTTGTGAAACTATTTGTTTTCGTCCGGGGATGGAAAACTGTCATGTTGTCCAAGGGGCGGGGCTCGGTGATGATGACGGGTGGGAGAGTAAACCAGATCACACTATTATTTCCTTCCTCCTTGACACGTGTAGATTGGATTATGTTTGTTCCGCGTGGTTGGACATTGTTTACGTGTTTACCACTTGTCAATAACACGCGCGCAATGTGATATTAGGCCGGAACTAAAGGTGAAACACGATGCCGGCTTGTCGAGAGCTGGATGAGGAGGAGGTCGAGCGAAACTAATTCAGTGTTCAAGTTCGGAATTCTCTGCCATCGCATCTTGGAATGTTTGTTCCGTGAGAACTAATGGAGATAGGACCATGAAGCAACCAGGGGTAGATTTCACAAAACTCTTCCCTAACTTAGGACTAGTCCTAGGCAATGCTAAGAGATAGGACTAGTCTTAAGTTAAGACCAGTTACTGGTCCTAACTTCAGATAAGACTAGGCTTGTCTCTTTGTGAAATTGGCCCCTGGCTCCATAAAGGCTATGCGGGGTGAATACGGGACAAAAGACTAACTTATAATTGTGACCCTCTGTCACGACACAGGATGAATAAAAACCGAAATGTTCATGACCATGCCCTCAGATCCCATACTGATCACACAAGCAGCGATCTCCCTTAAAGGCACTGAACACGTTTGGTAATTACTCAAAATATATTAAATTAGCATAAAAACTTAATTGGTAACGAGCAACGGAGAGCTGTTGACAGTATAAAACATTGTGAGAAACGACTCCCTCTGAAGTAACGTAGTTTTTGAGAAAGAGGTAATTTCTCACTAAAATAATAAAAGACTTCTTGCAAGAAGACTTTATCCGAAAGCACACACGTTTTGTACAACAAGGGTGTTTTTCTTTCATCATTTTCTTGCAACTTCGATGACCAATTGAGCCCAAATTTTCACAGGCTTGTTATTTTATGCATACGTTGGGCATGGGATACACCAAGTGAGAGCACTGGTCTTTGACAATTTCCAAACGTGTTCAGTGCCTCCTTAACCTACCTCCATGCTTTAACAGAGGTTAAATGCCAAATGCCAGTTTAAAACACCCGAGGGTCTGGCTGGCTAGGTTAGTGTTGAAAAGCATCCCTAATTGGGTCGTACGCATATGCCCTGTAAGTTAAAAAGGGGGAGTCAGGTTTGTTTCGACTTGGAGTCACTGACCAAGGGTCACTGTCCCAAAGGCTAAAAAATCTGGAACACTGAAAAAAAGGAAGAACGGGAAATATTGTGTCACAAGATGCTGACATTGATATTTATAATATTCGGTAGTTTTCTCATATTTCATCAATCATTCAAACTAGTGCGGGCGTGAATAACTGAGGATATCCTGTGATTGGAAAACAGTGTCGCTTTTCACAGCGGTCTTCGATTTACAAAAACTCTTACTTATAGATTGTTTGTTTGTTTGTTTGTTTGCTTGTTTTTGTTGTTGTTGAAAGCATGGAGGAAGGATATTCCTCCATGTTGAAAGTTAGGCCTATATGGTTTGTTTTTGGGGTGTCTGTTTGGGTTTTTTTTATGTGGGGGGTTTTCCAACAACCATTTTTTGTATCAATTTAAATTGCAGAACAAAAATATTTTTTGTATACCGTGAACCGCGGGTTTATTCTAAAGGCAGGGCGGGCATACACTTGGAAACTGAAGGGCTGTTGATAGTTAGTATAAAATCATTGTGAGAACGATTCCCTTTTCAAGTAGTGTAGTTTTAGAGAAAGGGGTAACTTTCACCCCGACATTTGAAACCCGAATGGCGTTTTATTGTAGTTGTTGTATGCATTTAAAAAAAAAATTGGCTAAATCGAAATGAGAACTCAGTGTGTTGCGGACAGTTTTTATCGCATTTGTGGCAGAATATTTCTCACGGAAACACATTACTCTATGTGAAAATGGTTTATCCAGACCATATAGAGCAAGGACAGTGAGAGTCCAAAAGTTCCTCAGTAATTGAAGTCAGAGGTGTCTCTGCATGTGGCCAATTTTCAGCGAGGAATTAGAGGGCTTAAAGGGATTGTATATAACACGTTTGGTAATTGGAACCCACTGTTTGTTTCAGTCCGATCATGGTCCTATATAGTTGTAGATATACTGGTACCATAAAACCATAGAGGTAGAATTGATAAAACTAACCTGTGAAAATTTCATTTCAACAGGTGGTAGCGTTTTTGAATTATTGCCGAAAATCTGGAGCAGTTGTCCACGCTGAAAAAAAATAATCTGCAATTGGAATACACAATCTGAGAAATGTTACTGCAGTAAACGCTTCTCAGATTAAATTTTTGGGGGATAAAAAGTGATATATTTTTCCATAACAGCAGTACTTCGAAGTGAAAAGTTTCTCAAAATGCATTCCAAAGCTGCCGTACTTCTTTAATTCTACCTCCATGTTTTTACAAAGTAAGTTTGTATTGCCATTTATTTTCAGAGTCATTTCCAAACGTTCACAGAGCCTTTAAAGACAGGGTATTCCATGGAGGAAGGAATCCCATTTCCTAACGGTTATTGTATCCCATCATAAACCTGCGAACATTGTGGCTCATCGATCGAAGTTGCAAGAAAAAACTGAAAGAAAAAACAGTACCCTTGTTCGCATATAGAATGTTGTGCTTTCAGATGCCCGAGAAAGGCTTCATGCCATGATGAAAGCCTTTCTCAGATTCAAATTTTGGGTGATTCCCTTTTTCGCTAAAACATACGTTACTTCAAAGGGGGTGTTGTTAAATATCAATAGCTCTCCAGTGCTCCTTACCACGTAAAGGTTTCATCATATAGACGATGTGACCTGTGACATCACATGTTTACAAAAGAGCCACAGAGCCTGGACTTCCTGCAGGCACAATTTGTACACAGACTATATGGAATAAAACATAAAATCTTATATTTTACGGAGATTGCACTGTCTAATTCCTATCAACTTTTGATATGATGAAAGGGGCACATCTCAAAACTTGTCCAGCTTTTACTTTTATAATTCTTGGATTTATGTGGAAATTATGACATAAAATGTCAACTTTCCCATAGGACCTGTGAAGTATCTCGCCTGCCAGAATACCCAAAGAATGCACAAGGTCACACTTATTGTAAACAAAGTTCACACGAGCAAGGACACTTGCTCTGTGGACATAGTATGGCTTTTATGGTCATAAACTTGTGGAGTAATTACCAAAAGTACACCCTGCCTTTAATAAGGGTCATGACGAATCAAGGCCCTCCGGGATGCCTCGTTAATTAACTAACCAGCAGGAATGTTTACTTTGCTTATACATCGGGTTTTATCAACGCGGCTAGTTTAGGAAAATCAACAAAAGGAGGGCGTGCTTTTTGTAACTCTGTCTCTGTCCCTGCTCTATTCATAGCTCTATGGGCCAACATATGCACTGACGTCATGGATTGCATTCCGAGGGGATTTTGGGCTGGAAACACCAATGATGTAATAGTTAAATATAAACAACAGCAATTATAAGCATTTATTAGGATATTCCATGTGTGACCCTTGTTGTTTGTTTTGAGTCAAGGAAGGGATAATTAGTATTCTGTCGTGCTGTTTTATTCTTGAATCTGTAAATTGATGAAGACTGGAAATCACGTAACATTATGGAGGTAGGAATAGCTACCCCCACCACTATATAACATTGAATGATTGCGCCAATATCAGAATGACTAATGTCTTAACTATTCTTAAAGGAAACTTACACAAATGATACTTAATACAAGCAAAACACTTAAAAACCATAATTGCTATACTACGATTCGTAGTGCACGTAAAAGAACGCAGAACACTTATATCGTTGAAGAGTAAACTAAATGGGTTTAACCCCGGTGTTTCTGGTTCACATGGCAAGCACCCTTGTTCACAGGTTTCCTCAGGCTTGCGAGCTACAGTGATTAATAAGTTCACTTATGAGGCATCCTTGGTTTCATTAGCAGAAATATATAATAATAAATAATAATAATAAATCAGTAACGGGTCCATGTGGTATTACAGAAATTGACTCATGGTTCAATTATGCTTACGTGTATACTATTTTACTTCCATTTAATGAGAAAACCATCGTAAAAGTACACCAAAATGTTGAATGAGTCACATGCGATGATCACCCTGTGTCTATGTCATAACCTTGATGAACCCCCCATCGGTGAAAACAATTTGTTCAACCTGTGATTCGGTCAACAGATCGACGCTGACGAAAAAGAAGCTTAGGCGAACCACAAACAAAATTCCAACTTTATTAAACAAATTCTCAAAATCAGCAAAGGAGTTCCAACACGTCTGGTCGTATCGCTGTCATCATTTTTCCATTGTGTGTCTTGCACGATCATTAAAAGCTTAATTACGTCAAAGAGAAGTGTACGAAATACCATAAGGGCAAATTACATGGGATGCTCCCCAAAACAAAATTACGGTATTACCGATAACATTGCATTTCTAACACTCGTCGAAAACATTAAAATAATACACGTTTTTGGAAGATCCATCCCAGCATTAAAAAACGCAAAGATATTTAAAAAGGAAGAGGGAAAAGAAAAGAAAAAAGTATATTCGTATGCCCAGGGCTCGATTTTTCATAAGGCACTAAGAATTAAGATTCATCTTAAGATGAGTTGTCAATAATTGCCATATTTATTGTGACATCACACTCGTGCTTAGCAATTTGAAGATTGTTTCGGCTCTTTGTGAAATCGGCTCCTGGAATTCGAAGAGGAGGTCATGGCCGTTGTTGCCCCTGATCTTGGCCTTGGTGCCCCTTCAAAAGTTACCCATTTATATACCTTAAGATTTTCCAATGGAAGTGTCCTTTGCAAAATAAAAATGGTCTTGCCCTCTCAAAGACAAAATTTCAGGTCTGCAACTTGGTACCCATTTTTGCCTTTTGTAACTCAACGCATGCCAGCACATTGCGCTAATTATTTCACGCAGGGCGCTTATAAGAAATAAAAAATTGTTTCTGATGAAGCCCTCAGGCCAGTGAACAAATCATCCGCCCAAAGGTGCTTGCAGTTTTGCAACAACCTAGGGAAGTTTCCACTTTGTCTCAAAACGGACAGAACTTGCGATGGGACACAACAATTAGTATCACAATTTGAGTTAAAAGTACAGAAAACAGTTTGCCTATACGCTTCGAAAAAACCCAAACCAGAAGAAAAGAAACCATGGTCGTCCTTGAAGACAAAACCACACAATTTGTTTGTCCGGTATTTTATCTCGTGATTATACCAATTTAGCCGCCCCCAACGCCCACCTCCTAAAAGTGTTTGAGCTATTCGAAAATAACACACCCCTGTGGTTTGGCCGTGTTTCCTTTTCTAGAACGGGGTTCCCCCCTTCAATAAAACATACGTTTCCTCCATGGTCTAATTGAATTGTGGTTTCTACCACCGCCCAAACTCAGAGAGGAAAGTTTTGAGATGAACATCCGGGTCTCTGTGTGTCATTGTTCCGGGAAATTCACCTGGATCGTTGCCAGTTTGTGTTGATGGATGATGACGTACCTTTTACTCACTGCAGACTTTTATTCGTCAACACTAACGACAGAGGGCGCTATGCCATGTATATGATACTACGCTTGTTTCGATCATAAGAGTCTTTCCTGAAGGCTGATCTCGAAGCGCAACCTCTATGAAAACAGGATGGACGAAAAAAACATAGTAACGACTGAAAGACTGCCATTTCCATCAAAAGCGTTCTCTGTGATTCAGCATGGAGGAGGGAGGAAAAGATAATTTCAGTGATGTAACTATTATCTATCTTTTTTTTAGTGGGTGACGCTGCTAATGGCTGTACATATTGGGTGTTAAAAGAGCATGCCAGATAATTATCATGTTCGTACATGATATTATCGTGTACGTACACGTGTACGTACACCATACTTATCGTGTACGTACACGACAGTCATCGCGTACGCACGACAGTCATCGCGTACGCACGATAGTCATCGCGTAGGTACGATTGCGTACGTACGATTGTGTACGTACGATTGTGTACGTACGCGATGACTTTAGACCTATTGTGTACGTACGTGATAGTTATCGTGTACGTACATGTATCAATTTATTGCTATCCATGTGAGGGCTTACAAAGGATTCCAATGTGAGGACAGCATTGTTCCTTTTGTGTTCCTTTGTTCTACTGTCCCCGTACTCTTCTGATAATACCATGACACGTATACACGATAATTCCGGAGTTGTCGTGTACGTAGTGATAGTCTAAAGTACACGATAGTCATCGTGTATGTGTGCATAGTGTACGTGCGTGATAGTTATAGTTTACGTACATAGTTTTTGTGTACGTACATATCGTGTACGTACACGTAAGAGCATTATTCATGGGGCGGCACTACGCTTCCGTAAAACACAACACACAGTTATACTTTTGTGAATTGTCGCCCGTACCATGCCCCTACTGACTCAAATGTGTTTGCACAGTGAAGGTTGAATTGCAGCAGCTGCTTCCTAGACGCTCCTCTGCTTTTTTACCGAAACACCCAAATGGCTTAATTCTATTAATAGAGGGCGTACCGAGTTTTTGGTAGCTTGCTTGAAGGATGCCTGCAGTAGATCGTGGAATATAAACATCAGGAAGGTCTTGAATCAAGACCACGTGAAGGTTACACAACACAACCCAGTTTTCTCACTGAGAGAGAACATACCTAACGCCACAGGGTTAACCATGGGTTAACCAACTGTAGCGGGGAAAAAAAACTATTGTCAGCGTCAGAAAACCAAAGACGTAAACGTGACCTTTTTGTGGCACGAAATTCAATAACTTTGTCCCATGCAGAGCTCACAAAAGCCATGAAAACTGTTTTAATTGGGCGACATACCAGTGTGAAGTAACGTATAATCGAGGCTAATATTATTACTATAGCGTCAACATTTTGCTTTTGTGTGAGTGGCTCTTAAGTTATAGTTCCTATAAGCATTTAGTCTGCAGAAAGTTAACAGCACCCAAAATTGGGTTTAAACAATTCTACTTTGCTACTCTCTTGTTCAGCGTACTGGATTGAAACTAACGCAGCAACATGATTGGCAAGTGCCTTATTGACAGTGATGATAAAGATTTAAGCAAACATATGGTGCCGTTCCCAAGTCACACAACAACCGCTGTAAATAATTGCCAACACTGTACGACGAGTGGTATCAGTAATGATTCCACACACAGTCGGTGCAACAAGAAAATCCTAGCCATGCTGATGGTGTTTTCAGTTTTGTGGGCTGGGCTGTTTGTCCTTGCAGTGTCCACGGGACATGTTCTGGACCACGGCAATAAGCAGCGGACTGTCCAGTTCCGCGCTAACGATGCACTTACTCACGAAACCCACCCGAGCTCGCTCGCCGACCGCCTCGCCGACTTGGAGCGTCTATCGGAGGGCCTGGCTAAGCGCGTTGATGAGCTCGAGAAACGCAACCGAAAGCTTCAACTGCTGGTCACTAAACAATCCCCAACCGATTCCGAACAAATCCTGGTGCTCCAGCAACTCGTTGACCAGATGGAGGAGGGCATGACGTTCCTTTTCCCGGACTTCCTGACCGATGGTGGTGACACTCACCAACAAGCCGACCGGGATGAGAAGGCGACGAAATCACGAATGGCAGTACTCCGAGATTACCTGGGGAACAGAGAGGCGGAGTTCGCCGTCATGCGGCCGGACCTCGCCCCGTGGGAGACCCTACGAGGCAACGCTGAGGACAAGGACATCGATCTCCAGACCGTTGGTCTGGCTCTTCGGCATCTTAGCCATGAGAATGTCGAGCTGTCCAAAGAGGTTGAGGAGTTGAAACGGTTTCAGGGTATCCGAGTTAGACAAAAAGCGGACAGAGCTGGCCATGCGGAGAAACAGAAAGTTGTCCGGGAGAAGACGGTTGAAACAAACGAAGAAACAAACTTTGTGGGAATCACAGCAAACGGTAAGTTTAAAATTGCCAAAGACACAGATTATCAAAGGTGTTTCAAAAACACCTTTGATAATCTGTCTTTTGCATTTTCGTAAAGACCTTCATAAAATTTGGTGAAACTTCCTGTTTGTACTCAGTGTTATTAACATCAAATACCACACAATAATTACATGTGTACGTTGCTATGATAAAGGTTTACAATTTGAAAATGCTCTCGTGTGCGTTTTCTTAGGAGGCACGAAAGTTATAGGTCTCCATGTGAAGTAATTTCTTGAGATACCATAATGTTAATTAGCATTGTACTTTCGTAATGTTGACATTTTAGTTTTCGTACAGGCAACTGTTTTTATTAGGTCACTCCATGGTGCTCTATGGTCATGCCCATTGGCACGGTGTTCTTCCTTGGGGTTGTTTTGTGATGACGGCGGATTTATTAGTGTGTCCTGACCTAGATCTGCCGCTGGGGTTGTCTGGATTTAGGATTCGTTAGTTGTGTGTGGGTGTGGACACACGGAAGGGCATATGTGGGGTCCTGACAACAATGGAACAATTGACCCCACAAGGTCATTTCAATAGGAACAATTGGGCCCCACAAGGGAATTCTTCAGAAAAGGGAATAATAGAACAACAATAGCAGTACCCCACAAACCGGATCCGTAAGGATGTGTTTGTGTGTGTGAACGCGAACTTGCTGTATGTGGTGTAATAAATCCACTTTTGCAATGTAGCAGACATCGTGAGTGTCCCAATTTGCTACTAAAGTTATACACTGAAACACAGGTCATGACATTTTGTTGAAATCTAATCAGATAAAATGATCGGAAATTAAGCAGGAATGTGTCCACTTATAGCCTGACGTCCTGTATAGACAAACCAACACCGTCTGTAACTTGTAGGCCTACTTGAGATTGCATCGAAATTGACACTAATTTTAGACCAGTCAAAATATTAATATTATTCATAAGAGGAAAAGTCACTCAATCCACAGCCTTGCGTTCTAATCACGTAGAAACAGCACATTTTTAAAGCCCTAGTTCACATTCAATTCCATTTTGCGTACCAAAATCTTAAAGGGAGGGTTGATAATTACTCCAAAAACTAATGATTATAAAAACTTATAAGAGCACTGGAGAGCTTTTGATATATATGCCGGTATATAGAACATTGTTAGAAACGACACCCTTTGAAGTGATGTAGTTTTATAGAGAAAGGTGGGTTTTTTCAGGCCTACACAAAATTTGAAACTGAAAAAGACTTCATTCTCAGACATCTGAAAGCACACAATTGTATGCAACAAGGGTGTTTTTTCTTTCATTATTTTCTTGGAACTTCGATGACCAATTGAGCTCAAATGTTGGCAATTACCAAATGGACCCTGCCTGTAAAGAGGGGGGGGGGCAGTTTACTTTTTGCATCTGGATGTTTTGCAAGATCACCAAGAATCGAAATAAACAAAGACACTATCTTTTTCTCGACATTGACAGAACTGTAGATGTACATATTTTTCACGATAATTCGTACTGTTGATCTTGATTATTGAAAAGCTTTCACAGTGAAACTTGTAAATAATTTGTCAATAATTATCTTATTCCTGTACTTTGTCTTTCAAGGGTGTAGGGTCATAGATTGGTAAATACTCCTGCCAACAAAATTATGTCTAAATTTTACTTGATGAGAAGCACTGCAGCTGTTGATAGTTTAAACTATAGAGAGGAGATTCTTCGAATTAAGTAAAAATGGTTTGGATAATTTGTCACCCCAAAACATTTTAATCTGAGCATGATCGTTTCTCAGATTTCTGTCCGTTCGCGAATGCTGGGGCCAGAGATGCGGTTGGTACCCGCTGTCACCCAGGCGTGGTTGAAATCGATGTTCTTGTGAAAATACCGTGCCAGTTTGTTCATGTTTTCTCAGCCAGTAGACAATCGCGCTGAAACTTTCACAGGTGACTTTCATTGTACCATGCTTTGCAATTTTGCATATATATCAGCATTACTGTGACAAAAACCAATCTATGAGCCTATATCTTTAAATGCACTGCGGCAATAAAACCGAAAGTGTTTATCTCCTACCCGTATCTCTTTTTCGTTTTCAAGGATACTAAAATGAAGATAGGCCTAATTTCGTTTTAATTAGCACTAAAAATAAAATGTTGCCACTGATGCCTCCACAGCTAAATTAATTACTAACGTTATATTTTGTTATGGCCTGTCGCGTTTAGACAGTTGTATTTTGTTTTGTTTTTAATAATTATTTGTTAACGCTTTCGATCAAGGGTAGGCCTATACGTTTACTTTTTGGAGCAAACAATAAATTATCGTTAAACGTCATACCTAATACTGAATCATATACTGAAAAATACGTCAATCATCAATCAATTAATGAATCAATCAATCGATCGATATATCGATCGATCGATCGATCAATCAATCAATCAATCAATCAATCACCCAATAATTCAATCAATCAATAGATAAACCATTCAGTCAATCAATCAATCAATCAATCATCAATCAATCAATCAATCAATCAATCAATCAATCAATCAATCAATCAATCAATCATTCAATCAATCAACCAATCATTCAATCGAGTTAATCAACCAATCAATCAATCAACCAATCGAATCAATCAATCAATCAATCAATTGGTTAATATTTTTGTTATATTTTGTATTTAGTAGGCACGAGAAAATCAGCTTTTGCCGTAGCCTCTTCGTTTTCGCAACTTGGCCTTGGAGGAACTGCACAGAACGTCGCATTCGATCACAGCTTCACAAACAAGGGTGGCGATTTCTACATGAACAATAACACGTTCATTTGTAGAATACCAGGATTCTATTACTTCACATTCACGTAAGAATTACTCGTATTTTATATCAAGGACACTGACAGGGTACATTTTAAATAATTTGGGGTTGAACAAAGAAAAATGGACTAGAGCTGGATTTGAACCAACGACCTCCGGATTAACGTGCCGGTGTGGCAGGAGATTCTGTCCCCCCATACGGCGAACTGTGTACACACTAGTTTTGATAGCGCCCTCTTTTGAATCATCCTCCTCCAGCCCACGTTAATTTCCCGTATGGGGACGGACAGAATCTCCGGGGGACATATTTCCCTGGGACATCGGCGCTCTCTAGCCCTATTTTGGCGGTCTGCCGATTTTGTTCAAACACTGGTTTGAGTCCGCCATATATATTTATATTAAATCGACCCATAGGTGACTTGGATAGCGCAAATGATTACTGTTTAGCTTGTGCGTTAGGCAAATTGGTTGTACCCGCAAGTTTGCTATTTATTTATAGTTACTTCTTATTCAAATATATTTGATTAACAATTTTATTTATTTAGGACAAAACGGATAAACTCTACATCGCTATTGGAAAATGAAAGATGATTTATATGCAAATAATAAGTCGACCCACTAAGTCATCTCATAATAATATATATATATTTGTTTTATATCAATGACTGAATTATACCAAACTAGCTCCCCAAAACAAAACAAACAAAACAAATATAATATATATTATATTTTACTTTTAAAAAACATCTTTCCAACCATATTCCGTGGCTGTGTTCCCCAAACAACATGAGCATAATTCAATAGATCAAATTTTCGCTTAAAGGCATCGTACACGTTTGGTAATTACTCAAAATATATATTAGCATAAAAACTGACTTGGTAACGAGCAACAGAGAGCTGTTGATAGTATAAAACATTGTGAGAAACGACTCCCTCTGAAGTAACGTAGTTTTTGAGAAAGAGGTAATTTCTCACTAAAATAATAAAAGACTTCTTGCAAGAAGTTTTTATTATTCTATCTGAAAGCACACAAATTTGTACAACAAGGGTGTTTTTTCTTTTATCATTTTCTTGCAACTTCGATGACCAATTGAGCCCAAATTTTCACAGGCTTGTTATTTTATGCATATGTTGGTATACACTAAGTGAGAACACTGGCCTTTGACAATTTCCAAACGTGTACGATGCCTTTAAAGATGTGGTCATCGTTTGGTAATGACCCTGAACAAATTGTGAAGTTTCTACTCGAAGGCTTGTTTGTTATATAAAAGATGGTGATGGTATAATTTTAGTAGCATCCTGCGAATTTATTTTGTCTGAAATTCCCCCGTTGATTAGAAATCAATGAAAACATTTGAACCTGAGAAACGATTCTTGCATGAATCGATGCGGCCAGCGAGATCGTGCGGTTGCGTGTCGTGGCCGAGCGGATAAGAACACCAAACTCAACCTCTGGTGTTTCTGATCAGCAGAGTGTGGGTTCGAATCCCAGTCGTGACACTTGTGTCCTTATGCAAGACACTTAACCATTGTTGCTGCGTCCTTCTGATGGGACGTAAAGCCGTTGGTCCCGTGTGTTGTGTAATGCACCTAAAAGAACCCAGTGCACTTATCGTAATGAGAAGGGGTTCGCCCGGTGTTCCTGGTTTGATTGGCAGCATATTGCGCCACAGCACTTTGTAAACCATTACATGGTGCTATGCAAAGGAATATGTCTCATACTTCAACAACATGTAACCCCACTTACCTTGTGAGCGCTTTGAGACAACCATCGGGAGTATAAAGCGCTATAATTATAAGAACTGTGTATTATTATTATTATTACCCGCTGTCCCCTCGCTAAACGTGGATGGATTCGACATTCGTGTGAAACTACCGTGACGCTTTTTGGCTGTTTTCTCAGCACTGTAGACACTGTATAGACCCCTTGCACTGGCCGCCATCGTTGATGAAGCGTGCACGCGTGAAAGGCAATCATTGGCTGAGAGTCGTGCAAAGCGCGTACACGCGTGCAATTTTCCATTGTTTGTCATCAAAAATGGCGGTCAATGATGCCATGTGCAATCCATCTATTCAGCTGAAACTTTCGCATGTGTGACTTTTATCTTGTCTTTCTGTATAATTTTGTCTATAAAATAAGCATGACGCTGACAAAAACCAAACGATTACCCTATACCTTTAAAAGGAAAAATGTTTGACAACATTCGTGCTCGTTGTGTATTGACGCGCTGCAGTGATCGCGACGTCATATACGTCGTACTGAATAATTATTCTAATTCATGTCGATAATTGTGATGATCGGGTACCACCTTTTTAAATTTTATAGACTCCTTGCATATGACGTCACAAGCTTGAACAGCGCCCTCACTGAGGTCAAAGGAAGCCCTATCATTGGCTGAGAGTTGTGCGTTGCGCGTATTATACGCGGCTTGCTCGTTTCAATTGTTTGACCTCCAGCGATGGCGGCTGCCATCTCTGGGATTAAAAAACGGAAATGTACACGCGTGTACGCGCCGCGCAAAAGTCTCAGCCAACGATAGGACTTCCTTTGACCTCAGTGAGTGCGTCTTTGGGGCTTGTGACGTCATGGGGGTCAATTGGTGGGACCGGGTGGGCTTTATTGGGTGCAGGTTCTTGATACGATGTTCTGCCTTCAAGTAGTGATAGGTACGATAAAAAAGATCTTTAATTTTATCCAACCATTTTTTCTCCCCTGTCTGTTGGTGATGCAGAATGCGCACGTACGATCATAGGATTTTATCCGTGGTGTTGATGAAGAATGATGAGCAACTAGTTTCTATAAATACTGACCAATCAGACAGAAGTGTCAGCTGCTCACAGACTGCGGTAGGTTGGTGATAGGGTCCTCATAATGTGGATGGATGTCGTAAATAATGGGTGCTTCAGGAATGATATTCGCCCTTCTTTAAAGGCACTGAACACGTTTGGTAATTGTCAAAGACCAGTATTCTCACTTGATGTATCCCAACATATGTATAAAATAACAAGCCTGTGAAATTTTGGGCTCAATTGGTCATTGAAGTTGCAAGAAAATGATGAAAGAAAAAACACCCTTGTTGTACAAATTTGTGTGCTTTCAGATAGGAATAAAAGGCTTCTTGTAAGAAGTCTTTTATTATTTTAGTAAGAAATTACCTCTTTCTCAAAAACTACGTTACTTCAAAGGGAGTCGTTTCTCACAATGTTTTATACTATCAACAGCTCTCCGTTGCTCGTTACCAAGTAAGTTTTTATGCTAATATATATTTTGAGTCATTACCAAACGTGTACAGTGCCTTTAAAGGGACACGTTGCCTTCGGTTTTGGGCGCTTTGGGCTATAAAAAGCGTTTGCTATGAATGATGGTTGGAATGTTTTAAAAGTAGAATATAATGATTCATACAAGCATTCCTCGAAATTGTGTTGGTTTTTTTACTTCGTGAACTATTACACGGTCCGCAATTTTGTAGAACTAAACTTTTGACTCCACAAAATGGCGGACCGTGCTTAGTTCACAAAGTAAAAGGAAAACCACACATTTCGAGGGATATTTGTGTGAATCACTATATTTTACTTTTAAAACATCTTTCCAACCATATTCATTCAAATAATAAACGCTTTTTATAGCCCAAAGCGCCCAACCCAAGGCAACGTGTCCCTCCAATATATATTTCCGATTATTTTTTTGCCCACAGAAAATTCAGCAAAATTGTCAATAAATAGCCTGAAATGCCTATCGAAACGTACACGGTCAGCCCGAGCCCTTATTATGACGTCAGTCTCCTCTGCACTTAGTGGTTCCAGGCAGACTGATGTTCTACCAGGGCTATTAAATATAATAACCTTCATTAACAAAATATTTAAATAAATTCTTTCAAAGAGCCAAATATCATGCCTGCTTCCAGCACGAAAAAAAAGACTATAGCAACTGAATCAATTTCGAAAAGCTATTGAGGGCTGAAAGAATGTTGTTTACTCTATTTAATAAGCAAACAATTTAGTAGGGGCACCAGTCAGAAACACTGTTCACAACATGTTGTATAGGTTGGTTAACAATTTATTTTTGATATAATAGAATTAGCTGTTGCAAACTGCTTACCAACCAAAAGGACCTATGGTATAAATGCGAAAAATAGTTAATGGCCTGGCAATTTATTTTTGATCAAGGTAATTGTTTGATATGCTTAGTACTATCTTATTAAGTCACTTGTGGAAGTTGGTACTGTCGTATGGGATGGCATGCATCCCTTGGATGGGGTGGGGGAAGGGGTAGGGAGCTTGATGTATGATTCAGTTTTACCTTAATAATGGTGAAACCATCTTCGATTTTACTTCCATTAAAGTCAATGTATTCAAACCGAGGCTCCAAGGCTAAAAAAGTCTGGCCCCTTTTGGACACAATGATAATCGGTATTCATTTGTGCTATGCACACACGGGGAACACGAGAGAATAAGGACAGACTGATGAAGATTCAATGTTTACCCAGTGCTGTGATTTTATTGACTTGTGTGACTTTTTTTAGCTGGACATTATTTTTTGTTTGATTTTGTTTGTGTGTTGTGACAGATTCTGAGACTGTCGGAGGGCGATTCAGTCTGGCTCCGTATGCCACCATCAGATAACTGTGGAATATACAGTGATGCTTCATACTACACGACATTCAATGGTTTCCTCCTGTATGCCGCTACGTCATAAGTTACGCAATCAACACGTCATAAGATCGTGTGATTTTTTACGTCATTAAGTCACGCAATCACAGCCTTCGTCATAACGCGTGCATCACCCCCGTCACTTGCGCACGCAATCATTTAAAGGCACTGTACACGTTTGGTAATTACTCAAAATATATATGAGCATGCATAAAAAACTTACTTGGTAATGAGCAACGGAGAGCTGTTGATAGTATAAAACATTGTGAGAAACGACTCCCTCTGAAGCAACGTAGTTTTTGAGAAAGAGGTAATTTCTCACTAAAATAATAAAAGACTTCTTGCAAGAAGCCTTTTATTCCTATCTGAAAGCACACAAAAAATGTGTACAACAAGGGTGTTTTTTCTGTCATCATTTTCTTGCAACTTCAATGACCAAGTGAGCCCAAATTTTCACAGGCTTGTTATTTTATTTTGCATATGTTGGGATACACCAAGTGAGAATACTGGTCTTTGACAATTACCAAACGTGTTCAGTTCCTTTAAGTAAACTTACACTACACTAAGTTATCAATGAATAAAAAGGATTTGCATAGAGTGGACTGGTTTTTTTTCCAATCATGGACAAATGTTTCATCTGAGCTACTAACCGACTGCACATGTTTCTTGCAGAAATGCTTGGGAAAACGGGCAATCATCAGATATGGCTTTGTGTTGCCCATGGCCCAATTTCATAGAGCTGCTTAAGCAGAAAATATTGCTTAATGTTTCTCTGCTAAGCACAACTAAGCAGGATACCAGTTACATTTTGAACATGTAAAATGGTATTTTAGCTGGTATACTTATTCTGGTAAGCATAGTTTTGTTGTGCTTTATGCTTAGCAGCTCTATGAAATCGGGCCCAGGATTGTTGTAGCTAATAGTAATAATGTAAATGTGTCTAGTCACTGCATTATACTATCCAAAGCTGCTGTACTTACCAAGTAAGTGTATATTGCCATAAATGTTCAGAGTCATTACCAAACGTGCACGATGCCTTTAACCTTCAATTCCCCCGTACGAATATACATCGTTGAAAAAAGTTTAGCTTAACTGCAAAACAAAATGAACTATTGACAAATAATCGAAATGATAACTATTAAAAATAATCGAACTTGAATCTAAGTTACTTTGTTTGTTTGTATTTTGTTAATATTCTTCACAATGGAGAAATTGTTTTCTGAGACTGCATTTCGTGTTTAATATCTAAACAATCAGGCCTGTAAACAATTCATATCTGGAGAAAATGCTACATACAACACCTTTGCACCCTATGAAAGCTTTGGAAGTATTGTACAAAATAATATTACACAAATGTCCTCCGGTCAAAACTGTAAGCTGAAGTGACAAGTGTTGCGACTGACCAGGCCAGGATTCAAAACCATATTCTGTAAATCACAGAACACCGCCCTACTGGACCGCCCAGCCACGACACCCCATTTTACATGTAAATATGGGTAAAACAGGAGCATTAATCAAGGCTGGAGAATAATTATTTCCTTCTACACTTCATAGCCTTGACCACTGAGCTGACTGAGTTGACCAACTGTTTGAAACCATACGTGTACTTTCATTCAGTAACTTATTAATCATTAATCATGATTGAACTTGTACATTTAATTATTAATATATTTTATGACTTTCATCTTTGGTCCATTTTTCTTTTATTTGATCACGAATATAATTTGTTTTAAATAAAATAGGGGTATAAATGGGTACCTGAGAGGGTAAAGGTTGATATTGTGGGTTCGAGTCACGGTCATGACACTTGTGTCATTGAGCATTATGCTTTACTATCATTGCTTCTCTTCACCCAGGGGCATATGGGTATCTGCGAGGATAGAAGTAGATATTGGGGGTTCGAGTCACGGTCATGACACTTGTGTCCTTGAGCAACATGCTTTACCATAATTGCTTTTCTTCACCCAGTGGTATAAATGGGTACCTGCAAGGGTAAAGGTTGATGTTGTGTATGAAAAAGCCTTCAGAGCGCCACGGCAGCCCAGAGTTGTATACTCCCCAGGGAGCTGAGAAAGATTACATGAATGTTATTGGCCCAATGACCTCATTGATACGTTGTTGTAAAATGTGCTATCCAACTTCTGAACTAAAGATATATTTTAACAATAGGAGTGGACTGGTTTGTTTGGGTGTAACTGAAAAATAAACACCAACCAAATAAAGCCATGTGTCCACCATATCACAAAATGGCTTATTGTTTTCCTTTGAGATAGCAATCGTGAACCTGTTGTTCCTTTTGTTGTGAGCCTTCGGTTTGAATGTCACTATAAACTCTCTCACACAAACACACACATGTGTGTAAATCCCGCTTACCGAGGACTTCTCTTTGTTCTCCCATTGTTTGGACATAGTTTATTTTAGCGACGTCCCCATTGGGTTTGTACACGAAAACGAAGCGAGGACGTCCTCACTCTGTCAAACACCCGGATCCCTTTTGTTTAAGTCCTCGGTTTGAATGGATAGACACGCTCACACCACACAACCTTACGGATCCGGTGTGTGGGGTCCGGCTATTGGTTCTATCATTCCCTTTTCTAAAGAATTCCCTTGTTGGGTCCAGGTTGAACAAAGAATTCCCTTTTGGGTCCATTGTTTTACTGTGTAAGAGACCCCACAAGGGCACTCCCGTAAGCTCACACACAATAAATTAACACTTGCTAAAACCTTTACGAAGGTAACATTTCTATACCCAACTTCTCTAATACAATGTTCACCCATCTTATTATTGGCCTAACCTAGAGTGGTTTCAGACCTTGTTTGGGGCGACGTTAATTTAATGACGTCATCATCATCCCGAAAAAATTGTGGCTTCATTAACACACTCAGGTCTAAGTAAATGGTGGTAAGTTTCAGGACTGAAACCTTTTGGTTATAAAGATATGAATTTATGAAGTATGGAATTTCAACTTCCAGTTTCGACCGGAAGTAAAGGTCAAATGGGGTCATACTTTGTGTAAGATTTGTACAATACTTCAGAATAGTTCACCTGGTTTAAAGATCTTGTATGTAGCAATTATGGTTCTCCAGATACGAGTTTTGTCAATGTTGAACATTTGTTTCAGGCAACTCACAGAGCAGGTATTTGGCCTAACAACCGCCAGTTCTCTACCGAGCCCTAAATGCAGCCTGACATAAATGGAACCCAAAACACACACACGTCCTTTCAACATGAATTGATAGTCACTGTGTTAATCATTGATTTTGCTTTAAAGACATTTCTTCCCAGCTTAGTATTAATAAACATTTCAGCCTAGCTTGTATAAATGGCGTACTTGTAATTACAACTGTATTCAAAGTGCAATGCACCTAATGTAGATTTTGATGTACGTTGTACTTCCTCATGTTAACGTATCCATATGAGGCAAAATATACATTTAAAAAAACATTTGCCGAGATGGGTTTTGGTTCAGTGCTTGACAACAAAACTAAATAATGTCTGTGTACAAGAGGGAGTGACAAGTTGACAAAAAGAAGGGGAATAAGCAGATTTTTACTGCGAACCAAACTTGTTTGCTATTGTGCCCATGAAGTTCAACCATAAGCCATATTGTCTGAAAGTACGAGACTGCCTGCAAAATATCATTATTAGTTTAGCAGTTTGCCTTAAAATGGAACCAGCGTGTACAAAAATGACCCTGTTGGTCTTCATAGCCGTGTTTGCTATGAGAGCAAGATCCCAAACTCAGCATAGCATTGGCTCATATACAACAAGCGAGACGGAGCGATGTGTGTGCCAGCCACACGTCACCATCAACCCGCCCGTTTGCGGACGCCCCGTTACCGTGAACTCCGGTACCGGCTGCAACTCTACGACCTGCCAGGAAATACTTCGTACATGCAGTCTCTGACAATCACGAATCGGTTTCCTCTGAGCTAGAGGATACAAGACGTAAGGTGGATGAGTTGCAGGTTGCAGTCTCTGGCAATTACGAATCGGTTTCCTCTGAGCTAGAGGATACAAGACGTACGGTGGATGAGTTGCAGGTTGCAGTCTCTGGCAATCACGAATCGGTTTCCTCTGAGCTACAGGACATGAAACGACAGTTAGAAATACTACAATCAGCAGTTATAGTTGGATTGCTACAAGGTAATAGTAACACAATATTGACCATGAGAAAACAAAAGTAGGGCCCATCTGTTTCTAACCCTAACAAGTCTCGGACGAGACTGAACGGTCAAGAGCACCGGACTCAAGCTCTGGTGATTCTGATCAGAGCAGGGTGTGGGTTCGAGTCCCGGTCGTGACAGTTGTGTCCTGAAGCAAGACACTTAACCACTGTTGCTTCGTCGTTCGGATGGGACGTTAAGCCGTAGGTTTCGTGTGTCGTCACACGAAACATACGGCTTTACGTCCAATCCGAACGACGAAGCAACAACGGTTAAGTGTCTAAGGAACCCCGCTAAGAAAAGGCGTTTTGCCCCGACGGCGAACTGTGTACAAACTTCTTTTGATAGCACCCTCTTTTGAATCATCCTCCTCCAGCCCATGTTAATTTCCCGTATGGGGACAAAAGGTTCGTAGGAAAAAATACAGCGCTCTTGTTGGTCTGGCAGTGGCTGCTGAATGCGGCGCAGCACATTGTAAACCATTATAAGGTGGTTACAAAAAGGTTGTCTCATAATATTTCATATTAAAAATATAAATAACAATCTGTCATAGAATGTTTCTGACTGCTCAAGCGCCCGAGTACCTTATTGTTAGATACGTGCACTATATAAGACAGGATATGTTATCATTATTTTCGCAGACATATTGCGCAACATATATGCACGTAGAATGACGCAGCAGTATATATGTGAGAATGTCCATTGGTAATCAATGCAGGATAGTCCAGTCGTATACCAACAAATGTTGGAGGAGAAATGTCACGAATTGACTGAAACTTGTATACACTGCAAAATAAGTAACTAATGTTATTTCAAGTTATGTTAAACTGAAAGACTGTGATTTCATTTGATTTACTTGATACTTCTGAAAAGATATCCGCTTTTTTGCTGAGTGTTTGGATACTAAATATATTTAATTGAAATATTTTCCATCATGAAGCTAGTTCAGCCTTATTCTTCAAGGATTGTTCACAGGCTCTGACTAGAGGTGTGACAGAGAGTGGTGTGTACACGGTCAAACCGTTTGACTCCGGTGAGTCCTTCCAGGTGTACTGTGATATGGAGACAGACGGCGGAGGCTGGACGGTAAGTTCATATAGTTGCTTAAAACTTTAAAGTCACCTGGAATTTTTTTTTTTTTTTTACAGAAGAGTTTATGTATATTAACATTAAAACAATTTTTTGAGTAATTGTTTGTCACGATTTATATGTTAAAAAAATTGATAAAGTTTTTTGAAGGTGACTCCGCCCATCCCTTTTTGTGACGTCAATCGAGGCAGACTTCGCCGCGATCGAAATCGACCCCCCTCGAACTTGCCTGCATTTACGTGCAAGTAGTGAGCTTGTACGTTTCGTTTGGTTATCCCAAAAAAGGGATTTTTCGTCCATTTTCCCGGCAATGCCGACCAGGTGTATTGCTGCTGGATGCAGCAAAACGACTAAAGATGGGGTCAGTTAGCATTTGTTTTCTGCAGATCCCTAATATAGGCAGTTACAGGCATCGAAACCTCGTATAAAGTCGACTGTACACTGTCCTAGGATTGCATTGGGTGACGTCCGAATACGAAAATGCATCATACTGATCAGGTACCCAGACGTAATGTACAGGGCCAGACTACACATTTTCTCTTCAAATATCCCGCGCCTCGATTGACGTCACGAACAGCGCCATGTAAACGGGGGCCCATTTTTAAATGTTTAATTAAAATAAAAACACATTTTTTTAACCTTAGTTATTTGTTTATTCACATTCCACTCATCAAAATGTATATATTAACGACAAAAGCTTTATTTTGACAAAATACCACTGCCAGGTGCCTTTAAAAATATATTATACACACACAACATACAAAACAATCAAAAAGCAGACGTTTATATTGCGGGTGTTCTTTATTGAAAAGGTATTCCAGCGACGTAAGGACGGCAGTGTAGATTTCTATTTGGACTTTGCCAACTACAGCCGCGGCTTTGGGAATCTCGAGGGAGAGTTTTGGCTCGGTAACGACAACTTGCATCGTATGACCACTCAGGGCGAGTACGAACTCCGGGTAGATCTGTCAGATTTCAACGACAGTACCGCGTATGCCGTCTATGACTCGTTCAGCATCGCCGATGTGAGTGACAACTACAGGCTGACGGTGGGGACTTATTCTGGAACGGCAGGTAAGAAGTTATAGGTGGAGATTCCATAGCTAATAATACAAAAACCTTACCAAAACTCAATGCCCATCGCTTCGACCGACCAGTTTACATTGCTTTACAAGCGATTGTTGTGGTAAGTGGCTACGAAACCCAACAAAGCATAAATAAAACATCACGCCTTCTGATGGGCGCTTTAAAGTTGCATTATTTTCTGTCTAAGATTCGTCCATCTTTTAAATATAGCAACATCATTTCATTTAGACAGCGGTTCATACAAATATCGGTGTAATGCCGACCCACGGAAGAACCAATACCTTTTAAGCATTAATAGCCATTGAGCCCATACGGTTCCTTCCTCCATGGTTTAAAAGGGCTAAAACTTTCATTTTACCTCACTCCTCCCAATATCCTCTGCTCCATTTGATCCGTTTGTTCTCCAGCATACACTTTATTGAGATACCTATGTAAGAACCAGATTCATTTTTAAAGTTACCCCCTGCCAACATCACCCTTACACTTATGACTATGACCATGTGTGTTATCTTTCAGGAGACGCGTTAACATACCACAATAACCAGCCCTTTTCGACCAAAGACCGAGACAACGATGGCCATAGCCGTAACTGTGCCGAGTCACGCCACGGAGCCTGGTGGTACAGAAGCTGCCACGTCTCCAATTTGAACGGGAGATACTTCAATGAGGGCACTTACAATGTCGAAGGAATTACATGGTATGGCTTTGCGGTATACTCACTCAAAACTACTGAGATGAAAATTAGAAGTAAAGTTTAGTCCTTAAGAAGGTGGATAACAAACCCATATAATAATGCACGCACGCAGTAAACATCTCATTAAAGGGACACGTTGCCTTCGGGTTGGGCGCTGTTGGGCGCTTTTGGGCTATAACAAGCGTTTGATGTATAATGAGCACGGTCGGAAAGATGTTTAAAAAGTAGAATATAATTATCCACACAAACGTGCCTTAGAAATGCTTCGCTTTTGCTCACTTTCGCGAAACAAAACGCTCCGCCATTTATGGGAGTCAAGATTTTGACTCCCATGAATGGCGGACAAATTCTATTAGTCTCATTTCCAGTCGCAGCTGTTGAACTACGACTGAGCAATTATTTTATTAAAAATGTTACGATTACCATCTGTTTATTGTATTCCAATAAATATCCAACACCGAGCTGAATCTAGCACAGTATTGGGCCCGATATAGCCAGCCGGCGATTAGAACACATGCAGTACAGGGAGGTGAACCAAATGTGATAGTTTGTCTCCTCCCTGTACTGCATGTGTTCTAATATTCTGAATATGCGGCTGGCCGTTCCGCAAATACGCGGCTGGATATTTCGGACCCAATACTGAGCTAGCTTTAGCTCGGTTTACAAGTTGCGAGCGAAGTAGAAAATGAGATTATTACCCGGTTTTCATCTGACCATAGAGCAAGGAGATCTGACTGGTTTACCAGGCCACTGACTACGGCACTAGCGTAACGACTGTTCGTCGCGCATTTTGCCCATTACATGGACGGTGGTATTTGCGGCTGGAAATACGTATACGTTTCGCGGGGCAGATCTCGGGGTCAGAGGGCAATGTTTGTTTGTTTTAATCACCATTCACTAATTATAACACATTAAAGGCATGTTATTGCTCGAACAACTCTTAATAATGATATGGAACACTTCCAAACAGCAAAATTTCTTGAGATTTTAAGGCAACGTGTTCCTTTAACAATCACCTGATCCCTTTATCTTATTTACAGTAATATACATTGTACCTTGAAGCCTAAATGCCAAACATTTGCGTTACTTAAATTTTGGACCTGACATACTCAAATGATGTTCAACATAATTGTACAATAATAATTAGTAGGCCCTAGTTGTTTTACTAATAATGGCCATGTTTCACCCCTTTTGTTTTTACTTGACAAGGGGTGTGCGTCAAGGATGTCCACACACTTGACCTTTAAGAAAAAAAATTCTCTGGCTTCTGGATTGAAAATTATTTTTTAATAATCCGAAGCAATGACATTGGTTCTCTGATCTTCAATGAAAATTCGCCCGGTAGAGTTGACACCAACAGTGGACGACAGGCCCGGTTAGAGTGCTTGGTGTTTTGTTATATCTCATAATGCAAAAGAGTTGTTCTAGTTTAATTATGACCCACAACTCAATATAATTAAAACAGTTCTCAATTTATGGGGTATAAGAGATCTTACGCCTATTGGTAAATTAACTATTGTTAAAAGCTTAGCATTGTCTAATTTAACATCTCTTTTAACTGTGTTTTGCCTAACCCTCCTCAAAAATTCATGAATGAAGTGAATACTGTAATTGTTTTATCTGGAATGGTAATAGTATGACAAGTTTAAGCGTAAAATCATGATTAGGCCTAATAGTTATGTCAATGGTGGTCTTAAAATGTTAAACTTGGGATGCATTCAAAAAAGGTCTAAAATGTACATGGTTTAAAAGGCTTTTGAATTAACCACAGACCTTTATAAATTGGAATTTCTCCTTTAACTGTCTCCTTTAACTCCTTAGGAGTCACGCTACCACAGTGAGTTGACCAATTTTCAGTTTTTCTTGCTGTTTTTGTTTCACTTGCACTGCCAGAGTGTTGATAGTCCCTGATATCCCAGGCTGGATCATTCCACATATCTTAGGTGTGTGGGGGGGGGGGGGTCAGTTCCCAGAGCTGTATAGTTTTCTTTTATGGGCTGGAAACTAATTCGCTTGCATTCATTTGTACACAGAAATATGCTATTCGCTATATACAGAGCTACCCAGATCTAACTGTTATGGGACTACTTTTGGTTAGTGGTGTAGGGATAGTATGAATATTAATTAAGGACGGGGTAGTACTTAAGCCAGTGCGCGGCCTATAGTCAGCAGAAGCTGTTAGCCTGGCCTGGGAGGTTGAAGTCTCTGTCTCTAGTTTATGTAAGTTATGTTAATTTAGTTATCAAATATATCAATTGTTTTCTCATACAAGAGAAGTTTCACTGGCCTGTTTAACTTTGAAGTTATGTGTATTGGGAGCATTATGACATGCAGCTTGTTAAAATAGCTTCTTTAGTTCAAGAGTTAGCACATTATTTTTACAACAACGTATCAATTGGCTTCATTAGTGCCTTGGTCATTGGGCCAATAACATTACTGTAATCTTTCTCAGCTCCCTGGGGAGAATACGGCCCCGGGCTGACGCGGCGCTCTGAATGCTTTTTCAAACACAATATCAACTTCTACCCTTGCAGGTACCCATTTAAACCCCTGGGTGAAGAGAAGCAATCAAGTAAAGCATTGCTCAAGGAAACAAGTGTCATGACC
This sequence comes from Plazaster borealis, assembly GCA_021014325.1. Taxonomy (NCBI): domain Eukaryota; kingdom Metazoa; phylum Echinodermata; class Asteroidea; order Forcipulatida; family Labidiasteridae; genus Plazaster; species Plazaster borealis. Next base: position 2,931,976 of record CM037469.1, read on the forward strand.
GTGACTCGAACCCACAATATCAACCTATACCCTGCAGGTACCCATTTAAATCCCGGGGTGAAGAGAAGCAATTATAAAGCATGTTGCTCAAGGACCTAAGTGTCATGACCGTGACTCGAACCCACAATATCAACTTTTACCCTCACATGTACCCATTTATACCCCTATTTTTATTTTTTTTATTTTTAAGATGACATTCGTGATCAAATAAAAGAAAAAGAAAAAGGGACCAATGATGAAAGTCATCATATATTAATAATTAAATGTACAAGTTCAATCATGATTAATGATTAATAAGTTACTGAATGAAAGTACACGTATGGTTTCAAACGGTTGGTCAACCTAGTCAGCTCAGTGGACAAGGCTATGAAGTGTAGAAGGAAAGAATTCTCCAGCCTTGATTAATGCTCCTGTTTTACCCATATTTACATGTAAAATGGGGTGTCGTGGCCGAGCAGTCTAGGGCGGTGGACTCAAGTTCTGTAATTTACAGCATGTGTGTTCTAATCCTGGCCTGGTTTAGTTGCAACACTTGTGTCCGTGAGCAAGGCACTTTATCATAATTTGCTTCTCTCCACCCAGGAGTGCAAATGGGTACCAGCGAGAGCTGGGGAGTAAACCTGCGATGATGGACTGGCATCCTGTCCACGGGGAATAGAAATATTCTCAGTCGTTTAGTGCCAATGAAACTGGATATAAACACCGGACTGATGAGCAGTGGCTCCGGACAGACTTTACTTGTGTGTTCAAGTCATGGGCACAATTGGGGGGGGGGCACCCTCTGCATCATATCGGGCATGGTATAGGAAGAGAACCAACTTGACGCAACGTAATATAAGTGAATATGATTGTGGGGAAAAGGCAACAAACTTGAGACTTCGTGAAATAAGCTTCAGACAGCAGACTCAGAAAATAGTGTCGCCAAAAAACCCGGTTGATAACATTTTTATTTGTCCTACAATAAAACTAGAAATTAACCCAGTACAGGGAGAAACTGGGGCGAGAGTCAGCATTCTGATGGAGAAGAGGGAAATGTGCGGATCTAAGATGAGGAATTTACCCAAGGGACAGGACTCGAACTGTAAAAAAAAAAGACCGCCGGGTCTTGACTGTAAAAAAAAATAGTAATGGTTTCCCAAAATATCAACCCTTAAAGTTAAGATCAAATTCGATATAATGACAGGGGATGCTGGATGGAGGTTCGATCAAGTGCCAAAGCCACCACCAAAACAATCACCACTGCTGGGAAAATGATCGCATCCAGAGATGGACAAACAGAAAGAATTGGTATTTTAGGAAATAACTTTTCGCAAAAGAGAGATAGAAGACAATGAAACTCTTGAGGGTAAAACAAAGTTTACCAAAAGCAGAGTTCATTGCCTACAAAAACAGGGGTGCAACTTCTACCAGCTTTGCTCACAGATAGAAACGGTATTGGAAACTTAAAAGATTTCCATAAGTAAACGAACTGGGAGTAACGCACCGTCCTAAAATGAGTTTGAAGCAAAAATCCAGAAAATGGTTAACTCGATTTTTTTTTAGTGACTATAGAAGCAGAAAGTTTGAGATACCGAAATCCAAAACTAAAAGAGCAAAAAATGTTTGTGTACGAAATCAAATTATTAAATGTCCTGCTATAAGGAAACAGGTTTGGGATGGGTTATTTTGTTTCTATACCTGATAAAAAAAATATTTAAAAAATGCTAGACTAATTGAATGCTGACTCTCTGTTAAAAGTTAAACTAAAATTCGAAAAGGAACAATTTCCTAATTACTGAGATACCATGGGATGACCAGCTGGCTTCCCCATGATGATGAGATGAGGTTTTTTATGGAATGCAGAGTGTGAACTACAATAATCCAAGGTAAACATTGAAGAGCTTGAAACTTCAGAAAAAAAGCTGATTGAAGATGGTGACCAAGGTGACTGAATCCCTGTTTCACCAATGTCCGAGTCCTGGATAATGAATATAAGTAAGTTGAGAGTTCTTGTAAGTTGAGAGTTCTTGAAGAGTGCCCGGCGAGGCAAGGTGGGGAAGTTTCTTGATCTCGTCGTGCAGGACGAGTACCAAGGCGCCGCCTGTACCACGGAGAACGTTGGAGAGTGCACCCTTTAAGAAGGCAGATGGTCCCTCCTGCTTGAAGATCTTACTCCAGCAGTCCAGGGTGCCCTTGTACGGGATGCTTTGCGTCCAGATTGCATCATCATGCGACGACGAACGGTGTAAAAGGGGTAGCTGACCACACCAGACCCGGTGTTAATGGTCTGGGCGATCATCCAGCTTACGAAGAAGTACTCGGCTGGGACCAGTGACTTCAGGGTGTCGTAGGTGCCAAAGTAGGCAGCTCGGCCGATGATACCCTGAACGGACACACTGAAGCCACGGTACAATCCTTCCACCCCATCGGACTAGACAATCTTGCTCAGGCAGTCACCCAGTCCCTTGAACTTCACGACCACTACCAGCGTTCCCGACGTCAGCAGCCAGGCGGGTACGGGCGAAGTTCAAAGGATAGACGAAGCACAAGGAGGTCGCACCGGCAGCGCCACCGGAAGCGAGGTTGCCGGCAATGTAGCGGGGGAACTGAGTCTTCTTGTCCACACCGCTCAGGAAGATCTGCTTGTACTTGTCCTTGAAGGCGAAGTTGGGAGCCTGAGTTGGAAAGTAGCGGATGACATTTGCTAGATTGCCACGCCACAATGAGGTGAATCCCTGTTCTTTGGTCACACGAGAGAAGCAGTCAATGATGCCCTTGTACTGCTTGTCGGCTGCAATCTGAGTATAGATGCAGCCTGAACCTGTCGATGAATAGAGAAAACAAAAGCAATGTCAAACCAATGTCAACAACCAACCAATTCCAACCACAACCAACAAAACAGTCAACTCCACTCGCTAACAGTTAAACAAACAATCTACCAAATAACCCAACTGAAATTTAAAACAATCGACCTTAATACGCAAGAAGTCATTTGAGTTGGGTGCCCTCGCCATAGAGATGTCAAAAGGAGACTCTCGTTTGCCAATCGTGTGCGCTGCTCAATGACCTTATGCATATGACGTCATTTAAGTAGGGCGCCCTCGCCTATAGAGGTCAAAGGAAGGTTGTTCATTGGCCAATCCTGTGCGCCGCGCGTACAAATCTGCGCGTTTCCATTGTTTCATCACCGGTTTACCTCTAAGATGGCGGCTTGATGACGTCAATACATAAGGTTCATTCTCAAACACACAACAAACAACCATACTTCGTAAAAAACGAATGCAAAGTGCGTTCCGTGACGCAACAATCACTGCGCGTTGTTTTCTCATTATATGACGCAAAAATCCATAACAACTTTCAATCCATAACAACTAATGTGCATCTATATTTTGTACAATTTGTTGTATAAAGAAATGACTAATCTTTCACTAGCAACAAATTTTCAACTGCACAAACGCCTTGAAACAAAACAAAGTTCAGACTTTAAAAACAATTTTAAAATATTAAGTATCTTTTTAATTAAAGGTATCGTACACGTTTGGTAATGACTCAAAACAAATATTAGCATAAAAACTTACTTGGTAACAAGCAACGGAGAGCTGTTGATAGTATAAAACATTGTAGGAAACGACTCCCTCTGAAGTAACGTAATTTTTGAGAAAGGTAATTGCTCTCTAAAATAATAAAAACTTCTGGCAAGAAGTTTTTATTCCTATCTGAAAGCACACAAATTTGCAACAAGGGTGTTTTTTCTTTCATTACTTTCTTGGAACTTCGATAACCAATTGAGCCCAAATTTTCACAGGCTTGTTATTTTATGCATAATGTTGGGATACACCAAGTGAGAACACTGGTCTTGGACAATTTCCAAACGTGTTCAGTGCCTTTAATTAAAGTGTGGATTAAAATTGTCTGGACCTACCTGGAGCAGAAGTTCCACACGCTCAATCGGTGCCACTGCGGTCTTGGAGATAGCGGCGGCGGTCCCACCGGCCATCAAATCCTTAAAGAAGGAAATCATGTCGAAACCTTTTCCGGACATGATGCTGGATTTCTGGGCCTTTACCTCCAGAGACTTTCAAGTGCAAAGAGATCTTATTTGCAGCGAGAAATAATCCAAAGATCTTGCTTGGTTTACGCAGCGGTGAAGCGGGACACTTGCAGTCGGTAGGAAGTTGAAATCGCAAGTGTGCCGAGTTGTTAGCAACAGCCACTGACGTCACCACTGAAAGCTGCCGCACAATGCTAGCCTTCTGATTGGTCCAAAGTTTTCCGAATACATTTTTAACAACTTTTATAAAAGACCGCCAAAAAGCTAGATCTTTTTTTAATTTAATGTGCACCCCTACTATGTTAACATTTTGGTAGTCGCTTTTAAATTTATGTTCGGTTACTTTTACTGTGTTTTGTGTTGTTCAAATTACGCAGTTTTAAAGCGTGGTTATGATGATCGGGCGCCCGAACACACGCTCCGAACATCCGAAGACCATCCCGAAGCTGAGAATACGATTTTCGAATCGCGCCGAGTTCAGTGTGCAAGTGCGCGTCAAACGGCATACGCTGTAGGTCTACTCTGACTCCTTATTAGACTTGATTCAAGTCCCGTTCTCGTGCGAGAGGTCCCCAAGCATATCGCGCCAACTAGCAAACAAGCCGTACAGTGCGAGCTCGCGCGCGGAACAAGTTGGGGAATGCAGACCATCACAAAACAATAGTTTTCTGGCGATGGCACGGGATTGGGACTTGAGTCAAGTCTAACTCCTTATCAACTTTTGATACAAAGAAGGGTACATAGCAAAACTTTTCAAGCAGCTATGCTGTAACTCTTGAATTACGTGGAAATAGGCTAATGTTACCATATTACACAATCTGTAAAATTTCCCACGTGGCCAGTGTATTATCTTGCCTGCGAAAAAGGTCCAGGAATATTCAAGGTCACTCTTTTTGTAAACAATAGACCTTGTGCACATGATGACATAACAGTAGGGCGCCCTCGCCTAGAGGTCAAAAGGAGGTTGTTCATTGGCCAATCCTATGCGCCGCGCGTACAAATCTGTGCGTTTCGATTGTTTCGTCATCGTTTTACCTCTAAGATGGCGGCTGGATGACGTCAATGCATAAGGTCTATTAATGTTGACCATCATTTTGACGTAATTGTGTACGCGAGTTAAGCCTGTGTGCGCTTCGTACATTGATCTCTATTATATTGTCAATATAATAGAGATCAATGGCTTCGTACGCCAGCAGCGTAGTCACATCAATGTCGAAAAACAGTGTGATGGTACCATTGATCATCTCTATCCACGCTGGGCCCAATTTCATAGAGCTGCTTAAGCAGAAAATAATTATTGCTTAAACCTTCACTGCTTAGCGAAAAGAAGCAGGACACCAGTCACAGTTTGTACATGTGACATAGTATTTTGGCTGGTAACCTTATTCTGGTAAGCATAATTTGGTTGTAACTTAGCTACTTTTTGTGCTTAAGAAGCTCTATGAGACTGGGCCCTGGTTGGCATAATGGTAAAACATTCAATCGTGTCAACATATTATGTTTTAACCAAATTCAACATGTTCTGCAAACGTTTAATTAAATAAAATACCTCCCATGATTGGTTGCCGCTTTTTTCCAACAAATTCAACACTATTTTGAATATTTTGTGTAACATTGTTACAAACTTTGTGTGGCTATCTGTTTTTGTTTTGCATTGTTATGGCTTTTCATAGTTTTCCATTCTCGGTTAGCAAAAACTCGGGCTGTGAGACGTTGCAATAGAAAGGTCTATAGAGATCAATGGTACAGAGGCACTTCCTTATCTCCATTAGTATTAATGGAGATCGATGGCTATTCAGGCCACAAAATTGTAAAATTAATTATAAATTAATGGATTGATCTAATTTCACTAGGTGCCGTGTTCAATCGGCAAACCACCTAGAGGGCTTAAAGTTGTCTTTTTTTTAAGTGGTGGAACTCAACAGCGAGCAATACAAACAGTTCTTGTAAAGACATTATTTTCGGAAGCTATAGGCCTAGTAAATTATTGCTCTGTTAGCGTAGAAGACTGCTACCCCCCTCTATTTTCTTAACAATGTCAAACCTAAGTATTGTTCATGATATAATTAGTTGTCCTGTTCAAACTAATCTTTTATAACACCAATCCTTCAAATAATTTTTCTCAAACAACTATTCGGTCTGCTGAGAGCAAGTTGGTTCACTAATATTGTACAATCCACTGAAAGAGGGCGCTACACATTGTAAACAGGGGTATGAGTTTGTAGTCTGTCTCTTCTTGAATTTAATCATTGGATAAACGCAAAAGTGAACGGAACAAGACACGATGTTTTGATTGCATAATGTAATCTAGCACCCAGACTTATCAATACCAAAAGTAATGGTATAATTTGGAGAATGTTGCCTGCTACTGTCTAGTGTGAACTTGCAGTTGGATTTTGGTGGTAAGTTGCTTCTAAACTGTCCGTGTTTGTCAAATGATTTCCATTAAGTTGAGAATATTAAGAAACGTAAAGAGTATTGATTAGTTTCCCAACAGCCAGTTTATGGAAGAGTTTGAGAAAGTTTATTTACTGTTTCAGTTTGGGTAGGTGAACTTTAGAGCGAAGGTTTGACTGTTGCCTCGGACTTTTCGAAGTCTTATCTTACTTTTAATCTTAATTCTTTTTGCTTATAATAATTTTCCGCAGCATGACCTAGTGCGCAAGAGTTCCGTCCGCGCAATGAAATATGTGCTTGAATTGTCATTTTTAAAGGTCAAAATTTAGGGAAAGGTTTTTGCAGCATGCCTCCAATTTCTAACGGATTTATTTGATTTTTTGGTGGATGTTGGACTTCCTTTCCCTTTTTTTAAATTCCTCGGTAGGAATTGGTAGCTGAAACGCTAAATTTTGACCTTTAAAAATGAAAATTCAAGAGCACATTTCACAGCGCGGACGGAAATCTTGCGCAAAGTCGCGCACTCGTGCGCAAAGTGACTAAATCGGAGTGTAGCGAGCAGCGCTGTCAAGACCACCGTAGACCCGAAAATGACTTATTTTTCATGATTTTGACACTTTGTAGCCGTTCAAAGTGCCTGTGCCTTTCTGTATACATTCTGTCAACCCTTCTGGACAGGTAAGGATATAATTTGACCTAAATTAAGTGAGATAACTTGGGGGCATGCTGCAGAAAATTTACCCCGTATCATCCCACCACTTTCAAGTTTCTAAGGGATTTATTTGATTTTTTTATGGATGTTGGACTTCATTTCCCTTTTTTAAATACTCTTCGTGAGGAATTGGTAGCTACACTGTATAACGCTAAATTTGGTAAATTAATCCCTTAGAAACTTGAAAGTGGTGGGATGATACGGAAATTTGTCCCTTCTTTATCTTACTTAGTCTTTCTTAGCCTCATGGAGGGAGTCCAGCGTAATGACACTGGCACAATTGCAGAATACCCCGTAGCCCACTTTGTTGAGCTAGCTGTAATGGCTCTCTTTTAACATCGGTCTCATAACTGTAACACTCATGTGGTGAGTGTTATGGGACCGATGTTAAAATAAAAGAGAGCCATTACAGCTCAAAAAGGTGTGCTAAATACCCCGCAACCTGGGTTCACCTGGGGCTAATCTTTAGCCCCACTACTGTAGCATGTCGTGGCCGAGCGGTCTAGCCTAGCGCACTGAATTCAAGTTGTGGTGGCTGAGTCATTACAACGTGGGTTGGAATCTCGGTCCGGACACTTGTTTCCTTGAGCAAGACACTTTAACTAGTGTAATGGTTCCTTGGCGTTTATGTCCTAACTTAATTATGGATCCTGTCGAATAATGAAGTAGAAGTAGAAGATGTGGCAAAGGATGAACCGTCCTCATCCGAATCCATCCCATTCACTCGTGCAGCTTACACGTTCGGCAATCGGGGCACACCACCTACAGGCGGGTCGGTGGTTTAAACCAACTAAGTGTCTGCTTACCTCTAGTCTTACTCTTCTAATAGCTTCCCTCCAGAGCTTTGGCTGTTGAAATTACTAACCTATTTAAAAGTCATCGCGATTTTGCAATTAATCTTTTTCAACTTGCTCGCAAAACGGTGTGGTGTTGTATGGGATCGCTGCGACATAAACTGACACTTTGCCATCCAAATATTGAAATAATTGCATTCTGACATCGACCATACCTTCCTGGACCATTCCATGCCCTTAAATGCCGACACACCAATAAGGAATGCTAAACAAAAGATGTGGTTGGGTTGAAGGCTATGGTTACAAAAAAAATTAAACAATTACATTCTGACATTTGCTATTCCTTCCTTGACCAAACACACCAATAAGGAATGCTAAACAAAAACAATGTGGTTGGGTTGAATACAACAGTTATTGTTAAATGTATTGCTTGGATCCTGTAAAAAAGAAAAATACTTAAATTCAATGTTGGCAAAAATGCTGTATCAGACTGCCACTTTATCTCCCTTAATTTAGGTCGAATTATATCCTCACCTGTCCAGAAAGGTTTGACAGAATGTATACAGAGAGGAACAGGCACTTGAATAAGTTAAGAACTTTTGAAAAAATGAAAAATTAAACCATTTCCGGGTCGACGCAGGTCTTAACAATGCTATTTGTTCATGCCATTTTAGTGCCTTTGGGCATGAGTGCATGAGAGTTCCGTCTGTGTGGTGAAATGTCCTCTTGAATTTTCTTTTCAAGGTCAAAAAATAAACATTTTGGATACCAATTCCTCAAGAGGAATATTTGAAAAAGGGAAATGAAGTCCACAATAAAAAATCTTTAAAAACCCATAAAAAGTTGCTGTCAAGTGATAACATTGAAATTTTCCCCCATTTCCTTATATAGGTTGCTGTTTACATCCGGACTACCACAATGAGTTTGTACAGAAACTCAGTTTTTATCATCAAAGGTGTTAGAGAATTCTGCAAGTGAGTACATGAACTGAAGGACTAGCTAAATATTCATAGATCACAAAGTCACAGGGGCTCGCACTGGACCACAGGCTCGAGGCCAGTGAGTTCAGCACCGGGCCAGTAAGCTCATGTCTCAACAAGTCCGGCAGTCTTGTGTTTTTGTTCAAATGTTGACTTTCAGTCTGATAAAAATCTTTCAATTTTGTTGAGTATTGAAGAATACTTGCTCAAAATACAAATGAGATAAATCTTCTCTCAGTGCTTGTTTAACAGTTCAAATCTTTTCTTATGACTAGTCTTGTAAAAAAAACATCTGGTCCAGTAAACATTTTGAGCTACAAGCCCTGTAGTCTTGTGGATTCCCCCCAAAAAAATTTGAGCCCCGGGTCATCTTAAAGGAACGTTACAGAACTGGTAATTAAAATTTTCTTTAAGATCACAGATTTACATAAAACTTACACGGTCTAATGTTGATTATAGTGGAAAATATCCCTCGAAATATTTCTGTCTGAAATGCCGTATTTGATGAGAAATAAATAAAACTAATTTCCGTTTGGAGTTTATCGCTCATGAGCATTTTATTCATGCATTGTATAACACATGCAAATGTGTAATCAGTTTTTCACTATTTTCTCGTGACCCAGATGGCCGATCGATCTCAAACTACAGGTTTTTTGTCAGTTTATGTACATGGTGGATTATATAAAGTGCTTAACTGTTTTGTTAGCAAAAAACAATTCTGTAATGTTCCTTAAAAGTAATGGTTCCTTAAAAGTAATGGTTCGAGCCCCCTGTGACATGGAATCTGCGCCAGTTCTGATCCGGGAGTTTTTACAGCAATCCGAAGAATTCTTCCTACTTTAGTCTGATTTCCGATTTTTCGGCCCTTGGTAAAATAAACAAAACTGTGTGTAAATAGCCTACACCATATGTACATGTAGGTCAGCCCTTGTACTCGATGTTTCTACTTTTTTGAAAAGGACCACCAAATATCATGCCTGAAGTAATCATCAGTAGGCTTAGATGTAGAAAAGCTACAGTAAATTTTGAACTGTTATTTGTTGTTTTCTTGACAATATGACCGGCCAATTTTATGAAATATTCTCAGAGGATTTGAAATAAATGTTTGTAATAATCCAAAAAGATAATTATGTTTCTATTTTCCCATTAAAAAAAAAAAAAATCACGTGTAGTTGCAAATAAATTTATTGTTTTGGTTTCCTGCGTCTATTTTAGGAGTGGCTATGAGTACGCAGCTAAGAATTTTGAAGCTGGAGCTCTTGATGTTGACTTAACATCACAGTCGTTCATGATCACTGGTGCCAACAGTGGAATAGGAAAATGTGCTGCTTTGGAACTAGCAAGAAGAGGTTTGTATTGATTGAAATAGTAATAATAATGGACATTTTTTTGTAGTGCGGCATGTCTGTCAGAAAGACACTAACGGTGCACAGAAAAAAGGAACTCTGCTAATGACAATACTTAAAGGGATTGTATACGTTTGGTATTTGGAACCCACTTTTTGTTTAAATCCTATGTAATTGTAGATATCGTCACCGTTTTCATGAAGAGCCACATATCTTAAAATGACAAATATAGATTAATACAAGAAGGGGCCTTTATCTCAATGAATGCATTTTTCTCGTTTTCACGAAGAGCCACCGGCCCAAAAATACATTCTAATGCATTGCAACAAATGTAGGTCAAATCGTTTTTCCGTTTTCACGAAGAGCCACATGATGTCAGTGTGCGCTTGATCACACGACATACGCGCCCCTTTCCTATGTAAAAACACGTTAACCAGTTGGGTGTTTAAGTAGGTCAACTCACTTTTTAGGTTTCACGAAGAGACACATATCTTTGACTAATTACTATGGCAATTAGCCAATATATTTTAAGAAATTAGTTAGTCAATGGAGAGGTTAAACGTATACAGAATCATATGAGAGGTCTTTAATTGAAAACCATTGCTTTAGTATTGCAGATTTTGCAGTTTTAAGCCAAGCACAGTGTAAAATGTAAATCTCAATCAAGCATTTGGACATAAGTGGCTCTTTGTGAAAACGGTGACGATATGGAACCCACTGTTTGTTTAAATCCTATGTAGTTGTAGATGTGTACCATAAAACTAACCTGTGAACATTTCACCCTTAATTGCTAAGCAAAGTGTGTTATCACAATACAAATCACTATCATGGTGATACTGTCCACTCATCTTTAAAGATAAATCTTAGTGCTTTGTAAAATCGGCCCCCAGGATTCTTTGTACAGATTTGCTGGGTGAAAAAATACTCATTACGTTTCTTGACTTTGTCATTTTTTTAACTGAAGGTGGCACTGTGCACATGGTGTGTCGAAGTGCAGAGCGAGGGGAGGCGGCACGGAAAGAGATCACCGAGGCCAGCGGTAATGAGGTTTGTGTTTTAGGGAGAAATGCGTAAGGAAACGATCAGTAGCTCAGGTTTAAACCTTGTGTAACCACCAGGGCCCAATTTCATAGAGCTGCTTAATATTGCTTAACAACTTTCTGCTAAGCAGAAATGAGCAGGATACCAGTCACAAATTGTTCATGTGACATGGTAGTTTAGCTGGTAACCTTATTCTGGTAAGCATAATTTTGTTGTGCTTAGCTACTTTTTGTGCTTAAACAGCTCTATGAAATTTGGCCCAGGGATGAGAAATTTCAGACTTTTATTTGAATTCAGACTTTTTTGAAGTCGGCCTGGTGAAGAGAAATCAGCTGTTGTTTTTTTCCAAATATAAAGAAATCCTGCACTTTGATCTACTTCCATAGTGCTCAGGATATTGTTCCTTTAGAAAAGGCAATGAACAAAAAATCATGTTTAGGGTCTCTGCCTGCTTCCTTTTTAGAGGCCGCCTGCTTTTTTATTTTTTATTTTTTAAATGATACATTTTAAACGATCCCTGACGAAAAAAATAAATTTTAAAATAAATAAGATCATATCTAGGCTTTATCACACCGAAAAAAGCACACTGAAAAAAGCTGGCAATCATCTTGAAAAAGAGCCTGGCCGGTTGTCTCGGAAAATGTGTCGGGCGGCCATTTTTGAAAAAGAAATTTAAAAAATGCGCTCCTCCTTTTTTTTCTTCAAAAAGGCAGGACGCTAAACATTTTTTTTAGCTATCCTTTCAACATACCTCCTGTGAAATTTGGATCCTAGTTTCAGACTCATTGTCGGCAATGACTCTAACCCCTAATCCACATTGTACTCTTGGAAAACCCCAGATTTACACAAGAGTCAACTCCCCACTCAACCCTGAGTTATCCAGGCATGTGATTTCTCAGGATTTTTCCTGATTTCAGGATTTTCTCAAAATCTCCTTGAGCCTTCAGATTTTCTTGAAAGAAGTAAAGCAGTCACCAAAGGTAGAAAAATAGTCCATATTGTTTCCAAAACTGTAGTGTTGTATTTCTGGTGATGCACAGAGTCTTTAAACCTCCTGAATTGTAAGGGGGTGTCATGTGGCCGAGTGGTTAAGAGCATCGAAATCAAGTTCCGATGGTTAAGTCATCGGGGTGTGGGTTCGAATCCCGGTCATGATACTTGAATCCTTGACAAGATACTTTACGATAATTGCTTCTCTTCACCCAGGGGTTTAAATAGGTTCCTGCGAGGGTAGAGGTTGATATTGTGTTTGAAAAGCCTTGGGAGCGCCACGACAGCTCAGGGCTGTACACTCCCCAGGGAGCTGAGAAAGATTAAAGGAATGTTATTGGCCCAATGACCAGGGCACTAATGTAAAGTGCATTGATACGTTATTGTAAAATGTGCTATATAAGAACTAGTTATTATTATTATTAATATTAACATCTGGGAGGTTCTGGGTCTAGAATAAGGGGGAACCCTGGGCAGCAAACCATTTTTCAGGAATGTTTTACATACATCAAATCTTTTCCCTGAGTTATCACTTGTTTAATTTAGTAATTAAGCATTCCTCCCTTATCACATCAGAGATAACAAAATGACATGACCAAGTCACATGAGGCAATTTACAGGCAACCAGTGTCGGGTAATCTCCAACGAAAAAAGACCTTCACCTTTCAAATTTTAAAATGACTTTTCGATGATATCAGATCTTGCCACTCAACACAGTCCTTCATTCAGTAACCTTAGATCAGCCGATCAACGTCTCCTGGTAGAACACATGGCCAAGAACACATGGGGAGCACGTTCATTCCTAGTTACTGCAGTAAAAGTGTGGAATAGTTTTCCTTACCACATCAGGACTGCTGAAACAACATCATCATTTATATTAAAACTGCTCTCAAAACTCATCTTTTTGAAGTAAATGTTGACCAGTGATGTTCAACATACTTATTTCTGTCCCTTTCTTTTGAACTGTTTTTTTTGTATCATGAGCGAGCGCCATGAGCGCCTTTCTTGGCGGATACCGGCGCTTTACAAGACTCCATTATTATTATTATTATATACTAGAAAACTTCTCTGGAGCTACCGTAGTGTTCAGTTTGCATTTGCTGTGGTTGCCAAGTACCCTGTAAACAAAGTCTTGGTTTAAAGACCATGGTGTCATCGTACACACAACCAATGACTAAACCATAGAGGGTGCTGTGACTTGTGAATAAATAACGCAGCGCCCTCTATGTTCATTCATTACATACGTGTACAGTGGACATAAATCCGAAGGTTGGTTGTGTGTTTGCAAAAACACCATGGTCTTTGAACCAAGACTGCTGTAAGCATTGCTTTGTGTTCAAACCATTTTACACATGGTTGTACCTGCAAGTTTACTAATTTTTTATAGTAACTTCATATGTTTCCACACCATGCAAAACTTTGAACACCACTTAGTCCAATGCTTGCTTTAGGTGAAAGTGTTCTGGACCAGTTGTCTCATTTCCCAACCCCCTCCTTGCCCAACCCCCTCCTTGCCCTGTCCCTCCACCCCTACCTTGCCCCGTCCCTCCACCCCCAGCTTGCCCCGTCCCTCACCGATAAATGACTCTTGGTTTTCCTAATGACTCCACGGATCCACCCAGAGCTGTGTATTGAGAGAGTTGCGACTTAGAGGGAGCAGTTTTCTTCAGTCACGTGTTTGCTGGACGCCCTTCAGTCCAAATGCAGCACAACCCAATTGGCAGACTAGTCTGGTGCCCTGTATCCGCCAATGCATTTTTTTTTTTACACAAAATGGCTTCTAATCGCAAGTTGTCGCAACTCTCTCAATATACGGTTCTGGATCCACCCCCAGAGGGGTGGTAGGCATTTTGATGGGTTAGGTTTCAGACGGTTTCTTTATTTATTCACAATATAAATCTTTGATTTCAGAATGTTCACCTTCACATACTTGACATGTCCAAACCGAAGGGAGTGTATGCATTCGCAGAGCAGTTCATAGAAAAAGAAACCAAACTCGACGCACTGGTAAGAATAGAATCTCACTTTCTTTAATGTTAAAACGCAGCCTTCTACCATGGGCAGCACGCTGTATCAATAACTCTCGCCACAAACCCTGGGAGGGAAGTGCTGAAAAAAAATACTGATTGGCTGATCAAAAGTGACTGCTCTGCGCGCACGCTTGTTAAAGACTTTGGAGTGCATGTAGGGCGCATTTCAAAATTCAAGTATTTCAAGTGTTTCAACTTCAAAAGAATCATGTTTTTACATGGTTACCCTAAACTGCATACAGTTAAACATATCACAAGATTAAAGAGGAAAGAGAGAGGAGCAATTGCTCTATGACTCGATGCGCATTCTGCGTAAATCTCTAACACAGAATGGATCAACCACAGGACTAATTAGAATATCCAATTATTTGGATGTTTCAAAGTCACACTTGCAGGGGTTATGATCGAGCTAGGCATTCTGGGAATAAAAAATGTTGGGCAAGATCGTACACCACTGGGAACAAGGTTGGTTAAACGACTCAATTTAATGTGATATTTATTTCCATACTCACAAAAATAGAAAGAATCATTTGGACAAAAAATATAGTGGTACAGTACAAGCAAAGGGTGAAAACCAGGGGCCCTAATATATAGAGCTGCTCAAGCAGAAAATAGTGCTGAACAATTTTCTGCAAAGCAAAAAATTAGGCAGGGTACCAGTCAAACGCACTGCCGTGTATATGTTTTTCGTGGAGAATTTCGGACGTTATGCACACAATGAAAGTAGTTCCGGTAGTTTTGCAAAGCAAAAAATTAGGCATGGTACCAGTCAAACGGACTGCCTTGTATATGTTTTCCCTGAGAATTTCAGACGTTGTGCACGCAATGAAAGAAGTTCCGGTCGGCTGTCCCAAAATGCATTGGTGTGAATGCTGGAGGAAGTTGGCATTCGATGAGCTTATGGGGGTCGACCCGGGGAAGCTAATCGAACACACCCTGTATGGTTCATAAGGGCATGAGTACCACTGCCAACGACCCTACGTAACCGACTGACATATTTTTCTTCTTCAGGTGAACAATGCAGGATGTATGGTGAACACCCGCGAGGTGACAGAGGACGGTTTAGAGAAGAACTTTGCCACCAACACCATGGGCACCTTTCTATTAACGACAGCATTGATTCCATTGCTCAGCAACACACAGGGGTCTAGAGTTGTAAGTTAACCAATTCATTTGGGGTTAAAGGGATTGTATACGTTTGGTAATTGGAACCCACTGTTTGTTTCAATCCTATATTGTTGTAGATGTATACCATAAAACTAACCTGTGAAAATTTCATTTCAAAGGGTGGTAGTGTTTTTGAGATGATCTGGAGCGGTTATGTCCACGCAGGAAGAATAATCTGCAATTGGAATACACAATCTGAGAAATGTTTCTGTCAGAAACACTTCTCAGATTCAAATTGTTTTGGATAAAAACTGATATCTTTTTCCATAACCACATTACTTCAAAGTGAAATGTTTCTCAAAATGCTTTATACTATCAGAAGCTGCTGTACTTCTTACCAAGTAAGTTTTTATTGCCATTAATTTTATGAATAATTACCAAACGTATACAGACCCTTTAAACAAAGAAATATTTACCAGAGCGGGACTTGAACGTGCGACCTTCGAATTAACATGCCAGCGCTCTACCAACTGAGCTATCTAGCTCTAATGTTGGCAGTCTCCCTACTTTGTCAATATCTTTGTGCGGCAGTGCTGCACAAAGCCATACAACCTGTAACTGCCGTGTAGCTAAGGATAACGCCCAAGCTTACGATACAACCTGGGAAGCGGTAGCAGAGGGATCACCTTGATAAGGGGATGCGACTTTTCAATTTTTTAAATATCAAGTAATAAGCCACAAGGAATCACTTGTTGCCGTTTCCATTCAAGTAGGTCTTTAAGCTAATTATTGTTGTAATAAATATTTCAGATAACAGTTTCTTCTGGAGGAATGTACACACAGAAGCTGGATCTTACTGATCTTCAATGCGAACGTATGTCCAAGTTTGACGGCACGATGGTCTATGCACAAAACAAGGTAACTATCCTGACATTAGTGTATGGCGTGTCATGGCTGAGCGGATAAGAGCACCGGACTCAAGCTCTGGTGTTTCTGATCAGCAAAGTGTGGGTTTGAGTCCCGGTCGTGACACTTGTTTCCTTTAAGCAAGACACTTAACCATTATTGCTGCATCCTTCGGAACGGATGTAAAGCATACACATGTATAAAATGTAAAAAAACCTTGTTGCATAGAATTGTGTGCTTTCAGATGCCTAAGAAAGGCTTCATGCCTGAATCCTTTCTCAGATTCAAATTTGGGGTGAAAAACTACCTCAGTCTCTAAAACTTTATTACTTCAAAGGGGGTCGTTCTAACAATGTTTTACAATATCAACAGCTCTCCATTGCTCTTTACCAAGTAAGTTTTTATGGTCACTAAACTTGTGGTGTAATTACCAAAAGTACACCCTGCCTTTAAGGACGGAAATTTACATTGACAAATTCTTTACCCCTTCCAGCGTCAGCAAGTTGTGATGACGGAAATGTGGGCTAAAATGTATCCCAAAGTGCACTTCTCTGTGATGCATCCAGGCTGGGCCGACACTCCGGCCGTCCAAAACTCCATGCCAGAGTTCCATAAGACATTTAAGGACCGACTAAGATCACCAGAGCAAGGAGGTGACACAATTGTTTGGCTGTGTATCGCTAAAGCTGTGCTCAGCCAACCAAGCGGGCAGTTTTACTTGGGTGAGTGTAGATCGATGTAATAATTGACCAATTGACCAAATTCAGTTTTGTGATCCACTCATTTTCCAATAGAAAGAGTCTTAATGAAAATGGAAAAAAAAAAATTAAGTTTCCAACCTCATGTTAAAATGGTGTAAAATGCCGTTGTGTTAGATACCCTTCAAGTGCAATTTTTGTCAAAATCCAAAAACGTTAGATGATGTCACATTTCAAATAAGTGGTCTGCACATTTTTGTACAGAGAGAATTATTTTCAGTTCATTCCTGAATTCTGATGATATTCAGTCAAAGCGGCATTGAATTTGAGCTTATGGCTGGCGCAGAAATTCCTCTTTGGAATGTGCAGACCGATTTGTTTTTTGCTGTCCAATGACGTCATGTTTCAAATTTCCCTCCGATAGAGTGTAAAATAGAATGATATTTTACAACATTTTAACGTACGGTTAGAGATGTGTAACTTTTTTCCCCCACTTTCTTTTGGAAAATGAGTTCATCACAAAACAAGACAATCATGAAGAAATGGGGATATACCGACGATGATGACACCAATTGCGGTTGTAGCACATCACCCCAATCTGTGCCACATCTTATACGATGCCCGGCCCTTGAGGAGCAGAGCTGCCTTGAAGACCCGCTGGCAGCAAACGAGAAGGCTGTGAGATGTGCCCAATCCTGGCCAAACATTTGAAGAGTAGATGATGGACTCGAAAGAAGATCCCAAAACTCAATTTGACCCCTCTTTAAAACTCCACCCTTAATGCATTGACCAGTTAAAACCATGAATGTTTTCCCAAAATCTGAATCGCTTGGATTGCTTTCCGAGTATTAAAGGCACTGAACACGTTTGGAAATTGTCAAAGATCAGTGTTCTCACTTGGTGTATCCCAACATATGCATAAAATAACAAGCCTGTGAAAATTTGGGCTCAATTGGTCATCGCAGTTGTAAAAAAATGATGAAAGAAAAAACACCCTTGTTGTACAAATTTGTGTGCTTTCAGATAGGAATAAAAACTTCTTGCAAGAAGTTTTTATTATTTTAGAGAGAAATTACCTTTCTCAAAAACTACGTTACTTCAGAGGGAGTCGTTTCCTACAATGTTTTATACTATCAACAGCTCTCCGTTGCTTGTTACCAAGTAAGTTTTTTATGCTAATATTTGTTTTGAGTCATTACCAAACGTGTACGATACCTTTAAGCAAGCTTCCACCATGAGACTAAATGTGCTGTGCATTTTGTGTGTGGTGCGATGTACTGGTTTGATGACCAAGGGGCAGATGCCCCCCTCCCCCCGCCCTCCCCCACCCTCCCCCACCCCTAGCAAATTACCTCAACTGGGCTCGAATTTTGGGAGAAAATCCACAAGACTGCAGGGTTTGTAGCTCAAAATTTTTAGTAGACCAGAACTTATTTTACAAGGCCAGAATCAAAATGAGTTGAACAAACGCTAAGAGAAGATCTATCTCATTTGTCTTAGGTGTAAGTACACTTTGATACTCAAGAAAATTTGAAAATATTTATTAGACTCATCGTCAACTGTTATTCACAAAGATATAATTACACAATGAGGTAGCATATTTTCAATTGAAAAACACAAGACCACCGGGCTTGTCCGGTTGTGAGTTTACTGGCCCAACACTAAAACCACTGGCCTCATGGCCTGCAGTCCAGTGTTAATTTTCAAGCCCTACTCAATTATGGACTTATGTTTTACAGATCGCAAAGCTGTTGCCACCCACCTTGCTCTCGCGTGGACAAAGTCCAAGATGGAGACGAAAGAGAAACTCATGAAGACACTTGATGAAATGTCGGCTCCATTCAGAGTCATCCAACAGTAGAGGTCAGGGGTCAATTCAGTGAGGGTCTCCAAACAATAGAGGTCAAAGGTCACTTTATGTAGACTTTTTAGTTTGTGTTCATTAGAGGGAACCATTTATTTTGTATTTAATCAATGGTGTGATTGCTCCTCTATTGAGTTAATTGACCGTTATCAACTCTGAAACGGGTCGTCAAAAAGTTATTAGGCCAAATAAAATAAAAAACATGTTTAGCATCCTGCCTTTTTGAAAAAAGGAAGGAGGGCTTTTTTTTTTTTTTTTTTTTCTTTCAAAATGGCCGCCCGACAAGTTTTTCGAGACAACCGGCCGGGCTATTTTTCAAGATGGTGGCCAGCTTTTTTTGTTGTGCTTTTTTCGCTGTGCTAAAGTCGAAAATACGATCTTATTTATTAAAAAAAAATAAAAAAATCGTCGGGGATAATAAAAACTTATCATTTTTTTCTTTCAAAAAAAAAAAAAAAGAAAAAAAAAAAGGAGGCGGCCCCTAAAAAGGAAGCGTGCGGGGACGCTAAACATTTTTGTTTTTTATTTGGCCTTACGAGTAGATAAGGGATTCCCTTGGTTTTTTTCCTGTTTGGTTAGCAACCAACACTATTGCCTTATCTGTATTGGCATCTACAGCTATGGCTACAACTGTTGCTGCCAACATTCACTCTAAGGGACCATGGAAAACATTTACTCTAAGGGACCATGGATAAATTGAGAACGCGTTCACCCGTGTCCCGATGCATGGCTGCACGGAGTCGCCCCAAAATTGTCCTGGCCACGTGCAACCATTGGATTTGTGTTCCAGTGATTATTAGGTTCCCTCATTATCAAACTCTATTGTTGGTGCCTTTTGTTGGTCGGATTACACGGACAAGGCAGCTCGAAAGTAGCCCACAAAGGAGTGAAGGATTAGTGTTTGCGGTCTAGCTCAGGTAGGTATACCTGACAATGGTTTATCTAGTAAGCCAATTATAACTACAATACAAAGTGACATTTGGCTTAAGCTGGCCAACAGCATTATTCCTTTGTTATACAGTGAGTCTCCCTCAAGACCAGACCATTGCAGAAGAACGTGTTCCTATGCGTGACACTAGGTGGGTTTTCTTTTGTTTAATCTTGCATGCGTAGGAACGCATTGGATTGCGGCCGTGCCCGCGACACAATTTATCCATGGTCCCTAATGCATATTTTTGGCAACACTTCAGACCTTCATTTAAAGAAATACGAGGATGACTGTTAACTGCTCTTCTCAAATTATTAAGGAGCACTCTTTGCACTCCTCAGAACCAAACTTCACACATTAGTCCAGAGCTGCCAACACTTGTAACTTGCATTCAGGGAGATTGTGTACAACAATCAGGGAGATTTTTTTAGAATTACATTCAACAAAATCAGAGAGAAATTTTCCACAATCAGGGAGATTTTCAAATTGTGTTCATCAGAACATGGAAAGGTTCATCAGAACATGGAAAGATTGGTTTATTTCCAGGGAACTTTCAGAATCAGGAAGAGTTGGCAGCTCTGCTAAGGGTGTTGCTAAGGACATACTATACTTCAACTCATGGTGATGCAGTGATCCAGCCGTAGCAGTAACCGTAGCCGCTAATTCGGATACGGCCTACGTCTGAAACTCCCAAGGACTGTTAAGCCTGTTTTGTGCCTAGCCCGGATCAAATTGAGAAATTGAATGATTACAAATTTATGATTAAGCTGACATAAGGTCAGTACTTTTACATGTATATTTATTTTGTATTCGGAAAGAGTATAAATAATCTATAAATGTATATATAATCAAATAAATCATAACAAAATGTGCAAAGTTACTTTTCCCTCTGTGTGAGATTTTATTACTTTTTAAAAAACTTACACATACAATATTTACACTGAAATTTAAATAACAAACCAACTAACCATTGCCCCTTATCCTCCCAAATCCTTGTATATCCTCTTTGCCAAAATGAAGTATTCAGAAGGACTGAGGGCTGCAGGCCCAAATGGCAATTGCTTAACACTGAGTCAGGCATTCCAATCTTATCTAAAGTCCCAGAGCTGCCAACATTTGTATCTTGCAATCAGGGAGATTTTGTACGACAATCAGGGAGATATCTAGAACTACATTAAACATGATAGGGAACAAGTTTCCATAATCGGGGAGATTTTTAAAATTTGTTGATTAGAACATGGAAAGATTGGTTTATTTTCAGGGTACTTTCTGCAGAATCAGGGAGAGTTGGCAGCTCTGAGGTCCAAACAATTTGGTGTGGAGTGACATAGGAAAGGAGGATATTGGTGGATTGAGGTCACCTGTAGGCAAAAAGGTTGTAAGGGTTTTAATTACTTTTTCGTTTACAAATTATTAAGTTTAAAGTGCCAGCCCTTTCCAGTGATTGTATTTTGTCCAGGGCGTATTTCACAGAGTTGCTCAAGTACAAAAAGTAACAAACCACAAGACAATTTTGCTTACCAGAATGGTGTTACCAGTCAAAATGACATGTCACATGTACCATTTGTGACTGGTTTCCTGTTAATTTTTGCTTAGCAGAAATTTGTTAGCAATATCCTCTGCCTAAAAAGCTCTGTGAAATTGGGCCCTCTTCCTTATTCACAATTACTGTGAGCCAGATGAAATTTCAACATCAGTTTTGTTGTATGAATTTTATTGAACAAGAAACTAGATTTCTTTCACAAAAATATCACCCTACTCTTTCTTCAATCCAACATCTATCTGTCGGGGTCTGATTTTGTTGGTTTCTGTGCCTTTCTCTAACCCAAGCAGGATGTGCTTAAAGGCCCTGTACACTATTGGTAAGATCGAAAAACACAAATATTCACAGATTCACACATAACTTACATGATTTAAAGTAAGTAATGGTTGAAAGGGTTCCTTAAAATCTTTCTGCCTAAAATGCTATCGTTTCTAAGAAATGAGTAAAACAATAGTTTTTATCACGCGCGATATTTTGAAAAAACAGAAAACACATAAGGTCTCTTTTCACTATTTTCTCATCATCTCGATGAGCTCAAATTGAGCTCAAACTTTCACAGGTTTGTTTGTTCATGCATATGTTGAATCACATAAAATGTGGACACTGATTTGGAGCTGTTACCAAAAGTGTACAATACCTTTAACTGTGCAGCAATCACTTTAACAAAATCTATCAAACAAGTTTCAAGATAGCAATTTGTTGGGGTATTAGAGATAAATCAGAGGGTGCGGTTATCTGAGTGTCGTTGATCATCTGTTTTTAAAGGGATTGTATATGTTGGGTAATTGGAACCAACTGTTTGTTTAAATCCTATATAGTTGTAGATATACACCATAAAACTAACCTGTGCAAATTTCATTTTCAAAAGGTGGTTGCGTTTTTGAGATATTGCCGAAAATCTGGAGCGGTTATGTCCACGCAGGAAGAATAATCTGCAATTGGAATACACAAACTGAAAAGCGTTACTGCAGTAACGCTTCTCAGATTCAAATTTTGTTGGATAAAAAGTGATATCTTTTTCCATAACCGCAGTATTTCGGATTGAAAAGTTTCTCAAAATGCATTATACTATCCAAAAGCTGCTGTACTTCTTACCTAGTAAGTTTTTATTGCCAATAATTTTCAGAGTCATTACCAAATAGACCCTTTAAGTTGTGATACTCAATTTTATCATTTTATTTTTACACGCTTTATTTCATATTTGACAACAAAATCTGGCTAACATTCCGGTTGACTTCCTGAGGTAGAGTTCTTCGGTTTACTGTCGGATTTCATCTTCTGGAAGATCTGGTTGTCTTATTCTTGACTCCATATTCACATTGCTGACGTGTTTCTTCAACAAGTCCATCACATCACTCTTGAACTCGTCTGGTGTAGGCTTGTGATCTAACCACAGCCAATAATAGGGGAGAGAAATAAGTTGTTTTAACTTTCTTGTCATACTTCCTCGGAGATAACAAACTTCACAAGAAAATAAAGAATATCAAGTAATAAACCAGAAGGGAAACTGTCAGTGTCCCATGTGGTTTATTACTTGATATTTGGAGAAAAAAAAGTTGCATCCCCTTAAGGTGATCCCTCTGCTGCTGCTTCCCTGTTTGTATCGTGAACTTTGGTGTGATCCCTGGCTACATAGCAGTTAACGGTTGTATGGCTTCTGACTGGCACCCCTGAACAAAGATATTGACAAAATAGGGAGACCGCCAACATATGGCTAGATAGCTCAGTTGATAGAGCACTGGCACATTAATCCAGAGCTCGCAGGTTCAAGTTCAGCCCAAGTAAATTTGTTGTTGTTCAACCCAAGTTTATAAGGAAAAAAAAAAAAAAATGTAGACATGAACACTGAGAAATAAAAACTAAAGATCGGGAATGGGGTTGTACTGATTGAATCTTAAGAACAGGTTTGGAGAAGAAAAAACCCATAAGCCTCCAAAACTGGAATGAGACATTGTCAATTTCCTTTTCAGATCACAAAAAAAGTACTTAATAAAAGGCAACAGGAAAAATAAAAGGAGGGGTGGGGGTAGAAAGAAAACTTTCGTTCACCACACAATTTTGAGTTAACCGTACCTGTTACCCAATGGAATATATCCCAGTCATTATTGGGCTTGTTGATCATGAAGTCATACTGCTCTAATTGTAACTTGTCAAATGTTGGGAGATACCGCGAAGCGAAAGTGCTGAAAAACAAGTGAAATATCATAGTCTCAAATGTTAAACTTGGTTTTGTTTTAGAAACATCTTTAAAGGTATCGTACACGTTTGGTAATTACTCAAAATATATATTAGCATAAAAACTGACTTGGTAATGAGCAACAGAGAGCTGTTGATAGTATAAAACATTGTGAGAAACGACTCCCTCTGAAGTAACGTAGTTTTTGAGAAAGAGGTAATTTCTCACTAAAATAATAAAAACTTCTTGCAAGAAGATTTTATTCCTACATCTGAAAGCACACAAATTTGTACAACAAGGGTGTTTTTTCTTTCATCATTTTCTTGCAACTTCGATGACCAATTGAGCCCAAATTTTCACAGGCTTGTTATTTTATGCATAATGTTGGGATACACCAAGTGAGAACACTGGTCTTTGACAATTACCAAACGTGTACGATGCCTTTAACTATGTTAACATGCAAGGGAAACATTGGAAAATGTCAATTCAAGACATGACCTTAACTTTGACCCTTTTTGGTTGAGGGGAAGTAGGTCAAATCTTGCAGCAGTTTGCAGCCGCTATGTCTCCAAAGGGTTAAAGGAAGATGAATCACAATTTGTTTTTTTATGAGAGATCACCTAACATCACAAGGCCGGACGGCCACTTCAAGGTGAGGGCTACACTTAAGTGATTTTGGCGATCGAACCAAATCAACTGTCACCAGGGGCACATTGCCACCTACTCCTAGGGCTGAAACAGGGTTACCCCCTTTACTAAATTACAGTCCGTAAAGATGTAGGCATGTGTATCATCCACTAGGAGCCTGGCTGGCAGAGCAGAATGCAACACCTTCCAAATTTGTTACGAAGCAATTATGGTTAAGTGCCTTGCTCAAGGGCACAAGTGTCATGACCGGGATTTGAACCCACTCTCTGCTGCTGACAACACCAGAGCTTGGGTCCGGTAAACTAGACCGCTCGGCCACGACACGCCACAATGTTTTGTCAAGATCTTGTACCTGAGCAAGAGACCATTCTCCAGCATTCCCCTCTTGCGGCTCTGGTACAGTAGTCTGGCTCGTTGCAGTTCAATGTCTTCATTAACTGGCTGCTTCCATTCAGGTATGGATATTTCTGTTGTGGGTGGAGGGTCAATTGGAGGGCCGCTGGACGATGTGTAGAGTCGATGCAATGGCCTCAGATGACCCTGAAAAATATATGATTTAAAGGCACTGTACACATTTGGTAATTACTCAAAATATATATTAGCATAAAAACTGACTTGGTCATGGGATGGGATTGGGATAGACCCAGTAATTGGGGCGCTGAACTCCTTTGTTCGAAATTTTGACATCTTTAGTCGTGCTACTGCTAGTACCGAAGATCGAAGATGTCAAAATTTAAAAAAAAAGAGTACAGCGCCCCAGTTACTGGGTCTAGGATTTTGTTTGGAGTACTACCTGGAACTTACCAGTTCCACCGACAATATAAAAAATGTCCAAGATGAAAGTAAACATGGTAAATGAAATGGCCAATGAAATTGAAATAAGAACTGAAATATATGCATACGAAACAAATAGACGAATAATTTATCCACTTAGTCTTCAGCAATATTTTCCAATTCTATAAATAAAAAGGGGACTTTCAAATGAAATGATGAATGAAACGTAAACAAAAGTCAACCCCTTTTTTGTTTACTAAAATTTTAAAAAAAGTACTAAAAAAAGGTAGGTGTTTGCGGTTTTTTGGGGGAAGACGTGGTCGGTATATCGACTGCATCGACAACACATAAACCCTTAAATATTTGAATTTCATTTAATTAAAATTTTACCGTTTCTGTTGAAACAAAACATAGCGTTTTTCTGCATGAACCTGCGCAAAACTTTCTGGCGATGGAGGCTGCCATCTTCGATTCTTATGTAATTAAATAGTATGGTTACCAACCATTATCAACCCTGTGCTGGGGAATGAATTAGGAGACGACGGGGTCCCAACATTTTGTCGAGTTGGTACTTCGGGCGGTAATTTTAAAGGTCGAGTTGTCGACTACTACGTTTATATCAATCAGAAGTCTTCACTCGTCCCATGTGCTATTGGTACTACTCTTCAGGGACGAGTGAACAAAGGTCGAGAGTTTTGAAGATAGACTTGTTTCAGTAAAAATATTAAAAGCAACGAGTAAAATGTATGAATATAAATAAAATACGTTTGAAAATATTTTGATATCCGTTTTGCAATTATAAAATATAGGAAAAACATAAATATTGAACTGATTGTTTAAAAAGTACTTTAAATTTCTTATTATACTCTGCAAAAAGGTTTCATTTTGCAAAGTTGTTTAACATGCCTGACAGCCAGAATTTTGACCAATCAAATCTTTCGTTAAAAAGGCGGTCAACGTACAGCGCCATTTTCAATCGTGTTAGTGAAGTCAAACGCCAGGTGAGTTTCCGACCAAAAATCACTTTTTTTAAGAACTGAATCTCCATTTAATTGTATTATTGTGTAATCGTACTGTAGTTTCGGTTACGTGTTTCATAATAAAATCAATTTTGGATCACATTTATTTGTGTTATTTATGGGAAAAGCACAAGTTACGGGCAACGTAAATCTGATTCACAAATTCAAAACAATCACAAAAACATTAGGCAGAACAAGTCAAGTGCTTTTTACGACCGCAGATGTCAAACATTTCATAAAAGGAGTACAGTGCCCCAGTTACTTGGTCTATGCCAATGCTGCTTTTTATTCCGAACTTAACTTATAAGGCTCCGTGAGCCAAGGAGTCACCCATTTTGGGGCCTCCGTAACGATAACCAGATAGGCCTAACACTAACTAACAGACGTTTTCAAAATGATGGTCAGGAAATTATTAATTATTTTTGGGCCAGGTTGAATGATTGACACATCATGACATTTGACAGATTGAACACCTCCATGGATTGAATGATTGATAGTTCAAATTCAATTCAACATTTGCTGGTCTTCAGCCAGCACTAACTGTAACTCCAGTTTCCTTTGTCATGTTTGTACTGCTCACCTAAAACTTTCTCAACACACTGTAGGCTGGTACTGTAGGTACATACATTCACAATGCTGGCTCATCACTTTTGCCAAACATGCTGAAGTACATGCAAAAACCTGAAATTTCTTACATACTCGTGGCGGGCGGTTTTGCTGTCAACAAAGCACACTCAACGCTTGGCAGAACCCGAATGCGCGGACCAACCATTTTGTGAAAGGGATGTCACAAAACACCTTGCCTCATTTCATGTGGTGCACAGGCAGCGCTGTTCACCACGCGCACACATGGCATAGCGCACAAATAAAGACAACGCGGTGTGTTCTCCGGAAGCCTCTTGTAACACCTCTAGTGATCGAGGGGGGGGGGGTACTTTAAAATAAAAGTTCTTCTCTGACAATTACATATCCAGATAAAATGTTATAATACTATTTTGGAACTTGGAAGTTTTCTTATTTTTGTCTTAAATTTCAGCCTGGGGAGATGGCGAACAAAGATGAAGAGTCAACAGAGAATATAAACACAGAGACAATGGAAAATAAAGGTATGTCCTGCACCTGCACAGTGGTCCAGTGGTTAGATTGCAGGACTTGCAATCACAAGATTGTGGGTTCGAATCCCACCAAGCTAACCACTGATTTCACAATGACTAGATTAGGCCTATATAAGTATTGTCGTCTAGTTACTGAATCACAATTTCATGAAATGTGTGCAATTTGTAATCGTAGAAATTAAACCTCTGCGACCATGGGAGGATGGAGGGTTACAAATCTGTCACAACTATGTCCTGCAATGATCCAACAGTTACTGAAGACTGTTGTAGGAAAAGCAAAAAGGCAAACTTTGGCAGAAGCATCTTTACTAAAACAAATGTAAAACTATTGTAATCTTATTGCAGAGGGCTACAACAATTGGAGCAATACTCATTCATTAGAAATGAACAAAAGTTTAGGTTGAGGGTAATGGTGGAATTTTTGTGAAGTTCAATAAGGTTGCCTCACACAGTAACAAATCATTTCTGTTCTTTCTTGAAGAAAATGAACCAGAGCAGGGTGCCACGTCACAAGACGCCATCCCAGACGCCCCTACAGAAACCCCGGTAGACCCACCCATGGACACATCACAGACCAGCGGTAGGACCAGCGTTTCAAAACCACCAGCCCCGGATGAACCTCGGCTCATGATTTCAAAAATTGTGACAGACAACTTCAAGTCTTATGCAGGGAAGGTCTCGCTCGGACCGTTTCACAAGGTTGTTATTATTTATTTTGTTTTTATCTTAGTATCTGATTTGACATCAGGCGTCCACGTGGCGTGTTGTAGTCGAGTGGTCAAGTGCATCGGACTCAAGCTCTGGTGTTTCTGATCAGCAGTATGTGGGTTCGAGTCCTGGTCTTGACACTTGTGTCCTTAAGCAAGACACTTATACATTATTGCCGAGTCCTTCGGATGGGTCGTAAAGCCGTAGGTCCCTTGTGTTGTGTAATGCACAAGAAAGAATCCAGTTACACTTATCGCTAAGATTTGCCCCGGTGTTTCTGGCAGTGGCTGCTGAGTGCGCCGCAGCACCTTGTAAACCCTCATAAGGTGCTACATATATGGGTCTCATAATTCAAAAACTTAAAAACCTGTCTTAAAGATTGTTTTTCTTTGTTCAAGTGCCTTGAGCACCTTATTGGAGACTCCAATATTATTTTTTGTTGTACTTCTAGCAAGTTGTTGCAGCAAAATACATTTGAGTTCATCCCTTTTTATATCCACTACCTTTAAATCCACTACTTTTAAATCCACTTCTTTTATTCTGCACTATGGCCATGACCAAATTGGCAACAGTGGCTACAGCTGCAGCTTTTAGTAAATGGCCCTCTATGCTTCAACGCATGTTGACATAATGCTCAAGCCGCAGCCGTTATTGTTGAACACGGCCTCTGATACTATTGAGTATTCAAGCTTCACTTTTTTCTTTCAGAGTTTTTCCTGCATCATAGGACCCAACGGCAGCGGCAAATCCAACGTTATCGACTCCATGTTGTTCGTCTTCGGATATCGAGCAGCCAAGATCCGATCCAAGAAGCTCTCCGTGCTGATCCATAAATCAGAAAACCACAGAAACCTGACCAGTTGTACGGTGGCGGTTCACTTCCAGAAGATCATTGACACTGGGGTAAAAGTCAGCTCGGATCAAATCTTTCTTTTTTCCACGATGGATTTCTCAAGATTTTTTTTTCTGAATTCAGGATTTTCTCAAACCTCCTTGAGCCTTTGAATTTTCTTGAAAGAAGTAAAGCAGTCACACAAAAAAGGGAAAAAAGAAATAGTCCACATTGTGTCCAAACTTGTAGTTTTGTCTTGCTGGTGATGCACAGAGTCTGTAAACCTCCTGAATTGTATTATTTGAAGTAAAAAAAGTTCTTGGTCTAGAATAACGGAAACTCAAAAAGCTATTTCTCAGGAATTTTCACATTCTTCAAATCTCATCCCTGCCCTCAGTCTTAAAGAACTTTTCTGATGATGACTCCCAACTTGCAGGACTTGCAATCACAAGGTTGTGGGTTCGAATCCTACCAAGCTAACAAAATGATTTCACAATGACTAGAATAAGTATTGTCGTCTAGTTACTGAATCACAATTTCTTGATTTGTGCAATTCTGTTCATAATCATAGACGCTTAACCAATGTTTGTATGAGAGAGATTGGCTGTTGCCAGCTTGGTGTTTATATCCCCTAGTGGGAGTTTGCCGAGTTCCCTTGACAGGAAGAATATCTAAACAAACTAAAAAAAAAATTATATCTTTTTTCAGTCTGGGGATAATGACTACAAGGTGGTCCCCAACAGCGCGTTTGTCGTTTCTCGCACGGCGCATCAGGACAGCAGCAGCAGCTACTATGTAGACGGCAAGAAAGCCACCTTCAAAGAAGTAACCGCCCTGCTGAGGCTGAGCGGTGTGGATTTAGATCACAATCGTTTTCTCATTCTTCAGGTAAAACTAACAGATATCGATTAAATTGATCGATATAGTATACGTGCAATGATGTGTATGTTTATTTGGGCACAAGAATTTAAAAGATAGTTTGTGTCGTTGATGCATTCAGGCATGTGATTTCGCAGGATTTTTTTCTGATTTCAGGATTCTCAAAATCTTTTTGAGCCTTCCAATTTTATTGAAAGAAGTAAAACAGTCACCAAAGGGAGAAAGAAATAGTCTACACTGTGTCCAAACCTGTAGTTTTGTCTTTCTGATGACGCACAGCACTGAGCCTGTAAACCTCCTGAATTGTAACATCTTGGAGGTCTCCGGTCTAAAAGGGGCCTGTCATACCTTTTTCAGGAATGTTCATATAATTAATTTCATATATTTGGCAAATCTCTGTACATTATAAATAGTTATGAACAAATTCCTTATTCCCTTTGCTCATTTTGTTTTATTTGTTTGTGATGATTTTAAAGGCATCGTACACGTTTGGTAATTACTCAAAATATATATTAGCATAAAAACTGACTTGGTAACATGCAACAGAGAGCTGTTGATAGTATAAAACATTGTGAGAAACGACTCCCTCTGAAGTAACGTAGTTTGTTAGAAAGAGGTAATTTCTCACTAAAATAATAAAAACTTCTTGCAAGAAGTTTTTATTCCTATCTGAAAGCACACAAATCTGTACAACAAGGGTGTTTTTTCTTTCATCATTTTCTTGCAACTTCGATGACCAATTGAGCCCAAATTTTCACAGGCTTGTTATTTTATGCATATGTTGGTATACACCAAATGAGAACACTGGTCTTTGACAATTACCAAATGTGTACGATGCCTTTAAGACTCTGTAAATCCTCTAAAATAGTCTAACATCCTGTATGATCACAAGTTTTATCTCAAGACCACAGCCAGGTTTCTCAAGATGTTTCCTTTTTGTTTCACAACCCCTCCGCATCCTTAGGGTGAGGTGGAGCAGATAGCAATGATGAAGCCCAAGGCCATGACCGAGCACGAGGAAGGAATGTTGGAATACTTAGAAGACATCATCGGCAGTAATCAGTTCAAGGAGCCGATCGAGGAGTTGGCTAAGGCCGTTGAGCAAATCAACGAAGAGAGGGGAGAAAAAGTAAATAAAAAAAACATCTAGAAGGGATAGCGCTTCATTGTTTTGGAATAGTTATTTAAGACTCACTTGTTTTCAATACTATTATTAGTATATATTTCTAGTAATGAAACCAAGGATGCCTCATAAGTGAACTTAATCACTGTAGCTCGCAAGCCTGAAGAAACTTGTAAACAAGGGTGCATGCTATGCGGACCAGAAACATAGGGGTTAACCCTTCCATGATAAGTGTTCTGGGTTCTTTTATGTGCACTACCAATCCTAGTAAACGGCATGTACGGCTTAATGTCCAATCTGAAGGACAAAGCAATTATGGTAAAGTATCTTGCTCAAGGACAAGTGCCAAGACCAGGACTCGAACCCACACTCTCGGCCACGACACGCCACATTATACAGCCAGCTTTTCATAATTTTTTTTCTTTCTTTTTTTAAAGGAACGTTACAGAACTGGTAATTAAAATTGTCTCTATGATCACAGATTTACATAAAACTTACACGGTCTAATGATGATGATAGTAGAAAACATCCCAAGAAATATTTCTGTCTGAAATGCCATATTTGATGAGAAATAAATAAAACTAATTTCCGATTGGAGTTTATCGCTCATGAGCGTTTTGTTCATGCATTGTATAACACATGCATATGTGTAATCGGTTTTTCACTATTTTCTCGTGACCCAGATGGCCGATCGATCTCAAACTTCTACAGGTTTGTCAGTTTATGTATATGGTGGATTATATAAAGTGCTTACACTGCCAGTTAGCAAAAACCAATTCTGTAATGTTCCTTTAAGTGTCAATATTTATTGACAACAAAAATGTTGATGTTTGGTCAGGATTTTGTGCATGTTCTTTTTTGGGTGGTTTATTTTTATGGAGGCAATCGAAATAAACAAGGGTGATCTGCAGGGTCTTCAAAAAGGGTTTTTCTTGACACAGACTTGACAATATTTGAGACGGAAATATTTCACTTGAGGATTGGTGGTACGATCTTTATAATCAGAGAGTATTCTGAAAAAAAACTAAAATGTAACATTGTTCCTCTTCTCTTTCTTCAAGTCATTGTTTTATGATTCATTGATTTCATATACCAAATTACAATTCATATAATAATAATAATAAAGAGAGATTTATAAAGCGCAAACAGTTGCAGATCGGTTCCGCCTCAAGGCGCTGAAATACAAGCAAACAAAAATGGATTAAACGACATAAATTAAATTAAAAACAATGATAATTGAACAATTTTACAAACAATTACGTCTTGACCAGCCAAAATACACAGTAAGCTAATATCATTTATTTGTAGTTGGGACGAGTCAAGGCGGTGGAGTCGGAGATGGAGCAACTTGAGAAGCCGATGAAGGAGGCCGAGGAATTCCTCAAGATGGAGAATGACATCACCAAGAAGAAACATATGCTCTACAACAAATACGTGTAAGTTTTCCTTTAGCGTTTTGTTTTAATGCAAATTTGCGCAGAATAAGGCTATGGGCCACTTAAAGGGAACGCATACCTTTGGTTTGTGGAACCGTTCGATTGTTTTGATCCTATTTAAATGTGAATATATACAATAAAAATAACCTGTGGAAATTTCATTTCAAAAGGTGGTAGAGTTTTTGAGATATCGCCAAAAATCCGGAGAGGTTATGTCCACGCAGGAAGACTAATTGAAATACACAATCTGATAAATTTATCTGACGGTAACGATTCTCAGATTCAAATTTCAGGGGATAAAAACTGATTTATTTTTCCATAACCACACTTCTTCGAAGTGCAATGATTCTCAAAATGCTTTAACTTATCGAAAGCTGCTGTACTTCTAACCAAGTAAGTTGTTATTGCCATTAATTTTAAGAGCGATTACCAAACGTATACCTTCCCTATAAGGTATGCGGCTACGAAATAAGCAAAGCACATGATGATACAAACGGTTGCAAATTTCAAAATTTTATTCAGCTGTTATTTAAAGGTATTGGTGAGGATAAAAAACATCATTGTTTAGTTTTAGTCTGAAAGCTTACTGATTATGAAGTTCATACTAGAACCATTTTTTTCTGTGAAATATTTCCCTCTGAAATGAATTCATATTCAAGAAAACTGTATCTGAAAACCAAAAGAACTGTAACAGCTGGTTTCGGTTGTTACAACCAAAATTAAGGACAATGTGTTCATAAATGCTGAAAATTGTGCATGGTTTTTCAGTAATTTCTCCTGACTCACAACAGTGGATTAGCCCAAATTTTGTTATTTTATGTATATGGTTGATCACACAAAACATTAACACTGTTTGCGACTATTTTGTCAGCTCTACCAATCCTGTATAATACCTTTAACAGTACTTCAATGTATTTGGAAAATGGAAGTGTACACAAAGTAAAACTTCCCACAAAAATCCAGTAATGCCTGCAAGGAAATGGCCAGGGAAGACTCACTGGGTCACTTAGTTGATTTCTACGCTCCTCTACCATTTCATTTCACTTCATTTATTCTGGTTGTGAAGCCAAGGACTCTCAGAAAAGCGAATTTAATCACTGTACTAGCCAAGAACCCCAATGGAGAGAAGACAAGGAAGGAAGTTTTAGTTTCAGATGTGGGAGGAAAACCCCAGAGAATTCCAGGGGAAAACCCACGCAGCAGTCAGGTAGAGACTGAAAACCCAAACCATGTAGTGCCCCCCGGTGTGATTCGAACCGGGGTCCTAGAGGTGGAAGGCAAGGAAAGATACCACTGCGCCAACCTGACCACCCATGTTGATTTAATAAATTTCTTGTGTAACCTCTAAAGATTGGAGTGCGACAACAACGAGAAGAAGGCTGTAGGGAAACGAGACAAGGTGGCAGATGCCTTCAAGGGAATGAAAGAGGAACTAGATCGCTTTGTCGAGGAGAACAAAACCAAGACGAAAGAGAACAAGAAAATATTCAGGTATGAAGATGCCCTCAAATTATTTTTTGTAGAATTTGGATTGATGACCTGTTTTCGTTTATTGAGAATTTTA
Organism: Plazaster borealis; assembly: GCA_021014325.1. Lineage (NCBI taxonomy): Eukaryota > Metazoa > Echinodermata > Asteroidea > Forcipulatida > Labidiasteridae > Plazaster > Plazaster borealis. Next base: position 2,965,616 of record CM037469.1, read on the forward strand.
AAGTGTTCACAAAATCAAAAATACAAACCCCACAGTGAGTCAAGAGTGGTGAAATTTAATTGTTTACTAATTTTTTTTTTTTTTTTTTTTTTTTTTGGGGGGGGGGTTTGAATAAAGAAAGATTTACTTGAGCAGGATTTGAACCTGCAACCTCTGGATTAACGTGCTGGCGCTCTACCAACTGAGCCATCTAGCCCTAATGTTGGCGGTCTCCCTATTTTGTCAATATCTTAATTGTTCGGGGGTGCCAGTCAGAAGCTATTCAACCTGTAAAGTGGCGTATAGCCAGGGAAAACACCCAAGTTAATGATACAACCTGGGAAGCGTCAGTGAGAGGGATCACCTTAAGGGGATGCAACTTTTTATTTCAAATATCAAGTAATAAACCACAAGGGAAACTGACTGGGTAAATTTTAATTAATTTGGGGTTCAACGAAGAGAAATTAACTAGAGTTTTATTTTTTGACACCATACCTGCATCAGGACTTATGAGAAGCTTTGTGACATCGCGGAAAAGAAGAAGGCAGACTTTGCTGATTTTGAGCAGCAAGATGTGAAATGTCGAGAGGACCTCAAACACACCAAGGAAAAACAGAAGAAGCTGACGAAAAGCCTACAGAAAGAGAAAGCCAAAGTAAGAACAGGGCCCAAATTCATAGAGCTGCTTAACCCTTCAGAGACCACAGCGGCCACAAACTGATCTTCTGCCACTCAACTAAAAAGGTCAAAGTAAAGGTCATAACCTGAATTGACATTTTCCAATGTTTCTCATGCAAACATAGTATCTATGTTTCTAAAACCAAAACCACCGTTCTGAATTACTGTATTTTTTTTCAGACACTTTGACAAGAAAAAAATTGTTTCAAAAAATAAACAACATTTAAAACCATGTCTGGGCGCATGGTGATGATTATACAGAAAAAAATGGTCTCTAAAAGGGTTAAGTAAGAAATATTGCTTAACAATTTATTGCTAAGCAGAAATGAGCAGAATACCAGTTACAAATTGTACGTGTGACATGGTAGTTTGGCTGGTAACCTTACTCTGGTGAGCACAATTTTGTTGTGCTTAGCTACTTTTTGTGCTTAAGCAGCTCTGGTGGCTTGTGTCTTTGGGCAATTGCTTTTCTATATAATAGTGGCTTCTTATATAGCATTCAAATCCGTCACTCAGTGAAGCTCATGGCGCTCCAACATTATTACCCCTGGGTTCGATTTCACAAAACTCTTCCTAATTTAGGACTAGTCCTAGGTAATGCTAAGAGATAGGACTAGTCTTAAGTTAAGACCAGTTACTGATCCTAACTTCAGATAAGAGTAGTCTTATCTCTTTGTGAAATCAGCCCCTGGTCACTGGGCCATTTATTTCATTCCTCAAATTCTCTTGGCTCGCCCCCTTCGGAGTTTACAGCCTGTGCTGCTGAATATGTAGCGTACCAAAACTAAATCAATCACAAGAACCATCTCTGCCCTTACTGGTACGCCTGGGTGAAGAGAAGCAATTATAGTTAAGTGTCTTGCTCAAGGACACAAGTGTCATGAACGGTATTCGAACCCACACCCTGATGACTTTAGCCACCAGATATTGAATCCGATGCACTAAACCGCTCGGCCACAACACGCCACTATATTTGCTTCTCATCATCCAGGAGTAATTTTTTGGGGGGAGGTTAGAGATTGTTGGTGTCAATGATAAGCAACCTGTGTGCCCATTTGGCTGCCGGGGCTGCATACTCCTAAGGAGTTGAGATAGTTTCATGAATGCTTATGTCACAATGAACAAGGGTAGTGAAAGTGTACGGGGCTCTACTCTGGGGGGAAAATCCACAAGACTCAGAATCTTTACTGGACCGGGATTTTATTTACAAGACCAGAATTAAAATGAGAAGAAACTAGAATCAAAATGAGAACACAGTTTTATCATCTTAACTGTTTTATTTGATCAAACACATGAAACACTAAGAGAAGATTTATCTCTTCTGTTTTATGGGTGATACTCTTCTGTTTTATGGGTGATTGAAAGATATTTGTGAGACTCAAACTCAATATTTGATCATCACCAGGGTATGCCCTTAACTTTTTCAGTGACTGGCCAGCGGAACCAAATAGTTTGACATTTCAATAGTCCACGAGCCTCACAAGAAAACAAGACCACCGGACTTATCCTCTCTTGAGTTTACTGGCCCGACACTGAAATCACTGGCCTCGGGCCGGTGGTCCAGTGTGCAAACTTTGAGCCCTGGTGTACAGCGCTTTGATACTTGGTTTATAAGTGCTTTAAAATTGGCTTGAATTATACTAAAATGTTTGTAATTTCATGTACTGGTTTGCTGTTTGTTTTTACTAGCTTGAGGAGCTGCAAGCCGTCCCCAAAAACAGCGAAGAGCAGATTGAGCATCTTGAGGCCATAATGGGAACCTTTGAGAAGAGGCTGAAAGTAGAAGAAGAGAAGATGAGTGGGATCATGGCGTCCTTAAAGACGGAGACAAAAGGCCTACAAGAAGAGAAAGACGTGAGAAGCACTTAATTTTTTCTTTGAAGAGGAAGGGAAATTACCAATTCGATTTTGTGATGTACTCATTTTCCAATAGATAGAGTCCTCATGTGAGTTGGGAAAAAATTACAAGTCTCTATAACCTCACGTTAAAATAGTGCAAATTTCCATTGTATTCGATACCCTTCTAGTGGAAAGTTTGTCAACATCCAAAACATCTGATGACATCATCTTGAGAAAAATGAGTCTGTACGTTTTTGTACGGGGATGTTTTGGTTCATAACTGACCTTTTCAGAGTGAAATTTGTAAACATGACGTCATTGGATTTCAACAACTAATGGATCTTTTCAATCCATGGGGGAATTTTTCGTTAGTCAAAATGTCAAATTCAAGGCCATTTGATTACATGTTATCGAAAGTCAGTAATGAACCAAACATCCCCATACAGAAATGTACATACCCATTTTTCTCAGAATGATGTCATCAGATGTTTTGGATGTTGACAAATTGTGCAGTTGAAGGGTATCAAATACAATGGCAATTTACACCATTTTAACGCGAGGTTAGAGACTTGTATTTTTTCCCCAATCACAAGAGGATCTATTGGAAAATGGGTACATCACAAAAATTGAATCGTCATTTCCCTTCCTCATTAAACAAAGTGGACCACTGGACCACAGTTAACGCTGCAGTTTACAGCTTTCCTTTTCCGGGAGTTTTCAGGTTTTTAAGAAAATCACACCTCTAAATTGTCTTACCTAGGTAAAAGAGGAACAGCTGATGGGGATGCAGAAGGCAGTGAACGAGGCCAAATCAAGGAAAGCAGAGGCAGACTTTGAGATGGACACCCAAGTCAAGAAGAAAGAGGGAGCCAAGACCAAGCTTGAGAAGGCCAAAATTGACTTGGAGAACGCTACAGCAACGCTTGCAGAACGCAAGAGGTAAGCTGTTTAACCACCGGTCCTGGAATTACACTGAGGCCATGGCCTCCGTTGCCCCTGGTCTTGGCCTTGGTGCCTCTTCAAAAGTTTCCCATAGATAGACTTTAAGATTTTCCAATGGGAGTGCCCTTTGCAAAATGAAAATGGCCTTGCCCTCTCAAAGTTGAAATTCCAGGCCTGAACCACTTCACGCCGGTATTATAAACAACAACAACTCTGTGCCCACCCGTGGTATTATTTTTCAGATTTTTCTTTTTAGCTTCTTGAGTAATCGCTTTCCTTTGAAAATTTCGTTGCCACAATGAAACCTTGACTTGACAAAGGAAAGACGACAACAAAGGTTCTCATAATTAGCTCTGGGATTTGGTGTTGGCGTGTGAGAAAATTGAGTAGGCACTCACCGTGATTTTTAAAAACCTCAGCTGTGAGCCATGACCGAAAATCTGCCATGGTATGCTGGAATCTCGGGAACTCTGGAAACTTGCCTCCCATTGAGCCGAATATAATGACAAACCAGACCATGGTGGCAGTCTGTCCATTCCTGTTTGCCACATCTGTACAACAACAGGACAAAGGTCTGGAATCCAGGGTTACACAGTATAGATATAAGCCGTCCGGCTGTCGACAACAATTTGAGCAAGGTTTAAAGTTGTTACAGGCATTAAAAAACGTCCGCCGAAAAGGCTCGTTCAGTTGGATGCCAGCTATCGTCTCAAATGTCTCCTTTTTAAAAACTGTATGTCTTGCCTTTTCTTTATCACAGTTCAATTAAGGATTTGGAACGTCAAATCCCGGAGTTGACCAAACAGCTTCCTAAGGCCCAGAGCGAGCTGGTGAGCGTCAAGCAGGCCGAGGCCAAGATATCCGAGGACCTACGTTCCCTCGTCACCAAGGTGGAAGAAGCTCGCAGCTCCCTACAGTCGGCAAGAGACCGTGGGGCTGTCCTTGAGGGACTGATGGAGCAGACAAGGCAGGGCAAGATTCTGGGCGTCCACGGCAGATTGGTAAAAGAATGAAGCCCTCCAAAACTTTGACCCCCTAGTTTCAGGCCTTTTTGTCAGCAATGAATCTCATCCTTGTAGAGAACCATTTTTCTTGAAATCTGAATAATTGCAAAAGAGTAAATTCTCTCCGCAAAATCAGTGCTGCAATTTTCCTGCAACAGTTTGTAAAAAAAAATAATAACGATGACTAGAGCAAGCTAGTTGAAACGTTGAGACCAATTAAGAACTCACTCTGCGGCAGTGAAGTTAATAACGAGAAGTCCCCCCGATCCACTAAGCGAAAGTAGTAGTCCCGACCGATTTTCCTACCTTCTGCTCAGGTAGTAGTTAAGAAGCAGGACAGTTCTTTTCAGAACTTGGTCGTCTCCCGAATTCCAAAAATCTACTCTGGGGCAGTAGAATAGTCTCCCGAATTCCGAAATCTACTCCGCGGCAGTAGAATAAAGCAAGACAAGTTCTCAAAGAACAAAAATCTACACAGCAAAGTAGATATTATACACATGGTGTTACCGCATCATATGCCAAATATACATTGATACCCCACCATGCAATGCCTCAAATCCAATTTTACTTTGTTATTTTTAGGGTGATTTGGGAGCTATTGATGAGAAGTATGACATAGCCATCTCCACAGCATGTGGAGCCTTGGATAACATCGTGGTCGACAACATCGAGACGGCCGAGAAATGCGTCAAGTTCCTACGCGATAACAACGTTGGTGTTGCGACCTTTATTGCTATGGACAAAGTACGTGCAAGACCAGCCGTGTGATTTATCAGGATTTTTTCCTGATTTCAGGATTTTCTCAAAATATCCTGGGACCAATTTTATAGAGCTGTTTAAAGGCCCTGTACACGTTTGGTAATTGTCAAAGACCAGTCTTCTCACTTGGTGTATCTCAACATATGCATAAAATAACAAGCCTGTGAAAATTTGGGCTCAATTGGTCATCGAAGTTGCGAGATAATAATGGAAGAAAAAACACCCTTGTCACACGAAGTTGTGTGCTTTCAGATGCTTGATTTCGAGACCTGGCGTGTGAGGTCTCGAAATGAATTCAAATATTTTACTGAGAAATTACTTTTTTCTCAAAAACGACGTTACTTCAGATGGAGCCGTTTCTCACAATGTTTTATACTATCAACAGCTCTCCATTGATCGTTACCAAGTAAGTTTTTATGCTAACAATTATTTTGAGTAATTACCAATAGTGTCCAGTGCCTTTAAGCGAGAAAATATTGCTTAACAATTTTCTGGTAAAGCAAAAATGAGCAGGATACCAGTCACAAATTGTACTTGTGACATGGTATTTTGGATGGTAACTTTATTCTGGTAAGCATAAGTTTGTTGTGCTTAGCTACTTTTTGTGCTTAAGCAGCTCTATGAAATTGGGCCCTGGAGCCTTCTAATTTTCTTGAAAGAATTAAAGCAGCCAAGGGAAAAAAGAAATGGACCATGTTGTGGTTTTGTATTTCTGTATTTCTGGAAAAATATAGTACTTCTGCCGCCCATATGCAAGGAGGCCAAAATGCACATATATTTAACTATTTACATTTTATCATAATAACTTCTTTTGTTCGATGATTTGATGCTTCTTCATTAATATATAATAATAAAAAATTTACAACTTTCTTTTAGATGGTCGAGCGTGCCAGAAATGCACAAGCGAAATTCAATTCGTAAGTTTTTATTTTCAACATTTTTCGTTCATTGTATTAAAGTTGTGAACTTACCTCTGCAGGCAGTAGTTTTATACAGGAAGTTTTTTTTTTTAATGAGTTAGCCAGCTGGACCACTTTGACTTAAACTTTTACCGGTCCTCAGGTGTATTTATAAATGGACCATTGTTTAAGGAGAACACTGTTAAAAAATTTCTCCTGAAACTCAAGTCATGTGTAGAGTTGTTTACACTTTGTGCCTGTTAGGATTTGACCCTTTGAGGTGTAAGGGCCATGTCACACGAGGCAACTTTTACAGGCAACTTGGATGGAGGCAAACAACTGCAATGCATGCTACTGGACCACTTCGGTAGCACATGAGTAATTCTTCAAACAGTGTCTTACGATCCCCAAGAAAAATAATATGTGAACATTCAAATGTGAATGCCTTTTCTACATTGAGATTGCCTGGAACTGGTTGCCTGTAAATTGCCTCGTGTGACATGGACCTTTAGTGTCATTGTCACACAAGACGATTTACAGACAACCAGTTCCAGACAATCACCAAGAAGTATTTAGCCTTTGAGAAAAACTCTCATCTATATCAGCTTTGAATTATTATCACGACTTTTTGTTTTCCCGACACAGCCCGGAGAACGTCCCTCGTCTGTATGACTTGGTTCGTATGAAAGACGCAAAGTACACCGGTTCCTTCTACTACGCCTTGGGGAACACCCTAGTCGCTAAGGACCTCGATCAGGCCACCAGGATCGGTCTACAGGGAAGCAAACGCCATCGTGTGGTTACTCTAAACGGACAGCTCATCGAGGCTACAGGTAAAAACCAGTGCTTAATTCAGCGTTCTCCCTTAAAGGCACTGAACACGTTTGGAAATTGTCAAAGACCAGTGTTCTCAATTGGTGTATCCCAACATATGCATAAAATAACAAGCCTGTGAAAATTTGGGCTCAATTGGTCATCGAAGTTGCAAGATAATGATGAAAGAAAAAACACCCTTGTTATACAAATTTGTGTGCTTTCAGATAGGAATAAAAACTTCTTGCAAGAAGTTTTAGTGAGAAATTACCTCTTTCTCAAAAACTACGTTACTTCAAAGGGAGTCGTTTCCTACAATGATTTATCCATGTGGCTGTCTGCCAAAGGCACCCATGCCTGCGGCTCAAACACATTGTAGCTGCGTCCTTCGCAATTCAGCTTCTCAGCTGCGAGTAAGGATGATCAGCCTCCCAAAAATTTATTAAAAGTTATTAACTCTTTAGAGACCATTCATTTCTGTATAATCATCACAAAACGCCCAGACATTGCTAATACTGTTCATTTCTTTAATCAAATTTTGTCAGTAAAAATGTCAACAGAAATCACATAAACCAGAAAATTTAGTTTTGCGTTAGAAAATTTCATATCCGGACATGACCTTTACTTTGACCTCTTTATGTGAATGGAAGTAGGTCAAACCTTGCTGCCGCTATGGGCATTTTGGTACAAGCAGCTTGTGGCCGCTGTGGTCTCTGAAGGGTCAAACCTCCCTAACCCCCTTCCTTCCTTCCCAAGGAACAATGAGCGGAGGTGGTAAGCAAGTCTCCAAGGGGAGAATGGGTTGCGCAGTCGTCGTAGACGTCACCCCTCAACAGCTGGCGGCCATGGAGCGACAGCTGGAGACGAAGCGTACCGGCACCGCCGAGCATCGCGATCGGCTCCGTGAGCTGGAACAAAGCACCCACGAGTTGGAGAAACGGCTGAACGAGACCAAGCTGACCCTGAAGAAACATCAAATGGATATCAAGGTAAGGGGGTAGATAGCGCCTTCAAAAAGCCGGGGCACGTTGTAGGCGCAAATGAACGCTCCTATATGATAAGCATAAGCCCACAATCCATTGGTCGGCCAGATCGTTCTGGTGGACCGCAACATTGTACGGAACAAAGGAATATGCACGATAGCATTTTGAACGTTCCATTGAAACTTCTAGTGGTGCAACGTTCCGGTTATTGTACCCCCACTGAAATACGTAGCAGTTGCATTTTGAAAGTTTCCTACCATTCAGACTTTTAAGACGCTCCCTTATACTAATTTGTCGAGATTTTTTTTTGACAGACTGGATTCCTCAAATGAAAATCCCAAGGCCTCACATTCTTTAATTTATTCACACTGAAAACAAACAGTCTCTGCTTCTCTTCCCGGAGATGACAAACAGTTCTTTTCACTTTTGTTTTGTTTTGTTTGTTTTGTCTTCTCTCGTAGGCCAAATCCGAGCAAGAAGTTTCTCTTCGGGAACAGATCAAAGAACTTGAGATTGAGTTCCGCGATTCTGGCAAGAACATCGACATGGCTGCTCTGGAGAAAAACGCAGCAAAATTCACAAAAGGTAGGCTGACCGAGAGGGGGAAATGTCATAATTTTAACATACTTCCTAAAAATCTGGATCTTAGTTTCAAACCTTCTTTTGGCAGCAATGATTCTCACTCCTGGATTCCAACTCCATACAATGAATCAAGGAATTCATTGCACCTGATTTCACTCAAATTTAACAAGCAAATGGCTTTCTTGTGGATTGATATTCATAATGTCTAATTTAAATATGCAAACGACTGCCTGGATCCACCCGAAATAACAACGCCCCTATGTAGTCTGAGGAATTCAAAAGTATTTTCTTAAGACTACCCAATTGTATAAAGAACTCACTACGCTGCAGTGAAGTTGATAACGAGAAGTCCCCTCGATCCACTAAAAGAACTCGGTCCGCGGCAGTGAAGTTGATAACGAGAAGTCCCCTCGATCCACTAAAAGAACTCGGTCCGCGGCAGTGAAGTTGATAACGAGAAGTCCCCTCGATCCACTAAAAGAACTCGCTCCGCGGCAGTGAAGTTGATAACGAGATGAATCAAGGAATTCATTGCACCTGATTTCACTCAAATTTAACAAGCAAATGGCTTTCTTGTGGATTGATATTCATAATGTCTAATTTAAATATGCAAACGACTGCCTGGATCCACCCGAAATAACAACGCCCCTATGTAGTCTGAGGAATTCAAAAGTATTTTCTTAAGACTACCCAATTGTATAAAGAACTCACTACGCTGCAGTGAAGTTGATAACGAGAAGTCCCCTCGATCCACTAAAAGAACTCGGTCCGCGGCAGTGAAGTTGATAACGAGAAGTCCCCTCGATCCACTAAAAGAACTCGGTCCGCGGCAGTGAAGTTGATAACGAGAAGTCCCCTCGATCCACTAAAAGAACTCGCTCCGCGGCAGTGAAGTTGATAACGAGAAGTCCCCTCGATCCACTAAAAGAACTCGCTCCGCGGCAGTGAAGTTAATAACGAGAAGTCCCCTTGATCCACTAAGCAAAAGTAGTAGTACTGGTCCGTTTTCCTACCTTCTGCCCAGATAGTAGTTAATATAAGCAGGACAGTTCTTTTCAGAACTGAAGTAGTCTCCCGACTTCCGAAATCTACCCGCGGCAGTAGAACAAATAGCAAGACAAGTTCTCAAAGAACAAAATCTACACGCAAAGAAGATATCACATGCTGTTACCGCAAACCGAATATACATTAATACCTCACCATGCAATGCCTAAAAACCCCACATACCCAGGGTTGCTGTACCAGACATTATTAAAATCTAACCAGTCGGTTTCTCTTGTGTTTGACAACTTGATATTTGGGGAAATTTTTGTTTGCATCCCCTTAAGGTGATCCCCTGGCTGCCGCCTCCCAGGTTGTATCGTAAACTTGGGTGTGATCCCTGGCTACATGGCAGCTAACGGTTGTATGGCTTCTGACTGGCACCCCCGAACAAAGATATTGACAAAATAGGGAGACCGCCAACATAGGGCTAGATAGCTCAGTTGGTAGAGTGCTGGCACATTAATCCGGAGGTCATTGGTTGAAATCCTGCTGTAGTCAATTTCTCTTTGTTCAACCCAAATTATTTAAAATCTAACCTGTGACCTCCTTCAATGTAGAGTACAACAAGGTGGCGGATGCGGCCGCCAAGGTCGAGTCAGAGGTCAAAGCTCTTCATGATAAGATCATGGAGATTGGGAGCAGTAAGATGAAGGTGCAGCAGGCTAGGCTGGACAAGGTCACCAAGGAGATTGACGAGACGACGACGGCAATCAACAAGGCTAAAGTGGCCATCAAGAATGCAAAAAGGTAATAGCAGAGCTGAACCCAAAATTACCAATAAACCACTTCAGTCCAGCTTTTTCTGAAATTGTTGTCTGTATTTTTTCTCAAAGTAAAATAAGTCAGGCTTGTGATGTAATTCTCTAGTGCTGAGGATACTGTTCCCAAAAGCTCATTGGAATCTATAACTCCAGGGGTGATCAAAAGGTCGAAATGCCCTCATTTCAATGTACCTCCTAACATCTGGATCCCAGTTTCAGACTTTTTTTTGTCAGCACTGACTCTCACCCCTGTAAAATAGGTGTGCAATCCTACTCTTGTTTATACGTCAACTGAGGGCGTCAGAAATCTGATTTTCTATAACATTTTTCCTGACATATTAAACAAATTTCAACGAATCAGTTGTGGCGTGTCGTGGCCGAGCGGTGTAGTTTCACCGGACCCAAGCTCTGGTGTTGTCAGCAGCAGAGTGTGGGTTTGATACCCGGTCATTACACTTGTGTCCTGGAGCAAGGCATTTGGGAAGGTAGTGCATTCTGCTCTACCTCCCAGGCTCCAAGTGGATGATACCCATTCCTACATCCTTAAGGACTGTGAAGGGGGTGTAACCCTGTTTCAGCCCCAGGAGTAGGTGGCAACGTGCCCCTGGTGACAGTTGATTTGGGTCGACAGCCCAAATCAGTTAAGTGTAGCCCTCACCTTGAAGTGGCTGTCCGGCCTTCTGATGTCAGGCGATAATTATTTCATAAAAAATAATAATAATACAAATTTTGTAAAAGTTCAGAGTTGTTTGAAAACTAGACGCTGAACATGAATGTATTTTTCCGGACACCATTCCTTGTAACGTCATTTACAGGCCTGGAATTTCATCTTTGGGAGGGCAAGCCCTTTGAATTTTGCAAAGGGCACTTCCATTGGAAAATCTTAAGTCTATGGGAAACTTTTGAAGAGGCACCAATGCCATGACCAGGGGGGCAACAGAGGGCCATGGCCTTTGTGCCCTTTTGTGTAATTCCAGGCCTTTATTTACATAATATGTTTTAAGACAAAGAGTTTTTGTTGACGGTTGTTTCTTCAGGAATATTAAACGAGGGGAAGAAAGTGTCGAGAACATGGAAAAAGAGGAGAAGGAGAACGCCGAAGTTGTTAAGAAGATCGAGGTGGAATTCAAGCGTCTTGAAGATGATGCTACCAGTGTAAGTCACTTTCAAGAAACCCACTCAGAAAATGAATTACCTATAGACTATGCAATTAATTGGTTTACTTAGACAATCAATGTTTCTGTTTGCCAAACAAATACTTTGAAGACCACTCTTGATCAATACACTCGATTTACCAGGAGCTCCAAAATGTACAAAAGCAATTTTATGAAATCCATACAAATTGCATTAATGACCTCATAAGTCCTGAGCAGACGATTTGTTACAACGAATTTTGCCGAGGGAAAGGTAGGTAACCATCAGCCATAATGCAAAGTTAAATTCCATCGTAAAGTTTTAGAGGTGCCGAGAACGGAAATTTTCCTATCCACAAAGTTATGTTTCATTGACTGGTGATCCGATTACCTGGTGATGTTGTGCAATAAATTCTGTAATTTACAGAATGTGGGTTCGAATCCTGGTCTCACTCTGGTCAGTCGGGACCCTATATGTGTCCTTGAGCAAGGCACTTTATCATAGTTGCTTCTCTCCACCCAGGAGTAAAAATGGGTACCGGCGAGAGCTGGGGAGTAACCTGCGATGGACTGGCATCCTGTCTAGGGGGAATAGAAATATTCTAACTCGTTTAATGCCAATGAAACCGGATATAGACACCGTCTTCATGAGCCATATTGGCTCGGGACAGACTTTACTTTACTTGTGCAATACAAGAAAACATTTTTTAAACAATTCTTTCTACGTAAAATTTTATCAATTTAGGCTCAGAAGGGTTTTCAGATCCAGACCTTTCTGTTTCTCCCATAAGTTTTTTCATTGGATCTTAAATTTGGATTACGTTTGTTATGTTCAGGTTTTGGAGGCTTTCCGCGAGGCAGAGATGCAAATGAAGGATATGGAAGGACAATTGGAACAAAGCAAAGGTTAGTTGGTTGATGGTCCGCGGTTATTCCTTGACACAGTCACTGCAGCAAAAATAGTGGACATTCATTGGTCAGACAGTGGGAGGGTTGACCGTGCACTTTAAATGTCCATACTGTGAGAGGGTTAATGTCTTAATTGTATTGAACGATGTCAAAATGTCTTATTTCAAAAAAAATTACTAAACTCAAACTTATTTCCATACTTTGTGAACATTTCAAAAAAATACATTAAAACAAAAATTGAATTAAAGAAGTAACCATAACTGCATGGAGGCATCTTATAGAAGCCGGGGCTTGTGGTGAGATGCCTGATAAACAGACAATAAACGTCAACAGGAACAAGAACGTACGGACAGATGGGTTGAACAATGACAGAAATGATGAACAAAATAATAATAAGTTAAAGGGTCTGTATACGTTTGGTAACGATGCTGAAAATTAATGGCAATAAAAACTTATGTGGTTAGAAGTACAGCAGCTTTGGATAGTACAATGCATTTTGAGAAACCTTTCAGTAAGAAGTACTGCGGTTAAGGAAAAAGATATCACTTTTTATCCCACAAAATTTTGAATCTGAGAAACATTACTGCAGTAACGTTTCTCAGATTGTTTATTCCAATTGCAGATTATTCTTCCTGCGTGGACATAACCACTTCAGATTTTCGGCAATATCTCAAAAACGCTACCACCGTTTGAAATGAAATTTTCACAGGTTAGTTTTATGGTATATATCTACAACTATTTAGGATTGAAACAAACAGTGGGTACCAATTACCAAACGTATACAATCCCTATAAGTAGTGTAAAAAGAGAACATTTGCTGACTAACATTCGAGATAAGCTATCGTGTCAGATACTTGGAGAGGAGAGCTCTTTTTAAAGCATTTTATTCCTCTCGACAGTCGAGTTGTCCAAGCTCCAGAAGGAGGAAGCGGAGATTAAGAGCAAACAGGTGGAGGTCAAGCACGAGCTGGAGAAGTACGAGACAGTGGTGAAAGAGAACCAACAGAAAGGAAAGCACTGGAAGAAAGAGGTGAGGGAAACACCAGAGTCCAATTTCAAGGCTCTGCTTACCGCGGAATTCTGCGCGTACAGCCCGTAGGATCATGTACTTTACAGGGCGTCGTAAGCGCAAAATTCCGCGGTAAGCAGAGCCATGAATTTGGACCCAGGGCGTGATTAACACTGGACCACAGGCCAGTGATTTTAGCTCTGGGCCAGTAAACTCTATGATTAGACATTTCTGGCGGGAGTTTTTCAATTGACTAATAATACCTCACTATCAAAATAGTAAAAACCTTAAATTTTAGTCAGATAAATATCTTTCAATTCTAATTATCAATGTATACTTTTCCATAAGACAAAAGAGATAAATCTTAAAATAGTTTATATGTTAAAATGTGTATATATATATTTTTTCCATTTGATTATGGTGTTATTATCAACATTCTGGTCCAGTAAATAGATTGAGCTACAAGTCCTGCGGTCTTGTTGATTTTTGCCCCAAAATCGAGCCCTGAACACACAGCTTTTTAAGATTCCTGAATATTCTCGTCTGTGTGGCTTCTGTTTTAGCCCTAATGACTCGATTCAGCCAGTGATACTACCCGCCAGAAATCTCAGTTGCGCCATTTTGGGAGCCCAAATTCCTGTTTGTAATTGCAGCATCGGCAATGCATGCACATTTAGATTCTCTTGACGTCATTTTTAAGGTTGAATGGCTTCTGACCAGCACCCCTGAACGAAGATATTGACGAAATAGTGAGACCGCCAACTATTTGGGCTAGATAGCTCAGTTGGTAGAGTGCCAGAATGTTAATCCACAGGTCGCAGGTTCGATTCCCGTTCTAGTAAAATTTTCTTTGTTCACCCCCAAAAAACAAATTCTATGGTTAAATGTGCACTACACTCTTTATATTGCACGTGGACATTGACTCCCCGAATGGCGCAACCAAGATTATTGCGATACTGACGTCAGGTAAATTAGGTCTGTACCCAAAAATTTGCAATGAAAGATCCCTCACAGTAGACTCAATTCACTTTGTGGCGTGTAGTGGTTCAGTTCAACGGACCCAAGCTCTGGCGTTTCTGATCAGCAGAGTGTGGGGTTCAAGTCCCGGTCATGGCACTTGTGTCCTTGAGCAAGATACTTTACAAAAATTGCTTTGTCCTTCGGATGGGACATTAAGCCGTAGGTCCCGTGAACTAATTGGTAGTGCACGTAAAAGAATCCAGAACACATATCATGGAAGATTGGGGGTTAACGCCAGTGTTTCTGGTTCACTTAGCAAGCAACCTTGTTTACAGGTTTCCCCAGGCTTAAGAGCTACAGTGATTAAATTCACTTTATGAGGCATCCTTAGTTTCATTACCAGAAATATAATAATAATAACTTTATGTTCTTAACAGCTTGGGAAGTTAGAGCTGCACATCATCGATCGTGACAATCCGGAAACCCTTCAGGTATTAAACGAGGAGCAGCTAGCCGATGTGGACACCGAAGAAGTACAATATGAGATCACTGTGTGTGAAGAACAACTTGGCAAAATGAACCCAAACCTGGCGGCTATACAACAGTACAAGAAAAAGGTAAAACCTGGATAATGGAGGGTAGTGAACAACTTCGTTCCCAGGGGTGATTGATCTCGCCGCGCCATGTTTTTTTTCCCCAGCATGCGCTGCTCGCTCATAACCCCTGGTATTGGTTCAATTAAAATGTGCCAGTATATGGCATATATATTATGCCTGTGGCTGATCCACTCTACGCGCACACTCAAGCATGGAAGCCCACAGAAGAGTCGTCAAGTCATAGAGCAACTGGTCCCCTCTCATTTTTCATTGATCTTGTTGCGTGTCTAACTGTATGCAGTTTAGGGTGACCGTGTAAAAACATGATTCTTTTTTTGTTTTAATCGCTTCAAAATACTTGCATTTTGGCATGTGCGTACTAAGCGTCCTACAAGCGTAGTACAAGCTTTTAAAATCCAAAATGTTAAACATGTGTGCGCTCGAAGCAGTCACTTGTGGTCAGCCAATCAGCTTTGTTTGTCGGTACATCCCTACCGGGGGTTAGTGACGAGAGGTATCAATACGGCGCGCTGCCCATGGTTGTTAGGCCAGGTAGTGAATTTCAACAAAAATCCGCAGGCTAAAGCCCGGATCATACTTCATGCCAATGCTAAATGCGAGGCAATTTTTTTCACAAATTCGCAATGAACAATTCACTCCCAAGGTCTACCACCAGTGGGGTTCACACTGAGTACGGACGCTGACGCCCTGACGCCTTGCCCAAATTCTTGACAAAGACAAGTTGCCTAAATTTTGAACAAGCATTTTGTACCGTTTAATTGTTCCTAATTTTATTATTTTCTTCGTCCGCACTCCTCCCATTTATTTTTAGTGATAAATTGATCATATGGACACATTTTTTTTTTGCAAATGGCGACCCCCCCAAAAAAAACAGGTCACAATAGCACCCTCAAGAGTCCTCTTTCCCATTCTGAAAACTGTGTGGCCGTGCGACCTTTGTTTTTCGTTTTACATCTATTTTTCTGAAGGGATTTAAACCTAGCGACCGGTTGGCGCGTGAAAGAGTTAAACAAGTCCACGTTACGATCAGTAAGCTCATATTGTCTTCAGGAGAAGGTCCAATCATTTTGATTTGCTGTTTCGTGACTGCCCCATGCTTCTTCTCCATTAACGTCACTTTGGGTTTTACTTTAATAGTTTCATGGTAGCGAGTCACATGCTTGAGAAGTAACTTAGCCCATTGTTTACTCCTCGCAGGAAGAGACGTACCTCGCGAGGGTCGGAGAATACGACAAGCTGACGGAGACGCGCAACGCCCAGCGCCGTTCCTTGGAGGACATGCGCAAACAGCGCCTGGACATGTTCATGAAAGGATTCAGTTCCGTCAACGAATATTTGAAAGAGATGTACCAGATGATTACGCTCGGGGGAGACGCCGAGTTGGAGCTGGTTGACAGCTTGGATCCATTCTCAGAAGGAATTGTCTTCAGGTAAGTTGTTTTATTTACTTTTTTTGCAGTTGTATGAAACAATTTTTCCATGAGAATTTGGTTGACGGGCCACACTTAAAACTGCCAACACTGGCAATTTCCTGGGACGAAGCTAAATTACATAACCTTGTCCGAGCTTGTGATTGAGCCAGATAACCCAGCAGTTAACTTAAAGAGGAAGGGAAATGGCAAATTCAATTTTGTGATGTACTAATTTTCCAATAGAGAGTCCTCATGTGAGTGGAATAACAATTTTAAGTCTGTAACCTTACGCTAAATTGGTGTAAATTGCCATTGCGTAGGATACCCTTTTGGGGCAGAATTTGTCAACATCCAAAACATCCCATGACATCATTCTGAGAAAAATGTGTCTGTACATTTTTGTACGGGACATTTAGGTTAATTCCTGACTTTCAATGATATTCAATCAAAACGGCCTTGATTGTGACATTTTTTGGAATGTAAGCACCCATTAGTTGAAATCCAATGACGTCATGTTTCAACTTTCGCTCTGAAAAAGTCAAAAATGAACCAAAACATCCCCGGGTATCGAATGAAGTGGCACTTTACACCATTTTAAAGTGAGGCTAGAGATTTGTAATTTTTCCCCACTCACACGAGGACTATCTATTGGAAAATGGGTACATCACAAAATTAAATTTGACATTTCCCTTACTCTTTAAAAATAGGGATATTACATTAATTGGTGGATTTATTTTTCTTTATTGTATGATGCCACCCCTTTTCAGCGTTAACAGTGGTTCACTGGCCAAAATGCCAGTTAAAACACTCGAGGACCAGTCAAAAGTCTCTCCAAGTGATCCGGCTGTGTAGTTCAGTGTTGAATAGCATCCCTATTTAAAATGAAATATGGACTAGAGAAAACACTGGGCGGACTAGTGCAATGGCAAGCTGTCTGGTCCCACTGGCTAGTCATTAAAAAAAAGTTAAGGGCAAACCCCTGCTGTTTATCTATCGTCTGATTTTCCACTACCACTAAACATTAGCACCCCAACACAACCTAATAATGTCCCCCTCTTCCCCCTTTTTTTTTCTTTTTCTAGTGTTCGTCCGCCCAAGAAGAGCTGGAAGAATATCTGTAACTTGTCCGGTGGAGAGAAGACGCTGAGTTCGTTGTCTCTTGTCTTTGCCCTG
This sequence comes from Plazaster borealis, assembly GCA_021014325.1. Classification (NCBI taxonomy): domain Eukaryota; kingdom Metazoa; phylum Echinodermata; class Asteroidea; order Forcipulatida; family Labidiasteridae; genus Plazaster; species Plazaster borealis. The sequence continues at coordinate 2,983,112 of CM037469.1, forward strand.
CATCAGTTCAAACCAAACCCCCTCTATGTTATGGATGAGATCGACGCAGCACTGGACTTCAAAAATGTCTCCATCGTCGGGCATTACATCAAGGTAAGAAGACCCACGACCAATTTCAAACATCACAGCCACCTAAATCACATGAATCAACGTTAGGCAGGCAATTTAGTGCATCGAACTCGGGTTCTGGTTGCCGCGTCGACGGGGTGTGGGTTCGGGTCCTGGGTCTAATTTCATAAAGCTGTTTAGCAGAAAATTCTGCTCAGCAAATTTCTTTGCTAAGCAAGAAATAAGTGGGGTACCAGTCACATCAATGGTAACCGTATGGTATTTTGGATGGTAACCTTTTTTCCTAAGCAAGAGTTTTCTGTGCTTAGCAAGTTTTTGTGCTTACATGCTTTATGAAATTGGACCCTTGTCATGACACTTGTGTCCTTGAGCATGGCACTTAACTACAATTGCCTCTTTTCACCCAGGGGTATAAATGGGTAGCTGTGAGGGCAGAGATGGTTCTTGTGATTGATTTAGCTTAGTGCGCTACATACTTGACAGCACTGGCTGTATACTCCTGAGGGAGCTGAGACGGTTAAAGGAATGTTTAAAGCGCAATGATCACTCTTTGGAATTGCTCTATTATTATTATTGACCGCCATTGCTAAGGTCAAACAATGGAAATGTGCACGCGCACGGCACAGGTCTCAGCCAATGATAGGTCTTCCTTTGACCTCAGTGAGGGCGCTGTTTGGGGCTAGTGACGTCATACGCAAGGGGGTCTATTGGACCCAAGAACATACAGCTGTAATTGAATTCAAGCTCGATCGTCATGTAGATTTTTCTCCACAAGACTGACAGAATGAAGTTAAATACACATGTTTGCGACACGTCAGTGTACAGAAATTATAAAATACAAACTATATATTATATAGCTATACAAATTATATTTTTTGCATTATCAATTTTTTTCCAGGAGCGCACCAAGAATGCTCAGTTCATCGTTATCTCACTCCGCAACAACATGTTTGAGCTCGCCGACCGTCTGGTAGGGATCTACAAGACGGATAACTGCTCCAAGACGGTGTCCATCAACCCACGGAAACTCGCTGCGCAGCAACCCTTGACTGAGCAGCAACCACAGCAGCAGCAGCAGCAGCAGATGTCTCAACACCCGCTAGTCTGCTAGGCAATATTTGGAAACTAAGGTGGGCTCGTTCCTTAGGCCTAATACAAATAATTGTTTGTTTCTGTTAAAACCGGGTTTAAAAAATTTTGGGACGGTAGGTAGTAAAAAAAAAATTATATTAAAAAAAAAAAAAAAAAAAAAAAATATTCAGCAAGTATATCAAGCCCCCTTACTCAACTGCATATTTTTTCAGGGTCTTAGCATTCGATATTTTTCTAAAATTACATCAAAATGTTGGAGGTAGGTATATGTGAATATTCAAGGCGTAAGCTTAATAAATAAAATGCAGGGATGCCTGTCGCAGAGCCGCGCCAGCAAAATATAAAAATCATAGTACGAACTTGTTGCCCGAATTCTCGGAATTGCGGATACGAATATTGATCTCCACCAAATGTGCATTCTTGTATTCGCTGAAGAGATTTCCGTATGTTTAGACTGGAAGCTTACGAACGTTAGGTAGAAAATAATTTTTATTTTGCCACAAATGTTGATAAAACTTTTACGGTGGCAAGGTTTTTTCTTGGATGTTCGGTTACCGGAAACAAGCAATTATTTTTATTAGGCCTTACTGCTCCGTTTCAAGGAATGGCCACAAGGTGGCAGCAGATACAGCCCATAAATAATTTCCAATGAAGCGGAAAAGTTAACCTTGTACTCTGCCGCCCTTCAAATTAAATTTGGATTTATTTCATCACAGTTTATTAAAATCACACAAAACAATTTTCATCCTAGTGTGCACACAAACGACTGGACAACAACACAAATCTGACGGTATGATTTAATTTTAAGCAATCCATGAGAGGTATTTTAGTAAAAGGGGTTGTGGGAAGGTATTTTATTTAAGGAAAAAGAGAAGTCCTCATTTATGCATATTGGGTTTTTTATAGACTAAGATTTTTGTAAATACATGTAGATGTTATTATTTGGTTTTACCCATACACTGATGTGTGTAAAGCACTGTATACTCAATACTTTCCCCCGAGTCCTATTAAAAAAAAATCCACAGGCATACTCGGGTGGGATTCGAACCCACAGACTTTGCCATGCTAGAACAGATGTCTTACCACTAGACCACCGAGATTGCCTGGTAGCTAGAGGCAGTTCAAATCGTATATTTTTAGCAGCGGTACCGCAACGATTTTAATAGATCTTAATTACACATCAGGGATAAAGAATATTATTTGTTTTTTTGCCTTTACACCGATGTCTATAAGCACTGTATACGCAGTACTTTCCTGGAGTCCTGTGAACAAAATCAATGTAGATATTATATTTGGTTTTTACCTGTACACTGATGTGTGTAAAGCACTGTATACTCAGTACTTTCCTGAGTAGATAGTAGATATTGTCTTCCATTTCTCAAATGTCTTCCATTTCTCAGGCATTTAGACTAAAAATTCAAAAACCTATGACATGGCTTATACTTCTTAAGGCTGGTATTTGGGCATTTGAGGTTGATCCCAAGTTATCGAAATAATGTCCATGTAGGCTGTAGATGATCCCAAATGCCCCGCCCCTGTGGGGAGTGGGTTTGTGCTGTACAGGGTTTGCCCTTAACTTTTTTTAGTGACTGGCCAGCAGGACCAGTTAGCTTGGCATTTTACAAGTCCGTCAGCTTTTTCACTAGTCCATACTTTATATTAACTATGGATGCTTTTCAACACTGAAGTAGCCAGCCGGACTACTTAGAGTGAAGTCTGACTGGTCCTCAGGTGTTTTAACTGGCATTTGGCCAGCGGACCAGTGTTAAGGGAGAACGCTGCTGGCCAAACTAAGTGGCCCCGCCCCCGCCCCATTGGACGTTAGAGCCACTCGGAAAGCATGATGGACAGGACCCAATTTCATAAAGCCTGTAAGCACAAAAAAACTTGCTAAGCTCAGAAAAATCTTGCTTAGCAGAAACGGGTTACCAGCCAATATTCCATAAAGTTTATACTGTTGCCACCGGTGCCGCACTCATTTTTTTTGCTTAGCAAAGAAATTTGCTAAGCAACATTTTCTGCTAAGCAGCTTTATGAAATAAGGCCCAGATCAGCAACTCATGCTGACAAGGATGTACTGAAAACAAAATCTCATTCACAATAACTGTAAATTAAAATCACAAAATTGTAAGGTCATCATACCTATAAAAAAATTAATAATAACAATAATAAAAAGTGTTGTCCAATCGACACTCTGACCAACCCCGTGACCCTCCTCGGCCCTAAACAACCCTGTGTGTTTTATAAATGGCATTGGTTAGGAATGGCCACTGTCGAAAGATTGAGTTGTTATGAATCAGCTAAACTAAAAAATGAATCATGGTTTTACAAATTAATTTGTCCATGGAATACGTCTCTGTAAATATCTGTAAATAATTGGCTTTAAAATGTAGACCGGGGCCCAATTTCATAGAGCTGCTAAAGCACAAAAAGAAGCTAAGCACAAAACATTTCTGCTTAACAGAATTGGGTTACCAGCCTAAATCCCATCTCACATACACAATCTGTAACTGGTATTCCGCTTATTTTTGCTTAGCATAAATCTGTTAAAGGAACATTACAGAACTGGTTTTTGCTAACTGGCAGTGTAAGCACTTTATATAATCCACCATATACATAAACTGACAAACCTGTAGAAGTTTGAGATCGATCGGCCATCTGGGTCACGAGAAAATAGTGAAAAACCGATTACACATTTGCATGTGTTATACAATGCATTAATAAAACGCTCATGAGCGATAAACTCCAATCGGAAATTAGTTTTATTTATTTCTCATCAAATATGGCATTTTTCTAGGGATGTTTTCTACTACCATCTTCATTAGACCGTGTAAGTTTTATGTAAATCTGTGATCATAAAGAAAATTTTAATTACCAGTTCTGTAACGTTCCTTTAAGCAATATTTTCTGCTTTAAGCAGCTCTATGAATTTTGGCCCTGACCACAGTTTCATGGTGCTGTTAGTATTATGTGTTTACAGCAAGTGATGCTAAGCTCTGTAAGTAAGCACAGAATTCCACGCCAAGCAGTGCCGTGTAATTAGACGCTGTGTTTTGCTGTGGAATAATGCTAGGCCCATATTCTTCAATATCTTCAATTTCGAGTGGTAGTTGCTTTTCACTTTGTATAAGTTGACTAAGAGACATTGTAAATAAATGCTATCCTTGGTAGACAGTGAATAAATAATTGATCACTTTGGGGGAAAGTAGTCCAGAAGATGTTTCATATGTTGTTTTATTGACACCCCCCCCCCTCCCCTTCCTTTCTAGATGATACAGAAAGTGTTCTGAGTTAACTAATTTCTGAGAAAGATCAAACATAAATTAAAATTTTGTTTTTATTTACAATATTTGGAAGGGTGCCCTGCCCCCCTTTTTTTGCCCCCCCCATTGACACCTCGCTGACACCTAGCACAAGCATAATGCAGGACTGCTAACTCTCCCTGATTCTGCAGAAATATCCCTGAAATTGTAGAGTGTCGTGGCCGAGTGGTTAAGAGCATCGAATTCAAGTTCTGATGGTTAGTCAGCAGGTTGTGGGTTCGAATCCCGGTCATGGCATTTGTGTTCTTGAGCAAGACACTTAACTATAATTGCTTGTCTTCACCCAGGGGTATAAATGGGTACCTGCGAGGGTAGAGGTAGTGATATTGTGTTTGAAAAAGCCTTCGGAGCGCTACGGCAGCTCGGGGCTGTATACTCCCCAGGGAGCTGAGAAAGATTACAGGAATGTTATTGGCCCAATGACCAGGGCACTAATGTAAAGTGTATTGATACGTTTATTGTAAAATGCGCTATATAAGAACTTGTTATTTAAATAAACCAATCTTTCCATGTTCTGATGAACAAATTTTTAAAAAATCCCTAATAACGGAAACGCTGTCCCTGTTATGTTGAAAGTATCTCCCTGATTGTTGTACAAAATCCCCTGATTGCAAGATGTAAATGTCGGAAGCTCTGCGTAATCTTATGACAAAGTGTTTCTACATTTGAATATAATTAAATAAAAACTCAATGTACACTGAGACGGAAATCTATTGAAACCTTGTCCCAGCCACTATCTATTTCAGATTTGGACACAATGCAAAGTAAGATAAAGCAACAAGACACACTTGTTATTCATTTTAAGGTTTATCAGTATTGGTGGTTACAGCTACAACTATTGCTTAGGGTATTGCCAAGGACAACCTTTTCTCCAAAACACAATAATTGCAGGGATGTGATTCCTCCGTTTTTAACCGGCAATCCTGGGGTTTTTTGCCCCCCAAAAAACCCCCACAAAACAAAACAAACAAATGCCCCCCAGTTTTGAAATATCCTTTAGAGAACTATGCGGGGAAACAAAGAATGTGCTTACTACATGAACATGTAACTTTATTTCTACACTAGTTTTGTACGCTAGGCATTCATTTCATGCTGCCTCAATCATGTATGAAAACAAAGTTGACTTAAAAAAACCATGTAGGAATTACCCCCCAAAATTGATCAAAACAGACCAAAAGAAGCCCTAAAGTGCATCACAGTGCATGTAGACTTCAAAAACTGCCCGGGCCCCAAACCACGCTGTATAGAATTTGAACTCAAAGTTCAGGTTTTCTTTTCAACAGCCAATCACATCCCTGTGATTGTGACAATCCAGCCATAGCCCTAGCCGCCATGGCCTTTCATGGCCAGCACCTGATCCTGTTTTTAATGCAGGTTTCTTTACACACACATCGTGTTATTGTAACCCTTTGATGACGAAGTGGCCTTAGGCACTGGTAAAAAAAATAACAGGGCAGTTGAATTAATCATAAGTTGTGCAGCCATTGTTTCCGACCTTGACCCGTAGGTGACTCTTATGCTGATGCATGGCTCGGCGCTTAGGTAGGGTAATTCTACGAGTGATAGTAACTTTAAAGAGACTACCTTGGGTGTCATGGCCGATCGGATAAGAGCACCGAACTCAAACTCTGGTGTTTCTGTTCAGCAGAGTGTGGGTTCGAGTCCCGGTCGTGACACTTGTGTCCCCGAGCAAGACACTTAACTATAATTGCTACTCTCCACCCAGGGGTAAATGGGTACCTGTGAGGGCAGAGATGGTTCTTGTGATTGATTTAGCTTAGTAGTGAATATTTGTTGCACAGGCTGAATACTCCCCAGGGAGCTGAGATGGTTTAAGGAATGAATTAAATGTAAATAGCCCAGTGACCAGGGGTAATAATGTTGGAAGCGCTTTGAGACGCCCTTCGGGAGTGAAAAGCCCTATATAAAACGGGTTATTATTATTACCTCTGTTTGCGTCTTTGATGCCTGGAACACTGAATACACAACAACGACAAAGAACAACATCAGCTGTTTGTAAATTATTGATAAATTTACAGGGTTTTCCCTCAACTTTTTGGGTCACTAGCCAGCAGGACCAGGTAGCTTGTTGTTTCACTAGTCCGCCAGCTTTTGTCACTGGGCCATATTTCATATTGAATAGGGATGCCTTTCAACTAGCCAGAAAGAATTTTGACTGGTCCTCGGGTGTAATAGGCCTATAGATGTTAATTTTGCATCGAGATAAAGAATATTATTGGGTTTTTTGTCCCCACACCGATGTGTAATACCCACTGTATAACACTCAGTACTTTCCAGAGTTCTGTGAAAAAACAATCTACAGGCAAATCACTCGGGTTGGACTCGAACCCATGACCCTTGCCATGCTAGAGCAGATGTCTTACCACTAGCCCGGTGAATAGAGGCAGTTCGAATATCACTCGGGTAGGATTCGAACCCATGACCTTTGCATTGCTAATGCCAGAGCAGATGTCTTACCAACTAGACCACCGAGCTAGCCCGGTGGCTATGAGGCAGTTCTCAGGTGTTTCAACTATAGCATTTGGCCAGCGGACCACTGTTAAGGGAGAACACTTCATCTATGTACATGAAACACCATCATGCATTCAATGTGATTGGCCTTGTTTACTGCATAAGTTTGAGGAAGCAGGCTCAATAGTTTGACCGATTGCGACTTCACGTTTGGAGAAAAACAGGATGTGTTTGCCTGAAAGTACAGAATCATGGTTCACTTTTGATTTTGGATTTGTTAAGCTGCCCAAAAAAACAAAGCCTTGAAACTGTTTGTCTTTTGTATTCGGCCATCCGCCATGCATGCACACGAACTCTGTGAAGGTTTTCAACTTTCATTCACGGATACAATTGTATTTTTCTCCAGCAGGAGTGTCGGCCTACCCATTAAAGTACAGTCATTGAAACCATTTAAGTGGGGCAGAGAGTAGCTAAATATTTGAGGGAATTGTGCATTTGATGATAATAATAACAATATAACGTTCTTATAGAGCGCATTTCAGTTCTAGGAGATCTCTAAATGCGCTTTTACATACAAAACATAATAACAAACAATTTAATTCAAAAATAATCTACAAATTAACTAGAAACAATTTGAAGTTTACAAATAAGATTGTGAAAACAGGTAGGATTTGAGGTGTATTTAGAAGAGGTACAAGTTCGTCTGAGAACAAAGGGTAGCAGGGGAGAGAGTTCCCCTGAGTGGGTGTGCTGAAGGCAAAGGTTATTTTACCTTAAAGGCACTAAACACGTTTGGTAATTGTCAAAGACCAGTGTTCTCATTTGGTGTATCCCAACATATGCATAAAATAACAAGCCTGTGAAAATTTGGGCTCAATTGGTCATTGAAGTTGCAAGAAAATGATGAAAGAAATAACATCCCTGCTTTCAGATAGGAATAAAAACTTCTTGCAAGAAGTTTTTATTATTTTAGTGAGAAATCACCTCTTTCTCAAAAACTACGTTACTTCAGAGGGAGTCGTTTCCTACAATGTTTTATACTATCAACAGCTCTCCGTCTTGTTACCAAGTAAGTTTTTATGCTAATATTTGTTTTGAGTCATTACCAAACGTGTACGATGCCTTTAAGTTTTAGTTTTGTGTGGTACTTGTAGGAGATGTTGGGCAGAGGATCTGAGGGACCTTGTCGGAGTATTTGAAATATAATCATGGAATTTAGCACACAGTCAGAGTATGTCATGAGAACGATACCTAGCTAAAGGACCATCGCAGATTTGTCCTTTGAAAAAGAAAATGATAGAAAAACAAGTAATTTTCAAAATTTGCAAAATTTGCTCAGGGCTCGAGGTTTACGAAGGACCGCAGGCCCGAGCACAGTGATTTTAGCTTTTGGGTCAGTAAACTCAGGATCGGAAAAGTCTGACTGTCTTGTGGTTTTTTTTTATTTGAATAATAATACCTCTCTGTGTAATTAAATCTCAATTAGCTTCGTCTCCACACCATGAGGAAATTAATTTCCAATATTCAGGATTTTAAATTTTCATACAATCTCATCCCTGTACTCCCCCAAAACCTAGTCTTGGTTCAAGACGCCCCCGTTGTTTATTATCTTGAAAGCTTTCCAACAGAGGGCGCTATCAACCACGAACTGCTATCACAATAGCGAACTCCCCCTTGATAGCAGTCTATGGTGAGAGAGCGTCCTCTTGTGGCGATGGATCATCCGACGATATTAATAACGGGAGAGTCTTGAACCAAGACTACCAAAACCTTGCAAGCTTGAAATCTTTACCTCATAGTAATACCTTGAAGAAATAAAATTCTTTCATCAACAAATTCAATATATTTAGTTTTACCTCATTTAATATTAATACCATTACCAACACACTTCTGAACTACTGAATGACCTTACACAGTGTAAACGTTGGTTTCCAATAATCACAAATAATACTTTGTTTTAATTCGTCACCGACGCCACGAAGTAGCATACAGTGTACAAAACCACTTTTTTTCAGATTTCAGTTTTTTACATATTTAAACAATGTTAACCGAGGCCTACAACTTAATGAAGTTTCAACGCTTCATGAGCTTTACTTTTTTAATTACGGCAATGAGGGTTTGCAACTTTGCACCGAACCTGACATTTTTTGACGCCGCGAAGTAGCACTGAGATTCAATTTACCATTGAAAGACACGGCGCGCACACACCTCAACCTTGTGTGTAGCGCGCGCGACCTAGATTATCTAGGTCACAAACACGCATAGTAATACATGGCAGTGCTACTTCGTGAAAAAGGGCCATTTTCGTTAATTTTCTACGTCACAAAGTAGCACGCAGCTTTCTTACTTTATTGCTTCTTAGTTAAGGACGAAAAACGTTAAAAAGCACCGTATATATGAAGTTCACTGCATCAAGTCTCTACTGTAAGAAAACTAGTTGAAAATACCCTTGAAGTTTGTAGGAAAGCTTCATTTTAAAAAGCGTTCAACTTTAAACGCCGTTTTCTCAGATTGTTACTTTTGACTGGTATCTACCTCTGTGCTACTTCGTGGCGTCGGTGACGACTTGTCGATTTAACAATTGGTTTTAATTAGTCCCAGGTGCGTGCAATCCTGAGTAAATTGGTGGTGTGATAAATGTAAACATTAAAAGTATTTAAAATACAAAACAATTCTTAAGTGCTTTAGGCAAAGAAAGGCAACCTATTTTTTCCTAGCGAATATTTTTTTATTTTTTTTTTTTTTTGGCTGAGTAGTTTAAATGGACAAACGTTTTGACACTCCACAGGGCTTGTTGCTCAAAATGTTTTACTGGCCCAGAATTGTTCTAACAAGCATACTGGGTTTTTTTCTTTTCAATAAGCACTAATGACATACGGTATAAGAGAAGATTTATCCCATTTTTCTTGATGGACATACTTCATTACTCAATAGAATTGAAAGGTGTTTATCAGACTCAAAGTCAGCATTTGAACATCACTTCTTTTTGTTTAAGATATTACTCAGTGTGCTTTTATTATTCTATTGAAAAACATAAGACCGCTGGACCTGTTCGTTCATGAGTTTACAGGCCCGACACTAAAACTACTGTCCTAGGGCCTGTGGTGCAGTGTAAAATTCGAGCCCTGCACTCTGTTTTTAGGGATAGATGAGTACCTGCAAGGGTAGAGGTTGATATTGTGTTTGAAAAGCCTTCGGAGCGCCACAGCAGCTCGGGGCTGTATACTCCCCAGGGAGCTGAGAAAGATTAAAGGAATGTTATTGGCCCAATGACCAGGGCACTAATGTAAAGCGCATTGAGACGTTATTGTGAAATGCGCTGTATAAGAACTAGTTATTATTTTATTATTATTGTTATTATTATAACAACAAAAGAATTCAGAAGTGTAAAAATATCAAAATTACAATTAAATGATAAACAAACACATTATAAACAAGTTTAAATAGCATTCCCGTTAACATTTTTTTTTTTGCTCAAGTAGTTGTTTTAAGAATCACCGGCCAAGTGTTCTACAGTTGGCTGAAAAGATTTTTTATGGATACATGCATACTGTGCTGAAATATACAAGGTGCAAAAATATAAGCTACGTGTACAAATTGTAAAATCTACCCTTGTTAGGGTTCATAAGTAATTAAAGGTAGGGTTTATACTTCAGTAACATTGACCCTGAAAAAAGGGTGTTATTTCTATCCAAAAGCTTACTTGCAAAATTTGAATCTCTAAAACTGACCTCAAGGCGAGTTTTGGCGATTCAAATTTCCATGGTTCAGTTTTGTGAATGCTGTGGCCTGAGATGCGGTCGGTGCCTGTGTCACGTCGCTAAACAGGGATGGGTTCGATGTTCTGCGTTGAAAATAATGTGAGTTTTTTGCCTTTTTCTCAACAAGAAGCCACTGTCTTCAGTTGAAACTTTCATAGGTGACTTACATATTGACAATTTGAGCTATAAATCAGTAATACACTGACAAAAACCAATCTATGACCCTACCGCTAACAATAAACTTTATTGGAAACTTAAAATAAATCTGCAAGGTTTTTTCTCTAACTGTTTGTTTTAAACAATAACCTTCTCTGAAAAAAAATAATACCTCTTTGTTTTCTCTATTAGTATTAAAGGTATTGTACACTTTTGGTAACAGCTCAAAATCAGTGTCCACATTTTGTGTGATTCAACATATGCATGAACAAACAAACCTGTGAAAGTTTGAGCTCAATTGGTCATCGAGATCACGGGAAAATAGTGAAAAGAGACCTTATGTGTTTTCTGTTTTTTCAAATTATTGCACGTGATAAAAACTATTGTTTTACTCATTTCTCAGAACAATAGTATTTCAGGCAGAAATATTTTAAGGAACCCTTTCAACCATCACTTACTTTAAATCATGTAGGTTAAATGTGTGTGAATCTGTGAACATTTGTGTTTTTCGATCTTACCAATAGTGTACAGGGCCTTTTTTTTAATGTTGTAAGTTATAATATTTCATAACAGTTACACAATAGTATCACTACAATCTTTTAAAAAAGAAATATACTTTTGAATATTACACGATTACTGGAAAAATTTGAAAGAATGTGAAAGTTCATTTTTACTGGCAATTTTGTACACAGTAGAAACTTGCGAGATTTCATAATCCACTACCTCAAGCTACTGGAGCATCCATTGTACACAAGCCTTAAATTGCAGTCAAATGGAAACATCAATATACAGGGAAGGTGTAGACACACTGGTACTTTGTTAATCGTACATGTTTGGTAATGACTCAAAACAAATATTAGCATAAAAACTTACTTGGTAACAAGCAACGGAGAGCTGTTGATAGTATAAAACATTGTAGGAAACGAGTTCCTCTGAAGTAACGTAGTTTTTGACAAAGAGGTAAATTCTCACTAAAATCATAAAAACTTCTTGCAAGAAGTTTTTATTCCTAATCTGAAAGCACACAAATTTGTACAACAAGGGTGTTTTTTCTTTCATCATTTTCTTGCAGCTTGGATGACCAATTGAGCCCAAATTTTCACAGGCTTGTTGTTTTATGCATAATGTTGGGATACACCAAGTGAGAACACTGGTCTGTGACAATTTCCAAATGTGTTCAGTGCCTTTAAACTCTAAACAGGGAAACTGAAAGAAAAAAATATAGGCCCCTATTGTGTAGATAGTAGAAACGACGAGTATTCATAAACATTTATTTATAAATACCTTGTAGAGTTTGTGCATTCTGATTGGTCGAAGACTAGTTACGTAGGGGGGGGGGGGTGTATTAACATGTGATATATAAAGACCGGCTCTGTGAGCTAGCGTATTTAAGTAAGGGAATAAAAGAGTACTACTCTTTATTCCCGCTCATAAATGCCCTTATGTTAAAAAGCAATATAATATCACAATTATAGACAATGTCACACTGTTTCTTTTGCGAATTTTTCGAAGTTTGCAAATTTCCAAAAACTTTTGTAAAAATGTTTTGTGCGCGTCGGTCGGTGTGTATACGCGCGTGTACACACATATTACGCGCTGTTACTAATAGCTATGAATTGCGTTCTGCGTAATTTAAATTGGTGTACATGAGCTTGCGCCCCGGTTGAAGCCGGTCTTAAACAGCTTCAGCTGTGTCTTTATCAACCGTTTAAACACCCCCACGTGACGCGTTCTCCACCAATAGGAATAGCGAAACTGTCTGGGGTATTTATGAACATAAATTAATGTTGCTCTAATGCACTGTGCTTGTTAATATGCAGGAACTATCAAATCAACTGGGTTTTTTGTGCATACTTGTAGGCCTATTGTTTTGTGGGGTTTTTGCAAGGGAAAGTCTAATTGTGCTGTGAGCAGGATTTCTTTATTTGTGGAAAAACGGCTGATTTTCTTCACCAAACTGACTAAATATGTCTGAGCTCAGATATAACAGTCTGACATTTCTCATCCTTGTAAACAAAATCAAAACAAAAAGCAAATTCACCCTTGCCTTGTGAGCTTGAAAACTCAATAAAAAGATTTGATTCATTACACAAAAAGAACCAAAAACCTGCATCTTTGTACCACGGTGTGTGTGACACACGAAACTTCAGTTGTCGTCAAAATTCCTCTTTGACTGCAATTTAAAACTTCACAATGAATAATAGAAGGCTACACATGAGGTTCATGCGCAAGAAATGAGGACTAGACAGAGAGAAGTAATCAAATTTGTAAAACTTTTTAATCATCCAATCTTTCTTTTTTTCTATTTTTTTTTTCTATAACAAATACCAGTAAACCGACCTTTGAGTCACGTCTCCATGTATCAAAGCAGTGCATCTCAGAGCTGTGTATTGAGAGAGGAACCAGTTTTCTTTGGTCACGTGGGCCCAATTTCATAGAGCTGCTAAGCACAAAAATTTGCTTAGCATGAAATTTCTTCCTTGATAAAAACAGGATTACCAACCAAATTTCCATGTGATTTTCAGGATAAGCAAACAACAGCTGAATACCAGTAACAAGCAATATGCAACACATGGAAATTTGGTTGGTAATCCTGTTTTTATCAAGGAAGAAATTTCATGCTAAGCAAAATTTTGTGCTTAGCAGCTCTATGAAATTGGGCCCTGGTTACCGGATGCCATTTTCCAGACCAAATGCAGCACAACCAAATGTGCAGTCTGGTCTGGCACCCTGTGTGTGGTTTTTTTTTTGAGGGGGAGGGACCGAAAATGGCTTCTAATTGCAAGTTGTCGCAACTCTCTCAATACACAGCTCGAATGCATCTCTCCCCACCCCCACCACCACCTTTTAAAATAAGATATCAATATCCTATGTTGTATCACTGGTAATTCAATTCAACATGTTGTTGTTTTGTGATTTTTTAGGTTTTTTTAAACTCTTATCTTTCAAAGTAAATAAACTTGCCTTTGAAGCACACAAGAACTTTCTTCACAAAAGACAGTTAACAGCAAACATTTTGCATGAACAGGGACAAAGTCCACTAAAAAATATACTTTGTCTGAAAGATGCGTTTTAAGTTTTTTTTTTTTTTCTTTTCTGGCTTGTTAATTTTTAAGCATTAACGATTCATATTTAACAGCTGTATGCAATCGTTCTTGGATTCAAAGCATTACTAACCACTGAATCCTTCTCTTTTGATCTTACGCCGAAACACTTGGCGTGTAATTCTCTTCGCCTCTCTCTGTCCGCTCCTCATTCCCCCAATCACATACCCCGCAAATTTCTCATCGGTAGCCTCCCCTCCAAAGTAGACCCTCCCGACACTAGTCTGAAGTTGGTGAATGACCCTCCTGGAGGTGTGTGGTACCGAGAAGGCGCCCATCTGCAGAGGGTCATTCAGCCACCCAGACAGCATGATGTCGGTGGGTTGAGGTACCGCTTGCTCCCCGTATAAATCCTTTAACACTGAGACGACCTCTCGGAGGGTTTCCTCGGTTGGTTGGTTCTCAACTCGACGAGCTTCATCGCCGACGACGAAGCCCACGAGGATGTTGGTACCTTGAGGAAAAAGGCAACTCATCTCCATATTCATGAAGATTGGATAGTAGCCGCGGCGGTCGCTCATGTGCATGATCCACTCCTTGTCATCCCAGAATTTGTGGGGAAACTTGAGGAAAATCTTGGTGAAGGCGCCGACGGGGGTACGGTCAATGGCTGCCGTTTTCCATTTTGGTAAGGGTGGGTTAAACGCCACCAGACGACTTTGCAGCACGCCTAAATTAAAAGTGAGCAACACTGCGTCTGCGCAAAAAACCGAGCCATCCTCGCATGTCACATAGACTTTTTCTTTCTGTGACTGATCAATCGAGATGACCCGCTTATTTAACCTGAGAGCATTTTTTTGAACCAGGTGGGTGACCACATCCGCGAAAATCGCTTTAAAACCTCGCTGGTCTGTGACGAACTTGCTGTTGTCACTGCAGTAGTCCCAGTTACTGCTTAAAATTGAAGTTTGCTCTGGTGGAATGGAGTACTCGAAGTCAAACTGGTACCACTCGATGGCCTTGTGGATGATATCCGACCTGACTGACCAATTCTTGTTCACTAGGAACTCTCTCATGGTCATGTCGCCATCTGGGCACGTCACGGCGAAGTCGGCCGCCTGCTCCATGAAGTTGCTGAACTCATACAAGACTTTCTCTACCTCCCACTGCGGAAGGACCTCTTTATCGCTACTTCTTGCATCCAACGAATTGCCGAATGACAGCCTGCGACTTGCTAGGCCAGCTCTTTCGGCTATCTTCTCCATGGGACCTTCTTCAGGCTGTAGCCAGTTGGCACCCCTCTCGACTTGAATTCCACCAAATTCAACATCTTGTACCCGCCCGCCGATGTGGTCCGCCCCTTCAAGGACCAAAAACTGATCAATACCCTGGCTCAAAAAAGTGCTTGCCGCAGCCAACCCCGCAGCGCCTGCACCAAGAATTAACACCTTCCGCCCATTGTCCATTCGCTGTAACCCACCTTCCCCAAATTTCCCCACAATCTTCCCGCTCATTATTATAATTGCATACTATCCAAGGGTTCATTCAAAATACAGAATCTTGCACTTTAATCCAAAATTGTTTCCTTCTTTTTATACTCCTCACCGAAGCAAAGCAAGCAGTTTCTTTCTAACAACTGCTCGCTATAAAGAAATGTTTATTACTGTGTCTATTTTTTCCAGGGAGAATCATCTCCCCTGTAGTTCTTAAAAGCATTTGGTTCCTCATCGTTCTGGTTAAATTTGCGAAGGAATCGTCGGGTAAAATTGACAAGAACTGAGTTTTCTTTAAGTGCAGCCTGTGCACAAGCTGCTGTTTCCACAAGTAGCGTCGGTCCTGGTGGTTGTGCATTTCTCCTGGACTAGAGTTTTAAATCTCAATGAACGAATATCAGCTAGCTCCAAACTTCCACGAGATGCAGTAGAAAAACATGATGAAGATCAAATGAGAAAAAAAAACTTGAAAGAAACCCTGATGAGCACGGCGATTGTTCCTCAAACGGCAGCTAACCTAACATTGTTGAAAACAAAAACAGGAAGTGCGAATTTGATGTTTTTTATCTTTTTTGTTTTAATTTATCCGGCTACATTAACCCTTTCATTACCATAGGCGATTTTAGTCGACTGCACTCATATCCCGGCCTCTACCTTACCATTGGCGACTTTAGTCGACCAAGCTTACACACAAAAAAGCACTCAAGCCTGAGCACTAAGGTCATTTATAATAAAGCTGTAGTTTTGTCCATGTTCACCCTCCATACCCAAGCTTACCATCATTGGAAAGAGAAAGATCAGATCTTTCCAATGATGGTAAAATAAGATAAGGTTGCTATTTTGCAATCTCTTCAAATAAGAGTTGAAAGATCCGAAATGCCCAACACCTACGGAGCGCCATATGGTTGTGTACAAAAAAGTGTTTCAGATTACAGATCACACTGAGGAAAGAAAGACAAAGAACTTTGACAGTTATTGACCGATCTCAATGATTTTTGGATTATATGAAAGAGAATTCAATAAGTAAGAACTGTTGTATTACCTATTTTACTGTAAAACAGTATATTCAAGGAGATAATGGAGTTTGTAAAAAGGTCCTTTGACATTAAAATTTGTCAAGTAATAAACAACAAGGGAACTGACTGGGTAAATTATAAAGAATTTGGGGTTGAACAAGGAGAAATTGACAATAGCGGGACTTGAACCTGCGACCTCCGGATAAACGTGCCGGCGCTCTACCAACTGAGCTATCTAGCCCCCAGGTTGGCGGTCTCTTTATTTTGTCAACATCTTTGTTCGGGGTGCCAGTCAGAAGCCATTCGGGTCTATGGTGGTCATGACAACGATGCTTGCTACACTCCATTTTGAGTTCCTTTGGGCATGAGTGTGTGCAAAAGTTCCGTCCGCGCAATGCAATGTGGGCATGAATTTTTCTTTATAAAAAGGTCAAAATTTAGCGTTTCAGCTACCAATTCCCCAGGAGGAATATTTACCAATAAATCATTGTATATTTGGTTTTACCCGTACACCGATGCGTGTAAAGCACTGTATACTCAGTACTTTTCCGAGTCCTGTGAAAAAAAATCACAGGCATATTACTCGGTGGGATTCGAACCCACGACCTTTGCCATTCTAGAGCAGATGTCTTACCAACTAGACCAACGAGATCGCCCGGCCCAGAGGCAGTGCGAATCCTATATTTTAGCAGTGGGGACTGTGCCAATTTAATAGATGTTAAATCTATTAAATCCCTTAAAAAGTGGTGGCCAGATGTGAATTTTTATACTGTACTAAAAATAAATTATATCGCAAAATATTTAAGAAAAAAAAGTAAAAATCAACAGAATATTTTGCATCAATAGTTTTCTCATTCAGCAAATTTGAGGACAGGCTTGATACTTTTAAACCATTCACATTTTATACTTTTTAGTTAAAGGTATCGTACACGTTTGGTAATGACTCAAAACAAATATTAGCATAAAAACTTACTTGGTAACAAGCAACGGAGAGCTGTTGATAGTATAAAACATTGTAGGAAACGACTCCCTCTGAAGTAACGTAGTTTTTGAGAAAGAGGTAATTTCTCACTAAAATAATAAAAACTTCTTGCAAGAAGTTTTTATTCCTCTCTGAAAGCACACAAATTTGTACAACAAGGGTGTTTTTTCTTTCATCATTTTCTTGCAACTTCGATGACCAATTGAGCCCAAATTTTCACAGGCTTGTTATTTTATGCATTTGTTGGGATATATACACCAAGTGAGAACACTGGTCTTTGACAATTACCAAACGTGTTCAGTGCCTTTAAAGGGTTATTCTATGTACTTCCTGTATGTATGGAAAGGGCTTTTATGTAGACTTTTGAAGGCAATCTTATCTAATATTAATATCTTACTGATTGTTATTTGGAAATCAGATTAAACTAAGAAGACTATAGTATTATGTCTGGTTGTAAACATTCTAGAAAAATATATATTTGTTTCAGATTTGAAGGCCTTTGAAATTTTACTTATATTATTTTTAAATACCACTTTTTTATTCATTGCACAGATCAAACAAATGTCAGTTAGGTAAAATTCATTGGCTTTAAAAAACCTACCCCTAGAGTATAACCCATCCCAAACGAAATATTGTTTTCTTCTTCAAATTAATAAATAAAATACCAATGCAATATGCAACTCTTTGCACTAAAACTAAAAGTCAGTTAGTTTAAACGCAAACTGTCTTACCTCTGTGTGTGTGCAGTCCGACTAAATATTAACTTCAACTTCAGAGAATCGAAACGAAAACGTCAGTTTCCTGAGAAGATTAGATTCGGAGACGAACCTAATTGTTCATTTGCCTTTCCACTTCGCTCGGCCTCTGACGGCAAAGTGTCCCTGTCCAGAAAAAAAGGGTTGTCTCGAATAAATCGAGAGAAAAATCTCTTTACTAAAGCTTCAATCAATCGTTAAAATCGAGATGTTTGACCCTAACAAGACTTTGCGATAACTGACATATTATATCAGCTGGTTATTTGCACTGCGTCACTGTATTTTCTCCTCAATCATAATCGTATCACAGTGTTTACACCACTGGCCCTGTACACACACAATGGAACTGAGCTAGACCTTGTTTTGTAAACAATATCAGCTGATTCGCAGGGCTTTGATCACGTGATTGGTGATAAAGGCCCGAATTAGAAAGCGGAAGTCAGTCATAAACAAGGTCAACGAGTAAACACACAGGCGCGCAGCCGCACTGACACGGCCGTCGCTGTGCTGCGAGCCCTGCGGAGCTAGTCTTTGTTCGAGACGTAAACACGGTTGTATCAGTTTTTCGAAGTATGGATAGAGGGCGCTAAGTTTCTGAAGCTATGGGGGTATTGCAGCTGTGGAGAAAATTAATGATCGAGACCACACTGATCGACACGTCTATATGTTGTGAGCTGGGGTCTTCTCAGCACCACCACAGCTTTTTTTGAGTTACCAATTACTAATTGTGCTACTTTAGTTTCCCCGCCGTTCAAAATAATTCCATCTTAATTTATTATTAGGCCTAATTGGTTTATCGCTAAAATCATATTGAGGCCAAAGGCCGAATTAAATGAAATTTACAATATTAAAAAATCGAGTATTAACAACCAGAACAAGAAACTTAAATATATTATAGAAATACACACTAAAATAAGACAATCAGTCCGTTATAATTATGTAGATAAATGTAAATTTGATTAATGTGGAGATAACATTTAAAGGTGCCGTATACGTTTGGTAATTGGAACCCACTGTTTGTTTCAATCCTATATAGTTGTAGATACATACCATAAAACTAACCTGTGAAAATTTCATTTCAAAAGGTGGTAGCGTTTTTTGAGATATTGCCGAAAATCTGGAGTGGTTATGTCATCGCAGGAAGAATAATCTGCAATTGGAATACACAATCTGAGAAGCGTTACGGCGGTAACGCTTCTCAGATTCAAATTTTTGGGGATAAAAAAAGTGATATCTTTTTCCATAACCGCAGTACTTCGAAGTGAAAAGTTTCTCAAAATTCATTATACTATCCAGTGCTGCTGTACTTCTAACCAAGTAAGTTTTTATTGTCATTGATTTTCAGAGTCATTACCAAACGTGTACGATACCTTTAAACAGGCATATTAATAATATACATAAGAAAAATAATAAAATGTATGATACAAAATCATATGATAGACTAAGAGGAGACGATTGCACTATTTTCCATTCAGCAACCCCGTCATGTAAGGCAGACAGACGGCTTGTCCTGAATCTGGTAGTGATAAACCTGTTTGATTTGAAGTTAGGTTGATTTCTGAGAGGCATTGAGGATCTGTACTCAGAGTTTTGAAACCCGACTCAGAGAACTGCTGAGGCAATTAGCTTTTGTGAAACAATCTCTTCAAATTTGCTCTTGCCTTCATGAAGAGGTTCAAGTTCCGATTCTTGCTGAGAGTAGCAAAGCTTTTGTGGGAATTCTCTTCAAATTTGCTCTTGCCTTACATGAAGAGGTTTAAGTTCCAGTTCTTGCTGAGAGTAACATAGCTTTTGTGGGAATTCTCTTCAAATTTGCTCTTGCCTTATGCATGAAGAGGTTTAAGTTCCAGTGTTGTTAAGGATTCTTGGTAGGATGTGTGCTATGTACCAAGGATGTACCTGTACTGAGACACCCGCCCTTTTGTTCATCTCAATGTTGGTTGCTTCGTCTCTAGTGAGACACTCATATAGGAACTGCGTACTCAAGTCTGAGTTCCAAGCCAGTCAATGCTAGAATGAAACAGTTATCACCAAGCCCATTTTTACCTAGTCTATAGCTTTGTTAAAGGTATGATGAAGGATCGGTAAGGATAAAAATATCATCGTTTAATTTTATGTTGAATGCTTACTGATTATGATATGAAGTTCAAACCTTAAACGAAAGCTATAACTTCCCTGAATCTGTAAAAAATAAAATAGCTGAACAACAAAAATGAGATAGGCCTTATATTATATGAACTGTATCCCATCATCTCAATCTCGCGGAGGTTGGTCTTAAAATTCCATTTTCAATCGATGCTCATTATAATTGTCCACTGCACCACCTCCCAAAACCCGCCCACATACCCCTAAGACATACAGCAAATCTGATTTCTCGTCACCACCACGTTCCTAATCAACATATACCACAATATTTCTGGGCAATACTAATTTATGAACTTTTATCATCAGCCAACACGTAACTATTTTTAATGAGGCCATTCCACACCAGACGGCTCTTCCTTGACAGTGGTGTACCGTCAGTCGTCATGTAAAATATTATAAGGTGTTTGCGATCTAAACTGAAGATTACCTCATCATGAAACTATATATAGATACATGATTTCTCATAGGGGGGGGGGTGGGTAGGCCTACATCCATGTGTGAACATCCAGTGTTGATCCCGGTGGCCGTTGTGATTGCCTGGACGAGTCCATTTAATTTTAGGGAGGTGATATTATCTTCAAATGTTGTATACAGAGAATATTCGTGAATGGTTTTTTTTTTGCGCTTCAGTAGTTTTAATAATTTAGTAAAAATAATATATTTAGCATAAATGATATTTTGTTATATATCTGTGTAAAGGTATCGTACACGTTTGGTAATGACTCAACATATATATTAACATAAAAACTGACTTGGTAACGAGCAACGGAGAGCTGTTGATAGTATAAAACATTGTAGGAAACGACTCCCTCTGAAGTAACGTAGTTTTTGAGAAAGAGGTAACTTCTCACTAAAATAATAAAAACTTCTTGCAAGAAGTTGTTATTCCTAATCTGAAAGCACACAAATTTGTACAACAAGTGTGTTTTTTTTCTTTCGTTATTTTCTTGCAACTTCGACGACCAATTGAGTCCAAATTTTCACAGGCTTGTTATTTTATGCATATGTTGGGATACACCAAGTGAGAACACTGGTCTTTGACAACCAAACGTGTTCAGTGCATTTAAGATGTGTGCGTTGCCTCAGAATTAATATTATATTACCAACGGCAAATATTCCCGCAAATATTCAACAGACGAAAATGTTGCGGTCGCTTGGCATACCAAGTGTAGGCAGAAACCATTTTCACACAAAAAAACTTCTTAAAAAAAACCATCAAATATCTAGAGGATGTATTGAGGGATTTTGTTTAAACTTTCAGGAGCGAAAGATCTATCCTTAAAGGCACTGTACACGTTTGGTAGTTACTCAAAATATGTATTAGCATAAAAACTTAATTGGTAACGAGCAACGGAGAGCTGTTGATAGTATAAAACATTGTGAGAAACGACTCCCTCTGAAGTAACGTAGTTTTTGTGAAAGAAGTAAGGTAGGCCTAATTTCTCACTAAAATAATAAAAGACTTCTTGCAAAGAAGCCTTTTATTCCTAAGCACACAAATTTGTACAACAAGGGTGTTTTTTCTATCTTCATTTTCTTGCAACTTCGATAACCAATTGAGCCCAAATTTTCACAGGCTTGTTATTTATGCATATGTTGGGCTACACCAAGTGAGAACACTGGTCTTTGACAATTTCCAAACGTGTTCAGTGCCTTTAAACATCACGTTCAATGAAAAACAAATCAGAGGATGAACGATAACATTTTTCAAATGTTGTCGACATTTGTCCCTTCTACAGGGAAGACGTTTCGTAATGAGTTTCCCACCTGGACCCATTTACACACGTTCACCGCTGCAAGAAACAAACAATTCGGTAATAATATTGAATTGTTTTAGGCGTTTTATATAAAACTAACCAACCATAACTATTGAAAATGTTCGTAAAAAGTTATGTTTTCAGTGCTGATAGAGAGAGCATTTCAACGGTATTGGTTTTCTTTTTCCTTTTTAACGGTAATCACCTCTGTTAAAAATGGAGTGTACCCAAATCGCGAGTGCAAGTGATTGCGCAATACCCACCCCCTTGATTTCCTTTACAAAACGTGTGCAGTGTTTCTATTTTTTTTAAACAAACAATAATTATTATGGTAGAGTCCTATCTATTTATGTCTACGTCCTTCCTTGTCTACCCACCACCAGTCAGAACCTACAGCATGTAGATTAAAGGCACTGAACACGTTTGGTAATTGTCAAAGACCAGTGTTCTCATTTGGTGTAGCCCAACATATGCATAAAATAACAAGCCTGTGAAAATTTGGGCTCAATTGGTCATCGGAGTTGCAAGAAAATGATGAAAGAAAAAACACCCTTGTTGTACAAATTTGTGTGCTTTCAGATAGGAATAAAAGGCTTCTTGCAAGAAGTCTTTTATTATTTTAGTGAGAAATGACCTCTTTCTCAAAAACTACGTTACTTCAGAGGGAGTCGTTTCTCACAATGTTTTATATACTATCAACAGCTCTCTGTTGCTCGTTACCAAGTCAGTTTTTATGCTAATATATATTTTGAGTAATTACCAAACGTGTACAGTGCCTTTAAATACCACAAGGAAACTAATATATTATATATAAAACACCAATGTCACGGTGTATTGATTTATGTATTTTAATTAGTATCTCTCTAAGTACTTCCTACTGGCTGGTATACTGGGTTCTATTACACAATATAAAATAGAAACTGAACACAGTGTCATTTCCTTTACAAAACGTGAGCAATGTTTTAAAAAATTATTTTAACCACTCATTATTATGGTAAAGAGTGTTTCGTTGCTTGTGAAAATGAAATGTTATGGAATTACGAAAGAACGGTAGGATTTTTGATAGAGCAAAAAATTAATATTAAATACGAAAAATGACAAGATTGAAGTCGCTGATGATAATAACTAAATCGCCATTACGGATGCTCAAATTTTATTTCCAAACACTATTTATTTGCCGGACATCACCTCATAAACGAGTCGATAGACAAGAGGTGGATGTCCATTATAAGAATTTAAAGGGACGGTATACGTTTGGTAATCACTCTTAAAATTAATGGCAATCAAAATTACTTCGTGAGAAGTAAGTAGCTTTCGATAGTACAAAGCATTTTTTTCAAAGAAACATTTCACTTTGAAGTAATGTGGTTTAATGGAAAAAGATATCAGTTTGTATCCCCCAAAATTTGAATCTGAGAAACGATACTGTCAGATACGTTTCTCAGATTGTGTATTCCAATTACGGATTATTCTTCCTGCGTGGACATATTCGCTCCGGGTTTTCGGCGATATCTCAAAAACGCGACTACCTTTTGAAATTAAATTTTCAGAGGTTAGTTTTATTATATATATCTACATTTAAATAGGATCAAAACAATCGAAAAACCAAAAACCATTATACTTTTCCTTTAAGGGAAATGAAGTAAATCAATTGAAAATGCAAAGGATAATTTATAAGTAAATAAACGTTTAAAGAAACATTACAGAATTGGTTTTTGCTAACAAAACAGTGTAAGCACTTTATATAATCCACCATACATAAACTGACAAACCTGTAGAAGTTTGAGATCGATCGGCCATCTGGGTCACGAGAAAATAGTGAAAAACCGATTACACATTTGCATGTGTTATACAATGCATGAATAAAACGCTCATGAGCGATAAAATCCAATCGGAAATTAGTTTTATTTATTTCTCATCAAATATGGCATTTCAGACAGAAATATTTCTAGGGATGTTTTCTACTATCATCCTCATTAGACTGTGTAAGTTTTATGTAAATCTGTGATCTTGCAGAAATTTCAATTACCAGTTCTGTAACGTTCCTTTAACAAATTAATAATGTATCTCTCACAGTCCAATAATACCAGCGGCGCACTGCAGGGTAATTGTATGGGGGGGGTGGCGACTTGGCAAAGCTTTAGAGTCTTAGCACTTACGGTGTTGTGTCCACAGGGCACATTGGTAAGAGTAAAAGTATAAATGTTCACAGATTCACACATAACTTACGTGGTATAAAGATGGTTATGATGGGAAATGCTGTAGTTTTTGAGAAATGAGTAAAACAATTAGTTTTGATCTTATGAGTCAAAAACTCGATGTTTGAAAACAGTGAAAACAGATTTTTCCCCACTTTTTGCTGGTGATTGCAATGGCCGATTCAGCTTAAACTTTCACAGGTTTGTTGTTTCATGTATATGTCTGGATACATCAAGTGAGGATACTGGTCTTTGACATTTACCAAAAGTATATACTGCCTTTAAGGGTTGGGTCCAGGGACGAAGGCCTTTGATGGTTCGTGTGGCGGATCCCTCTGAAGCTGTTGGGTGTTAGCATGTCTGAATTGTCAAAGAAAAGCTCTCCTTGCTATAAATATTTACATAACTTTGTTTATACAAACTTAGACCATGGTTCAGTTCCCTTAAGCTGTTGGATTCTAGCATATTGTAAGAGACCAGGGAGGACTCTCCATTTATATTAAATATGCCGAAATCATTCAAGTTTTGATATCAGAATGTACATTTTCACAGAACTCTTGAAATTCAAAAAAACAAATACGTTGAACTTTAGCTTATAACAGTAGATTAATTCACAAAGACCCATTCGCAGGCATCCGAGTTTTCAGGCCCCCTGGAAATTGTTGAATTTTAGAGTTTTGCAAACAGCCAGTGAGACTTTTTCGAAAACGAAGACCCACCATTTTGTGGAACATTTTTACAAGGTTTTTCTTTAAACCAAAATTGTATAAACTTGGAATTACAAGCTGAATATGTGATTATCTTGAACAAGTCTCAAGTAAAATCACCGAATTTGTGTACAACTAATGCTCTTTCTCAATAGGCCTACGTTTGTTGACTTTTCTACAAGTTCTTAATATTTAGTAATATAATATAAAGCTATTTATTTCTTAGTGTTGATGATACAGCAACTCCAATCGGTTGGATACTTAAAGGTATCGTACACGTTTGGTAATGACTCAAAGCAAATATTAGCATAAACAATTACTTGGTAACAAGCAACGGAGAGCTGTTGATTATAAAACATTGTAGGAAACGACTCCCTCTGAAGTAACGTAGTTTTTGAGAAAGAATTAATTTCTCACTAAAATAATAAAAACTTCTTGCAAGAAGTTTTTATTCCTGTCTGAAAGCACACAAATTTGTACAACAAGGGTGTTTTTTCTTTCATCATTTTCTTGCAACTTCGATGACCAATTGAGCCCAAATTTTCACAGGCTTGTTATTTTATGCATGTGTTGGGATACACGAAGTGAGAATACTGGTCTTTGACAATTTCCAAACGTGTTCAGTGCCTTTAAGGACAAGCGCATCAATTATTTTATCAATGTATAAATTGATGCCTCGATTGACATTGATGAACAGAAGGGAAGACAAATGTTGCTGACCCATAGTTGACCGCAGATATTTTTTTCAGCAATGTTGAGTTCACTAAAACGCATACCCTATTTTTTATATTAATAGGCTATAGGTATTATTGTGATTCTTTCAATTCTTGTCCCTTTCACACCTTCTTTCTTTCTCACCTTCTTTCTTTCTTTCGTTCTTTCTTTCTTTCTTTCTGTTATCATTCCTTTCTATTCCTTTCCCCCTTTTTCAATTGTTTCCTCTTTAAATGAGGACAGCCACCCCTGCCCCCCCCCCCCGGAGGACAGCCACCCCTGCCCCCCCCCCGGCGCCGCCCTGCCTTATCCTTTAGCATAAGCGTAAATAAAGTTCGGTATTAAATAGCCCCCACACAGAAATATATATGAAAATATATTTAAACAAAAATAAAAAATACTACTTCTAATAATAATAATAATCATAAATACAAGTAAAATAAAATCTTAATTTTAATCTCATTTTAATCCCTGTCATGGTTTGTCTGTTTAAATAATTTTATTGTGCTATTTCATGTAATTTAATGTTTTTATCCATCCTGTTATTGGCGCTTGCTCTGTTGGATGTGGCTGAAATAAAATAAAATAATAAAATAAAACAATACTATAAAAAATAAAAGACAAACATAAAATTAACAAATAAAACAAATTATGGAATATAAAAAACTAAGGCAACGACTTTATAACCCCTCGCGATAAACCCTTCTGACTGGGAAACCGGGGAAAAATTACCAATTTGATGTTCATAATTATATCAGTGAAATACAGCGCTAAATTATGTATTCATTCATTTGTGTACAATAATTACGCCACTCCCTTCAACGGTGTGTACGGAGCTCTGGAAGTGTCATCCGACATGTTGTGATCCTGAAATAATTTACTGAAGGATGATGACATCGTAAATTTAAGGTGACGACATCAGGGCCCAATTTTGCTTAAGCACAAAAATAAGCTAAGCAAAACAAAATTTTGCTAACCAGATTAAGATTACCAGCCAAAATACCATGTCACATGTTCAATCTGTGACTGGTATCCTGCTCATTATTGCTAAGCAGGGATTTTTTCAGCAGTATTTTCTGCTTAAGCAGCTCTATGAAATTGGGCCCTGATTTATCTCATCCCGCGGTAAATTATTTCAGGATCATATCTCAACATGTCGGATGGCATTTCCAAAGCTCCGTACTTACAACAACGGTGTGTTGAATAATGTGTTCACATAAAATAGCCGTCTGTCAACTCAACGTAGAGCATGTGCAATCCCTGCTGTATAGCAAACCGGCAATGCACATCGATTGCTTAACGCTTATAGGTTCAGCCAGAAATCGGGGAATTCCCCGTGTATTACATCAAATGGAACGTCGCTCTGTAGAAGTTACTTCACATCAAGGAAATTGTCACTTTCTCTCTCAGCCATTTCCATATTCGGTGATCGAAAATCTTTTTTTGGACACAAAGCAAACCACATTTCATTTTGAGATGTTTAAAATGTTTTCATATCTCGAGCGTAGGCTATATATAGTGGACAAATCGTCCTGGCTGTATTATACCTAGCAAACTTCTCTCACACTCTAGACATCCTTCTAAAAGAATCATGGCATCATCATACACCAATGACAATGTGGAAGCTTTTATTGTGCCTGAAGATGCAATAACTAGTGAGAAGACAACGTACGGACATGGTGAAGATGCCAATAAACACACACGAGCGAAACGACACCTACACCCGAGCCTTCTCCTACACGTAGTCTCTTTTGCAGCCGTTATTTGGTTAATCGTACAAGTAGTTCAACTCGAGGATGAATTTGTTCGGCTTCGTAATGAGAACACAACAATTGGAGGTCTCGATTGGTACGATGATAAAACTCAGGTAAGTCAACAAGCAGATGCAGAAATTATTCAAGTAAGTTACAGTTGATTTTCTTTACAGGTATGTTACATACATCGGTAGGTTTTGATTATTTCCATCCTCCAGTTTCAAATAAATACACGTACAATATAATACAGAGTGTGGTAATTTCTTCAAATATTGTGGTTTCGAAGTTTGTCAGCATTCAGACGGATACATTTTTCTGAAGAATTGGTACAGGCTTTCAACTAGAGAAATTATACAATTTTGATTAAAAACACTGGAGGCCTATTTATTTTTGACGATTTGTTTTTTTTTAGTGGAGTTTTGTTTTACGTTTACACGAAATCCAATGAATTTCCAGACATTATTAGTCTGTTGATTATCGTTTTCTTTAAAGGTCATATGAATTGGAATTGTTTCCAGCTTAAACTATAAAACATGCACTTAAAGACATCGTACACGTTTTGTAATTGTCACAGACCAGTGTTCTCACTTGGTGTATCCCAACATATGCATAAAATAACAAGCCTGTGAAAATTTGGGCTCAATTGGTCATCGAAGTTGCAAGAAAAAATTAATGATGAAAGAAAAAACACCCTTGCTGTACAAATTTGTGTGCTTTCAGATAGGAATAAAAACTTCTTGCAAGAAGTTTTTTTATTATTTTAGTGAAAAATTACCTCTTTCTCAAAAACTACGTTACTTCAGGGGGAGTCGTTTCCTACAATGTTTTATATCATCAACAGCTCTCCGTTGCTCGTTACCAAGTCAGTTTTTATGTTAATATATATTTTGAGTAATTACCAAACGTGTACAGTGCCTTTAAGGCCTTTATTTGTTCAATTTATTTGTCAGGACATTATTCAGATACTATGATGTGGTAAGAATAGTTCTACGGGGGGCTATACATTGAGGAGTTTGCGCGCGAGGCAATTCCGGTTTCAAACGTCGAAGTTTGCGCGCAATGCGACAGTTTCAAACGTGGAACTTGAGTTCACTTTTAATAATGTTCTTGTTGTTCCAATGCAGGATACCAATGTGAAATCAAAGACAGGACAGCGATCAAGAAGACAGGTGCAAGATGTTGGTGACTCCGGTAAGTTCATGCTTAGAAGGTTTTGATATTGCACACATTTTTGTTAGCGAAAAACCAGAGGCGTAACCAGAATGTGTTCTTGTTTTTTTTGTTTTGTTGGGTTGGGTGGGGTGTTTGTTGGGGGTGTTGGGGTGTTTGTTTGTTTGTTTGTTTTTGTTTTGGGTTTTGGGGTGGGGTGGGGGTTATTTCATGTATCGGGGGTCATGGCGGTTTCCCCCTCCCAGCCGGATTTCTTGAAGAAAAAAAACCTTTTTTTCGTTTTCAGAAAAAATAAAATAAAAACGAGAAAAAAATGTTATATATTTTTTATTCTGAGTAATGGTTATTCCGACAGCACATAGTTCCGTCCACTGATATTGGACGATTTTATCCAACTATTTGAAACAGTTTGTTCACAATGTTCCTTCATCCAGTATAGCCTACGATACGGTAGTTTTTGTTATGTTGACAATTTTTGTGTGTATGTGTTGTATGTGTTTTTAGTACACTTGGATCCGTAAGAAATATATTGTACCCGTAAGAAATATATTGTACCCGTAAGAAATATATTGTACCAACAGAAATGCATGTTGTAGGCCTAGTTCTCACATTTTTTCCCCATTTTTTTTAAAAATTTGTTTTATCTATTTATTTTTTTGCAGATACGTATTCATACCTGGATCATACTTCGGTAAGTTTCAAACAAGGACTTTTTCTCAATTGGGGATACGATTTCTTTAGAAGCACTTATAGTTTTAGGAATGAAAGAAACGTGATGAATTTCAGACGAGACCTCTTTAGATCCGGTTTTGCCATCATAAAATGACACAAAAGAAGCTGGGGAAACATTAAACAGCTACTTGAGCGAAAACATTGTCAACGGGAATGCTATTTAAACTTATTTGTTATATGTTTGATTATCATTTTACTGTGATTTTTGGTATGTTTACACTTCTGAATGTTTTGGTAGTTATCGATCAAAAAACGGGCCCCAATCTCAATGTTTTTGAAAACTAGCTACACTTCTGCCGTTGACGGCGTGCGTCAAAATTACAATACTTTGACGTCATTTGTGGGATGTTGCTTTGTTATTGCAACACAGCGGCTGATACAAAACGGAGCTCCTACAATTACGTAAAATAAGTGATGACGTCACGGGGTTTTCGTGATCTTTCTGAAAAGCACCGGAGAAGGGCATTCAAAATGATTGTGTTTTCTTTCTTAACAATTAAAATTTGTTTACTTGCAGCATCTATGTGAACTCAATTTCCTTATTGATTGAATTTTATTTAATTGAATTTCAGCAAAGATCACTTGTTGTCATTCTCGTTCAAGAATTTGATATTTTGACTAACAAAAAATTCTCCCTTGGAATGTAAAAATCCACTAGTTGTTGAAATCCAATGACGTCATGTTTGAAATTTTGCTCTGAAAAAGTCAGTTATCAACCAACACATCCCCGTACACAAATGTAGAGACCCATTTTTTCAGAATGATGCCATCAGATGTTTTGGATGTTGACAAATTTATGCACTGGAAAAGGTATTGAATACAATGGCAATTTACACCATTTTAACGTGAGGGTAGAAACTTGTAATTTTTCCCCCACTCAAATGAGGACTCTATCTATATTGGAAAATGAAAACATCACAAAATCGAATTGGAAATTTCCCTTCCTCTTTAAAGGCACTGTACACGTTTGGTAATTACTCAAAATATTAATTAGCATAAAAACATACTTGGTAACGAGCAACGGAGAGCTGTTGATAGTATAAAACATTGTGAGAAACGACTCCCTCTGAAGTAACGTATAGTTTTTAAGAAAGAGGTCATTTCTCACTAAAATAATAAAAGACTTCAGGCCTGAAGCCTTTTATTTCTATCTGAAAGCACACAAATTTGTACAACAAGTATGTTTTTTCTTTCACCATGTTCTTGCAACTTCGATGACCAATTGAGCCCAAATTTTCACAGGCTTGTTATTTTATGCATATGTTGGGATACACCAAGTGAGAACACCTTTGACAATTACCAAACGTGTTCAGTGCCTTTAAACATGTAAACATGGAATGGATTTTTAAAAGTATACTGAAAAACAGCTAATAGTGAGCACTCTTGTTGTTTTAATTATAGCTTTCCTGTGACGGCCTCCCTTCACTTCACGTTGTTGGTAATCAACAGGACCAGTTGGAACAAAGTACAGGTATGATCTGGAATCATAGCACATTTTTTTGTTACAATATACTACTATTATGGCTTTAAACAGCCCAGCGGGATTCTATTACACATAACTTCAACATTAAATAGGCCAGTGAAACTTCTCTTTGCAGGAGAAAACAATTGATTTATTTGATAACTAAATTTAACGTAACTTACATAAACTAGAGGCAGAGACTTCAACCTCCAGGCCGGGCCGCGAATTTTTTTTTTTCAAAAACTTTTTTTCCCCAAACAAAACAATATTAATACATTTATTTCCAACATCCGCATTCGGATGGAAAACAAAATCATCAAAATCATAAAAAATTAAGGTAATAATGGCAAACTTGTTTTGGGGAAAAAATATTGCGGCCAGGCTACAATACTGCTGACCATAGGCCGCGCCCTGGCTGAAGTACTGCCCCGTCCTTATGATTCATTTTATCCCTACACCACTTACCAAAAGTAGTCCCATAACATATGCCCCCCCCCTTCTCTTCAAGAATCAGCTCCGTCGATTCCAGAATTTCATAAACCAAAGTTCAGGTATGATCTGGAATCATAGCACATAATGTACTACTCATTACTAATTCGCCGTATTTTTGACCGCGTGAGGGCGTATGTGAACCGCAATCACGTAATGCAAAACAAGTAAACAAACTGGGGTTTGTTTGTTTTTTCATTTTTGTTATTATTATGTTTATGTATTTCGTCATTGATGCAAGAAAATAACAGACAGGCAATTAAAATAAGATGAAACTGTAATTGTGATGCAAGACAATTCCCTGATGAAAGTGCCCTATAATGCGCTCAAAAATATGGTCAATTACTTACTGGTGCACCCATAATTCGATCACTTTGATCAATCGGTAAAATTGTAGTAAATAATGTTGTATTTCTGTCTTGATTTCAGAGAGCTGGTTTACGTTTCATACGAGTAGTGATACTGGGATGATGAGCAGAATCTCTCATGAAAACCTCAAGTTTGTGCACAACCAATTCATAGAGGTATATACAACGCTTTAATGTCAGGCAGCTGTTCTGATAAGCTGTGTTACTTTTAAAATTGTATAAAGCACAATTTTTTCAGCAACAGAAAACAAATCAGAAAAACTGAGCTTCAAGAAAAGCTGCCAAATAACAACCCTGAGGACTGATATAGGAACACCTTTCAGAGCCTTCTCCCAAACCAAACACACACAACGTAAGTTCTTTTTTGATTTTACAATCAGTCAATAAAAGAAATTGTTCTTTATTTACAGATAACGATTCCTGGCTACTACTATGTATACAGTCAGATTTGCTATGCGGGACGAGGACAAGACTTTGTAGGCCATGAAGTGGTGGTTAGACCTGATTGTGGCGATGGTACCGACCTCGCTATTCTAGAATCCAGAGCTTTGCAAGTGTAAGTGAATTATTAAAGTTAATCTATGATCTAAAATAACAATGAACCCATCATATTGTGAAACTGCCGTTAAGGATTACCGGTATATGAACACTACAGACAATCCAAATTGGAAATATTTTCTAGGCAATTTTGTACAATACTAATAAACCGTTGCAGTATGGATAACATTCGTTATTTTCCCCCATCGCTAATACAGAACCCCCAGTGCTGCTACACAGACGCCGAGTGGCGATAGTGGATATTGCGGTGGTGTTGTTTACCTTGCAGCCAATGATCGTGTTGGAGTACGCCCTCTAACAGGAAGCTCACGCTACTTCACAAAGGATAACGGGCCGGGCAGTTATTTTGGCGCGTTCCTGCTGTCAAGGAGCAGCAGTATAGATGTAGATCCGGACTTGCGGCGTTGTTCATAAACAGGTCCTGGTCACCGACCAAGCTATCTTCAAGCACTTGGTCACAAAACTGCAGTGATTCGCCATAGGGATCGTAATCCGTGCATCCATAAATTGGCATGGTGCAGCATTTTAAACAAAATAAATGTAAACTTTTAAAGTCAGGGTGTACATTTGGTAATTACTCTACTAGTTAATGACCATAAAAACTTACTTGGTAAAGAGCACTGGAGGGATGTTGATATTATAAAACAATGCTAGAAACGATCCCCATTAATTTGAAGTTAAATGTAGTTTTAGAGAAAGGGGTAATTTTTCAACCAAAATTTGAAACTGAGACAGGCTTCCGGTATCTGTAAGCACACAATTCTATGCACCAAGATTTGTTGTTCTGTCATTATCAACTGCGATGACCAATTGAGCCCAAATTTTTACAGGTTTGTTATTTTGTGCATAATGTTGGGATACACCAAGTGAGGATACTGGTCTTTGACAATATTACCAAAAGTATACCCTGCCTTTATAGGTATTGTATATATTTTGTAACAGGAACCCACTATTTGTTTGTAGATGTATACCATCAAACTAACCTGTGAAAATTTCATTTCAAAAGGAGGTAGCGTTTTTGAGATATTGCCGAAAATCTGGAGCGGTTATGTCCACGCAGGAGGAATAAATCTGCAATTGGAATACACAATCTGAGAAACGTTACTGCAGTAACGCTTCTCAGATTCAATTTCAGGGGATAAAAAGTGATATCTTTTTCCGTAACCGCAGTACTTCGAAGTGAAAAGTTTCTCAGAATGTATGCATTATATACTACCCATCCCAAAGCTGCTGTTAGGCCTACTTCTTACCAAGTAAGTTTGTATTGCCATTAATTTTCAGAGTCATTACCAAACGTATACAGACTTGAACATTTTAATTCAGTGTATATAGGCTATGCGTAATATTGTTAAAAATAAGGTTTTTAATTCTAAAATTTAATACTTTTGGAGTAATTTTTGCAACTTCTGTACATGGTCATAACAGTTTTGCCTATTCAATACAATTCATTTGATGGATGTTAAATAATATTTTCTAAATATTAAAATTAGAAATAAGTAACACCTTCAAAAAGGATTGTATGCGTTTGCTAATTGGAACCCTCTGTGTGTTTCAATCCAATAGAATTGTAGATATATACCATAAAACTAACCTGTGAAAATTTCTTTTCAAAAGGTGGTAGCATTTTTGAGATATCGCCGAAAATCTGGAGCGGTTATGTCCACGCAGGAAGAATAATCTGCGATTGGAATACATGATCTGAGAATTGTTTCTGATAGAAACACTTCTTAGAATCAAATTGTTTGGGATAAAAACTGATATATTTTTCCATAACCACATTACTTCAAGGTGAAATGTTTCTCAAAATGCTTTATACTATCAGAAGCTGCTGTATTTCTTACCAAGTAAGTTTTTAATGCCAGAGTCATTACCAAACGTATACAGACCCTTTAAAGTGACCTTTTTAATATAAATGTATATAGGCTATCGAGTCATTTTGTATTGTAGTATTAAGCGGTTTTTAACTTATGTACAGGGTCATAACGGTTTGGCCTGTATTCACTACAATTTATTTGATGGATGTTAAATAATATCTTCAAAATTAAAATTAGAAATTAGTATTAACTTTTAATTATCTTAATTTTAATTTAATGCCAATACCTTATAATCTGTTCCCTTAAATTTATATTTGTAAGTTCAAACGGCTGAGGAATATCACTCTTGCATCATTCTTCATCCATCAATCACAATATTTAACAGTGGACCATAGAGAAAGGATGGTACGACAGTCTGTTATGTGACCACTTCGCAAAGAAAAACTACACAAGCCTACCTTTGCTAAAAACAAAACAAAAAAAACAGAAGCTTATTTGAAGCTATCAGCAAGCTTTAAATTTGCGATTCAATTTGTAGGTTTTCCCATGTGATGAAAATTGTTTAAATTTGGGGAAAACAATAATATGCTGTCATTCATAGGAATATATTTCTGTATGTTGCTATCTGTTGTCGGGTACAATTTATTTGATGTAACAAAAGTGTTGGTGTTCTCTTAATCATTGTGTATTAAAAGATATATTAATATTGTACTTAAATGTTATATTGCGTGAGTCAATCATTCTTTTGAAGCCTGTGGGAACAACACAAACCTCACAAGATGGAGTTTTCCAGTATGTAAAGTATCTAAGAAGAACAGGGTTGTGTGTGGAGGGCATTACCCCAACTTGCAATTAAGCGTATAGAGGAAAATTCGTTAGAATTTGGAGGTAGTAACTTGTAAGCATTGTTGACTTTATTGTGTTCCATGCTAATATTGTAAATGAGGTTCCACGAGAATTGAACACTGGTGTTTGAAAATAAAGTAAGAAAAAAAAGGAGTAATATCCTTGCTTTTGTGCAATTATTTAACAGTTGTGTTTGTAGATTTTAATCAGAGATTACGGTTATTAGAATTTCACATAATATAGACCTAAAACATTCGCCGTCATTGCATAAAGTTGTGATCTAAATCACTGATGCATGAAATGAAGAGTAAAATAACATAAAATGACATACAATGGGAATATAAAATGTAAAATTGTTAAGACTATATTAGATCCACGCTTCCGTTTTAAACATAATTTATAGATTGAAGTGTGCGCATGCGCGAAATGCGTAGCAACCCCTTCGACTTCCGGGTGTCAAGTCTTGAAAAGCAAGCGACTGTAGTCTCGTTGCAAGACCGTCTCTCTTTGATTAAGTAGGATTTGAAACTTTAGTAGGATGCTCTGATCGTCTTCAGGAGAACTCTGCTGGATGCTGCTTAAGTACTTGAGCTTGGTTTTGCGCGAAGGCGGGAACTGGATAATCTGGGCTTAGTTCGGTTCAGTTCAGTGAGCACACACTCCCTTCCCACTCCATGTGGGTTTCAGTTTAGGTTTAGTCCCACCCAAGCCAACACGCTTCACCGAACTAAGCCCAGCTTATCCAGTTCCCGCCTTCGCGCAATACCAAGCTGAAGTACTTTTAAGCAGCATCCAGCAACAGAGTCCAGCATTCTCCTGAAGACGATCAGAGCATACTGATCGAAACGTTGAGTCGTTAACCACCGGTTCTGTTCAGAACCAACTCTACTCAAAAGAGATATTCACATGGTGTTACCGCAAACCCTCTCTTCGGTCTCTTTGATTGTCACATTTTTTCCCGAGCGGTTAATATTATTATGTCTGTGTGGGCCACCAGTGGTGTGGGCCGGGGTTCGATGGATGATAGCGCCCTCTAGCGGGAAAATTATTACGAATCAAAACAAACATTTCTTGCAACAAAACAAGGCAGGTTTTCCACATACGGGGTCAATACAAAGAGTTACAACAGAGACGTTAATTTCCTTTAAAAAAAAATGTCACCCAAGAATAAAATTAACCATTCTGCAGCTGCAGGCATGGAGTTCCGGACCCAAGGAATAATATGTGAACGAAGCTTCAGCTTCCCATCAGGTATAAATATGAAATGGTACGGGACCTTTCTCTATCATGTTTATACCCGACCCTGGATTCTGTCGCGTTGTATGTGTTCCGCCCCAACTTGACAATCGCACCAACTATAGTTGGGACTGGTCCCAACTTGAGTGTTCAAGTTGGGGCATCCCAACTGTAGTTGGGACAGTAGTCCTATGCTATCCTGTACACAGCCTGTACTGTAGAGTTCTATATGGGCGATCCCAACTACAGTTGGGATGCCCCAACTTGAACACTCAAGTTGGGACCAGTCCCAACTATAGTTGGGACGATTGTCAAGTTGGGACGGAACATATATGCAACGCAAGAGTCCAACAACCATAGCTAGCTAGCTACGGAGTCAGCTTGCATGTAGAGAGTGCCAACGGCCGTTGCTGTGTATATATCTGCATAAAGTAAAGTGGCGGGGTAATAACTCTTTACTTTCATCTTGAATTATAATATGATTTCACTTCTTCCTAATAATTATGTATCATTGCCTTGCGGCAATAATGTCAGGATTACTGGTATAAAATCTCGCACTAGTTTTACAAACAAAAATTTATTCATTATTTGGTGCAGACCCAAGGCAGTATATTACTGGGACGCTGTACATGTGTACTCTCGCAGGCTTACTCCCTTTTTTCGAAGGTGTCAAATTTTAGAAAAAAGGAGTACAGCGCCCCAGTACTGGATCCATATTTGGTGTAAGACAGACTGGTTAGATCTTCAGACCGTATAATAATAATGTATGATCCTGTTTTGTCATAATAGGCCCACAACAGGGTTTTTTTCTTCGTTTTACCCAGGTAACACACGACCTAACTGCAACGTTTCCTGAAGGTTGCGGTTTCGTCATGCAACAACGTTAAATGATGACGTTGTATCGTAACATCGCGAAAAGGTTTTGCCGCAACGTTCCCTGAAGGTTAAACTTTTGTCATGTTACATACTAACGTATATGCAACGTTGCAACAACGTTTGATTTGGACATTGTTTTGAAACATTGCTTTTCATTTCATTTCATTTCATTTATTTTTAATTTCACAGGTAAAAATGCAAAGTACAAAAATAAGAACGAAACAGAAAACATAATCATACACAAAGGAGAGGGGGAAAAAAGTAGCACCCCTGATGGATTTCAAAAAAAGTAAACTAAACTAGACATTAGGTGTTTGTGAACAAACACAAAGCTGTTCCGTATTTTTTGACTTGCTCAAAAGGTTTAAATTGACAAAAATTCGAAAATTGGCTGTGTAGTTCTTGATATATTGCCCCACTTCACGTTGACCCGGAAGTAAAGGTCAACATTGGGTCACGGTAACCCAAGTTCAATCTTCAATGCTCAAAGAGTCTATAACTGAAAAGAAATTGCAAATCGGGTGGGTACTTCTTGAGGTATGGTCCCACTTCTGGTTGATCCGGAAGTAAAGGTCAACATGGGGTCACGGTAACCCCATAGAGTAAGGATGGTAACCCAAGTTCAATATTCAATGCTCAAAGGGTCTATAACTGAAAAGAAATTGAAAATCGGGTGTGTACTTCTTGAGATATGGTCCCACTTCCGGTTGACCCAGAAGTAAAGGTCATCAAGGGGTCACGGTAACCGAAGTTCAATCTTTAATGCTCAAAGGATCTATAACTGAAAAGAAATTGAAAATCGGTTGTGTAGTTCTTGAGATATGGTCCCACTTCCGGTTGACCCGGAGCTGAAGGTCAACATGGGGTCACGTTAACCCAAGGCTAATCTCCAATGCCCAAGGAGTCTATAACTGAACAATTTTTTGAAAATAGGCTGTGTACTTCTTCAGATATGGTGCTGCAAAGATTAGTAATTAAAGCTTTGAATTACCATAATTTGACACCAGATGACGTCACAGTAACAAAAATGTGTTTTTCATACTAATAAATTTGATAAGGAACACGATGGTATATAACTTATTCCAATCCAATGCCTTTTAACGAAAACCCTATTAGAACGTCCTCTCTCTCGGTTAGGATTCCAATATCATGGCAGTCTTTGACGCTTGCGCAATCACGGCACAATTTGCCAGCTAGCCATGGGGCCCGGGTCCGATTTGTCACTTTATCGTTAATTATCTTGGAAATACATTGTACCTTGATTAGTTTTAATGGTCTGGAATAACTCTTAGTGAAAGCATTCGTGTTTTAAAATAAAATTTCTTTCTTTTAGGTAACTCTCGTAGTCTTTGTTATTTCAATACAACTTTGCGTGCAGCAATATTTGTAAGAAACATTGAACGCTAGGGGGCGTTCCACACGAATCGATTGCGCATGCTCGCTTTTGCGATGGGTGATTGCGCAAAGTCAAAATGCTGCAATGAAGAATGAAGAGACTCAATGTTTTTGATCACGTGCCGGTTGTGTAAACAGGTTTTTTTACTTGAAATGTTGTTTATGAAACTGCTGTTACACGGGTGATTGCGCAAAGTCAAAATGCTGCAATGAAGAATGAAGAATGAAGAGATTCAATGTTTTTGATCACATGCCGGTTGTGTAAACAGGTTTTTTTACTTGAAATGTTGTTTATGAAACTGCTGTTACACGGGTCGCCAACTGTTTCAGAAACGGCTACACGTTTAAAAGAAATAATCGTGAATGCGCAGGCAGCCTGTGATGGATACACGGTTTAAGTGACAGATCTTACGGTTAAACGTTCACAATTGTATGGTTCGGATAAATGTTGAAAAATTCACTTGAAAAGTGCTGTGAAATGCTGACCATAATAATTGCGATCACGATTTGCACAGCAAACGATCCCATGCCACACACACCCTTATCGTTTCCAATTTACAGGCTTAAGTCTTTGTTATTTCATTACTTTGCGTGCAAAATTAGTTGCAAGAAACATTGAACGCTAGAGGGCGTTGCACAACAAATCGATTGCACATAATCGTTTATTTTGCAGGCCGGGTGATTGCGCAAATTCAAAATGTTGCAGTGAAGACCCAATCTTTTTTATTGTTTGAGTGGTTGTGTTAATGGGTTTTTTTGATAATGAAACGCGTGTTACCAACCATTTAAGATACGGTTAAACAATTAGAAAAACAACTGTAAATGCTCAGGCTTTGTAAGCCTACGGTCACATGTTTAACCATCCGATCAACCGGTTAAACATCTGCGTTATTACAGTTCGGATAAAATAATGTTAAAAAATCAACCTCAAAAAGTGTCGCGAAATTTGTTAAAAAATCAACCTCAAAAAGTGTCGCGAAAATTGGACTATAATAAATGCGAACGGTTAAGCCCGGTTCATACTTCCTGCTAATGCGAGTCGAATGCGGCGAATTTGACATGAATTTGACGTCACAAGTCTGTTTTCGCTGCGAATATTCGCAAAAGTTGAGCTTGGCTCAACTCTTGCGAATTATTTGTTGCGAATTTGTGACGTCAATATTCACTTCGCATTAGCATTCGCAGGAAGTATGAACTGGGCTTTACACATGTAACTGACCGTTTCAGAAACGGTTACGGGTTTACTAAAAAATAACTGTAAATGCATGTAAAGCTAAATGCTGTTGTATTAAAATCGTAAATGTAACAATTTTTCTACCCTGAAATGTTATTCTTGTTTTGGCTAAAACAGTACATTCATATATGGGATAAGTGTATTGTAATTTTTGCTCTTCACACCCCCAAATCCAGCACTGACCGTTTAGCCATGGAAAAGCTCATTTCTCTTTTCTACACCTAGCCCTTTCCTCAATCAATTCCTTTTATTGCTTTATTGCAACCACCAGTAAGTTTTTTGCTACACGGCAGTTTTCTGAAGTAATGCCTTTGCATAAGAAACCTAAAACATCGTTTTCCGGCGAACAGGACCCAAGCGCAAACAATATTCTACCACGCCGGCACATCGTCTCAGAACACGGCGGTCTATTTTTCACGTCCACGCTGCACTGAAACCCGAATAACGATCTGATTTGAGCGGTCACAAGACGCTGCGCTGGAGAGAGACAAAATAATATTATTCTCGAGTGAGCGAACGTAGACTTGTGTCAGTCGGCGTCAGGGATGATGACTCTATGTTTATTCTACAAAAAACGCAATTGAACACGGGTCATAAAGGGTTTTGGACTTGATCGCGAGTTGCAAAAAGCAAAAAACTGCACCGTTAAACTCGTATAGCGCCCTCAATCGTTTAACAAGTTTAGAAATTGACACTTTTCGTATATAAACACAAATTAAATTCTAGGCAGTAGTACCCATGGCGTTAAATTTGCCTGAGAATTTGGTTTTTTTCTCGACTGACTATGTTTTAATAAGTTTTGATGCTTTTAAACTGACCGTCAATAAAATCTTTCTTGTTTTAAGAAACATTTGTGTACTCTAGGACGTTAAATTTGAGCTTAATTGAAAAATTATGTTTCTAGAAGTCGGATTTGTTTTCACAATCCCCATGTGTTTGAACACGGGTGAAAACGCCCGATAAATTTCGTCATGATGACGTCGTTCTGCATTTTAGGCCGGCAATTTCATCTACATTATCCCAGAAGTCTAAAACTGAAAAAAGTTTGACTATCGGGGGTATATTTTTTGAGATATGGCGGTAATAAGATTGGCTAATTAAATATTAACTTAACTTAACTTAACTTAATTGTATTTATAAAGCGCTTTAACACTGTTTCAAAGCGCTGTACAGACTAAAAACATTAAAATGCAGGATAAAAAACATGAGCAGAAATAGCAATATGGTTTAAAAATACAGAACAGTTAAAAAAGGAGCAAAAAATTTAGTAAAAAAATACATTATAAACATACATATTATATACAATAAAGGACAAAGATAAAACGTCACGCAGACCCAGAGGAAATCCACCCCAATACCGATAAAAAAGGGAAGAAAGATGAAAATAGGAGTAAAGATCTCCTCTGCGACCGCAAAACGCATACACTATAAACAACATTTACATGACAAAGGGTCAATACTACTAAACCACAAAAAAGACACTACCCACCAAAATCAACCCAAAATCAACCCTTGCCATATAAAATGTCATTATCAATGTCAATATTCATGTCATTATAACTTAGTAAACTAATTAATTAATTGAAGCTAATTAGATTTTACAACAACTTCATGGCCTAAGCTTCAATATGATATAGGATTTAAGTCTTTCATATTCACTAAAAATGTTATTAGGAATAAACAAAATCGTGTTCAAATGCTATGGGGATTTAGGCGGATAGAAAGAATAATAATAATAAAAATAATAAAAATCTAGACGAAAACAATAGCTGTTCCGACAGTAGGTCGGAACAGCTAATAATAAAAATCTCGACGAAAACAATAGCTGTTCCGACAGTAGGTCGGAACAGCTAATTACTATCAAGTCAATCTCCTGATGCCACAATTTAATACACAGACAATATAAAGGACATTATGGACATTAATAAAACATGGCTTACAGTATAAAAATATGAGAGCTAATAAAAATTATAAAATATTATTTGTGCATTTTAAAATACAAACTTGGTGAAAGAGAGATACTGGTAATTTCAGTGTAAAATGCAAAATGAATATTTAGAATAAAAACATCCAGCAAGGTATTTGTATGGGCATGGCAACAATGTTAAACAGTTTTGGTCAAGGGAACTTCCTGGCCAGGGACTAATAAAATATCTGAGTGAATTTGTAAAAGAGGATAAACTATGGATAATTGTATCTCTAATGCAGGTTAGTTCATCCAATAATCTAGGGAATCTATGAAAAAGAGAATAATGGGCAGCATCGGATCGAGCCCGTTTATGGCAAAATTTAACAGATTCGATATGTCTACAACTCATGGGAATTAGAGGGTCAGTGTCAATGTCAAATTTGTTATATAAACATTTAATAACATAAGTAATTGGAAGGAAATGAATCCTGTTGATTAAAAGAGGTATAGACCCAGCTTGACACACCTGTCTGAATACTCGATTTCATTGACAGAATTAATTAAAGCCCTTCTCGGCAGTCCTAAACAAAAACGGGTGAATCGCCTCTGTACCTTCTCTAGCGTTTTTTTGCTGAGTTGAAAGAACAGGGCACCAGACTGGAGCTGCGTATTCAAGTATGGGTCTGCTAATTGAGCGATAAAGTGAAGTCAGAATGGTAGGGTCTCTAGTTTTAACTACTCTACCAATAAATCCGTTGAGTCTAGTGGCTTTGGATGTTACTTTATTAACATGCGTTTTCCAGCTTAAGTCCCTAGAGATAATAACACCAAGGTATTTGTAATTATCCACATTTTCCAAAGTGTTTTCAGCAATTTTATACAGTGGTTTAGCAGGGTTTCTAGACTGGGACGCAGTCATTAATTTACACTTATTTGGGTGTAAAGTTATACAGCTTAAATTACACCAAGTGTTTATGTGCTGCAGGTCATCCTGGAGTGTGCCACTTCATCGTCTTGATTTTTAATGACTCTATACAAGACAGTGTGATCTTTATACTGACGGAGATTAGATTGAATGCAAATTGGTAAATCAAAATGCAAAGATATTGAAAAGTATAGGTGCAAGAACAGCTCCCTGTGGCACGCCAGAATGAACTGCAGCCCAGTCAGATGATGAACCCATAAACTGAACCCGTTGTAATCTGTTTGAAAGATAAGACTTAAACCAGTGCAACATTGAGCCACAAATACCGTGTTATTTTATGTAATTTATCCAATAGAACTTGGTGACTCACACGATCAAAAGCTTTTGACCAATCTGGGAATATTGCATCAATGCGGGTGGAGGAACAACGTTCGTTATGAATTTCTGTTCCCTAACATCGCCCGGAAGTTTTTTTAGAAAACGATGCCTGAAGGTTGCGATTTTGTCCTGAAACTGTTGAACCCCTTTCCCTAACACCACATTCCTTAGAAAGGAGTCGTTTGTCAAAATGTTATACATTATCAACATCTGCAGTGCTTCTTACTGTCACAAGAGGGCGATATTTTTATTTGCCTTGTCCATTACGTCATCCAGCAGAGCTGGCACTCCCCAAGTTGGAATGTATATAGTACGAAACAGTTATGTTGAATATTCAAGAAGTGACGAACGTCATTCTCCACATCCCTGGTTGCGGTGGAAGTTTGTTTTATATATAATAATAAAGGTATTTTGGTTATCAATAGTTAAGGATAAGAAAAGGTTGTTGGCTATTTTACGAAGGAAAAGATCGAAGGGGGTAGAAAGGGAGAGAGCAATCCTAAAGAGAGGGTGGCATCGAGAGAGCGATAGCTCTAAAGACCAATGGTTTGAGTTTTGGGATAAGTTCCCACAGTTATAGGCGATAGCCTAGTGATAGAAATTTGTTGCAAGACACAGATTTGGCAATAGCCAAAATAAGAGAACAGCGGTAGCTGTAAGAGTCAGCCGGGTGAAGTGCCCCGAGTTCTGATCACCATTGACGCACCCCTATATAGAAGTCAGGAGGTGTTCGGGCATTAAGCCCGAACAACTCTTTGTTATTGTTCGGTTTTTTTATTGTTTTTTTAGGTGTTCGGGCCTTCCGCCCGAACAACTCTTTGTTATTGTTCGGGTTTTTTTCTTCTTCTTTGTTTTACTTCTCAGTGGGCTTTGTCCGCAAGCAAACGCATACTTGCAAATCTTTGATCAACTTGAAACTTCATGTGTAGTTAGAACATAACTAGCAGAAGCTGAGTAAGTTGTGACGTCACGATTACGTCATCGGGTGTCAAATTACAAGCCATTTAAGGTAAAAAAAGTGACCATATGCGAATGCCTGTATGTCGCTGAATATTAAAGCTATGATATTTATAATTGGGCATATGATAGGTCAAGACAAGGGCAACATTTGAAAAGTTAGCGCAAAATTCATATGACCTTTACTTCCGGTCACTTCGAAAGGTCAAAGTTTGCCTGTGTGATTTTCTTTAAAAAAACATTTCCCTGCATGCCGCCTCGTTCCACGGTAGTCCAATAAATGGCGGTAAATAGCGACTAAAAGAGTGTATTTTGCTGGCCTGTTTTTGTTGATTGTATGACTTTTGATAACTGAGAAAATGCAATCGCCAAGAGATCAACATTAGTTTGACTCTTATCAACAGCAGTTTTTACGAGAATCCAACTTTTAGATCCTTTTGAATACTTCAATAAAATTCTTTGTGAACAACAAAATAAAGTCAAACAAAATTGCACACCTTGTTTAATTAAACCATGGGTTCCTAGCCCTGAAAAACGTGAAAGTTATTTAAATAATACACGTTCCATGTAGAGCTCAATGCAGTCTCAAGTAGTAACTTAAGCTCTTGTTTCCCGTGTGAACTAGGGTATAAACGTTAAAGACTTACATTTTACTTTCTTTGACATTTCAAAAGCTATCATCAATCTTTTCATCGATTCAAAGGAATAGTTTGCTCAGTAACAAAACACTGACCCCAACGATTTTGTTTTTACAAACTCGTTAAGTCTAGTTTAGTTCTTCTTTTTCTTCTGATAGTCGTTTGTCCGCAAGAAAACGCATAGTTGCAAACCTTTAATGAACTTGAAACTTGGAGATGCCGAGTAAGTTGTGACGTATTGATTACGTCATCAGGTGTCGAATTACAGAAAATCAAAGTTTAATATTTCAAAAAATCATAACTCGATAACTACCAAATGGATTACAACAATCTATACATCATCG
Organism: Plazaster borealis; assembly: GCA_021014325.1. Lineage (NCBI taxonomy): Eukaryota > Metazoa > Echinodermata > Asteroidea > Forcipulatida > Labidiasteridae > Plazaster > Plazaster borealis. The sequence continues at coordinate 3,027,881 of CM037469.1, forward strand.
GACAGGTCTTTTAAAACTCAACAAACGCTACACAAAGAGTGACCCCGTTTTACCTTGACCTCCGGCTCAAAATGTAAGTTGAACATTTCGTTAGTAATAGCCCTCGGAAGCACGTTGTATATATATTATATATATATATATATTTCCGTGCAAGTTTTGACGTGTCGCAGTTCAACGACAATTCATGCATGTTTATTTTCGAGACACATTGTCAATGTAACCGTGAAGCTATCAAATGTACAATATACTGGTTAAATGTACATAATAGTGTCTAGACTCCGAAGTTTATTTTAGTACATACATTGTGTCAGACAATAAACCAGTGCAAGCAACCATGCGATAAGTATTAACGTTTTTATTTGCGAGACACATTTGTCAACGAACTGACACACACATAGACAGTAAAAAGTAACAATTGTAGAAAACGGCATTTAATGTTGAAAGCTTTTATAAAATCCCGCGGCTTTCCTTTAAAACGTCACTAGTTTTCTTACAGTGGAGACTTGTTACTTTGAACTTTAATACATGAGCTTATGACTGCTTTTCGTCCTAAATAAATAAGCAATTAAAAGTTAAACGTTTTGTGTTAGTACGTGAAATCAAGAATTGATGCTAAATGTTTTTGAACTTGAAATATTAGTACCGTAGCTGACAGTATTCCAGGATGGGATGGGGAACAACTTCTGACTCGATCAAGCATATTCTGTAGATTTCAAAATTAAACTATTTTTTCTTTTGATAATCTTGAAAAATAGACGATTGATAGAGCGTGCTCTTACAGGTGGTGACTTCATAATTCCTTACATTATAACATCAGAGACATAAAGTAGCATACCGCGCCGCACAGTCTTATGGAGGTGTTTTTTTTTACCACACAAGCCATAGGACAGGAATTGTGGCGAGCGAAATCTATTGACTTAACTTTGGGCACTGGTATGGCAAGCCATATGCCCAATAATTCGATAAACACTGTTTATCACTGATAAACACTGTTTTTCGACCGATAAACACTGTTTTTCGAGAAAAACTATGTTTATCACTTGATAAACACAGTTTATCTTGATAAACACCGTTTTTCGCCGATAAACATAGTTTTTCGCCGATAAACAGAGTTTATCGAGATAAACATTGTTTATCAACTGATAAACACTGTTTATCGAAAAACTCTGTTTATCGCTTGATAAACAGAGTTTTTCGGGGTGATAAACAGAGTTTTTCGATAAACACTGTTTATCAACTGATAAACATAGTTTTTCGATAAACTGTGTTTATCGGTCGATAAACAGAGTTTTTCGATAAACTCTGTTTATCACTTGATAGAGTTTTTTGATAAACATAGTTTTTCGATAAGCACAGTTTTTCGCCGACGCCAAGTGCTCAATAATTCGATAAACTCTGTTTATCACTTGATAAAGAGTTTTTCGATAAACTCTGTTTATCACTCGATAAACACAGTTTTGGCGATAAACACAGTTTTTCGCCGACGCCAAATGCTCAATAATTCGATAAACAGTGTTTATCATTCGATAAACAGTGTTTATCATTCGATAAACAGTGTTTATCATTCGATAAACATGGTTATAAAGTCTGCCTCGGGAGGGCGCTGTCCTGCAGATTTGCGCTCAAATTATTGGAGAGTTTGTTGTCGACACGGTGACAGTGTGTCCTATTTCATAAAATTAAAGGAACATTACAGAATTGGTTTTGCTAACAAACCAGTTGCTGGCAGTGTAAGCACTTTATATAATCCACCATATACATAAACTGACAAACCTGTAGAAGTTTGAGATCGATCGGCCATCTGGGTCACGAGAAAATAGTGAAAAACCGATTACACATTTGCATGTGTTATACAATGCATGAATAAAACGCTCATGAGCGATAAACTCCAATCGGAAATTAGTTTTATTTATTTCTCATCAAATATGGCAAATATGGGTTTCCAGTTCCCCGTTTCGGGTTTTCCGTCCTCCCACATCTAAAACAACATTTCTTACCTAACGTTATTCATCCTGTTATTAGCGCTTGTACGCCGTTGTGTTGGATGTGTAAGGAAATAAATTTCATATGCATATGATTATATTAGTCTACGTTTTAGGGATGCTGGTAAAATCTGTTAACGATTTTTACCTCTCGAAAGCTCGAAGCAAACATGAAACAGGATGAAAAAAGGGGTAACAGGGTAGGATTTGCAGCCCGTTCGGCTCTATTTGGTAGTGGGGCGATTAAAGGCTTCGATAAAGCCACCAAGAGTAGTGCATGTAACAGTAACTTCATGGTTTGCAAACCATTGAAGTTGTAGACAATTAAGACAATACGGGGGAAAATTAATGTTATAAACTGATAAATTTCAACTATTTCGCATGTGACATAGAAATAGTTACACCCGGCGCGGTATATACCTCGCAGGTACACGTGTATACCAGCTGCATTGACAAGAGCGCACAGCTCTGCAAGAGCGGGCACTATGGCGCCCTCTTTAGACGGTGTACGAATAACCATGTTTATCGAAAAACTATGTTTATCGAAAAACAGTGTTTATCAGTCGATAAACAGAGTTTTTTCGCGATAAACTCTGTTTATCGGCGAAAAACAATGTTTATCGAGTGATAAACACAGTTATTCTCAAAAAACAGTGTTTATCGACTGATAAACATTGTTTATCGAATTATTGGGCATTTGGCGTCGGCGAAAAACTGTGTTTATCGAAAAACTCTGTTTATCACCCCGAAAAACTCTGTCTATCAAGCGATAAACAGAGTTTTTCGATAAACAGTGTTTATCAGTTGATAAACAATGTTTATCTCGATAAACTCTGTTTATCGGCGAAAAACTATGTTTATCGGCGAAAAACAGTGTTTATCAAGATAAACTGTGTTTATCAAGTGATAAACATAGTTTTTCTCGAAAAACAGTGTTTATCGGTCGAAAAACAGTGTTTATCGGCGAAAAACAGTGTTTATCGGTGATAAACAGTGTTTATCGAATTATTGGGCATATGGCTTGCCATACACTGGTGCCATCATGATGACGTCGCACAATGTTTTAACCTAACAAACACATCTACAGTATCCCACAAGTACACAATCGAAAACAGTTGATCGGATTTCTACTTTTCGAGATATGGTGGTCTCAAGATTTGCTGTTTATATTCATGTCATTATGTATCATAATAAACAATTGCAAGCAGTTCATCAACAAGACATGGATTTAAAATAATGTACAAATAGTGCCTAGACTCCAAAGTTTTATGTGGCTTTTAAATTGTATAAGTCAATAAACCATTGCAAGCAGTCATGCGACAATTAATGACCTATAACTTTTGAAATATCAAATGTGCAAATGAATGCACCGACGCCACACACACGTAGATCCCAGTGAAAAGTAACAATCGGAGAAAACGGCGTTCAATGTTGAACGCTTTTTTAAAATCCCGTTTACCTTAAAAACGCTTTAAAACTCTTTACGATACCAACCGCGTGTATTGAAAAACGGCTCATCATTTCCCTACCACCTGAACCGAACACCTAGATTTTGTAGTATGACAAACTCTGAATCTCTAGTTGTTATTGTTTTAAGGAAGTGATTAAGTTTGCATTATTTTGAGGCTGGGAGAGAATTCTACCTACACCCACGTATATAAGAGGTTGACGAAAATAATAGTCGAAAATATGATGTATTGATTAAGCTCACTGTATGCACTTTGTGGTGTGTTTAGAAGAAGCGGCCATTTGAATTTTGAGTTGATACCGTATCAATCTTGTAAAAGTAAACCGAAAGTAGGGCGACCCAAATATAACTGTTGCCAATAAGATGGTAGTTATTATTGTTTCAATGTGATATTTCCAGGGCTTCTTTTATGGACTTGAATTAGTCCTAGTGGCCGAAAGTGAGGCAACCATACCGTGGAAGGGACACCCTCTTAATCAAGACACCGGGTCACATCAGCCATTGGTGAGGTGTACGCTTCAGCTGTTAATAGTGGTGGTGGGAATTAATTATAAGTAAATGATTATTCTGTACCGTAGATCTTAGTTAATTTTTGAGGTTAATGAAAACACAATAAATTTCCTAGTTCCAACTGTGATGGATACTCTTTCTTTGTTTGGATGTCCATGGATGTACATAGTGTAAATAAATTTAAGTTTAATGTTCTTGATCACAAAACTACTGGCCATATGATCCTTTTTTTAGGGTGATTGTTGAGTAGCGAAGCGAGGACGCATTGTGCGTGAGCGTGCTGGGGACTCGGGGTTGTGACACTTACCAAGTAAGTTTTTATGGTCATACATTTTTGGAGTAAAGTTACATGTTTACTCTCCATTTAAAGTAGAAGTTTCTTTACATAAATAGTTTGCTTGATAGTTATTGGACAAGTTTAATGGTCAGAATCATTGCCTACATTCAAAAGTTTTAAGGTGAAGCAATCAAATGCCAGAAATCCTGAAAATACACGAAGAAGATCACGCTAATGCTGTGCCAACGTTGAGACAACGTTGGGCCAACGTTGACAAAAATGCAAATTTGTGGGCGGGGCGTAGAAGTGTGTGATTCTTCTTTGATTAATTTGATTGAATTTAGTTACTCATGGCATGTTTTTGTACTTTTGTGTATATATTCGTCTATAAAAAAATATGTACATCAAAAGTACGAACAAACATTTGTAATTAACTCACGTGAATTTAGGTATTGGTATAATTACATGTAAGTAAGATAACTGATTAGTATAAGTTAATACACTAATTACTCGAATTAAGTAAGCCAACAACGTTGCAGAAACGTTACTTAACAACATATTATGACGTTGTAAGAAGGTTATTTTTGGATGTGGTATGGACGTACTACGTTGGTTCACAACATTAGAAGACAACGTTGTCACAACATCAAGAAAACTCAACACAAATTCGCCACCAAAACATTACACATCAACGTTGCCACAACAGCAAATGTACTGATGCAACAACGTTCTCGCAATGTTTTTTGAGGACGTTGCTGGAATTTCAATTTCCACATCAAGTTGTGTTGCACTTTGTAATAGATTTACATTCCAACGGTGACATCCCTTCAACCAACGGTGACATAAAAATTAAGCCAATTAAACATTTGAAGATTGTAACCGAGTGTGGCGCCGCATTCTTACATTCGCTATGGTCAAAACACACATTATTAATGATCCAACACCCCTACGTTCTGACAACCCTATCAGTTCCGACACCCCTTTACTTATATAGTGTATTTTCCTTATCCTAATCCTAACCCTAACCCCTAGCTAACCCACCCTAGCGTGTACACTATGAGAATTTTTTTAACAAAGGGTTGTCGGAACACAGGGGTGTCGGAATATAGAGCAGTCACCCCAAACTATAATTATTAAGGATCAATCGGCCCACCACTTGGACCACTTGAGGGTGGAGCCGTTACATTATTTGCCTCTTGTGTATAGAGCTTCCCCCCTAAAATCCTCAAAACAATTCCTGAGATTCGAAGCACACAATAGGGGGGGGGGGGTACACCATGCCCCATATCGAGCACCAATTGTGAATAATTTATGGATTTCAATGATAAACAGTCTGTCTCGTTGGAGAGAATCCAAAAACGTGCATTTCAGATTATTTTAGGTAAAAACTGTTCCAGCTATCAAGATGCTCTAGAAAAAGTGCAATATTATACCAACCCTCCAGTCTCGTAGGGACAAATTATGACACACATTTGCCAATTCACTCTTGAAATCAGAGCAATGGCTATACCATCAACCAGAGGGGATCAACACAACCGGGTTCTGAGGGACTCCAACAAACTTACAACCCCTAAATAGCTCACAAAGAGGTACCCCACAGCCCTATTCCTTTTTATGTACAATTGCTAGTAAATGCCGAAGCATAATTTGTTTCCTCTCAGTAACTTTGTAATTTGTTTCCCCTCAGATGATTTGTTTAATGTAACTTAAATTCATAACTAATGTTTGATGTTTATAAATATTTTTGTTGTTGTAATTCCCCTTTTAATGTTGAATGTAATTTGTTAATGTAACTTTTTAATAATCGATGGATTTTAATTTTTGTTACGCTGTATTTGGTATGTTCCCTTCTAAATCACTCATTTCAGCGTTGCATTGTGATTTTTTAATAAACTGACAATGGTTTTTCGCTAACCCACTATGTGACTTCTTAATAAAATATGGCGAAGACATGACTGGAATGAAAACTAGCAATGTACAGTCAAAATAATATGACTTGTCAGAATACAATTTGAGGCCTAAATCATTGACCCTAACAAAAAAAAAGAGTCTGCCAACAATTAGACAAAATAAAAACAAGTCTGACTTAGGGGCCATTCAGAATAGTCAATGTTAAATAATAATAAAAAATCGAAATTGTGGGTGGGTCAAAAGAAATAACTGAAAATCGAAATTCAGTTTTGTTTAAACAAATTACATATATTGTTCTTCAGTTTATAGATTATAATTATGAAGCCATGTAAATATAAAAAAAGAAGAAAAAAAAATAACTGGCTGGCCATGATCGTCAATTTTATTCCTGATTAAACTACAAAGTTGTTTGTTTAAGCCAATAAAAGCCATTGAAAACTACTGGTTTTTGATACCTTTGATCTAAAATACATGGTTCATTTGAGGCATTACTTTGTTCTTTAGTTTATATATTATATGAAGCCATTCAATATTTAAAAGTCAAAACAATTTCGACTTTTTGTTTTACATTGACTATTCTGAATGGCCCCTTAATGGCAACTCAATAATGTCCAACTGACATGCAAAAGACTTAACGAGAGGGATTACCTTTGGTAATTACTCCAAAAAATAATGACCATAACAATTTCGGTTTTTTGTTTTACATTGACTATTCTGAATGGCCCCTTAATGGCAACTCAATAATGTCCAACTGACATGCAAAAGACTTAACGAGAGGGATTACCTTTAGTAATTACTCCCAAAATTAATGACCATAACAACTTACTTGGTAAGAAGCACTGCAGCTATAAATTATAACATTTTGAGAAACGATTCCCTTCAAAGGAATGTGGTTTGTTGTGGTCACACAATTCAGATTATTCTTCCTGCGGGGACATAACCACTCCAGATTTTCGGCAACATCTCAAAAACGCTACCACCTTTTTAAATGAAATTTTCACAGGTTAGTTTCATGGTGTTGTAACGTGCACCGACTTGTATAAGTTTAACACAGCCACGGTTAATTTGCATATACCGTACGCATCTGACCTACTTTCCCCTATATGGGTGGTTCTTTTGATGATTGCTTTGTACTATTACCCATGTACCCATTTTGGAATGTGTTAAGTGGTATAAAACATCGGTGCAGAGAGTGGGGGAGTTGGTCACAATTTCATTTCGAGGCGAAGCCCTCTTTCTTTCCGTATTATTAGTTCACTTTTGGTTTGACACTCCAGCCAGAGCTCCCTGCACCGCTCTCAATTATCATGTTAGTGCGATTTCTATTAGCCCCTCTGCTCTTATTTATTTATTGTATAAACTATTGCCATATTATTTTTGTTTAGGATTAAAACTTATCATGGGAGGCGCCCCCCCCCCCTGAAGCTATGTCTGTAGTGCCACACTTTATTTGGAGTTAACATTGGTTTAATTCATCAAACCCCACTTTGTTGTATCGATAATTATTTCCTACGTGGCGGGCTTTGCCCATCTGGGCTCTGCCGCACCACGCCCACGTAATTGCATCTCAATTGCATTATGGCACACAGACTTGTCGGCGTTACAGTATGTATCTACAACTATATCTACAACTATATAGAATTAAAACAAACAGTGGGTTCCAATAATACCAAACGTATACAGCACCTTTAACAAAGTTTTGCACTTGAAATTACTTACAGTTGTTCTGTCCTTGCGATTCGATGGATGTCACTGCTGAAGACCGAGCTTCCACATTAGCTGAAACATATGCTCGTCACAGGAGTAAAGTTTATACCTACCCTGAGGGTGGTCAAGAGCTCATTAAGGAGTATGATGAGTTTTCTGGTCAATACAACGAGGCAAGTTAGTCTGTTCTCAGTCGTACATTAAAGGCAGTGGACACTATTGGTAATTACTCGAAATAATTATTAGCATAAAACCATACTTGGTAATGAGTAATAGGGAGAGGTTGGTAGTATAAAACATTGTGAGAAACGGCTCACTCTGAAGTGGAGTAGTTTTCGAGAAAGAAGTAATTTGCCACGAATTTGATTTCAAGACCTCAGATTTAGAATTTGAGGTCTCGAAATCAAGCATCTGAAAGCACACAACTTCGTGTGACAAGGGTGTTTTTTCTTTCATTATTATCTCGCAACTTCGATGACCGATTGAGCTCAGATTTTCACAGGTTGGTTATTTTGTGCATATGTTGAGATACAGCAAGTGAAAAGACTGGTCTTTGACAATTACCAATAGTGTCCACTGCCTTTAAATACACTGCAAAAAAAGGGTGTGAAAATTGACACCATAGGTGTTGTCACATATACCGCAAAAAGAATCAAAACTTACACCATAGGGTGTTAAAATAACACTAATGTCTGCCAACACAATTACATTGGTGTTATTTTAACACTCTATGATGGTCATTTGAAAATCTCTCTTGGGTAGCTATTTGTGACAACACCCATGGTGTTAATTGTAACACCCAGGGTGTACTAAAGTTACTTTATGGTATACAAACGGTAGCATATTTTCCCCATTGTTTTTAAATTTGTCTTATCCTCCATCGTAACTTCGGAGCGCCTAACAGAACAGGTTTAAGCAAATAGTTCCCTCGAATTCGAAACGTTATTTTGTTCACTCGAACTGTTATTTCGTCCCCTCGAAATAATATGTCGTTCCCTCAAAATCATTTAGTTCACTGGAAATAATGTTCCATTCTCTCAAAATATTATTATTATTATTATTATTATTATTATTATTTATTTGGCAATTCACATAAAAATACAAAATTACAAATTTTATACGAAAAGGACAAACTCTTAAAAACATTAAATATAAATATATACATCTGGATATAAAAAAGGAGGGCAGGCAGTAAAAGAAAAAACAAAGAACTGCACGGCTGAGGACAACAGAAAGACATCAACTACTACAATCCAGGTTTGCCAGGACTGACAAAAGTGCTTGCACTGTCACCAAGGGTGTGTCAGCCCAACCTGGAAGGACAAGAGACAAAAGGACAAACAATTACACATAACAAACGGGTTAACCAACAAACAAACAAACGAAAGAACGAAAAAGACAAACAGGCAATCAAACACCCCGAAGCACAAAATTACAAACAAACATGCAAACTAAACAAGACACAAATTAACAAACTACAAAGACAAAACAAAACATGGACGCAAGACAACAAGAAAAAACAGACAAGATAAAAACATTACTGTTTACAAAACTGCCAGAAAAAGGATCTAATGGGAATAAACCGCAACTTTTAGTTTCCCTTTAAAAATGTTGAAATTATCAGTAAGAAGAGAGTTTTTAACATCATTAGGTAGAGCAGACCACTTAGTTGGAAAAGAGAAAATGCAGCTGTTTTTGGTTGAATTTTTCTTGAATGATAAATGGTTAAAACAAAGCTTGTCAGTATGCGTGCTGTTGATGGTAATTAAACTTAAGATGGGAACAGTGTCTCTTTGATCATTAATAAGCAATTTGGAAATCAAGCATAAGCTTTGATACTCTCGTCGTTTACTAAGAGGGAATAGATTTAAGCGAGCAAGTCTAGACTCATAAGGTTCATCTTGGCGTCTCTGTTTAAGGATCATTCTGGTGGCTGTCCGTTGAATTTTTTCTACAGCCGCAATATTTTTTTGTTAAAAAATGGATTCCAAATTGGAGAGCAATAATCTAACACAGGCAAAACCAGAGACTTATACAATTGCAAGAGAGCTTCAAGTGATGAATGACCAGCTACACTGCGGATAAAACCAAGTAATCTATTGCACTTAGAGACAGTGTTTTGAACATGTATATCCCAAGACATATTATAAGACAATGTGACTCCAAGCAATTTTAGATTGTCAACTGTTTCAAGAGACTGGCCCTGCACATAGTAAGTAGGTTTAGTTCGAGATCTACTACGATTCAAAGATAAAACCTTACATTTGGAAATATTCAAGGTTAGAGCATTCTTTTGAGACCAACTTACAAGCTGATCAAGATCATTTTGTAAAACTGTTTCATGTTCCTGCGAATTCACAGAGTGGTATATGAAGGTGTCATCTGCAAACTGACCAATGGAGGAATTTACATGAAGATGTAGGTCATTAACGTAGACGCTGAAAAGAAGTGGGCCCAAAACTGAACCTTGAGGAATTCCAGACTCCACTGGTATCCAGTCCGCAGAATGTCCCCCAAATACCACTCTTTGAAAACGATCACATAGAAAGGATTTGGTCCATGCTAAGAGATGTCCGGAAAGACCATAAGTGAGTTCAAGCTTTGTTAACAAAGTCTGATGACAGAGACTGTCAAAGGCTCTGCTGTAGTCCAAAGAAATAATATCAACTCTAGAGTTTGTTTTGTCCAAGGTTTTGAGCCATTCTGTTGTGCAGTTTAGAAGGAGGGTGTCACATGAAAGACCAGGCCGAAAACCATGTTGCGAGTTGGTCCATAAACCGTAATTATTCATGTGATCCCGGAGACTTTCACAGACGATGCTCTCAAGTAATTTGGAGATAATCGACGTCAGTGCGATTGGACGATAGTTGTTTAGTTCCATTTTATTACCCTTTTTGAAGATCGGTACAATGTTTGCTTGCTTCCATCCAAGAGGTAATCGTCCAGTGCTCAAAGAAAGGTTGAATAGACTAGCCAGACTGGTGCGATTTCCTCTGGGCAGAGTTTCAACATATCCACAGTTACCAGGTCTGGACCGACAGCTTTACCACGGGTCATTTTGTTGATCCTGCTGAGAACCTGATGACTGTTGACACTTACAGAATTCAAACCAGGAATTTGTAAGACAGGAGAAGTGATGGTGGAGTTTTCATGGTCTAAAGATCGTGTGAAAAAACTTCTAAAGTGGACGTTGAAGGCATCAGCAATGCAAGAAGTATCCCTACATTCATTTCCGTCGACATTAAAGGACCTTACTTCAGGCTCAACTCGGCATGCCCTGATGAATGACCAGAAGTGTTTCTTTCCATCTTTAGACTGTAAAGTAACTTATTTATGTGATTTGCATGAGCAAGTTTAATTGAGTTGCTGAGTTTATTGCGGAAAAATTTATACCTTGTCCAAAGGTTGTCACATCCAGTTTTTTTTGCACGACGAAAAAGTCCGTTTTTCAGTGTGATGAGTTTTCGAATCTCTGGTGTGATCCACGACTTGGTTTTTTTCTTTTGTCTCCGAGATGGAACACTATCTTTGATGCATGCTGTAAACACATCAAGAAATGATGACCAAGATGCATCAATGTCCTGGCTAATGAAGGAGTTCCAGGGAACAGCGGATAATAAATGTTTTAAATGATCGACGTTGGCCTTTTTGTACATGAAGCATGTACGCAGAAGCTTTTTAAGTCGTCTAGGTTGACCAGCAACTTTAAAGGAGACGGCAGCATGATCAGAGTTTCCTAGGCCATTCACCACATCAACATCTAGGACGCGATCAGGTCTTGATGTAAAAAGCAAGTCTAGCATTGAACCTTGGCGAGTTTGTTCCTTCACCAGTTGATGTAGACCATTTGAATCACTGATATGTTGTAAATCAGCAAACAGCTTAGAGTTGTTCTTTTCAAAATTCCAATCTATATTAAAGTCACCGATGATTATAATGCCAGAGAAGCTATCCAACGGCAAACTCCAGAGTAATTCATCAAATTTCTCAATGAAGTTGATATCAGTTGGTGGACGATAAACCGTACCGACAAGCCAGCTTTCTGCATTAATGTTACATGTCATCCATACACTTTCAAGTTGAGTACTCACAGCAACATCATTGTTAAGCGAAAACAGTTGAGGATCAAGTTCAGGTTTCATGGCAAGGAGCACACCCCCTCCCCTGGAGCCGCGATCTTTGCGAGCAATGACAAAGTCCTGAAGGATTGCAGAGTTCGGAACATCAGGTGTCAGCCATGTTTCAGTTATCCCAATAACACCGATGTTCTGGGAGGTGACTACTCCTTGAAGTTCTATCAGTTTATTTTTAACACTTCGAGCGTTGTAAAGTATACCCGATATACCACTTGGATTTGATGATGTACCAATGGTTATATCGTTTCCGAGTGTTTCAGATAAGACCGACGACTCTAAGGATAAGTCCAACTTTGGTAGGGCACACATATAACAAGTCCATGAAGCTACTCCATCAATGTTTATAAGTCTATGGTAACATTCAATCGTAATGGGAATGCATTTGATGTGAAAGTGTTCAATGCATTCCTCACATTGGAGGGATTTCTGATTCGTGCGTACTGTTCTCTCACAGAGCAGGCATGTTGGTCTTGGGCCTGGGTTTGGATGTACATCACCCGCTTCAGACAATAAGCGACATTGAAATGTGGCAGTGTGGTTACTATACAGTGTTCTTGGGGCTCCAATAAATCTGCACTTTCTTTTGTTAAAACATTGAAACTCACTTGTGGATGTTGAGGCAATCCTTCCAATTGTAGAGGTTGTAGTAATACTTGTCTGTGCATTTACTGTTGACTTTAAAAAGGCACCAACAGGATGAAAACAAACCAGAGACAATGCATGTTGCTTGGTATGGCTGCAATGAATTTGTGCACAAACACATGTGTAGAAAATGTCACACAAAAAGTCATAAAAATCTCCACTCTTGATGAAAATAATCCCTTCAAAATTACTTAACTGAAGGCTGGTGATAAAAAGAACATCTAGATGAACAGAAGAAACGTGGATGGCATTGCATACTTGAGAATAAAATGGATTTTAAAATTCACTTCAGACACTGAAGCAAAACACCACTGCCACCTCCGAACAGGGAATGACATAATATTTCGAGGGAACAAATAAAACGAAATAATATATTATTTCCCATGAAATAAGTTGTGTTTTCCCTCGAAACATTATTTCGTTCCCCCGAAAGACTATTTTGAGGGAACGAAATTATATTTTGAGGGAACAAAATAATATTTTGTGAGAACGTGTTGATTCTGAGGGACGAAATAGTATTTCTTCTTCTTCTTCCTTTTGTGTGTGCAGCCTTCATGACTGAAGATAAACGCACTGCAAGACACATTGGGGCGAACCCCTTCTCTTCGGAATGTTATTGGCCCAATGACCAGGGCACTAATGTAAAGCGCATTGAGGCGTTGTTGTGAAATGCGCTATATAAGAACTAGTTACTATTATTCGCGATAAAAAGTGTGCACTGGGGTCTTTTACGTGCATTAATAGTTTGTATAACAAAAGATGGGACCTACAGCTTTACGTCCCATCTGAAGGACACAGCAATAATGGTCAAGTGTCAAGACCGGCCGTCGATTTCACCAAACTCTTCCTAACTTAGGATTAATCCTAGGCAGTGCTAAGAGATAGGACTAGTCTTAAGTTAGGACCAGTACTTAAGACTAGTCCTATCTCTTAGCATTGCCTAGGATTAATCCTAAGTTAGGAAGAGTTTGGTGAAATCGACGGTGGGACTCAAGCCCACACTCTACTGATCCGGAACACGAGAGCTTGAGTTCGGTGCTCTTATCCGTACGGCCACGAAATTAAATTTCCAAGTAAGAGTTTGTTTATGTCCCTCAAGGGGGTCTGTAGATATCTAAAGTGTCCTCAAAAGAAACCAAGGGACTTAAAAGCGACTAGCACGGCAACCCGTATAGCTTGACGATACCAGTTTAGAGACAAGAAAACATCCACATGCAACGTGCTGGTCTGGGATTCGAGAACCGGGCCCATCAAGCTGTAAGGCAGGGCAGAAAACTCTTAGACAAACCGAATACACTAACAATACCTCGCCGAGCGGTCTAGTTCACCGGACCCAAGCTCTGGTTTTGTCAGCAGCAGAGTGTGGGTTCGATACCCGGTCGTGACACTTGTGCCCTTGAGCAAGGCACTTAACTATAATTGCTTCATAAAAAGTTGGGAAGGTGGTGCACTCTGCTCTACCAACCACGGGCTCCTAGTGGATGATACTCATGCCTATACATGTACATCCTTACGGACTTTGAAGGGGGTAACCCTGTTTCAGCCCTAGGAGTAGGTGGCAACGTGCCTCTGGTTGGTGGCTGGGTCGACAGCCCAAATCAGTTAAGTGTAGCCCTCAAGTTGAAGTGGCCGGTGAGTAGTATAGAGTGAGGATGACGTTGGCCATACCGTGTGTAGGTGCGGGGTGCAGGGGACAAGCACAAATGAGAAGTAGAAGAAGAACGTAGATTGCGAGAACTGTGGGATTTGTTAGAAATAAGGTTCTGAAGATAAGTAGGGGCGAGACCATTTCTGACTTTGAAAACAAGCAGGAGAACTTTGAATTTGATTCGCTTGTTAATGGGAAGCCAGTGAAGGGATTGAAGGACCGGTGTGATGTGTTTTGGAGTTTTGCTCGGACAATTAGACGTGCTGCACTGTTTTGGATGCGTTGGAGGGGAATTGTGGATGTTGCTGGTAAACCGTATAGGAGGCTGTTACAATAATCCAGCTGTGAAGATACAAATGCATGGACGAGGCGTTCGGTGGAGTTCTGGTCAAGATAACCGATTGCGCTCTCCACGTCACGTGACATGTAGCTGGTATCAAACATCAGTAAACAAGGCATCCTCCATAGGAAATTGCCGGTGTTATAAAGTAATAATACATCATTTATATAGCGCCAAAATGTATGAAAAAAAAACACCAAAAAAAAAGAAAACAAGTAAGGCGCTTTACACAAATTATTAAGAAATAGTTACATTAAAAAGAACCAATACCAAACCAATAGTGGGGTTGCGAGTAGTAATTTTACCCCGAACATGTTCCTGATCAGACTTCTACATAAAAAAAGAAGCAAAAAGTAATCTGAAATGGGCAAAAAAATGTAAGTTGTGAGTGAGTTTGTAATGACTACTTTTTTTAATTTGTACTTTTTTTTGTTGTTGGTTAACTTTCCAAAAAAAACAAACAAAAAATAAAAATACTACTACATCAGTACTACATTATTTGGTATTATTACCCATTATATAGCAACATTTATATATTTGTGTTCATCGTTGCCATCTTCCACATACAGTTGTCATAAAGTTAATACACAGTAAATTAAAGCAAAAAAAAAAAATAAATCATGTCATGTGGAGGAGGAGAGTGGTGGAGGTGTGTCCTCGAGATGCTCTCTGGCCATGCCCAGTACAACTCTTTTAGTTTTTTTTTAACTTTTAATAGTTTGTAACTAAATGTATTTAGTTGTACACAGTTATACAGTTGGGCAGGCGCAGCAACACAGGCACAGCAAGAACCATTGTGCTTTTAGTTTTTTTTTCATGCCAATTTAGTATTACATGGTATGTGTATGTAAAACATCATGCAATCAGTTGCAGGCAAGATCAGTTGCACGACGCGACACGGCGTATGTGTGTATGTTTTGTGGGTTGTATAATATCACGAACTTATCTGGCATTGTTGCACCTGCAACTGTCACGACTCAGCTAAACAAAAAAAACGTTATTTAGTTAAAAAAAAAACCTTCAAAAAGCTCTACAAACCAAACGCAACCCCGTTTTTGAGAGAGACGCCAGAGAGAGACGCGGAAGGGCACTCGCACCCGCCGAAAAAAATCGTTTCGATGCATGATGTACGACGACATATCGCAGGAACTGTGAATCAAATGGTTAATTATATATTATTTTTTGGATATAACAAATAAAATATTGACCAATGCAGCAATGATTGCCCAACTGCTACATAAAACTACCAAATATTGGTTAAAATCCATTAAAAAAAAAATGGGTAATATAATATAATTTATCATATACCCAGAAAAAGGGTAAATGATGAAACATGACAAACAAACATTACCCAATATCAGAGCAATCAACTGAGTTGGGGAAAAAAAAAAAAAAAAAAATGGGCAAATGATGAGTTTTAAGCTAACGTTGTAAAAAAATTGGGTAAATGTTTGCCCATTATTTTTACAGTGTACGTGGTTTTTTCATGATATTCATTTCTTCGGCGTACTACCGCATGTGGTTTCCAATATCAGCCATGCAGATGTTTACATTTTTGAATATGGGCGGCATCTTGGAAAAATAATCTCTACTTTCGGGCGGTACCCGAAGGTCGCATTCTACCAAACCAAATAAGGACCCGTCCCTGACCCCCTTTAACATCTGTTCCATGGTCATTTTCCACACAAAAAGTCATTAAAATGTGGAAGTCTCACGAACTTCAAGAATTGTTTCAAGTCTGTATCATTTTTCTAGGTGTCTTCCCACTCGCATTCCCACATTTCGACAAGGACTGTGCAAAAACCACACGGTACCACTCAACAAAGAAAACCACCCATGCGCGACTCCTGCCTACCTTGACGTAGGGTGACCGTGCAAAAATCAACAAAGATCCTGACCTGTATTTTTACGGGTTAGCCTGATGAATAGGCAACCGATCCGGATGGCCGAGCAACCAACCCGTAGCTTGACGCAGCAAATAACCCATTCAAACTCGAGTGACAAACAACCTTGCTAGGGCGGGCTGTATTTTAATGGGTTAGCCATAGGGTATGTGTATTTTAGCGGATTAACCATAGGGTAGGTTGCAATCACCTTACTATATATATAAAATACCTAAAGACTATTATGGTTTCTTATTTCATATCTAAAATTAAATTAAAATACAGCACAACTACACCAACATAACGTAACACTTTTCTATCCACCCTTATTTCTTCTGCCTCGACGTCTTGTCAGACGTCGTGGAATCAGGCGCTTTGTTTTCACTTCGTGAAAATACAAACGAGACGTAAACGTCTCGTCTGTGCGGCGTGGTATGTTCTCCGGCGCTCCGTGATTTTAAAAAATCACTAACGCACCTCCATCCTGAGTTCAAACATTATCCGGTTTGAACTCAGCTTCACTGCCGTGAGCCAGTTCCCTCGGGCGTCTTTCAGACACCACCCAACATGATGCCATGCATCATGTTCGGCCCACGTATCGGCCCTTAGGGCCTCACGAACACTGCCGTGAGGCCGAACGCTCCCCACTGCGTGGCTCGCCTACGGCCCTTCGGACCTCCCCAACACTGCCCCGAACCGAGATTCACCACTCCGTGGTGAACCCACGCATCACTATACGCACCTACAACACGCATCCGAAACGCGCATACGACTGCGCGCCATTAACCACGCGTGCCCTCGCGTGGTTAACCAACACAAAACGGGGCGTGTCATCCTCACTCTATACTACTCCGGTGTCCCAGGGAAATCTGTCCCCCGGAGATCCTGTCCCCATACGGGACGGGAAATTAACATGGGCTGGAGGAGGATGATTCAAAAGAGGGCGCTATCAAAAGAAGTTTGTGCACAGTTTGCCGTATGGGGGGACAGAATCTTCGGGTGACAGAATCTCCTGCCACACCGGCCTTGTGATGTAAGGCGATTTTTAAAATAAAAAAAATTAACAATTAAAAATAGTAATGTATTATAAGTTTGCGGTTGTCGTTTCATAGCTCACAGGTATGAATGGCTATGTTGGTTATAAGCGGCTAGTGGATGCTATGTGTCACTACGTTCCATGTAAATCCCACAACATTCTAGATCTTGCCTCCGGAACAGGATACGTTGGAAAAGAGGTAATTAAAGTTTTCTGTAAATAATGTTGTCGAGGCACGGGAAGGATCCCGTTGTGGCAGGAGATTCTGTCCCCCCAGAGATTCTGTGTCGCCCAGCCATACGGCGAACTGTGTTCTAAATTTCGTCTTGATAGCGCCCTCTTTGAATCAACCTCCTCCAGCCCGTGTTAATTTCTCTTCTGGGGGACAGAATCTCCGGGGACAGATTTCCCTATGACACCAGCCCTCTAAATAAAAGGAAGCTTTAGCATTCCTTGAAGGCCTACTATACAGCAAAATCCACAGGATGACGTCTTGCACTTGAACTGATTTTAATCATCCAATCACAGCACACACTATAGACAACACCCCCCCCCCATTCACTATTGTGAACTTAGGGCAAAATTAAGGTTAACACGAGGCTGCCTCCATACTATCCCGAACATCTGACGTCACACTTGTGGAAAGCTTACGTCACTGCCAGTTTATCCAATGAAATCCTTGTATCCAATGAAATCATTGGGTCTGTATAACCAGTACCTATCCTCCTTGCGGATAAAGACAGGGGACCAGTCTAACTCCATACAAGTTTACACAATTATACCCGATACTCAAGCCCTCAAAATTACAATATTTCTCTGATATAAAGATGAAAATAGAGAGAATTGCCCAAAGAAAGTAAATGTGCTCTCTTTCCTACTCAAAGCTAAGATGGAAAAGAGTGCTAGTCCAAAGGTAGCTGATCAAAATTTAACTTGTTATTGTAAATATGCTAATTAAAAGTTTTCATGAATATTGAGGGCGCACTTGGTCTCCAGATACAAGTTCCCTACTTTACGAACACCACCACAGTGGTCCAAAAACAAATCACACCGCAGCGAGGGGTTTTGTACTGTAATACTGCCAATTCCTGTCTCTAGATGAGACTACAAACATTTATGCCTATAAAGGGTTAGGGTTAGGGTGAGGGTTAGGGTTTAGGGTTAGACGTAGTCTCCTATCTCAAGACGGAATTGACAGTGTTACAGTACAAAACCCCTCGCTGCGGTGTAAAAACAAAATACGCGACCTGGAAAATGGTTGCCTTCTGATTGGGTGCTGTGGGCTGTAAAAAGCGTTTGTTCTGAAATGAATTTGGTGGGAAAGATGTTTTAAAAGTAGAATATTATGATCCACACAAATATGCCTAGAAAATGTAAAGTAGATGTACACATGGTGTTACCGCAAACTGAATATAAATTGAGTGTTTTTTTGTTAACAACTAAGCTAACCAGCACTGATGATGATAATAATAATAATAATAATAATAATAATAATAATACTAATATCTTATATAGGGCTTTATCAAACCCGATGGGCGTATCAAAAAGCAAGGTATGCGGAGCTACATTTTTCAAGTATGAGACCTTTTCCTTGTAGCACCATGTAATGGTTTACAAGGTGCTGTGGCGCAATATGCTGCCGATCAAACCAGGAACACCGGGGGCGAACTCCTTCTCTTTTCGTTAAGTGCACTGGGTTCTTTTACGTGCATTACACAATACACGGGACCTACGGCTTTACATCCCATCCGAAGGACGCAGCAATAATGGTTATTAAGTGTCTGAAACACCAGAGCTTGAGTAGTGTACGAATTATTCATTTGATTTGTTGAGTTGTATATAACACAAGTGTACAATTTCTTGAATTTGTTGAAAGTGACAATACCTTCTTCACGGTTTTGATTGAACAGTTAAAGATGCGGGCTATACCAACATCGACGCTTTTGATCCGTCGCAGAAGTCGCTTGACGTAAGTCGAGACCTCGGCGCATACACCGAATATATATGTGACACGTTGAAAGCTGATCACCAGACTAAGATCCCAGACGGTAATTATAGTTCTAGTTCTACAGCCGCAACCTACATTAAACTGAAAACAAATTGAAGAAACAGACTATGATATTCTTCCGTACTATAAAATGGTTATAAATTGATTTACCTAAACAGATCACTATGACGCCGTTGTAATAGCGGGGGCATTCGGGATGCCTGGTCACATCGACGAGTCTTGCTTTCCAGAAATCATCCGAATTATCAAACCAGGTATGAAAAACTCCCACTTTAATAAGATTTGGTGTAAAATTTAGGACTGTTGATCTTACAAACCATCTTTTGTGATTTTTCTTTCTTATGAAATGTATGCTGTACCGAATTAGAAACACATGGATGCATTAATTATTTTATGTCATTGGACTGAAGAAATTCAAGCGAGACACCATCAAGATATGTTGAAAAAAGCAACAGTTGGTAGAGTGCGGGCACATTAAACCGGAGGTCGTTGGTTCAAATCCCGCTCTAGTCAATTTTTCTTTGTTCAACCCAAAATCATTTAAAAAATTGACCCAGTCAGTTTCCCTTGTGGTTTATTATTTGAAAAAAGCAACAGAAACTAAAATTGTGTGTTAAAGGGACACGTTGCCTTCGGATTGGGCACTTTAGGCTATAAAAAGCATTTGTTATGAAATGAATATGGTTAGAAAGATGTTTTAAAAGTAGAATATAATGATCCACACAAATATGCCTCGAAATTGTGAATCATTATAATTATTGTACTTTTACATCTTTCCAACCTTATTCATTTTTATAACAAACCTTTTATAGCCCAAAGCGCCCAATCCAAAGACAATGTGTCCCTTGTATGGAATCGTCTCCTTAATGATAACAGCAGTTTAGGTGAGATTTACCCCTATACGAAAAATGCACCTTGAGGTTTACCAATTTTGCATCGCCAAGGTTTGTTAGTTATATGACATGATAATGACATTACGGTTTATGGTTGCGATGAAAAGGAAGTTGAGCATGTCGTGCATGTACTTAAAAACAAAATAATAATTTTGCGAAACAGCCTACAAGTTTAAAATGCACTTCTTGTCTTAAAGGTATCGTACACGTTTGGTAATGACTCAAAACAAATATTAGCATAACAATTTACTTGGTAACAACACTGTTACATGAGTTTGTACATCATGTGTACACGGTTGTGGGTGAAATAACAATATGTACTTACATGTACTAGGTGTTTGGACAAATGCGGTTGATTGTAATTACGCTTATTAGCATAATTAATATTTACATTTACGGAAAGTCCGTAAAATTACGGCGAAAATACAAAATATTTCACTTTACGGAGTCCCGTAAATTTACGGACATTTTTAACAGTGAAGCAACAGAGAGCTGTTGATAGTATAAAACATTGTGAGAAACGACTCCCTCTGAAGTAACGTATTTTTTGAGAAAGAGGTAATTTCTCACTAAAATAATAAAAGACTTCTTGCAAGAAGCCTTTTATTCCTATCTGAAAGCACACAAATTTGTACAACAAGTGTGTTTTTTCTTTCATCATCTTCTTGCAACTTCGATGACCAATTGAGCCCAAATTTTCACAGGCTTGGTATTGTATGCATAAATATGTTGGGATACACCAAGTGAGAACACTGGTCTTTGATGCACTTCTTCTCTTAATAGAAATATCAGCAATGGACCAAAGTAGTAGACGCTGATCACGTGAACCTTCCATCAAAAGTGGATTACAGAATGTTATTATTATTATATGTTTTCAAACTCATTTTAAGTTTGCTTGATTGTTTCATCTTAAGGGGGATACTTCTTGTTCACAATCAGTGACAAAGTACTACAGGAATTCAAATGGGACAACAAGTTGGATGGCGCAATTGAGGCTGTGACCAAGACGGGTGTATGGGAGCTAGTGGAGACTCGCTACGAAGACCACATCGCTTATAAGGAGTATGCAAAGATACCTGTCCTTAAGATTCTTAAACACTAAAACGAGTATTTGTTGTCGTTGCCTTTGAGATAAAAGGGAGCAATAAAATTGTGGTTTGTATTAGTAATAATATTAATTACTCTTATAAAGTGCAATTACAAAGCAGGATCGTTACGCTTTGAACATTATTATCACTGGACCATTTATTACATTCCATAAACATCTACTTGAGAGAAATTTGTTTAACGAGAATGCTATTTAAACTTGTTTATAATGTGTTTGTTTATCATTTAAATGTAGTTTTGATATTTATACACTTCTGAATTTTACGTAATTATCGATCGAACAGTGCCCAACGTCAGGGTTTTGAAAAACTAGAACATCTTCTTCCGTTGACGTCGTGCGTCAAAAATGACAACACTTTGTGGGATGTTGCTTTGTTATAACTCCATGCTGCA
Source organism: Plazaster borealis (assembly GCA_021014325.1). Taxonomy (NCBI): domain Eukaryota; kingdom Metazoa; phylum Echinodermata; class Asteroidea; order Forcipulatida; family Labidiasteridae; genus Plazaster; species Plazaster borealis. Next base: position 3,049,822 of record CM037469.1, read on the forward strand.
ACAAAAAAGCGGCTATACAAAACGGAGCTCCCACATATGACGTAACAAATATGAGTGATGACGTAACAGGGCTTCTCGTGAATCTTTCTGAAAAGCACCGGATAATTGGTATATAAAATGATTGTTTTTTTACACAATTTAAATCTGTTTAGTCTCATGTGAACTCAATTTCCTTATTGATTGAAAATATTTTAAGTGAATTTCAGCAAAGATCACTTGTTGCCGTTTTCGTTCAAGTAGGTCTTTAAAGGCACTGTATACACGTTTGGTAATTACTCAAAATATAAAATTAGCATAAAAACTGACTTGACTTGGTAACGAGCAACAGAGAGCTGTTGATAGTATAAAACATTGTGAGAAACGATGCCGTCAGTGTCGTCTAGCAAAGCAATCCCATTTTGGGGGGATTTATCAATTACGCCTGTTATATGTATTGACGTATTTATCAATAAGCCTGTTGTATTGATTGGATATGCCTGTAGTGATTGGTGTAGTTATCAATAAACCTGAAGTAATTGGTATATTTTTCAATAAGCCTGTTATATTGATTGGTGTATGATTTATCAATAAGCCTGTTATATTGATTGGTGTATTTATCAATAAGCCAGTAGTAATATCAATAAGCCTGTTATATTGATTGGTGTATGATTTATCATTAAGCCTGTTGTATTGATTGGTGTATGGTTTATCAGTAAGCCTGTTATATTGATTGGTGTATTTATCAATAAGCCTGTAGTAATATCAATAAGCCTGTTATATTGATTGGTGTGTGATTTATCAATAAGCCTGTTGTATTGATTGGTGTATGATTTATCAATAAGCCTGTTGTATTGACTGGTGTATGGTTTATCAATAAGCCTGTGATTGGTGTATTATCAATAATCCCTGTAGTGATTGGTATATTATTTATCAATAAACCTGTAATGATTGGTTTATTTATCAATAAGCCTCTTGTGATTGGCATTGAACTTAATTTTCATGAAACCATGCACGCATAAAATTATTTGGAATACAATCTGGTAAGGTTTGCGGTATCCATTGTAATAATCTCTCTACGATGTGTGATCATGATGGTTCTCACGTTCACCAACTCGACGTTTCGATCAGGGTGCTCTGACCATCTTCAGGAGAAAGTTTCAAAATAAAATACGTGTACACAATGGCCATCGCATATTAAAGGCACTGACACGTTTGGTGTATTACTCGAAATATTTATTAGCATAAAAACTTACTTGGTAACGAGCAACGGAGAGCTGTTGATAGTATAAAACATTGTGAGAAAAGGCTCTCTCTGAAGTAACGTAGTTTTTGAGAAAGAGGTAATTTCTCACTAAAATATTTGAATCTGAAAAAGACTTCAGGCCTGCTTCTCGGGCATCTGAAAGGATCGAGGGGAAGGAGAAAATAAAGGGGAAGTAAAAAACGACAACGACAAAGAAGAGACATGCAAAGTTGTTTTTAAAAAGGAATGAAATTAACTGATTAATTAAATAATTAATAAGATATACAATATAATGTGAAGCGGAGTCACATGGGTGGGGGTGGGGGGGGGGGGCAACAATCAAGGGCCCATGCTGACACACGAGCAACTTTTCAGCTCATTGGAGGAGAGGGACTTGTTTTACGAACAAACAAACACGTGGCGCGAAAAAGGAAAAATGACGGGATTTTTCGTCTCTCGGGACTTTGACAGACAGATGAAGTGAAGGTGAATTTAATGAAAGTGTTTGTTCTAATCTGCTTATTACTAATCATACTGAGGATTTAAGTATTAAGGGTAAATTTGGTTTTCCAAATATTGCTGTGAAACTAGTTCTTTTGAAACATCGGGGTGTGAACATTCTCGGTCATGTTGGTTGCGGAACTTGTTAATAATTTATATGCACACGTTTATCATGAGAAGTGCGTTTAATTCCGACATCTTTTAAATCTACGTACAGTTTGTGTTATGCAGCCTGATATTTTAAGAAAGCACATTGAAAGTAGACACAAAAGTAAGTCGACACAAAAGTAAGTCGGGCAAGATGGTTACGATCATAGGTTTTATCAACATTTGCTGGAAATTTAAAAACTGGTTGTCCAATTTGTTCACTTATTTTACTCAAGCCCTACATTACATTTACATGTAAAACAGGGTGTCCAAATTTAAAACAGGGTGTCCAAAGGACACCCCAGACACCCCTCTGGCTATATATGGTCGTATCCCCTAATTGCCAAGACACTGGTGTTTTAGCCCCATTAATAGTGCCAAATCTCTGGACCTCCTCCGATCCTTGGCCCTACGCCCACGCCACTTTCGAAAAAGAGCTTGTAATTTATGAAGAAAATCGGCGGCATTACTGACAACTCGCCAATAGCGCGCGCCACGAACACCTGATTTTAGCCCACGAACCGTTCCCCAAGCGCTATTGGCGAGTTGAATGAGCGGGTCGTCGGCCGCGCTGTGCGTGAAAGGTAAACGAGAAACGTCTTGCACAAAGACCATAGCGCATTAGCAAAATCGCGGATGCCGGGCAGTCAAACCGTGTCAGTAACGCCGCCGATTTTCTTCATAAATTACACCAAAACGAGCAAGCTCTTTTTCGAATTAATGTGCTGTCCACAAATGAGCGACAATAAGTGACAACCTGGGAAAAAAATCTCGGCATAAAAACGTGAGTTTCTTTTCGAAAACAAATGTCACCTCCTGGAGGTACGTGGGCGTAGGGCCAAGGATCGGAGGAAGTCCAGAGAATTGGCACTATTGGGCTAGTGTTGTTTATATTGTCAACTCTTTATTTATAAACTTTGCCTAGGCTAATGCTTTAATGGTCTGCTTTTTTCCTGTGTTTAATTTTGTATTTCTTTACTACATGATGTATTGTAATTCTGGATTTTTTAAGGTTAGGCCCAACTTTCCATTTTAATTATTGTACAAGTACAAAGTCTGTAGCGCAATGAGCACTTTTGAGGATTTGTCCGCTTTATAAGTTTTCATTATGTTATATTTCATGTTTATTTATGTAAACTCAGTCAGTCTACACCATCTTTACAAAGTGAAACTTTCCTTTGCAGTTGACCTCGGCTCAAACATCTGTTTCAAAAGAGAGCAAGATGGCCTCTGGCTCTGTGAATCCTGCCAACAACCCATCAGCACTGTTACTTCAGCTGGTCAGACATATGTTGGGAAAAGCAAAAGGTAAAATAGGATTAGCAACGGTGCGGCAGCATTCTCCCTTATATGATAAGCGTACGATCTTGTTTTCTTCGCATACACGTTTAAGAAAATGTACATGGATCCAAAGATTTCAATTAAAGGTATCATACACGTTTGGTAATGACTCAAAACAAATATTAGCATAAAAACTTACTTGGTAACAAGCAACGGAGAGCTGTTGATAGTATAAAACATTGTAGGAAACGACTCCCTCTGAAGTAACGTAGTTTTTGAGAAAGAGGTAATTTCTCACTAAAGTAATAAAAACTTCTTATCTGAAAGCACACAAATTTGTACAACAAAGGTGTTTTTTCTTTCATCATTTTCTTGCAACTTCGATGACCAATTGAGCCCAAATTTTCACAGGCTTGTTATTTTATGCATATGTTGGGATACACCAAGTGAGAACACTGGTCTTTGACAATTACCAAACGTGTTCAGTGCCTTTAAGCCCCCTCCAATAACAGTATGGTACTCTTTTTAAACAGTGGTCCGCTTGCGAATTACTAGTTAAAACACTAGGATCAGTCACAATTATCACCAAGTGGTCCGGCTGGCAAGTTCAGTGTAGAAAAGCATTCCTAAAAAGCCCCATTATGAACCATGGACTAGTAAAAAAAGCTGGTGGACTAGTGATAAGACAAGCTAACTGGTCCTGCTGGCTAGCCACTGAAAAGTTAAAGGCAAACCCTTCGGTGGTGTAACCAGATTATGGTTAAACCCCACCTCCCTTCCCCAAGGATCCGCCCCCCCCCCTGAATAACCGCTCCAGATTTTCGGCAATATCTCAAAAACGCTATCACCTTTTGAAATGAAATTTTCACAGGTTAGTTTGATGGTATATTATCTACAACTATATAGGATTGAAACAAACAGTGGGTTCCAATTACCAAATGTATACAATCCCTTTAATAAAGGGATCACCTTTTGGTTTATTACTTGACTAATGTTTTTTGTTACCCTTTGACTCAAACTCTTTATGAAGTTAAACTGTCTTCAGGGCGTCTTTAATAATTTGGTGATTATTGTCCTTTGTATTTCAGATGATGATGTCAGTTCGCAGTACCAGTATGCCCTCAGGGTCATCAGTAGGTAAGGCACTGATTTCTCAACAGGGTTCTCCCTAGACTGGTCCTCTGTCTTTATCAGCAAGGATAAAGACAGGTACTGGTCTTACAGGCCCAATGATTTCATTGGATACAAGGATTTCATTGGATAAACGGGCAGTGACGTAAGCTTTCCATATCTGTGTTATGATTGGTCCGCTCCAAAGTGACTTGTTTGTCAGCTCGACCATACAGCATGAACTTTTCGATTGTCTGCTGCTGCGCGCGTGTACATAATGTTTGTATGTACTGTTGTTTAGACGCAACGTAATCTGTGTACACGTGTGTGTGACTACGAATCTCCGCTGTGTGAATGGGTCCTGCCAGTTGCTCGAGGCCGGTACCGTATCTGGCGTTATTCACGAGCCTCGAAGTGTGACGTCAGATGTTGATAATAATACGCAGTTCTTATAGAGCAGTTTATACTCCCGATGGGTGTCTCAAAGCGCTCAGTATTTATCCCACAAGGCAAGTGGAGTTATGTGTTGAAGTATGAGACATATTCCTTTGCATAGCACTGTGTAATGCTTTACAAGGTGCTGTGGCACAATATGCAGCCAATCAAACCAGGAACACCGGGGCGAACCCCTTCTCTTTACGATAAGTGCACTGGGTTCTTTTACCTGCATTACACAACACACGGGACCTACGGCTTAACGTCCCCTCCGAAGGACGAAGCATGTGGTTAAGTGTCTTGGTTAAGGACACAAGTGTCACAACTGGGATTCGAACCCACACTCTGCTGTTCAAACTAGGTTCTCCCCGAATCCTCGAATCTGGGGTAAAATTCCACAAGACCGCAGGGCTTGTAGCTCAAAATGTTTACTGGACCAGAATTTGTTTTACAAGACCAGAATTTAAATGAGAAAGAACTTTCTACAAAGTTTATGTAAACTGTTTTTATTTGAACAAGCACTAGAGAAGATTTCTTTATACTTTGATACTCAACAGAATTGCATGATACATTGTACCGGTACCAGATTCAAAGTCAACAGTTGAACATCATTTTGTTTTTTTATAACAGTTAGGTATTATTATTTAATTGACAAAAAAAAACACCACAAGACCATCGGGCTTGTCAAGTCGTGAGTTTACTGGCCCAACGCTAAAATCACTGGCCTCGGGCTTGTGGTCCAGTGTAAAATTTGAGCCCTGTCCCCATGCACAACCTAGCATACTGGGTCGATACGTGCAAATTAAGTGCCAATACAAGCAAATTGCGGCCGATATGCCAACAACACAAAGAAGTTATTTTTATTTGTTTTTTACTTCAGATCAAATTCACAAAAATCATTAAGATTAAACCATTTAGAATGCTCCAAATAGCACAGTAGGGCTTTAAAACTAAAGATAGACACCAAGTAGAAAGCAGTTCAACAAATATTGTTGTCTTAAAGTTACGGTAACATATTAGTTTTTGTCAACATTATGCTTATTTATAGGCAAAATTATAAAGAAAGATACATTAAAAGTCACCTGTGAAAGTGTCAGCTGAATACAGTGTCCATTTGCTGAGAAAACAGCAAAAAACTGTTACGGTATTTTCACAAGAACATCGAATGCATCCACGTTTAGCAAGGTGACAACGATGCAACCGCATCTCTGGCAGCAGCATTCGCAATTGGACACCAACCCTCAGAATTCTCAGAAACGATTCATACATGAACAGTTTCTCAGATTCAAATGTTTTAGGGTAAATAATTTCCAAAACGTAGTACTTCGACGGGAAATTCTTCTCAAAAGAGTTTATACTATCAACAGCTGCGGTACTTCTCACCGAGTAAGTTGTCATGGTTATTAACTTTTGGAGTATTTAACAATCTATGACCCTACCTTTAATTGATGACCAAAAGTAGTTTTTTTCCAGGTGAGGTATGCCATTTACTAACAACCATGACATCGGAATCTCTCTTCAATCTTTCTGCTCATAGTGTTAGCCAGAGGGGTGTCTGGGTGTCTTTTAGACACCCTATGTTAAATTTGGACACCCTGTTTTATCTGTCATTTACATGTAGATGTATTGTAAGTGAACAATTTGGACGACACCCAGTTTTTGAATTTCCAGCATTTCCATGGACTCCCTTTTACCAAATCCTGGCTAAAACCTTGTTTCTGCTCTTCCGTTTCTAGCAATTTCACACCATCCATTGAAGGTGATGAGTTTCAGGTATCCCAACGCATCCAACGAAAATGTGAGTAAACTGCTTCAGAATTGCAAAACTTGTACTTTAGATACATTTTCGGGAATCTAGGTTTACCAATAACGTTTTTTTAAAGGAAACATATACCTTTGGTTTTTAGACCGTTTGATTGTTTTTATCCTATATAAATTTAGATGTATACAACTAACCTGTGAAAATTTCATTTCAAAAGGTGGTAGCTTTTTTGAGATATTGCCGAAAATCCAGAGCGGTTTATGTCCACGCAGGAAGAATAATCCGTAATTGGAATGCACAATCTGAGAGACGTATCTGACAGTAACGTTCCTCAGATTCTATATCTTTTTCCATAACCAAATTACTTTGAAGTGAAATGATTCCCAGAATGCTTTATACTACCGAAATCTGCTGTACTTCTAACCAAGTAACATTTTATTGCCATTAATTTAAAGAGTGATTACCAAACGTACACAGACCCTTTAACATGGGAAGGAAACAAACTTTATTGTTCAAGCACAAGCGAGACAAGTGTTTAGAGGTTCATGGGATCAAATTTTTACTTATGTCCAGTCCAGAGCAGGGCTCGAAATTAACACTGGACCGCAGGCCCGAGGCCAGTGATTTTAGCCGTGGGCCAGTAAACTCATGACTGGACAAGTCCGGCGGTCTGGTGTTTTTCAATTGATTAAAAGTACCTGACTGTGTAATAATATCCTTAAATATCTTTCAATTGTGTTGAGTATTGAAGCATGACAAAAATTAATGAGATGTTTTCTTAGTGCTTGTTCAAATAAAAACAGTTAACATATTAACAAGTACATTTTGAACTGTGTAGAAAGTTCTGTCATTACATTCTGGTCTTGTAAAATATAAGCTGGTCCAGTAAATACTGTAACCTACAAGCCCTATGGCCTTGTGGATTTTCCCCCCATAATTTGAGCCCTGAGAGCCATATATTGGAAGAGTTATGACATAGAGGGACCAGTTTTCTTCAGTCACGTGGTTGCTGGACGCCATTGTGGTCCAAATGCAGCACAACCAAATGTGCAGTCTAGTCTGGCATCCTGTGTAGCACAACCCAATGTTGAGACTATTCTGGGACCCTGCAAGGTTTTTTTAAACAAAAAAATGGCTTCTAATCGCAAGTTGTTGTCTCCATATACACACATATTCGTCTCTGGTCTTGATTGGTGGCGCTAGTTTTTATTGTGTTAGTCGCCTGTAGAGGGCGCAAAAGCGACTTGTTCAAAACTAGCGTCTTGACAAATTTGGCACAGGACCCCCCGGCAAAATACAGGCAGATCAAATTGAGGCTCACCTGCATGTTGATGCATTCCAGGGCTCGAATTTGGGGAAAAAAATCCACAAGACCGCAGGGCTTGTTGCTCAAAATGTTTACTGGACCAGAAATGTTTGTACAAGACCAGAATCAAAATGAGAAGAAAAAAACCTTCCTGAGTCTTGACAGTATGCATTTAATTGCACTAAGACATCTGTAAGAGAAGATTTACCTAGACCATTCAAAACCATTCAAAATTCCAACTGTCACATTTTCCCATTGCTATTGTACACACTTGGCATTACCATTTGAACAGTGTTGATGGTGAGCTGTACGACCACTCAAAACCATTTAAGTGGTTTTGAATGGTGCGTACACTACACCTGTGTGTGTTAATTAACATAGCCGAATGGCTTCAGATGGTGCATAAACTGATTCACCACTGAAAAGCTAACTAATAGGACTTTGTATTAGCTGCACCACCATTCAAAACCATTTGGGGAATCAACCATATGCACAGTCATCACACCATTCAAAACCACAAAAGTGAATGGTTTTGAATGGTGATCAACTTGTTCGAAAAAGGCACCAATAGTAGGAGGGTTGTAAACTTCATTACTCAATAGAATTGAAAGGTATTTAATCAACATTTGAACATGATTTGTTTCTGTTCAAGATATTGCACACTGAGGTATTGTTAATCAATTGAAAAACACAAAACCAACGGACTTGTCCATTCATAAGTTTACTGGCCCGACACTAAAACCACTGGCCGCGGGCCTGCAGTCCAGTGTAAGATTCGAGCCCTGCATTCGGCAACAGAGTACGTGTCTGGTACCTAGACACCATGTGTTTTTGTGGTTTTGTCCTGTAGTGGCTCGAGAAGGGAGGGAGGTCGACGCAGCCAGATTTTCAGAGCTCTACAGGAAGTTGCAGTCCCAGGTGAGTAAAGGACCTTGTCACAATCAGTCCAGGACAACCAGTGGATAAGTACCGTCCAGGACAAGGGTTTTTACCCGCGTTAATTCACCTTGTTCACAGTGCCTGGGGTTACATTTGTTTACAAACCGCAGAGACTTAGATGGCTATGTACCGGAAAACAAGCAGGGGGTCTCTACATGGCTCACTAAAAAAATCACACTGAACATATCGTAGTTAAATACAATGACCTCCAAACCTTCCAGGCTCCAAAACCACATGTTTGCTACTTCACACAGCTTTTCCCACGCAGGCCCATCTCTCTGGAACAATCTTCCTCTTCTTCTTCGCCATGCTTCCTCTGCTAGTTCTTTCAAACAATTACTAAAGACATATCTGTTCACTTTGTAATTCTGTTTCATTGAACTGAAAGTCGCCCCTTACCCTGTTTGTTTAACTTAAAGTCAGCCTACACGTACGTTAATCATTATGCTATGTTGTATATATATTATATTTTGTATTGTTTGTGCAGCGCCATGAGCGTCATGCCTGACGGACCTGTGCGCTCTATAAGAAGCCACTATTATTATTTTATTATTATATTACATTTAGTATCAGCCAGTCAAACCGCAGAGCACTCAGCGGGGTGCATTGACATAGGGCATGTCTTTAGTGTATCTGAGAACTGTGTGCCTTTCAGCGAATAAAACCATGTCTCTCATAGAAATACAGTCCGACAGAAAACCAACAAAAACTTGATATCGGAGAATTGTTATCCGACTACCTGTCTTGGATTAATTTTGACAAGACCCCTAAACAATCTATGACTAGAAATCCCTCCCATGTAAATCCATTCTCGTAAATCCATTCTCGTTTTGGTGTCTGCTTCTTTGAGTAGCCCCCTGGCCTTTAGTTCAGCAACTTACATTTTTTTGAAAACCTATTGAATAATGGCCCATATGCATGTCCTAATGCGCATGATCGGCGCGTAAAGGATTCTGGGTGCAAATCCAAGTCCCAGCATCACTGGCAACCATCTTGACGCGCTGATTTTGAAGCAATGCAGTACACAAACCCGGCATAGTTACATGTAAACTACGGCATGGTGTCCATCTTGGCAGCTTGATCTATTTTGTAAACTTGAGTGCATTTTTCGCGGTCGTAACCAATAACTGTTTTTGTTGACTTGGCCATTGGTTAATCACTGGTCAGTCACCGAAACAGTTATTGGTAACAGCCGCGAAAGCGCATCCCTGTACTCAGTTTCCCCGGATGCATTGCGGTGTATTTTAAAGATGGTGCTTGTGCATATGGGGTTGTGTATATGGGCTGTTCTTTCCCTCTATTTTGCTTCTGTCAGAGATGAGATATAACCTGTTTTCTTCTTGGACATTGTCTGGAGTGATTGCTTGTAACTTGCCTCATGTGACATTGGCCTAAGGGTGTGGATGTTTTTTATTTAACAGAACATACTGAAGAACCGATGGGCGACAATGTATCTCCTGATGTCCCTTAGTGAGGACCGAAGATCAACAAAAAGCAGAGTAAGTTAACATTTTGTTTCACTAATTTAGGGTTGAACAAAGCAAAATTGACTAGAGCCTGTTACCTCCACATTTAATGTGCCGGTGTGGCAGGAGATTCTGTCCCCCCGGAGATTCTGTGTGTCCCCCCCCATACGGCGAACTGTGTACAAACGTCTTCTGATAGCGCCCTCTTTTGAGTCATCCTCCTTCAGCCCATGTTAATTTCCCGTATGGGGACAGAATCTCCGGGGGACAGATTTCCCTATGACACCGACGCTCTACCAACTGAGCCTATCTAGCCCTAAGGTTGGTACTCTCCCTATTTTGTCAATATCTTTGCTCGGGGGTGCCAAATTTCTGCCCGTTAGGGTTAATGAACATGTGCTATATATTCCATTTTGGCGTGTCGTGGCCCGAGTGGTTTAGTGCATCGGACTCAAGTTCAAGTTGCCGAGTCATCAGGGTGTGGGTTTGAATCCTGGTCATGACACATGTGTCCTTGAGCAAGACACTTCACTACAATTGCTTGTCTTCACCCAGGGGTATAAATGGGTACCTGTGAGGGCAGAGTTTGGTCTGGTTGCCGAGTCGACGGGGTGTGGGTTCAGGTCCTGGGTCTAATTTCATAAAGCTGTTTAGCAGAAAATTCTGCTAGCAGATTTCTTTGCTAAGCAATAAATGAGTGGGGTACCAGTCACATCAATGGTAACCGTATGGTATTCTGGCTGGTAACCTATGTCCCTAAGCAAGAGTTTTCTGTGCTTAGCAAGTTTTTGTGCTTACATGCTTTAAGAAATTGGACCCTGGTCATGACACTTGTGTCCTGTAGCAAGACACTTAACTACAATTGCTTCTTTCACCCAGGGGTATAAATGAGTACCTGTGAGGGCAGAGATGGTTCTTGTGATTGATTTAGCTTAGTGAGCTACATTACTTGGCAGCACAGGCTGTATACCCCCCAGGGAGCTGAGATGGTTTAAGGAATGAAATAAATGGCCCAGTGACCAGGGGTAATAACGTTCGAAGTGCAATGATCACTCTTTGGAATTGCACTATATAAGAGTCAATATTATTATTATTATTATATTATTTGTCAGATGGCGGAAGGAGCTGCAATCTTTGGCCAGGGTTTGCCGCGCATGGCAACGTCGACGCCTTTCGGATCGCGACCTGGAAGTCATCAACCTACGCCCCGGGAAGCCACCTTCAGTATGATCAAAGAACAGTCACAAAGCAGCGGTATAGGTAAATTAATAATTATAAAAATATTGGCTTCTATATAGTGCTCAGATCCAACACTCGGGCACCAAGCTAAATCAATAATTCCACCAAGGCCCAATTTCATTTTGCTGTTAAGCGAAAACAAAATTGCTAAGCACGGAAAAATCTTGCTTTAGTACCTGAATACCTGGGCCCAATTTCATAGAGCCGCTTAAACACAAAAAGGAGCTAAGCACAACAAAATTATCCTTACCATAATAAGGTTACCAGCCAAAATACCATGTCACATGTACAAATTGTGACTGGTATCCTGCTCATTATTGCTAAGCAGGGATTTTTAAGCAATATTTTTTGCTTTAAAGCAGCTCTATGAAATTGGGCCCTGGTTCTCTGCTAAATTTTGCTTAAGGATTTCCTCTGGCACGTTCTAAGCCCAAAAGAACGACCCGCTGGCCCGCATCATTTTGCCACGGTATGGGAGCAATCCTGTATGAGTAAATACGCGCTTGAACATTCCAATTGAATGATCCGGCGGTCCAATGGAACGGTCCATCAGCCTGCGCTGGAATACTTAGGCCGATCCAATTAGAACATTCCTAACGTTTTGAATTTTAAGACGCTCCGTAACCAGCACAACAATTCCCTTAGCACCATCTTCTGAATTAGACCCAATTTTATAATCTGGGCCCAATTTCATAAAGCTGCACAGCAAATTTCTTTGCTAAGCAAGAAATGATTGGGATACCAGTCACAGCAATGGTAACTGTATGGTATTTTGGCTGGTAACCTCTTTTTCTTAAGCAAGAGTTTTCTGTGCTTAGCAAGTTTTTGTGCTTACATGCTTTATGATGGGCCCTGGGGCTGATTTCACAAAGAGACAAGACTAGTCTTATCTGAAGTTAGGACCAGTAACTGGTCTTAACTTAAGACTAGTCCTGTCTCTTAGCATTGTCTAGGACTAGTCCTAAAAGTTAGGAAGAGTTTTGTGAAATCGACCCCTGGACTGTTGGCTTCCGGATTGAAACTAAGAAATTTGTTGATTTTCACCAATCCTATCTTTTACCTTTAAACAGGAAGTACCTTCAGCAGCATATCAGCCCATGGACACACTGGAATATCCTCTAGGTAAGTCAGGGCTTGACTCTGTTGACGCATTTGCCACACGATATCATATTGCTGGCTGGCTGGCATTAATTTCATCTATTCAAAACCTTGGTGGATGATGTTAAATAGTAGGAGTGTTTACTGTACTGTGTAGATGCATTCACCACATTCTATCATATTGCTGGCTGGCATAGTTTATCTATTCAAAACCTCGGTGGATGATGTTGAATAGTAGGAGGGTTGACTATGTACTGTGTGGGCGCATTCACCGGATGACATCATATTTCATAGAGCTGCTTAAGCAGAAAAAGTAGCTAAGCACAACAAAATTATCCTTACCATAATACTGTGTTGACGCATTTGCCACATGATATCATATTGCTGGCTTTTTTTTTAATCTATTCAAAACCTTGGTGGATGATGTTGAATAGTAGGAGGGTTGACTATGTACTGTGTGGACGCATTCACCCCATGACATCATATTGCAGGCGGGCATAGTTTTATCGATTCAAAACCTCAGTGGATAATGTTGATTGGTCAGACAGTGGAAGGGTTAATCCTAAACTTAATCTCCAGTCATGTGATTTCTCAGTATTTTTTTCCTGATTTCAGGATTTTCTTTAAATCTCCTGAAGCCTTCAATTTTTTTTCAAAAGAAGTTAAGCAGTCACCAACTGGAGACAGAAATAGTCCACATTGTGTCCAAACCTGTAGTTTTGTATTTCTGGTGATGCACAGAGTCTGTAAACCTCCTGAATCAAAACATCTGGGAGGTTCTGAATCTGGAACAAGAGGTAAACTCAGCCCAGAAAGCCATACCAGGAATTTTAAAAACTCATTCCTGAATCTCATAACGAGTTTGATCTTTTGATATACTTGTTCATAGCAGTAACTTCAATACACCAGGTGATATGTACACACCAGCAGGTGATACACAGCCTGTCGGCACACGCCTTGCCCGGATGCTCATCGGGGACAGTACTAAGGGACAGACGTATGCGTCCAGTGCGGGGTACCAGCGCATGAGGGCCACCCCGGCTGTTACCTTCGCCAGGAATGACGGGGATACTGTCGATAACAGTGAGTATTAGGTCTTGCTAATATGGGTTTGCGGGTTGGCTCAGTGGTTTCTTCTCGGCCTTTCACCCCTGTGGACCACACTTGGAATATTGTCTCGTACCGGATCCACGCGTGGCTCCAGTATGGGTTATCAACGGATGAGGGCCACCCCGGCTGTTACCTTCGCCAGGAATGATGGGGATACCGTCGATAACAGTGAGTATTAGGTCTTGCTAATATGGGTTTGCGGGTTGGCTCAGTGGTTTCTTCTCGGCCTTTCACCCCTGTGGACCACACTTGGAATATTGTCTCGTACCGGATCCACGCGTGGCTCCAGTATGGGTTATCAACGGATGAGGGCCACCCCTGCTGTTACCTTCGCCAGGAATGACGGGGATACTGTCGATAACATGATTAGGGTCTTGCTGATCTGGGTATGCGAGGTTGCACTGCAGCGACCTTCTTGGAGGAAGTTACTGTCTGAAGTAGTGCACTTGGAACGTGTACGGCAGGAGGAGGAAAAGCGCAAACGGACCCTACGAAAAGAGCAAGAACCCAGCTCCATGGACACCTGGAGAAGATCCGAAGACTTTCCTGCCTTGTATGTGGCCGAGGATGTAGTTCAAGGATCGGACTTTTGAGCCACTTCAGAGTCCATAGGGACCCTAACTAAACTGAAGTCTACTTGTGATCGCTGATGACGATGCGGGTTGGCTCAGTGGTTTCCTTTCACCCCATATGGACCCCACCTAGTGGATTTTTTTGTCAGCAATCTCTCTCTCTCTCTTGAAAGTCTCCTATTCCGTTTGATTTCACAAGAAGGAGTAAATGTTTGTTTTCCCCTTTTGTATTTATAGCCGCTGCTGAAGTTCCTGAGGCCCACCTTGTAAGGGATCTGATCTATGTTTTCCAAGGAGTTGACGGTCAATATGTTAGACTCCATCGGGCAGAAGATGCATTCTGCATTGACCATCAGGTAAGTATTATACACACTTAATAGGGATTGTATACGTTTCGTAATTGGAACCCACTGTTTGCTTTAATCAAATATAGTTGTAGATATATACCATAAAACTAACCTGTGGAAATTTCATTTCAAAAGGTGGTAGCGTTTTTGAGATATTGCCGAAAACCTGGAGCGGTTATGTCAACGCAGGAATAATAATCTGCAATTGGAATACACAATCTGAGAATCATTACTGTCGGTAACGCTTCTCAGATTCAAATTTGGGGGATAAAAAGTGATATATTTTTCCATAACTGCAGTACTTCTAAATGAAAAGTTTCTCAAAATACATTATACTATCCAAAGCAGAGTCATTATCAAACGTATACAGACCCTTTAAAGGGGTTGTGTCGTCATGATCAAAGCAGGCCTGTCGCTGTGCATGGAATTAATAACTTGAAAAACTTATGAACTATAATTGATATTACTTGATATTAAAAATAAAATAAAATTCAAAAACTAACGTGCGACACTGAAACAAGAGTTTTATTACGTAAATTCTTTAAGGAAATATTATTTTATTTTTCTGAAATGTTTAGGTTGGTGTATCTAAACCCACGAGGGACCTCGTTCATAAACTGGCCGAGCTGGGATGGCTTTTCTTGAGGATAAGGAAGTACGTAGATTCCCGGAGCCAGGACAAGGCACTTGGCATCGTAGGTCAGGTAAGATACAACCTCGGCAGGGCTCAAATTTGAGGGAAAATCCCACAAGACAGCAGGGGTCGATTTCACAAAACTCTTCCTAACTTAGGACTAGTCCTAGGCAATGCTAAGAGATAGGACTAGTCTCAAGTTAAGACCAGTTACTGGTCCTAACTTCAGATAAGACTAGTCTTATCTCTTTGTGAAATCGGCCCCAGGGCTTGTATCTAAAAATATTTACTAGACCAGAATTTCGTGTACAAGACCAGAATTGAAATGAGAAGAAAAAATGCCTACACAGTTAAACAAAATGTTTGAATTTGAAAAAGCACGATTGGAGAACATTGATCTTATTTGTATTATGGGTAAGTATTTCTTCAACAACCAACAGAATCTTGTTTATCTGACTGAAAGTCAACGTTTGAACACAAACACAAGACCACCAGACTTGTCTAGTCATGAGTTTACTGGCCAGATATTAAAATCACTGGCCTCGGGCCGGCAGTCCAGTGTAAAATTTGAACCATGCTCAGACCAGCCAATCAGATTTATTGTATTTCAGGAAAAAGTTTTCCCAAAATACGGCAGTACGGGCATGAAATAAATATGGATTTCTGGGTAACAGTTAAACCCCCTTTCAGAGACCATAGCGGCCGCAACAGGGATGTATGAAAATGCCCATAGCTGCCTCAAACAGCCGCAAAGTTTGACCTACTTACAGTCAACTTAAAACGTCAGAAGTGAAGGTCGTGTCCTGAATTGACATTTTTTCAAATGTTTCCCATGTTAACATAGTGCAAAACCAATATTTTTGTTTTAATGCCATTTTGCAGACAGCTTTCACTGAAAAAAACTTAACAATGTTAGCCATGTCTGGGTGTATTGTAAGGATTATATGTTTGATTAATTGTTTTAATTTATTTTTTGGTGGGTGGGGGGGGGGCTTGGAGTGTTTTAACCCCCACCCCCAATGCCCCACCTGCTATTACAACACTGCTCAAAGGGGCAAGACTATTTATGAAAGAAAGACAAGATTGTCTCTTGTTTGGGGGGGAGGGGGGCTGGGCGTGTTTAATGCCACCTGCCCCAATGCCCCCCTGCTGTTACGCCACTTCTCACTTGTTTAATTTTTTTATATATTTTTTTTATGGCAGAGTTTCTGTGCTGCTGTTCACCAAGAATTAACCGAGTACTACCGCCTGCTGGCTGTACTGGAAGCACAGGTAAAACTCTCTCAGTCTTGGCGTTGGTTTTGGTTTTGTCAAGTCTCATTACCTTTGGGCATTGGCTGCAACGACAACACAACAGAAAAGGACTCTTCAACATTCCAGTCATAGCCATTGTCAGAACCATTCATTCACCGTGGTCAAGTGGTTAGACTGCAGGACTTGCAATCACAAGGTTGTGGGTTCGATTCCGGCCAAGCTAACCGCTGATTTCACAATCTGCGTTCTCCCTTAACTGTGGTTTGCTGGCCAAATGCCAAGTTAAAACACCCGAGGACCAGTCAAAATTCACTCCAAGTGGTCCGACTGACTAGTTTAGTGTTAGAAAGCATCCATGTTTCATATGAAATATGGACGAGTGAAAAAGGTGATGGACTAGTGAAATGACAAGCTAACTGGCCCTGCTGGCCAGTCACTAAAAACAGGCATGAGAATCTTCCTGTTTAAACAGGAATTCCTGTTTTTTCCCTTTCAAATTTGTGTTCTTTGAGTTCAGTGTGAATTTGATATAAAATTTGGGGGTTGAGTTGTAGGGGGTATACATTTGGATTGCGCTAATCCTTCTTCTCTAATCAGAAATTGTGAGTTTACCCATTTTACCTTTGTAATCGTATATCGCAGATCGACACACTGTTCGTGAAAAAACAGCACGTTAACAATTGCCGCCCAGCTTCCATTAGTCTTGGTTCCAAGACGCTCCAGTTACTGTGTAGTCACGAAAACCTAATAGCTATCTAAACCGCTATCACCCACGGACATGCATTTTTGGCGTTCGATTTTTCAGATTTTTTTTGTACGAAATAGATTTCCTGTTTTTTCATCATCGCCCATTATCATGCCTGTAAAAAGGTCAAGGGCAAAATCCTGACAATGACTAGAATAAGTATTGTCGTCTAGTTACTGAATCACAGTTTATTGATTTGTGCTATTCATAATCGTAGACGTTAAACCAATTCTTGTATGAGAGAGATTGGCGGTTGCCAGCTTGGCGTTTATATCCTTTTCTGGGAGCTTTGCCGAGTTCCCTTGAAGACCATCCAAACAAACAACCAATTCAGACACGTCTGTTGACATCGGTTTGTTAGAGCTGCCAACTCTTCCTGATTCTGCAGAAAGCTCCCTGAAAATAAAGCAATCTTTCCACGTTCTGATGAACAAATTTGAAGATCTCCCTGATTATAGAAGCTTTGTTCCCCATTATGTTGAATGTAATTCTAAATATCTCCCCGATGTACAAAATCTCCCTGATTGCAAGATGCAAATGTTGACAGCTCTGGATTCATAATCATGGATGTTAGACCAATGTTTGTATGAGAGAGATTGGCTGTTGCCAGCTTGGCGTTTATATCCCCTTGTGGGAGCTTTGCAAAGTTCCCTTGTTGGGAAGATCATCTAAGCAAACAAACAAACAAACAAACAACCAATCCAGACATGTCAGGGCCCAATTTCATAAAGCATGTAAGCACAAAAACTTGCTAAGCTCAGAAATCTCTTGCTTAGGAAAAATAGCTTACGAGCCAAAATACCATATAGTTGCCATTGCTGTAACTGGTACCCCACTCATTTCTTGCTAAGCAAACAAATTCTCCTAACAGAATTTTCTGCTAAACAGCTTTATGAAATTGGGCCCTGTTGACATCAGGGCCCAATTTCATAAAGCCTGTAAGCACAAAATCTTGCTAAGCACATAAAAGTATTGCTTAGCAGATATAGGTTACCAACCAATATTACATTGAGTTTGCATTGTTGTGACTGGTGCCCCACTCAATTTTTGCTTGGCAAAGAAAGTTGTCAAGCGGGATTTTCTGCTTAAAATCTTTATGGAATTGGGTCCAGATTGTTCCACTAATTCAGCCATTTCTTATTATAATAATTCAGCAACAGCAGCAAGAGCAAGATCCAGGGGTCAGCGACCCCAACACTGACCTGACCTTGATAAGGTTAAAGGTTTGGACCTATGACCCCATCCACAGAATGAAGTATCTGGCCATATTAGTGGACGGCTGCAAAGGTAGGCCTCCTGGGTTTTTTTTTTATTTGAATCAAGGACAAGTTTAAGATATAAATCATCGTGGTCATTCTGTTAAGAGCACCGGACTCAAGCTCTGGTGTTTCTGATCAGCAGAGTGTGGTTCGAGTCCCGGTGTGACACTTGTGTCCTTGAGCAAGATACTGTACCATGATTGCTTTGTCCTTAAGATAATAATAATAATAATAATAATAATAATAATAATAGGCATAGGCATTTGTAATACGCCAAATCAATCTAAAGAGATGTTCAAGGCGCAGAGAAGCAGAGACAATGCAAACAAAACAATACATATGTACAAAATATATCCAGTGAAAAGAAAACCAAATAACAATAGACTGTGCAAGTCTCGCGCGTATCGGAACAAGAAAACACGTCAACCGAAGAACATATTTGTTTCTGAAATCAAATCTTTGTTTTAAATTATATCTAACAACAAAATCTGAACAACAAAAATACTCATTATATGCTTATAAAATTAGTTTAAAGCTTTTATAATAAATACACAAAGAATGTGTTAATTATTATTCAAACATAATTCAAACTCTTGGACAAGGATGCTTATTTGATCTTAACTTTTTAGAAACCCCTTACGCGGATTTGCGAAGGTCACAACAGCGTATAATTAACGCTTGGTGCAGTTTACAAAGGACGCTGACGCCTCAACAACCATAGACTGCAATGAAAAGGCCCCGCGTTGCAATTACAGCATCTGGCAATTATCATCGCGCACCCAAAACAAGCGTTTACATAAGTTTTGTTATCGGAGGTGAGCACAAAATTCTTAATTTTTTGCAGTAACCGGAAGCTGAGGTCAAGTATAATTCTCGGGTTTTCTTTGTTATATTGTTGAATTGATTTTATTTTCCTATTTTTTATCACTAAGTATTACATTACCAACAACATATATAAATCTCATAGTCATAAACTACGTTAAACTAAAATAATTGACGAAACAAAATACCGCCCACGTAAAACTCCATATAGTTGGGACCACTATGGTCCCGGAAGTTCGAATGAGCGCGAGACTTGCACAGTCTATTAGGGAAAACATACGATAATTAACAATGGAAAGCAACAAAACTATGAATTAAAGAAATACATCTTGAAAAGGTGAGTTTTGAGAGTAACTTTGAAATTGTTTACATCAGAAATATTACGAATATCTTGAGGAAGTTCGTTCCAGAGGGAAGATCCAGCATGTGCGAATGAACGATCCCCCCATAAGGTGTGAGTTTTAGGAACAACAAGTGATAATGATTTGGATGACTGAAGATTCCTAGAGGGATGGGACATTAAGCTGTAGGTCCCGTGTACTAGGATTGGTAGTGCACGTAAAAGAGCCCAGAACACCTATTGATGGATAGAGTAGGGGTTAACCCCGGTGTTTCTGGTTCACATAGCAAGTACCCTTGTTTACAGGTTTACTCAGGCTTGCGAGCTACAGTGATTAAGTTCATGTATAAGGCATCCTTGGTTTCATTACCAGAAATATATACTAATATTAATAATAATAATCGGTTCAGTACTATAATGGCCTGATTACAATTTGTAGAAATTCATACAAATTTGGTTACAAATATTTGTATGGCCTTCCTTGCCGAAATTCATACTGAAAATTGTATACTCCATCGTGCAGTGCCCAAAAACTTGTTTGGTATTTTTACTTGGAAATGAATACAAATATAGGGTCTCCTATTTCGAAAGAAGGCATCCAAAAGATGCATTGATGCATTAGCAAACCTTGCGCTTAAGCTTTTTGTAAAGTAGTCCACTGGGCTAGTAAACTGCATTTCACTTGCCCCCATGAAGTTTTAGTAGCCCAAATTTCAATTGTCAAAATGTTATCTTTCTGATGTACATGTATAAATGGTAGCGATCATAACCAGTTTATTGATCAAAGGAAATTACATGCACACGCTCAAAAAGACATTAAAACATTTGTACAATTTATTATTCACATCTGAAAAGGAGGAAATAGGAGCGTTATAAACAAGTAAAAATTTGCCGCTAGTTTCTCAGCAGATGATGTGTGTACCTGGGTGTCGCACTGCTTTTGCCCCTGTTGTCGTATGTGATTGTCTGTTTAGCCTGAATGCGCTTTTTTTTTCTTTTCTTTTTTTTCGGAATTGAAGGGCGGGGTACTTGTTGGTAATTTTTGTGGTAGGACGGCCTTGTAGAGGTGCTGGTCACCTGTTCCTCCTTGCCACTCACTGGCTCGGTATTTTATACAATTTTAAACATTTGTACCTATTTTTATATTCTCAGTCTGAGTTATATTTTTTAGGATTGTATCTTTTCATTCCTTTTAGTGTTTTGCCAGTGTGAAGTGTAATAAAAAGTTAATAAAAAATAAGTAGGCTGCACAGTTTTTAGTAGACCACTGTGCAAGTTGAGAAGTGGTGTTTACTAGCCTGGAGCAGTTTTTACTAGACAATGTACGCCGGGCTAGTGTAATGGGGAGCTCTGATTAGTGGCTAGTAGTAGCAAGGAAGAGCAATTTATATTTGTCTAAGATCTGTCAAGGGGATCAGGTTGGCTCAGTGGTTTCTTTCCCTGCCTTTCACCTCTGTGGACCCTCGGTTGGAATCCCACCTGAGACGGGAGCCTTGCATGTGGATTGGGTTTTCAGTCCTTACAGCCCTGTACCTGATTGCGTGGGTTTTCCCACATTTGGGGTTTTCCTTCCACATCTAAAACTGAGCATTTCTTCTCGTTTCCTATTCATCCTGTTATTGGCGCTAATTGTGCTGCTGGATGTTTAAAGGTATCGTATACGTTTGGTAATGACTCAAAACAAATATTAGCATAAAAACTTACTTGGTAACAAGCAACGGAGAGCTGTTGATAGTTAAGTATAAAATATTGCAGGAAACGACTCCCTCTGAAGTAACGTAGTTTTTGAGAAAGAGGTCATTTTTCACTGAATTAATAAAAACTTCTTGCAAGAAGTTTTTATTCCTATCTGAAAGCACGCAAATTTGTACAACAAGGGTGTTTTTTCTTTCATCATTTTCTGGCAACTTCGATGACCAATTGAGCCCAAATTTTCACAGGCTTGTTATTTTATGCATATGTTGGGATACACCAAGTGAGAACACTGGTCTTTGACAATTTCCAAACGTGTTCAGTGCCTTTAATCAATCAAATAAATAAATAAATAAATAAATCTTTTCCACTCGTCTCGATAGACAAGAAAGGTGGTGCCCTAGCCTCCTCTGTCCATTCCTACACACTCCACGGCGACCCCTCCGTCAAGTCTGTCATGAAGCACATTCTGAAGCTGGTAGCCTTCCCAATCAGGACCATGCTGGATAGATGGATCCAAGATGGCGACCTGGACGATAAATTCCATGAGGTGAGCTTGCCACATAAGAGAAAGTACTTATGGTTATTATTCGTGGGTAGACTATGTGTGTCTGCTTTGGGACATGTCGTCACGTCAGTGCAACAAGATTGTATGTCACATTTGGGGGTGAAATTGAGTTAGAATATACAAAAGGTGCTTTATTTGTATCTGAATAAACTGTAAAAGTTGTCAAAATAGTAATTAAAAAGATACAGGTCATTAACAATAAATGACGTCATACTTTGTTAACGTGGTCCAAGCAACAAATTCGTTTCTCACACATACCACCTTGTTGTACTGACTTGATGATGTAATGAAGTGTAATTTGTTTACTATACTTTAACTTTGTTTTTTACCCTCATTTGCAGTTTTTTGTTGCCTCAGACCCACTGGTAAAAGAAGACCGACTGTGGCATGACAAATACTCCCTCCGGAAATCTATGATCCCGTCATTCATTACAATGGAGCAAGCTAGAAAGGTGAGAGACCTCTGATGTCGACTGAATTCAGTACAAACTTTGATCTAATTTTGTTTTTACTTATAAAGTTCTCTTAAAGGGAAGGTATATGTTTGGTTATCACTCATAAAATTAATGGCAATAAAAACCTACTTGGTATTAAGTACAGCAGCTTTCGATAGTATAAAGCATTTTGAGAATCATTTCATTTCGAAGAAATGTGGTTATGGAAAAAGAAATCATTTTTTATCCTCAAAAATTTGAATCTGAGAAACGTTACTGTTGGTAACATTTTCAGATTGTGTATTCCAATTACGGATTATTCTTCCTGCGTGGACATAACCGCTCTGGATTTTTCGGTCATATCTCAAAAACACGACAACCTTTTGAAATAAAATGTTCATAGGTTAGTTTGATCTACATTTATATATTGGATTAAAACAATCGAATGGTTCCAAAAGCCAAAGGTATTCTTTCCCTTTATAAGACGCCTTTATTTTTGGTTTCTTACTTTCTCGTTGGGTTGTGCAGTGGAAGTAGCCAAATACCTCAGTATGTGACCAATGCTCATTCTTACATGTGCTTTATTGACTTTCCTACCGGATAGACCCCTTGCATATGATGTCACAAGCTCAAACAGCGCCCTCACTGAGGTCAAAGGAAGACTTATTATTGGCCGAGAGTTGCAAGTTTCCATTGATTGACCTCAGCGATGACGGCCTACGCAAGGGGTGTATTCTTATTGTATTGCAGCTGGCTTGTTACACTAATTTGGGTTTTGCAATGACTGGACAAGTTTGTATTTTTATCTTTTTTCGGGGCAGATTCTTTTGATCGGTAAATCCATCAACTTCCTCCATCAAGTCTGCAAAGACAACAGCCAGGTCAAGGTCAAAGGTGACGGTGTTTCGACCACGAAGAGCAAATATGAAGACAGTGAGTGTTGACAAGCAAGGGTTGTGATTTTTCAGGATTTTTCCTAATTTCAGGATTTCAGGATTTTTTTCAAAATCTTCTTGAGCAGAGACTTAGATCGCTATCTACTGCAAAACAAGCAGGGGGTCTCTATATGTCTCACTAAAAAATCACACTACACATAGTTAAATAGTTAAATATAATGACCTCCAATTCGGAACACTGTGTGCTTTTCAGCGAGTAAACCCATGTCTCTCATACAAATACAGTCCGACGGAAAAACAAGAAAAAACAAAAAAATAAATCAAAAAAATACAAAATCATAGTACAGCATTTTTTCAGTTGCACTGACCGGAAGGCTTTTTGTTTTCTTGATCTTCAGCCGCAATGTTGTTGGATCAAGATCTGGACGGTTCCTTCCAGCAGGTCATCGACAACGCATACCGTGATACCAGCAAGAGGTTACTGCATGTGCTCTTCACCGAGTACAAGTTCTTAGACCACCTTAAGGTATAAACCCCGTTGACATCTTCAACCGTTCTGCAAAAAGTTTCCTGAAAAATAAACCAATCTTTCCCGTCTGAAGAACAAATTTGAAATTCTCCCTGATTATGGACACTTTTTCCCTGTTATGTTGAATGTAATTATAAAGATCTCCCTGATTGTTGTACAGAATCTTCCCAATTGCAAGATACGAATGTTGGCAGCTCGAGCTAGTCTGTCAAAACCTCCTGAAGTGTAACATCTGAGAGGTTCCGGGTCTAGAACAAGGGGGGACCCAGACCCGCAAGCTATTTTCCGGTTCTAGAACAAGGGGGGACTCGGACCCGCAAGCCATTTTTCAGGAATGTTCACATTCATCCACTCTCATCCCTGTGAAGTTGTTACAGAAATTTTGACAGTTGTGTGACTGGGTGACTTTTGTTATAATCTCTGCAGGCCATGAGAAGATACCTGCTGCTTGGTCAAGGTGACTTCATCCAGCATCTGATGGACTTGCTAGAGTAAGTTTGATGCCAATCAATTCAATCGACCCCTGTACTGACGACGCACTGTTTTGGGGTTTGTTTTGTTTTTGTTTTTTTATGAGATTTCGCCCAACATCACAAGGCTGGACGGCCACTTCAAGGTGAGGGCTACACTTAACTGTCGATCCAAATCAACTGTCACCAGGGGCATGTTGCAACCTACTTCTTGGGCTGAAACAGGGTTAACCCCTTCACAGTCAGTAAAGATGAAGGCATGGGTATCACCCACTAGGAGCCTGGCTGGCAGAGCAGAATGCACTACCTTTCCAACTTTTTTCCAAAGCAATTATGGTTAAGTGCCTTGCTCATGGACACAAGTGTCATGACTGGAATTCGAACCCACACTCTGCTGCTGACAACACTAGAGCTTGGGTCTGGTGAACTAGACCGCTCGGCCACGACAAACCACTGCTTGCTTAGGTGCTGTAACCAGTTACTGCAATTCCGACTGCTGAGCAGAGACACAATGATGTGGTAAACAAACTGTGATGTCATTAGTACTTTAGGTTTATTTTAATCAAGTCTTAAGATATGTAGGAATGAGCATTCTGTCTTTTTAAAAATAAGAACAGAACGTGAATTGTTTTACTATTTGATTCGGGGAATTGGGAATTGCAGCTTGTCGTAGTCGATTGGTCAAGTCCATCGGCCTCAAGTTCTGATGGCTGAAGTTCTGAGTATGGGTTGGATTCCTGGTCATGCCACATGTCCTTGAACAAGGCACTTAACCACAGCGCTTCTCTTGACCCAGCTAAAGCAGCTCTGGGCTGTGTGCTCCCCAGGGAGTTAAGACAATTTGAGGAATGGTCTAAGTATGCCTGATGAACAGGGATAATAATGTTGTTAAGCACTTTGATCTAGTGACTCTATGAGAACCAAGTATCATCATCATATCATTATCATTGTAAATGAGAGAAAAGGAAGAAAACTTGTGTTCCTCTGATTTTCACAACTGTATTCTCTTTGCCACGTTAGGAGTGATCTAGCTAAGCCAGCCAACCAGCTGTATCTACACAATTTAACCGGTATGCTAGAGACGGCGATCCGTGCCACTAATGCACAGTACGACGACACCGACATCCTGAACCGGGTAGATGTACGACTACTGGAGGTAAAGTTTCTTTCAACTAGGGCCCAAATTCTTAAAGCTTATTGCAGAATTTATCGCTTGGCAAGTTTCTTTGTTTAAGGAACATTATCGGACACCATGTCGACAACACATGGACACCACGTGGACACCACGTTGACACCCAAGAAAGTGCTGGTCGACTTCAAGTGCATTGACTCAACAAGAGGGCATTCAGGGGGCATCTTTAGGAAAAGAGAAAATCACTACCAATTTTCGTGATTTCATCATATCTAGATTTTACAAAAACTTTGTACCTCGCACATGATTGCTCCGTGCAAAAAACGTCGTATCTCGGCCTCACTTGTTTTGTGTGTACATCCGGGCTATTCTAAGATACAACGTTTTGGCAATTTCAAACTAGCGCGTAACATAAGTACTATTTTAAGAGACACTCTGTCTTTGGCACTGACACAACGATTTTGTGATTTTTGCACAATCACATCCGCGATATCAAGGCAGGAAAATCATTCTAAAAACCTCTGTAGCAATGTAATAAAGAGTAACAGCAGAACTATCCCAAATGCATTTTTGTGTCAGGCAAAGTAATTTTTACCTTTGATCTTGGCACCAGTTATCACCCGGCGACACTGGTTGGGACGTGTTTAGTTTGGACTACCACGTGGACGGACCAATCAGCACGGTCTTCACCCCCCAGTGTAAGATTCTCTACCTGCGCGTCTTCAACTTCCTGTGGAGGGCAAAGCGTATGGAGTACGTGCTGGCCCAGGTATGGAGATCTGAGATGGGAACCACACGGAAGCTTGAAGCAATTACAGGTGAGACGATGGGAGTGTAGATAAGATATAAAGGTCTCTTGCATGGTGGTTAGCCAAGAGGGAATTGTCTCATTTGGTTCTGAGAAAGAGCTGGGCCCAATTTCATGGCTCTGCTTACCGCCGAATTCTGGGCTTATGATCATGCAAGCGCTGAGTTTCTGCGCTAGCTGTGTAAGCGAAGAATACCTAGTAACGTGGAGTACGCACGCGCACAAGCAAAAATTCCCTGCTAACCCGTGAAATATGCTTGTATGGGGCTTGTAGGACGCTTAGTATGCACGTGTCAAAATGCAAATATTTTGACGCGATTCCATTTCAAATGCATCATGTTTTTTACATGGTCACCCTAAACTGCATACAGTTAGACATATCACAAGATCAAAGAAGAATAAGAGGGGACCAGTTGCTCTTTGACTTGATGCCTCTTTTGTGGGTTACCATACTTGAGCGGGCAAGTAGAGTGGATCGGCCACAGCCCTAGTCCAGAATCTGGCACATTTTAATGAACCAATTCCCATGGGGTTATGAACGAGCAAGGCATGCCTGGAAAAAAATGGCGCGGCGAGATTGATCACACCTGGGAACGAGGTTGAGGAGGAGACCACTCCACAGTCTCAGGTTCCCCCCCTTTTTTGCAACTAACCAACAGGAGAGTGGAATAATTAATGGGTTGTTGGTGAACATTTCTCTGTTTCAATTTTGTTTTCTGGCAGAGCTGGCCCCAATCCTTCATCAGTGTCACATCCTCACGGCTGAAATGGTCCACTTTGTCAACCAGATGCAGTACTACATCAACTTTGAGGTGAGACCCCCAAAATAATAATAATAACAATACTGGGTTCTTATATAGTGCTTTATCGCAGCCTTAGGGGCGTATCAAAAGCTCAGTATTTTTTTCTGCAAGGTATGAGACCTTTTTCCTTTATAGCACCATGTAATGGTTTACAAGGTGCTGTGGTACAATATGCTGCCAATCAAACCAGGAACACTGGGTGTACCCCTTCTCTTTTCGATAAGTGCACTGGGTTCTTTTACGTGCATTACACAACACACGGGACCCACGGCTCTACGTCCCATCTGAAGGACGCAGTAATAAGTGTCTTGCTTTAAGGACACAAGTGTCACGACCAGGACTCGAACCCACACTCTGCTGATCAGAAACACCAGAGCTCGAGTCCGGTGTTCTTATCCGCTCGGCCACGACACGCCATAAAAAATCACAGAGCTGCTGAGCAAAAGAACCTTGCTGAAAACATTTTGCTAAGCAAGAATGAGAGCAGAACTTTGCTACAAACACTGTTTATCTCATGGTGTTTAGGGAGCGTCTCAAAAGTTGGGCACGTTCTAGGCTTAAAAGAATGTTCCCATGGTCACGAAGTTCCTGTGGGCACGAAGTTCCCGTGGGCATGAAGTTACCGTGGGCACGAAGTTCCCGTTGTGCCGAAATAGGGGAGCATTCCTACATGAGTGAATACGCACATTACTATTTTGGGTTGAATGTCAAGTAATAAACCACGAGCAACAATATCATAGAGATCAATGGTTGCGACATAGAGGGACCAGCTTTCTTTAGTCACTTGTTTGCTGGACGCCATTTTAAGTCCAAAAGCATCACAACCCAATGGGCAGTCTGGTCTGGCCCCCTTTTTTCACACATGATGTTTTTTTGGACCGAAAAATTGCTTCTAATCGCAAGTTGTCGCAACTCTCTCAATAGACCCCTTGCATTGGCCGCCATTGCTGAGGTCAAACAATGGAAACGTGTATGCGCTGCGCACAACTCTCGGCCAATGATAGGTCTTCATTGACCTTAGTGAGGGCACTGTTTGGGTCTTGTCACGTCATATGCAAGGGGTCAATAAACCGCTCTGCTCCAACCGCTCATTTCAACATCGTGTTGAACTCTGGATATTTTGTTTTCGCAGGTCATGGCGTGCTCTTGGGATGAGTTATGGAAGAAAGTGACTGAAGCGGAAGACATGGATCACATCATTGCTGCTCACGAAGTCTTCCTGGATGCCATCATCAAAGGCTCACTCCTCAACGAAGAGTCACAGGTACAACTTAACTTGGATACAAGAATCTAGAACTGAACATTTCTTCTCGTTTCCTACTCATCCTGTTATTGGCACTAATAGACTAGTGCTTTTGGATGAATACATAAAGAAAGAAATAAACAAATAAACAAACAAATAGTTACAGTTTTCAATCTGGGAATTCAGTCTTTAAAGGTATTGTACACTTTTGGTAACAGCTCAAAATCAGTGTCCACATTTTGTGTGATTCAACATATGCATGAACAAACAAACCTGTGAAAGTTTGAGCTCAATTGGTCATCGAGGTGACGAGAAAATAGTGAGAAGAGACCGTTTTCTGTTTTTTCAAACATCAAGTTTTTATCGCGCGTGATATAAAACTATTGTTTTACTCATTTCTCAGAAACGATAGCATTTTAGGCAGAAATATTTTAAGGAACCCTTTTTACCATTACTTACTTTAAATCATGTAAGTTATGTGTGAATCTGTTAACATTTGTGTTTTTCGATCTTACCAATAGTGTACAGGGCCTTTGACTTGACATTTGTATTATATTCATTGTACTTTTTCATTGTACTTTTTCATTTTATAAAATGTGTTATTCAAATCTGAAAAGGAAGAATTATGAGCATTATCAACAAGTAGGTTGCACAGTTTTTAGTAGACCACAGGGCAAGTTGACAAGTTGTTTTTACTAGCCCATAGCAGTTTGTACTAGACGATATCTGCTGGGCTTGTGTTAAGGGTTAATATGCAATATGTAATTTTAGCCTGCTCAATAACAGTTAATGATTAGTAATATTTTATAATGTTTTGTATTTTATCCTTAGATCAAATTGTATTGTTACTTTTCAGAAATTTATATTATCCTCTTATTACTACATGTTTAATGTAAACTGCTCACAAAAAGTTAGGAAACTTTTTTTAATCATGTATATTTTTATTATTTATTACCCTCTTGTATTATGTTGCATATCAATAGAAAGCTGAAGTGTTCTTCTTTAAAATGATACCAAATGTGCAATGATGACATGTTGCTGGACTTGGCCACATTAATGAGAATGAGACAAAGTCACAAATCAAATGTGCCAAAATTAGCAATTTTGTGTTACTGTGTGAACAAAAAAATTGACACTGTAATTCAAACAAGCGGTAATTTTGGCACATTTGATTTGTGACTTTGCCTCATTGTCATTCATGTAGCCAAATTCAGCAACATGTAATCATTGCAAATGTGATATCATTTTAAAGAGGAACACTTCAGCTTTGCATTGATATATAACATATACAAAGAGAGTAATAAATAATAAAAATATACTTGATTAAAAAAAGTTTTCCTTACTTTTTGTGAGCAGTTTATATTTGAATTTTTACTCCTACTTGTTATAATTCAGTTTCTGAATTTATTTTAATTTGTCCATACAATTGTTCCTGTTTAGTTTTTTACTGTTCAGCGCCTTAGTGCATGCCTGCATGATTAACACCCGGTTCAGACAGGCGCTCCAGAGTCGCCCCGAACCAAATAGATTAGGAGCAACTCTAGGTCGACCAAAATAAATTTTGGTTTCAGACAGGCGAACTAAACATAACATGTACACTAGGTTCGGCTCATGACAAGATCGACGTCTGAAACCAAGACGCTCCAGGGTCGTTCCGAACGACTGCAACAGTCGATCTTTCGACTTTCAGCGTGTCCAGTTGCTCCTAACTGTTTCAGATGTCAAACTTCTCATGTACTTAATTCAATAGTTTGGTTCGGCGTGACTCTAGAGCGCCTGTCTGAACCGGGTGTAAGGCGCTATATAAGTGTCGGTATTTTTATTCTCATTTCAATTCTGGTCTTGTGAACAAAAGTTTGGTCCAGTAAATGTTTTGAGCCATGCGGTCTTGTGGGGTTTTACCCCAAATTCGAGCCCTGGGCTAGTGTTAAGGGTGAGCTCCGATATTGATTGAATAACTATGGTTTGAATTCCAGCCACTCCTGACCCAGCTGAGAGCCATCTTTGACCTGATCATACAGTTCCAAACGGTTCAAGAATCACTCTACAGCGAAAGCTGCGAAGAGCTACGACTCCGAGAGGTCGACAAAGAAACCATCCAGGCCAAGACAGAACAGGTTGGGAATCCCAATGATCATTAAATCCATTTATGTCACATTGTTTTTTGTGTAGCAACCTCCAGATGGACAGACCCTGGTACCCTGGTACCCTGGTACCCTGGTACCATTGTGCCATGTATTGTAATGGCCATATGCCGAGGGCCCAATTTCATAGAGCTGCTTAAGCACAAAAAGTAGCTAAGCACAAGAAAAAGTATGCTAACCAGAATAAGGTTACCAGTCAAAATACGCTGTCTCATGTTCAGTTTGTGACTGGTATCCTGCTCACTTCTGCTTAGCAGACAATTGTTAAGCAATATTTTCTGCTTAAGCGGCTCTATGAAATTGAGCCCTAGTTGAGGGTGCATGTGCTGGAAACCTCTCCCCTTTTTTTATCACATCTTTATAATACCTTTTGTAATATAATATTTCAGTCAATGTGAAATACTATATCTTTTCATTACACCTTTTGTAATTTATAATTTGTTTCAGTCATTGTTTTTTCTGTTTATTGATTAATTTTAAGTATTTTGGAAAAGCCAGGTCTTTAGTGTGTTTAACTTTTGCCCATTCCTTTTATTTAATTACTCCTATATTTTAATAAATTTTGTTATACTGATTTTATTTGCATCGTCTGTTAATGGTTCTTCTTATATTCCTCCTTCTTGAGACTCCTTTAAGTTTGTAGTAGTTTCATGTTTTTAAGGGGTACAAGAAAATTCCTATTTCTGTTTACAGTTGTTTTATATTTATCGGTATGTTTGTTGGCTTCTTGTTTTACATCTTTATATCTGTAAAGTGTCTTGAGCGGATTTGGGCGCTATATAAATACTGTTAATTATTATAATAATTATTATTATTATTATTTCTATTACCCGGTATACACATTCTTTCAGAATTGTGTATATATGGGTGTTCGCCGTCTGTTTTTACTGAACTAGGCAAAAGCTTGCCCTGGAACATAGTAACTGTCTCTATAGTCTGAGGAATTCAAATTAAAGCGGTAACTTGTGACTAAGCAAGTCATTGTACCAAATACATTATTCAAATCTAACATCGCAAATGGCTTATTCAAATAATATAATATTTATGTAGCGCTTTATCTGAGGGTATCACAAAGTGCTCAACATTTTACAACAGTTATAGTGAACCAATTCACCTGATTGCGTCAATATGGCAATTATTAAACATTGTCTCTGTCTCGTGTCCGTTGCAGGGTGAATGGGGCCTAACCGCCCAGAATGAGCAAGAACAGAAGAAGCGGAAGGCCAAGTTTCAACGGGAATTCATTCCGACGAGTCGAGCTCAGCTGAAAGTCCTCAGGAAATCCTATCAGGTCGGTGATGTAGTTCTCTTGTACTTGACACAAATTGTTCAAAATAAAAAAAATTAGTGTAAAAAATTAGGTTTACGGTAACACCATGTGCATATAATAACAATAATAAAGAATACTTAGTATATCTACTTTGCTGTGTAGATTTTGCTCTTTGAGAACTTGTCTTGCTATTTATTCTACTGTCACGGGGTAGATTTCGGAATTCTACTAAAATCTGAAAAGAACTGTCCTGCTTATATAATACTACCTGGGCAGAAGGTAGGAAATCAGCCGGGACTATGACTTTCGCTTAGTGGATCGAGGGAACCTCTTGGTATTACTTTCACTGCTGCGGAGTGAGTTCTTAATTGGTCTCAATTTTTCGACTAGCCTGCTCTAGTCATCGTCAAGAGTTGATAATATGGGTCACATTTTGTTTTTGATAGCTTAAAAGTCACTTCTTTTCTGGTGTTCTTTATGCAGGACATGGTGCAACGTTTTCTGGTGATGTTGACTGGTCATTTCGATGACAGCCTACGTCTTCTTGCTGTCAGGTTGGACTTCAACGAGATCTACAAGGCCAAGGAGCCCATGCTACGAAGCCCCATGGCTTACAATCGCACCAAGAAAGTCTTCTGATTCCACAAGACCGAGGACCCCACACTTGGAAACAAATTCTGAATTCACCCTAGAACCCCATTCTGTGAAGCGCCGTGGCTAAGTATACCACCACTCAAAGAAAGTCTTGCGCATTAGCAAGACTTTAGAAAGGCTTTTTATGAAACCCCATGGATTACAACTGCACCTAAAAACTCTTCTGTGTTTGCAAGAACTTAGGGGGGGGGGCTAATTTTATAAAGCTGTTTTGGTGCTTACCTTTTAAAGGTAGAGTCATAGATTGGTTTTTATCAACATAATGCCGATTTATCGGCCGAATTATCGAGGCTAACAGGAGACTGCTACCCAGTTTCAGGATGTTGTCATGGGTCTTCCTTTGCCTTTGAACTTTCTTGAAGATGTGAACTTGTGTCCGAACCTCTAGTCTTCCATTTGTAGTGATGTAGAGAGTCTGTGAATCCATTCCTGTAACACCCTGGATGTTCAGGCGGTTTTATCTCTAGACCAAAAGGAGACTGCTACCCAGTTTCAGGATTTTGTCATGGGTCTTCCTTTGCCTTTGAACTTTCTTGAAGATGTGAAGTTGTGTCCGAACCTCTAGTCTTCCATTCGTAGTGATGTAGAGAGTCTGTGAATCCATTACTGTACCACCCTAGGTGTTCAGGAGGTTTTATCTCTAGACCAAAAGGAGACTGCTACACATGTACCCAGTTTCAGGATTTTGTCATGGGTTTTCCTTTGCCTTTAAACTTTCTTGGAGATGTGAACTCAAGTCTAAACCTCTAGTCTCCCTTTTCTAGTGATGTAGACAGTCTGTGAATCCATTACTGTACCACCCTGGATGTTCAGGACGTTTTATCTTGAGACCAAAAGGAGACTGCTACCCAGTTTCAGGATTTTCTCATGGGTCTTCCTTTGCATTTGAACTTGGAGATGGTGGGCTTGTGTCTGAACCTGTAGTCTCCCATTTGTATTGATTTAGAGTCTGTGAATCTATCACTGTAACACCCTGGATCGCTAATCACTTTCAGGGTTTTTTCATTCTGGTGTTGGAGGCAATTCTGTCCCCCATACGGCCACATTTTGGCTGATAGCGCCCTCTTTTGAATCAACTTGTTTTCAGCGCATGTTAATTTATCGTACGTGGAACACACACACACCGGGGGTGGCGGTTGGGTGGAGGGGAAGGACAAAGCACACCTCTGTATAGTATAGCACAGCTGAAGTAAAAACAAGGCTTTTTAACAGTGCCATGAAACTCAGGCCTTAGTAATCAATTCTACAGAGCTGTTCAGCACAGTAAGGAGGAACAATAATACACATTTGTGCATGGCTTGAAATCACAATTCTTTTGCTTAATAGTAAGAAGTGGCTTTCACATAAACAAAATTTGTATTGAAACAGCTCTAGTGCTAATTACAAATGTACACAACTACTTAGTACCAATACACTTTGGTAGCAAAAATACAGTTGTATGTACAGTGTATTAATTGTATTGCTAATTCATATCTTTGTTTGTAGATACAAATTTGCTGGCAATATTTTTTACACGGGAATTCAATGAAATTTGGGTCCTGTCAGCATGATGTACCTAATGTACAGTATTCACTTTATTGTTTTGGTTTACACATACACCAATGTGTGATAAGTACCAAGGTTTTCGCCAGAATTTGGTAAAAGGGTGTCCAATTCTTCTTGAATTTTAAAAACTGGGTGTCCAAATTGTTCACTTACAATACATTTACATGTAAATGACAGATAAAATAAATTAAAAACAGTGTGCCCAAAAGACACCCCTCTGGCTAACACGATGATAAGTACTGTATACTAAGTGCTCCCCCTCCGCCCACAGAGTCCTGTGGGGGGGGGTCGGCATAGTGGTATATTTCCTCACCTTTCACCTCCGGGACCCCGGTTCGAATCCCGCCGGGGGCAATATGTGGATTGGGTTTTTGGTCCCTACCTGATTAATTCTCTTCAGTTTTCCTCCCACATCTAAAACTGAAACTTCTTTTCCTTGTCTTCTCTCCATGGGGGTTTTGGGGCTAGTAAAAAGTGATTTAACTTCGCTTTTTTGAGAATCCTTGGTTTCACAACCAGAATTATTAAATACATAAAAATATAAATAAATAAACAGGGGTAGAAATGCTCACACACATGTTCTAGAGCATGGAAGTTCCAGTTTTAGATGCGGGAGGAAAACCAAAGAGACTTGTTCCAGGGAAAACTCACATCATCAGGTAGGGACTGAAAACCCAATCCACATAGTGCCCCCTACATGATTCAAACCAGGGTCCTGGAGGTGGAAGGCGAGGAAACGTACCACCACGCCAACCCGACCACCCCTAACCAAGGCCGGGCTGAAGCACTAGCCCACTGAGCTTGCCTGGTGAAGAAAAGGCCTGTTCGGATCCTGTAGCTAGCGGCGGGAACCGCAAACAATTTAATGTATATATTGCACAAAAAAGACCAATTATAATACTGTGCCCCTGTATATGCCTTGTCTTGATGATCTAGTGCTAAGCAGTGATTAAAAATTGTCTCTGTTTTTCTTGAGTCCAGTATCGATTCTGAAAAGCTTTAGAGAGTACTGTGTAAATAAAAAAGCTTTTTAAATCAAAATTCTTGTTTATAGCATATTCCTTTATTCAATTTATTTACCATAGTTGCACATAATATTACACAACCAATAAACCATGCCACCTTGTTTTACAAAAAAGAGTGACCTTTTACATTCCAGGGCATTTCCTGGCAGGCAAGATACTACAGTGGTCATTAGACCCAGTAACTGGGGCGCTGTACTCATTTTTTTCCGAAATGTTGACATCTGTGGTCGTACTAGCCCGCAGATGTCAAAATTTAGAGACAAAAAAAACGTACAGCGCCCCAGTTACCGAGTCTAAGTGGTCATAATGTTTAAGACATGAAAGGTATTGTACACTTTTGGTAACAGCTCAAAGTCAGTGTCTACACTTTGTGTGATTCAACATATGCATGAACAAACAAACCTGTGAAAGTTTGAGCTCAATTGGTCATCATGGTCACGAGAAAATAGTGAAAAGAGACCTTATGTGTTTTTAAGCATCACGTTTTTATCGCGCGTGATAAAAACTGTTGTTTTACTCATTTCTCAGAAACGATAGCATTTTAGGCAGAAATATTTTAAGGAACCCTTTCTACCATTACTTACTTTAAATCATGTAAGTTATGTGTGAATCTGTGAAAATTTGTTTGTTTTTCGATCTTGGCAATAGTGTACAGGGCCTTTAAACACATTGGAAACGTTTGGTAATTACTCAAATTATATATTAGCATAAAAACTTACTTGGTAACGAGCAATGGAAAGCTGTTGATAGCATGAAACAACTCCCTCTGAAGTAATGTAGTTTTGAGAAAGAAGTAATTTCTCACTAAAATATTTGAATATGAGAAAGACTTCAAG
This sequence comes from Plazaster borealis, assembly GCA_021014325.1. Lineage (NCBI taxonomy): Eukaryota > Metazoa > Echinodermata > Asteroidea > Forcipulatida > Labidiasteridae > Plazaster > Plazaster borealis. Next base: position 3,085,460 of record CM037469.1, read on the forward strand.
CCTGAAGCCTTTTTCAGGCATCTGAAAGCACACAAATTTGTGCAACAAGGGTGTTTTTTCTTTTATTATTTTCTTGCAACTTCGATGACCAATTGAGCCCAAATTTTCACAGGCTTGTTATTTTATGCATATGTTGGGATACACCAAATGGGAACACTAGGCTTTGACAATTACCAAACGTGTCCAGTGCCTTTAAGTCAACCATTGTCAATAATAATAATAATACGCAGCTCTAGCGCATTACACCCGAAGGCATCTCAAAGCGTTTTTTTTCTTTTTTCCAACAAGTAATGCGGAGCTTTGTTCAAAATACAAGACCTATTTGTTTACATAGCACCGTGTAACATTAATTCCAAAATGCACGTTTACTGAATTACATACACAACAAGACCACAAGAGTGCAGTGCACAATTTTTTTAAAAAGACATGATAGCATGGGTACATTTATCAGACTTGAACTCAAGTCTAGCAACTGTATTGAATACAACACACACATTTCAGTTAATACTTTTATACTTGGCCCTTGTAGGATGTCAGTCTCCGTTGCACTACGTAACAGAGATTGCTTGGGCTTATTTTATGCAAAAATAATATGCAATTCATACGTTTTACTGTTGAAACTTATAAGCAACCATTTTCAGGTGAGGTTTGTGGTGACACCATGTGTAAAATCTCTTTCGAGTAGTGGTGGTTCTGAGAGGAACCGGTGATTTGACAACTCAATGTTTCGATCAGTAGCCTATATGCTCTGGGTCTAAGCATACTGATGGAACTGTCGAGTTGTCAAACCATCGGTTCTTTTTATGGAAATTTTTAGGGAAATGTGACTCCCAGAATGGCAGACCATAGCTGCAAGGGGTTCTTTACTCGAACACAATGCTCCTTTGGGAAAAAGTTGACACATTTTATCAGGGACACGGATTGACCTGATGATCTCTGGTGTATGCCTTAAATAATAGACTTTTCAGGCTTTTTAATCACAGTTTTTCTGATTTGTCCAAGGGCAAAAAGATAACCGGAAATCAGACTAAAGTAGAAAGAATATCATGCCTGCTCTATTTGGTCTCCGAGGGAGGAAATCAGGGGTCAGAGGTCAGCAGTCCATCCACTTCAGAATGTGGAACTTGCCTTCCTGTACTTCACATGTAAATGCTTGGTAAGAGTTGGTGTAGTTTTCGTCGCCATGAAGACAATTTGCTCCAGGACATCATCCTTAAGACAGAATGTCCTCTTGATCTAAAACACAAACATTAAAATACATTTTCTTTTTAAACCTCAGTTTAAAATTTTAAAAACAAACAATTCGTCGGCTCAGTGCTACAAGGTTGTTAATTGCATGTCGTCGCTGAGCGGATAAGAACACCGGACTCAAGCTCTGGTGTTTCTGACCAGCAGAGTGTGGGTTCGAGTCCCGGTCGTGACACTTGTGTCCTTAAGCAAGACGTGTCCTTAAGCTGTAGGTCCCATGTGTTGTGTAATGCACGTAAAAGAACCCGGTACACTTATCGTTAAGAGAAGGGGTTCACCGCGGTGTTCCTGGTTTGATTGGCTGCATATTGCGCCACAGCACCTTGTAAAACCATTACATGGTGCTATAAAGGAATAGGTCTCATACTTCAACACGTAGCTCCGCATACCTTGCAGGAAAAAAATACTGAGCGCTTTAAGACGCCCATCGTGTGTGATAAAGCGCTATATAAGAACTCGGTAGTAGTAGTAGTATTATTATTAATTGCATTTTCATATCCATAACAATCAAAGCAGTGTTAAGTGAAAAAATGCATATAAATATGAAAAACAAAATTCAAAATCCACAGGTAAATGTTTTTCTTAGAATCTGAATGTTTCTTTTTGCCAAACAATTACTTTGGAGACCTCTCTTGCTCAATAAACTCCATTTACCAGGAGCTCCAAAACATGCAAAACACAATTAATATGAAATCCACACAAACTGCACTAACAACCTTATGGTCCTGAGCCGATGAACTATGTGATGGTTTCTGGAGGATTTAAAAAGGTTTATCATTTACCTCGGTTGTTTCCGGCTCTTTTGCGAAGCTCATTCTACAGAGAAACTTTGTCCCAACTGTGATTGACATCCCATCCACCTCTCCTTCTTCCAAATCTACAAGGCCTGAAAAAAAAATTTAAAGGAACAAATCGGAATTTAACCCTTTCATGCACCATTTATTTTAGTGATAAATTGATCATATGGACACATTAATTGTTTATTCTGGGTTTTTTTCAAAATGGTGACCCCCAAAACAGGTCACAATAGACCTTTATTATTGTGCGGCCATCTTGATATTCTCCCATTCAACTCAATATAATCAAAGCGAGGCTGGAAGGAAAAATAGTCTGGTTCCTTTTTGTGTGATGAATATCAGCATCCATTACTGTTACTGGATACTGGGAACTTGACCAAGATGGTGGCAGCATGACAAAGGTCTATAGCACACTCAAGAGTCCTTTTTTGTTTTACAACTATTTTTCTGAAGGGATTTAAACCGGTCGCTAGCGACCGGTTGGCGCATGAAAGAGTTAAACCACTGTAATCCTAAAAATTGTTTTGAAACAATCACCGGTTGTTTGACCACTCAAATGTTTTATACAGCCTTACAAGTTATGTTCAGAGGCCACTTTTATTATTAGCTTCACTTAACACATCAGGAAGAACTCTGGAATTGAAAAACTTAGGTATACATTATTAGACAAACTTTAAAATACTTGCTTGGATAACGCCAATCTGCAGGACTTGTTTAGCCCTCCGGCAAGCCTATCAAATTGTGGAAATGCCATCATTTCAATAAACCTCCTAAAATTTAGATCTTAGTTTCAGACCTTTTTGTCAGCAATGACTCTGAACTCTGCTTTTCCGAACGCTAGGGTGAGAAGGGGAAGGGGTTCATGAGGGCTTGTGTTTCCTGTGGCATGTTGTGGCCGAGCGGTTAAGAGCGGCAGACTCAAAGCTCTGGTGTTACTGATAAGCAGAGTGTGGGTTCGAGTCCCGGTCATGACACTTGTGTCCTTGAGCAAGGTACTTTACCACAATTGCTTTGTCCTGTGGATGGGACATTAAGCCTTGTCCTGTGTCCTAGGGTTGGTAGTGCACGTCAAAGAACCCAGAACACTTATCATGGAAGAGTAGGGGTTAAACTCGTTGTTTCTGGTTCACATAGCAAGCAACCTTGTTTACAGTTTCCTCAGGCTTTCGAGCTACAGTGATGAAGTTCACTTATGAGGCATCCTAGGTTTCGTTACAAGAAGTGAATTTTCCTATTTCTAACCCTAACCCTAACCTAACCCTAGACCATAGCATGTAAATCACGAGGGGGGTTTCCGAACATAGGGTTGTCGGAACATAGGGGTGTCGGAATATAGAGCAGTCACCAAAGATTTTATAGCATAGTGTAATAAAAGCTAAAGTAAAACAGAGTTTATGTCGTCAACACATAATCTGACTCTAGGCTCACCAATATTCTGTGCACAGATGTAAGCCACCTCCTTAGTGCCTGGATTGATACGAATGAAACCACTCTCTCTATGAAGAGGTTTACTGGACTTAGTATCCCATGCTTCAGAGCTACAAGGAAAAATAAGAACATGAAAAAAAACAACCTCTAAGATCAAGATTATATAAGGCCGAGTTAAAAATAAAACATGTCTAGCGTCCTGGTTCCTGAAAAAAAGGGCAGCAGGATTTTTTTTAAATTTTTTTTTATGGCCGCATCCTTTTTTTTAAATTTCAAACATCCATATGTTTTTCAACTGTTCAACACACAGTAATGAAAGAAACATGTTAGACAAGACATTGAACATGTTTACAGTGGTTTTTATTTAATAGTTTGTTCAGTATTAAAAACCCTGCTGTAGCTCACTTGCACAAGAATAAAATAATGTAAATGTGTCACTTAATGATCTGTTTTTAACCGTTTAACCGTCACAGGCTAAGTTCTGACAATTGCAAGTATTTTATTTTCTGATGTATATTTATTTTATGGTTTTAAAATCTCATTTTGTGAATTGGCAAAAATAAAATCCATGCGGCCCCAAAAAGGAAGCGGGCGGGGACACTAAACATGTATTTTGTTTACTTCGCCTAAAAGCTCTTGTACCCAGTCTCCCACATCTGTACCCTAAACCCATTGATTCAAGATGATCAGGCACCACCTCTCATCCCCCAAACTCAACTCACAAGAAATTTAGCATTGGCTGACCGACATGCGAGACGTCCAACGTCTCCCTGTACATGAAGGGTCCGATGGTCGGGAACTCCCCATTGGCTTCAAATGAGTCCCAGCGCCCTAGAAGCCAAGTCAAAGGTTGCAGTGCTTCATGTACAATCGCCATGTTGAAACCTGTGTATATCATGAACGAAATGAAATAAAAATTGTTGACATTGTAATACTAGCTCCAGGGGCGGATCCAGGATTTTCCAAGCGGGGGGGCGTGATTTTTTTTTCAGAATGAAAGACCGTGCCATCCCCAGACAGCATTTTAGAGAGAGAATTTGAACATAATTTTTCTATAGAGATGCACTAATGAGTATGACTTCTGATTTTTTTTTTCCTCTCCTTTTTTTTTTTTTTTTTTTTCCTGGCAAAGGGCGTGCGCCCACGCCCTGGATCCACGTCTGAGCTCCCCTAGTGGTTGTCTCTGTTTTCTCAAGTTGTAAACATTTTTCATGGCCTCACGCTTCAACCCTAGCAGAGACTTTCTCTACGGGGTTACACACATGTGTACCGACACCGCAAGATTATTTTCCTAACCCTGACCCTAACCCTACAGCGTGTAAATCACAAGGGTTTTTTTTGGAACATAGGGGTGTCTGAATATAGAGCAGTAACCCAATAAAGAATAAGGCAGGGCTCACCAGTAGCAGTACTGGGGCTCGCCCTTAACACTTGCCTAATGAAAAATGCTATGGGCTCGGTAAACACCACATCTCAACCAGCGGAGTAGCCACTGGGGGGCATGTGCCCCCCCCCCCAATTTCTAGTGCCCCCCCCCTAACAAAAAAAATAATGATTGTCATTAGTGCTCACAAAAAAAGAAAAGAAAAAGAAAAGGGAAAAAATGAGTGTTTGTAAATGTAGTGAATTATCGCGATTGCGATTGCGATTGCGAACATTACCGCGGCCACAAAATGCCAAGAACATAAGAGGATGTGGCCCCCTACAGCGCCCCCCTTCCAAAATGAAATCATTACCCCCAACACTGACAAACCCATTCCCCCAAGGCCCCCTCCCCCCCCCCCCCCCAAAAAAAGGAGGTCCTGGCTACGCCGCTGTTCTCTACTTGCCCTGTGCTGTGGGCTACTAAACACTATCCGACCAACTTGTTTAAAATGCTTCTTTTCAGATGTGCATAATGTGAATTTGTAAGGCTGGAAATAAACCACAATAAATCATCCAATTCCGGGACTCAATCAAAGTCCGACATGCATTTTGTTTAGATGGAGACTAGCGCAGAGTAGAATCCCGCGCAAGTTTGAAACTTGCCCGCGCAAGTTCAAAAGTTACCCGCGCAAATATGGGCGGGATTTTTTGCGCAAGTTTGAAACTTGCGCGGGTTTCTACTTTGCGCTCAACAGAAACAATTCCACCCCGCCCTAACTACTTTAAACTTACTTCATCCAGTCGGATCCAGCACTCCCACAGCACATGGGTCTCGTGTTTTGTTATGAGGCTCTATTGTCGTTATTTGCCCGTGACATTGGTAAAAGAAACTACACAAATATTTTGGGAAGAAAGAGAGTAATGGCGTATCTTTATGACCCTCTTCAATGTTCATGTCCCCGCCCACTTTTTTGTCAACTTTGAAATCTTTACATGCCCACCTCGTCCCAGGGACCCAGTTTACACCCAACCAACCTAGCTCTCCACTATATAAGGGGTTGGTAGACGTTTAACTAGTAGTACTAGTAGAACATGCTAAAACAGAAAAACGAGAACAACTTGTTATCAAAGCAAATCTAGGGGCCACTCACCTTTACGCGTCAACTTTGTTTATTTTTTCCACACACCACCACCGATGAGTTGGTCGAGCGCCCTCTGTTGTTCGGTCTTTTCATATAAACAAACTCCTCAAACTTTTTTAGTTGAGAAAAGACCATAGCGTTAAAAGAACGGTGTGCTAGAAACTGGTACAACAGACAGTTTGGAAAAAACTAGTCTCAGTTGCAATAATATTAAATCGAAGACAAACATTCAGAAAAAACTGTCCTTATTCGATACGTTATATATTTTTTCAACTGGATTGGAAATCCGGATCGGTAGAGGGCGTACTTGTTTACCGCCAAGAGGGCAGTGGTCGGCTTCATTGCATGACATGGCACGATATTGTTCTATGGTTACTTGAGATGGAGCTACTAATCAATATTTTAACAAGTTTTAAAAGGAAAACAATCACTATTTATTAGGGTTTTTCTGTTTAATGGCAAACAGTGCTTATAAAATGAGACACAATCCGCAGATGTACAAAACCGATTGGGAAGGGAGCACGACCAGGGCTCAATTGAAGGCCTGTAAGCACAAAAACTTGCTGAGCACAGAAAAATCTTGCTCTGGAGAAACTGGTTACCAGCCAAAATTCCATAAAGTTTACATCGTTGCAACTGGTGCCCCACTCATTTATTTTGCTTAGCAAAGAAATTTGCTAAGCAGTATTTTCTGCTTAACAGCTTTTTTGAAATTGGGCCCATGTGCACTAGCAACTCGCATTGGAGACTCAGGCAATTTACAAGCAACCACACTTGGGCAATCTTCAAGTAGAAAACTCATTCAGAAACTATTATTCACATAATTTGAGGGATTGTAAGATCACTGTTACAACAATCTATCCTGTGCAACCGATTTTTTTTTAAATGGAGTACTGTTGCTTAAAAATGATTGTCTCTGCTGTGAGTCTCACTGTACAAAACACAAACTGCCTTTAATTGATTGTTAATTGCTGTTGTTGTTTGGTGGTGGTGGTGGTGGTGGTGGTGGTGGTGGTGGTGGTGTTGTTTAGTTTTACCTGGGCTGGGCACATTATAACCCGAACAATTATTTTTCTCGACATTGTAATTTTTACACTATGTCTATCGAGTAAGATATTTTTGAATTTGAACGGACATCCCTAAATCTGTTATCGTATTTCAAAGAACTAAGTCTGTTACCAGATTTCTTGTCAAAATTAATTTATACACTAAAACTTATATACATTAATTCTATGAATGCACCTTTGAACTTAGTGATATCAAAATAATCACACTACTCATCTGCATGGTAGTGTAGTGTTGTCAATAATAACAAACATTTTTTAAATCTTTAAAGTTATGTTCTCTTCTGAGGGTCAGTAGAAACCAATCATGTATTTATTTGTTTGTTTGTAATTACTTAATTGTTTTGAAAAATGTTCACTGCTGTTTAGGCCGGTACAGATTGTTGTTGTATTTTGTTTTTTTGTGTGGTTTTTTAAATAGTTATTTGAGCACATTTTGTTCGTTTGCTAATGGAAACTTTTGTTCAAATTTTGTAACAATTCGAACACATAAATAATTATAGCGATTAAAATATATTTTGAAAATTAATGCCACAAGCTATTGTTTATTTGATAAATATTGACGTGGTCATTTTTGACGGTCAAGTGATTTCATTGTTTTTTTACGAGAATTTCTCATCGAGGCATTTCGCAATAAAAAAATAAATTCCCCTGGAAAAAAATAACGTCATCGGGCTTCTAGATCTTTCGATGTTTGAGCAAATTTAAATAAAATAATTAAAGTAAAAAGGAAAATAGTTCCGTCTGGGATTTCCATGATGTCGTCATTTCATTGATAAACATCAAGGTTGTAAAAAGACCACTCCCCCATCTGCGCTTCTGGTCGCCCCCAACTTGGTCATTTATCTCATCATTTCACCTCGTCTTGAGAAATGTAATTATTCAACAAAATTCAATACCATATCAAGACTCGTTTCTTACAGTTTTGCTTAATCTGTTTGTTGGTTTTGTTGTTATTAAATTACCCGTAATATCTTCAATTACTCCATCCATAAACAAACCGCGGCGCTCCACGCTCCACACACGAGCACCGTACTTTTTCATCTTTAGCTTCACCAGCGTAAATATTTATGAAAACTGGTGGGGATGTATTTTGGGGGTTTTACTATTATTTAGAAGAAACCATATTTTTTTACAACACAATAAGTTAATTTTGTTTGCAATAGAGAGACATTTTAAAATGATGTGTTATGCAGTATTATTGGGAAACATGTCTATCACTTCGTTCTCATCTAGTTTTATTTCCCCTCTGTTTTCACCACATTGCAATTTCTCGTGGGAAATGGCCCTTTTTTTGCCTCCCTGGCCCTAAGTGGGGTTGTGTTCCCCCACCCCAAACAAAAGAGGCCTCCCTCCTCCCCTTCGTCATGTCTGTTTTATTTTTTAATTAACAATAATTAAGAGGTTTTTGACATTGCGTAAAATAATTTCTTTCCACACCTGGAAAATCCCAAAGGAGTTGCGAAACCAACGTCATGTGGTTGAAACAAACAAACATTTCATCAATGGATCGCAAAAAGTAGTCCCGGTCATGGGATTCCCAAGATGTCGCAATCTAACCTCGGGCATGATGGAAATTCCCAGTTCTTTTTATAGCAATTACGTCACTGGACCAACACCCCACCCTCCTCCATGTCCTCCCTCCATCATCCAATAATTGACCATCTACCAATTTTGTCAAAAAACTTCACCGAAAACTCCCATCCATGTCGCATGAAATGAAAACTGAGCGATCCATTACATTTATTACACTCATTGTCACCGGTTGTAAACAAGATGGCGAGCGTGAGAAAAAAAAAATTGCCCGTTATTTCATTCCACGCAGTAGTTCATGCATAGTTCGCTCTTTTTGTAATTGTGTTGTGACCTATACGATGATATGTTCGTTTGTTTACACCGGATGCACATTTTACCAGGGTTTATTTGTCTGGCTTAACTTCCAAATTCGTCCATTCTCTTTTTACAAATTATGAGAAGAAATCAACAATTCACGTGTCTAAACAGCCCAAACCTTGTTGGTAAAAAAGTTGTTTTACAACGATCGAAAACGTCAACTGGGTCCATGTTTTTTCATTCATCATTATTGACAGTCATAATGACCCCGACTGCATAAATGTTCATAACGTATAATAAAAACTGTAAACTAAAATATTAATTTATTCCACTCGTCGCCTTGCGATTGGTTGATCGCGTCTACGTCACGGCCCAGCCGCACCCCAAGCATCCTATGCTGGTTTGCTAGCCGTACCAACGTAGGCCTACCGTCGAAAACATCATGACCGCCACCAACAGAAATTGCCTTCAAATTTGATTTTAACTTCAAGCTAGATCCCATCCTTCAACTGAGATGATTTTTGAGGACATTTTTAGTCGGATTGTTGTTTTATGACAGTCTCATCACCCGTCAAAATCCAACCAGATCGCAGTTTGCGAACAAAGAGAGTCGCAGTATATCATATTGTCGCAGGACTGCACAACAAACCAAGCATCGCATCTGTGAATGGATGACATTTGAACTGTTAGAGTTTAGACCCACAGTCAATGTTATATGCAAGCTTGCATCAAAATGTGGACAACCCAGAACTTCATGCAGTGGTACATATCATAACTGTACAACATTCAAACTCATAACAAAGAACGGTAAAGGGTATTTTTTTGTGTTCCCACACAGAATCTTATGTCACGCGAAAACGTTCCGCCTGCTGCTGTTGTGTTGCAGAGATATCGCCCAGACAGTTCGTAGACTACACAGCTGACAGAAGTTCATTACCACAGCGCAACTGTAGGTTTGTTCACCAATAAAATAGACATTTGTACCCTGCAAAGATGACATCAGATAGTCGGCAAGACTCGTCGTACGATCCAGCGACATACGATGTGCAGCTTTCCCGCCCAAAACACCCATACTCCTGTGGCATGTCTGGTGTGTACGATCGACGCATGTGCGAGATATCGGAGAGAGACAAACCCAACCAAGGTAATTATAATAAAGCCGTTTTTGTATGTCTACATTCGCAATCAAACGACATTAATAAATACCAATTCATGAAGTTATCGTGGTCTTTATACATAAACGTATACTCCTTTAACCCCCATATACACCCCAAACCACCCATTACAATGTATCTAGAACAAACACAAACATGCATTGGTTAACAATATTGCAATTAAAAGTGAACCCGGAACCAAACATGTTATATTTGTGGGTGATTTACAACAACCGACAAGCGTTGCCAATGTCTGTTAGTACTGTAATCATTGGCCAACAAGGTTTTAGCCAGGATTTGGTAAAAGGGTTTCCAAGTTTGCTGGAAATTATTAAAACTGGGTGTCCAAATCGTTCACTTATAATTATGTACATGATAAAACAGGGTGTCCAAAAGACACCAGACACCCCTCTGGCTAACACTATTTTGGCCAAATACTTTCACATTCACATTGTCGTCAAATGGGAAACGGTTAACATTTATAACTGTGGATTGTTTTAAAATGCTGTTAAAATAAATCATAATGCAAAATGATGTGGTTTAAATTTAGCAAATTGCAAAGTGCACCTTTGTTGTTTATATATCTACAGCTTGCAAATAATGAGGGGAAAGTGATATCGTATAACCATCGGTTAAAGGAACGTTACAGAACTGTTAATTAAAATTTTCTTTAAGATCACAGATTTACATAAAACTAACACGGTCTAATGATGACTATAGTAGAAAACATCCCTATAAATATTTCTGTCTGAAATGCCATATTTGATGAGAAATAAATAAAACTAATTTCCGATTGGAGTTTATCGCTCATGAGCGTTTTATTCATGCATTGTATAACACATGCAAATGTGTAATGGGTTTTTCACTATTTTCTCGTGACCCAGATGGCCGATCGATCTCAAACTTCTACAGGTTTGTCAGTTTATGTATATGGTGGATTATATAAAGTGCTTAACTGTTTTGTTAGCAGAAAACCAATTCTGTAATATTCCTTTAATGTCTTTGCCGCGGGCGGGAGCAAGTAGTATTAGTACGCAAAAGGTTAATCCGATCGTGGGACAATTTAGCACACCTTGTTGGGCTGTTATGGCTCTCTTTTGACATCTGTCTTATCCTAGTCGCCAATATGATAAGACCGATGTTAAAACAGCAATAACAGCCCAACAAGGTGGGCTGGGGATAATTCTTCAAGCACCTTCTGCGGTGTACGTTTTCTCAAGAACAAACAAGAAAATAACGCCAATAAGTGTGCCATTTTTGGAGTCTGTGCTCTAAATTCAAAGACATACAAAAGAAATGATCTGCATCAATTAAAAGATGTGTATTGATGAAGTGGCTTGATAGCTTCGATAATGCAAATTTAAAACCAAAGTTCACTGTAAAACAACCTAATCGAGTTCTTTGTCGATTCTTCTTTGTTCGTTCTCAACACTGCAGGGTCTCGTTCAAGGACTCAAGACCAATGGGTTGGACTACGGTTTCAACGGCGACACAAAGACGGTACGCTGACTAGTAACCTCTTCAACCCTGCTCACGTGGAAAGTCAGACATTGCACGCCACCAGCACAACCTGACACCGATGCTTGACCTGTGAACTGAACATTATCGAGAACATTCACTAGAGTCATTTCGGATAATGTTTTATGTATGTAACCAGCACCACTTGCGTGCAGAACCTGACCATAAAACATTCGCTGAAAGCGACCAATTTATTCTAATGTCAAAAGATTTCCCAAAACAAATCAGATTGATATGAATAGCTTTTCGGTTGTACCTATACTAGACACTTTGCCATACAGACAAAAGAAAGACGTGGGAACCATAAGATTTCTACTACCCATGATTTGTATTGGAGTTGACAGGGTGGCACCTACACACGTTGGTCACGTGCCGCCATGCAGCTGTGGACGGCCGGCGTCTAAAGCCTCTTGCTCGTGGGTCATTTTATCGGTCACTAAACTCCAATTGAACTGAATAATGTCAGGGCAATTGTTTAAATTCATGCTAACAACAGTTTGGGTCCAGTAACTGAAACGTGTGAGCCGAGACCTTTTGAGTTCCCTGTTTTGTGAATGGTTCTTTTTTTCTAGAACCACGCCATGAATCACGAGGCTACCTTTTCCAATGAAGGGTTTCTACCACTGTATAATCTTAAATCTGGCCAAACTCTATTTCAAATGCAACTGGAAAAAGGCGAGCCTTTTACTTAATACTAAAGTTGGAGACACCTAAGTTTACTGGATACCAAATACTTCTTCTAGAAATTACCTACTTTATGAAACCCACACTTTGTACAAGGCCTATTTTGTTGCAGAAACTGTTGTCTTGGTTTTGTTTGGTTTTGTAATTTGTATGTTCTTTTTTATTATTGTTGTGGATATACACATATATTCATGTGTTTAAGTTAATATTTTGGCTTTAGGAGCAAAAAATTGCAAGATAATCACCAGGTCCAAGCTTGTATTTGATTTGCTGATTATTGCGGTATTTTTACCCGAACCAGCTCCACTCGCGGCAGGCGCATATTCTTTACTTATTGGAGTAAATTTATAATCGTAGAACAAACAGTTATACTGAGCATGCTCTGTAAATGCTATTGGCAAAATGGAGATCTGACAAATTGCGGATTTTAGACGTTTTCCAAGGACATTTGTCCTAAAAAACTGCATATTCTTGCACTTTGGACAACAGAGCATGGTAAAGTATTGTATTTTGAATATTTGTCGTACTAACTAAAGGCAAATTTAATTAAAAGTCATTCTCAAAATGTGTTAATTTGAGGAAAAACTTCTCTTGGACCGTCTAAATTTCCTGTTGAAACTAAACATTTCAACGCGCAAAAACAGTGCTGCTTGTGGTTTTGTGCTGCGCTTCATGTTCCAGTTGTTATTTATGCACATGCATCACCAAAACCCCAATTTCTGACCAGCTTGGTATGTATATTTGTCATCTTTTTGACACATGGTATGTCGCTTTGTAATGATTATGGTTTTTTTTGCACAAGATGGTCCTGTGGGAAAATATACAAATTTAATGATGACTGGATTTCGTGAGGTCAAGAGTTGCACTTAAAAATTCCACTGCTTAAAAAGTTGTGTTCATCCTTGTCACAGTAATCGATCATTAAATAATACCCAAATGTTTAAAATATGCACATTGAAAATGTGGATACAAATATGTTTATATATAAAAGTGTTCATTGCTAATTTTATCTAAACTTAATAATTATCTTCAAAAATATCACGAAGTTGAACATTTCCCCCAAATATACACATCGTCACTGGTCTCCGTTACAAGAAATATGGAAAAGATGTGTTATTGTAAATATTAATTTACAGAGCACTGTTACTTTTGTTACATTCTAACTGTTAATAAACAAATCAACAAAAATAGTGTATTCCTAAATTTATATAAAACTGTTCAAATAATTTGAAAATAAAAGGTTTTACATTGTTTGGTACAAAAATGAATTTTGTGTGTGTGTGTTTTCTTTTCAAGACGTTTGTAGTGCATGCTACATTTTAATTATTGGGAGGGGGGGGGGTTGAAATAATTATCAAAACAATCTTTTGTTTCCCTCCTTGACTTGACACTGACAATCCTGAAGTTTTACATGCCTCTTTGGGTTTTAAAGGCTATACGAGGAACAAAAACCTGATAAGAAAACCAATCAATAAATTAATGTTAGATTAGTTGTTATAAGTTCAAACAACTATACATCCAACAAATAATGAATGGTTTTTAGATTAGGTCAAATATAAAAGGGAAGCAAACTATAGCTAGGCTTTTTCTTTCCTTTGAAATGTATAGACCTAGAAACAATTCACATTTATTTAGTGTCTGAAAATTGATTGATTTAAAATAACATAAATTATTCACAAACAACATTGACGCAAACATCTGTTTTAGGTTCATGTTCCAGTCAGACAAGACTGGATGGCAGTCAGAATGAATACGTGTATGTTAACACATAAGCCCCAATTCATGCATGTCACAGAGCGGTGGAAAGCCTGTGTGATATACATGTACCAAGGTCACCTGTTCATTGTTGGGGCAGTGCAGCTTCTATACGTAGGTCACACACTGGAGCACAGTGCAATATTTGTATAAAGGGATCGTCATGAAAACTCACATTATAAATAAAGGGTGTTCTTCTAAAAAATAAAACCATCACAACCCAAGATTGAATTTCATCATCTTCCAATGAGAATTCAAATTGTATTGTATGTAAAACAAATATTAAGCAAGGGATGCCTGTCATTCCAAACTGCAATTTTCAAGAGCAAGTGTAGTAGGCCTATAGGCCTATTAAGGGATCATCTTATAAAACCTAGGTTTTGTAAATGCAGGGTTGCTATGTGACATTTATTTTCACCCCAAAATAATTGGAAATAAATGGATTACAGTATGTTAACAAGTATTAATTTGGGGATACTTTTAATCATGAACAATTTGAATGTTGTTTGTTTTATTAGTATTTGGTCTTGACCCATCTTCATTTAACTTTTCTCCCTCTATGAACAACAAGTAGTAAAATTATAGCCACTATTTTTTATATTGTGTGTAATTACATGTACATTTAAAAACCTAAGGTTTAATTAATATTTTACAACTAACACGACATTGTACACTGTACACTGTTACCACAACAACTGGCATTTAATTTTTTAAAATTTTTTTTAAAAATGTTGGTGTTTGTTTTATTTCAATTTTAGTGTTTTTATGAGCAATATCAAAATGCTTAAATAAGCCAAGGTTGATTCAACATCAACGACAGCCTGATGACTTGTTTTGTATTAAAACATCATGCACTTAAAGGGGCTGTCGCACCCAGTGGGCTACCCAAAGGGGCTACTGCATGCGTGCGCCCTCCCTCCTTATCATGATCTATGGAGGTAGCGCGCGCTTGCCGTAACTGGGTGAGAGATCACAATTCCATGTACAGGCCTGCTGTGATCATGACGACACAGCCCCTTTAGTATTCCCCACAACAAACGCGGAATTACCAATCACGCCATACACCTGTTATTGTGTGTGTACATGCACACGGACACGCCTTAGGGCCTACTACAGTAAGACTCCTCATTGAACTATGAAATATAGGATTTGAACTGCCTCTAGCTACCGGGCAATCTCGGTGGTCTAGTTGGTAAGACATCTGCTCTAGAATGGCAAAGGTCGAGGGTTCGAATCCCACCCGAGTAATTAGGCCTATGCCTGTGATTTTTTTTCACAGGACTCGGGAAAGTACTGAGTATCCAGTGCTTTACACACATCGGTGTACGGGTAAAACCAAATAATATAATGTTCTTTAACCCCGATGCAAATTTTAACATCTATTAAACATTGTTTATACAGACCCAATAACTGAAAAGTAATACCCCCCCCAAAATGGATACTCTTTGTCTTTGTGCGTTCAGCATGTTGAACAGGCATACTTCTTTTCAATTGATCAGCTGATTTCGTAATTTTCTCTGTTTTCTAAAAGACAAAAACTAAAACTAAAAACACTCTACCTGTAAAGGTTAAGAGTTGTTAACATCTTCTTTTTCTAAAGGCAAATTATAAGCAGATCCTACGGTTTGATCTTATGGTACTCATTTGCATAATGTCTAGGTGAAAGATGTGACCAAAAGGCTGTGTGTATAGGTGGTTGAGAAACTGATCACAATTACATGGAGCATGTTTAAGCCTGTTTGCGTCTGTGTATATAATGTGCAATGATACAGTATGTGCTGTACACGAAGGTCAATGTATTCAATACATTGTACACACATGTACATGTACATTGTAGGCCCATTAAATAGTTTTAGCCAGAGGGATGTCTGGGTGTCTTTTGGACACCCTGTTTTAAATTTGGACGCCCTAGTGTTTAATCTGTCATTTACATTTGATGTACTGTAAGTGAACAATTTGAACACCCAGTTTTTAAATTTCCAGCAAATTTGGACACCCTTTTACCAAGTCCTGGCTAAAACCTTTGTTATGTTATTTACAGCAAAGACTTGTTTATCATGTTTGTGGAGAGAAACAGGAAGGACAGACATGTTCATGTACAATGTACATGTAATCTCAAATAAAAAAAATTTAAACAAAATAATTTAGCAAGTCTTTCTGTAAAACATGATGACAAACATTAAATGAGAATTGTTTAGTGTTTTGTATGAAAATAGTACAGTGTACACATACACACTCAGGACAAGCACACAATGGGGGCAATATTTTCTTGCTGGCATTATGCGTCTCTTGAATTGGGGTGCTCGACTATGTTTAAAATCACATTAACTTGGTCTCTATGTGCATACTGTACATGCAGCATGTTCAGCACTCAAATTGAAGGGCCCTACATTGTGTGTATACAGCGTGTTAAGACTACATATTACTATGAAATAGTAATTTGCATAATCTATGAAAAGAAGAGGTCACCAGAGGGCTTTTGCGCTGTCTGTATCTAAAGCAATGCACACATGAAAAGACGAGGTCAACCAGAGGTTGCTTTTGCACTGTCTGTACATCTGAAGCAATGCACATGTAATATGTGTGTTTACATTTGCAGAGTTAATAGTCTATCATTTATTGTGTCCCAAAGTACATGTACAAAGTATTACACAAGAAAATGTGCTGTCAGTTTAGGAAGATTTTACCAAAAAAAAAAGAATTTAATTCTTTTTAAATAGAGATAATAAAACAAATTGTTGCTTTGTACTCATTGTAATGAAAATATATGTGTATTGAATGAGCAGTGGTGATTTAATATTCGCTACTTTATGGAGACCGAGAACAAAAACAGAAAAAAGGGAAA
Source organism: Plazaster borealis (assembly GCA_021014325.1). Classification (NCBI taxonomy): domain Eukaryota; kingdom Metazoa; phylum Echinodermata; class Asteroidea; order Forcipulatida; family Labidiasteridae; genus Plazaster; species Plazaster borealis. The sequence goes on from CM037469.1 coordinate 3,102,293, forward strand.
ACAAAAGGTCTCCATAGGGGAATTCTATAAAGGCCTGGGGTGCTCCACAAGGAATTTTGTGTGCAAAGTCTACATGAGGTTCTTAAATACAGGGACAAAGAAATTTGAAAACAAAAGATGTCTCCACAGGGATGTAAAAAATAGAATGTGTGTGCAAATTGTTATGTGTTTTATGTTTTGTGAAGGTTTATTTTAAAATATTTATCAAAGCTTCGTAGGCCTAGCCCCCCCCTCATCCGTCCATTTGTTTCTCGTTATTGTGCTTTTACAAAAAATGTTCTAACACATACTGTGTATGCACTGTATGAGAAAAAATGATGACCACTGAAAGAAAGATTATAATTTAATCATGGTATAGTTAGGCGTACAATGTACACACGTAAATATTTTTACCATTTGGAAACAGAAGTTCCTAAATACAGCACATAAAGAAATATTACTTTTATAACCAATATTTGACGATCAATCATGGAAAAAGAATCTAGATTGATTTCAATGTGGAAGGTTACTGTTTATTAAGGTAAATACCAGTGGTAAAACTCTGGAGAAATATTTACGACTTAAAATTATTTTGTTTGCCTCCCCAAATTTGTCAGGGGTGGGGGTGGGGGTGGGGTGGGGTGAGTAAAGTCTCCAACCCCCCTTTAAAAATTGCGTTTGTTATTGTTTTTAATAAAATAAAATATTTTGTAAAAATCAATATTGGGAGATGTTGGGTGATGGATCCAAATGACGTAGGAGGAAACCCCAAATGGGGAAAACCCTCGCAGTCACAGGTAGGGACTGAAAACCCAATCCACATGCAAGGCTCCAGTCTAATGTGGGATTCAAACCGGGGTCCACAGAGGTGAAAGGCAGGGAAAAGAAACCACTGAGTATTCCTGATCCCCTGGTTTCAAGCAAATTTGTGCGTTGAGCTCAAGCAGGTTCAAGTAAGCTCAATGTACAGATGTAGGCCTACTACACTGTACAGTTACACATGTTCCGACACCCTGATGTTCCGACACCCCTAGTGTATTTTCCTATTCCTAACCCTAGCCCTAACCCTAACCCTAAACCCTAGCATGTCAATCACGAGGGGTTTTTCGGAACATAGGGGTTGTCGGAACATAGGGGTGTCCGAATATAGAGCAGTCACCCACTGTACTTTGTAGGCCTACTGGGCCCAGCTGGTCTACTGACTGACACAGCATGTGTATAGTGTATTCACATCCGAGTGAACACATGTCTTAATCATTGCCATAAGCCCAACTTTATGAACAACTTCCGATCTCTAAAGCAATCAATCAGTGTGTGGGTGTCTCATCAAATTATTCAATTTGTTGTAATAACTATGCAATTACTGTACTTGACAAGTGAGTTGTTAACTAGGCCTACAGATACGCTGTACATGCACAATCTGTGCACATGTTGCTCTTAAAAATGCTGGCACTACTAACCTACAATGTACATGGACATGTACATAGTGGGGCTAAAGGGCACTGTCGTAATGATCATTGGGGGTTCGAACCCATGACTTACTGCATTCTAGACCATGTCTTAACCACTAGACCACCGATTGTACCTGATGTCGAGAGGCCAGTTCGAATCCTGTAATAGACTGGGCAAGTCCCTGTTGGCAAAAATTGATTTCGGGGGTTCGAACCCATGACCTCTGCATTCTAGAGCAGATGTCTTAACCACTAGACCACCGATTGCACCTGATGTCGAGAGGCCAGTTCGAATCCTGTAATAGACTGTGCAAGTCCCTGTGGACCAAAAATTGATTTTTGGGGGTTCGAACCCAAGACCTCTGCATTCTAGAGCAGATGTCTTAACCGCTAGACCACAAGGATTGTACCTGATGTCGAGAGGCCAGTTCGAATCCTGTCATAGACTGTGCAAGTCCCTGTGGTCAAAAATTAATTCTTGGGGGTTCGAACCCAAGACCTCTGTATTCTAGAGCAGATGTCTTAACCACTAGACCACAACGATTGTACCTGATGTCGAGAGGCCAGTTCAAATCCTGTAATAGACTGTGCAAGTCTCGCGCATATAAATATATTTGAACTTCCGGGACCATTGTGGTCCCAACCATATGGAGATTTATGTGGGCAAGACTTTGTGTTGCCAATTATTTTAGTTAAACGTGGTTTATGACCATGAAAAATACATATGTTGTTGGGAATGTAATACTTAGTGATATAAATTAGGAAAGTAAAATCAATTCAACAATATAGGCTTAACGAAGAAAACCCGAGAATTAAACTTGACCTCAGCTTCCGGTTGCTGCAAAAAATTAAGAATGTTGTGCTCACCTCCGATCACAAAACTTATTTGAACGCTTGTTTTGGATGCGCGATGATAATCACCAGATGCTGTAATTAAAACGCAAAGCCTTTTCATAGCAATCTATGGTTGTTGAGGCTTCAGCGTCCTCTATAAACTGTGTCAAGCGTTAATTTATGCCCGTGTGACCATCGCGAATCCACGTATGTGGTTTCTGAAAAGTTAAGATCAAATAAGCGTCCTTGTCCCAGAGTTTTAATTTTGCTTCAATAATAATTATTACATTATTTGTGTATTTTTTTAGAAAAACTAACACTGAGTTTACAAACACGTAATGAGTATTTTTGTTGTTCAGATTTTATTTATGAATATAATTTAAATCAAAGATTTAATTTCTGAGAAAAAAATGTTCTTCGTTTGACGTGTTTTCTCGTTCCGATATGCGCGAGACTTGCACAGTCTATTACCAGTGCTGTAGCCGAGTCCCTTCTGTCGGAGTCCAAGTCCGAGTCGGAGACTCCGCTGTCCGAGTCCGAGTCAGAGTGCTTGTTGTCCGAGTCGTCCCCACCGAGTCCGAGTCCCCTTTTGTCCGAGTCCCTCATGTCTATACAGTATGTAAAATTGGCCCTGTTTGTAAGTATCCACTGCATGCCCACAATTTTTTCATTACTTCTGGCTCAAAAGCTGGAATACAATTGTGTGTAAATTTACAAGAGAATCACCCATTTCATTGTTCAAAAGCTTTTCTTATGAAAAAATAAGGGAATAAAAGAGTGGCAACGAGTTCTTAAACGGCCATTTAAAACCGGCAGGGTCGTGGCCGTGCGATAAAGGCCCGAGCTGAAGGCAAGGGCCTTTATCGCACGGCCGCGACCCTGCAAGGTTTTAAACGGCCATTTAAGAACGAGTCACTACTCATTTATTCCCATTCATAAATGCCTTTTTGTTAAAATGTGAAAGAATAAGGAAAATCGGTGGTAAAAAGACAACTCTGACATTCTGTTTGTAAAGCGAATTTTCGAAGTTTGTACATTTTCAAAAACTTTTGTAAAATTATGTTTTGTGCGCGTTGGGTTGTGTGTACGCGCGTGTACAAAAAGATTAGGCTACGCGCGGGAACTAATAGCCATATATTGCGTTCTGCGTAAGTAAATTGGCGGAGCTTACGCGTCCAATACGCGAAGCCCAGCCGGTTAACTCCAGCTGGCCTTTATCAGCCGTTTATACACCCCCACGTGACGTGCTCTCCACCAATAGGAATAGCGAAACTGTCTGAGGGTATTTATGAATTACTTTTAATTCTAAAGAAACTAGCTCACTCTTATGGGCTTCTGGTAGTCAGCGGAGCTGATTGTAAAGTAGAATGGAATTACACCGAGAACACGTAGAACAGGGTTGTGATAACTGTAACTTCTTGAGTAAATTGTTTTCCTTTGAAAATATCGTTGCCACAATGAAACCCTGACTTGACAAAGTAAAGATGCTCATAAATAGTTTCAGGACTTGATGTCGCCATGTGAGAAAGTCAGTAGGGACTCACCATGATTTGGAGAAACTCGGCTGTGAGCCATGGCCAAAAATCTGTCTTGGTATGCTGAAATTTTGGAACGCATGGACTTACCTCCCATTGAGCCAAATATAATTACGAATGATGGTAGCAGACTGTCCAATTCTTGTATGCTACCTTTGTATAACAACAGGACAAAGGTCTGGAATTGGGGGTTACATAATAACCCCCCCCCCCCCCCCGGAAAGGGATTTTAAAAAAGGCAAGCTTCCAGAACCTGTTGTTGCTCTTTGTATGGGTGAAATGAAGTGTTTCACGGTAGGTGCCTGCCTTAATATGCTATACACTTGAAAGCCATGGGTGGAAAAAAACGTCAGCCATACGCATGTCGGCAAAAAATGGAAGAAAATCCAAAGTTGTTCCCAGCGTTAAAAAACCATACGCTTTAAGTCTGTCCAAAAAATGTTTGCCTGTACAGACATCATCCGACATGAAGTGGTTAAAGACACTGGATTGATCTCCATTGTGTAATGAATAAATTACCATTTTAAAGCATCTTGTTAAAAACCCAAAGAACCAACAATTTCTTTTTTACATGAACTAAACAAAATGTTTGTGTCAACATTTCATTATGTGTGTCCGTCTGGCAAGGACTATATACAACCAATTATGGAGGTAGAAAATCTCCATGGCCGATTCCCAGCCTCAAACCCTGTGTAGTCTGAAGCTGATATCCTGGCCCCGCCTCATAGCCTTGTGCAGTGCAGTGTGGATGCAGTTTCCGGGCTCCACCTCGTATTCTCCTGCAGTGCAGAGGTGATTCCTTGGCCCCGCCTCATAGCCTTGTGCAGTGCATTATGGATCCGATTTCCGGGCTCCGCCTCGTAGCCTCCTGCAATGCAGAGGCGATTCCTTGGTCCGCCTCATAGCCTTGTGCAGTGCGTTGTGGATCTGATTTCCGGGCTCCGCCTCGTAGCCTCCTGCAATGCAGAGGCGATCTTCGGCTCATTGCGCAGCCTTGTGCAGTGCAGTGTGGATGCGATTTCCGGGCTCCACCTCGTAGCCTCCTGCAGTGCAGAGGCGATTCCTTGGCTCTGCCTCATAGCCTTGTGCAGTGCGGTGTGGAGCCGATTTCTGGGATCCGCCTCGTAGGCTCCTGCAGTGCAGAGGCAATCCTGGGCTCAGCCTCGTAGCCTTGTGCAGTGCGGTGTGGAGCCGATTTCCGGGCTCTGCCTCGTATTCTCCTGCAGTGCAGAGGTGATTCCTTGGCCCCGATTTCTGGGATCCGCCTCGTAGGCTCCTGCAGTGCAGAGGCAATCCTGGGCTCAGCCTCGTAGCCTTGTGCAGTGCGGTGTGGAGCCGATTTCCGGGCTCTGCCTCGTATTCTCCTGCAGTGCAGAGGTGATTCCTTGGCCCCGCCTCATAGCCTTGTGCAGTGCGGTGTGGAGCCGATTTCCCGGCTCCGCCTCGTTGCCTCCTGCAGTGCAGAGGCGATTCCTCGGCGCCGCCTCATAGCCTTGTGCAGTGCGGTGTGGAGCCGACTTCCGGGCTTCGCCTCGTAGCCTACTGCAGTGCAGAGGTGATCCTGGGCTCTGCCTCGTAGCCTTGTGCAGTGCAGTGTGGAGCTGATTTCCCGGCTCCGCCTCGTTGCCTCCTGCAGTGCAAAGGCGATTCCTTGGCTCTGCCTCATAGCCTTGTGCAGTGCGGTGTGGAGCCGATTTTCTGGCCCCGCCTCGTAGCCTCCTGCAGTGCAGAGGCGATTCCTTGGCTCTGCCTCATAGCCTTTTGTGCAGTGTACAGCCAAATTTTGTCGCATGCTCGCCATATAGGAGTGTGTCGGGTACTAAACTCTCGGGAAGTTTGTGTTTCTGGGCATGGCCTTAAATATTAAAAGGGAATAAAAGAGCAGGTAACAAGGTCTTAAACGGCCCTTTAAAACCGGCAGGGTAATGGCCATGCAATAAAGGACCCAGCCGATGACCAGGGCCACAACCCTGTGAGAATCCAAACCGTAAGACGTTTAAGACCGAGTCACTACTCTTTTATTCCCATTCATAAATGCCCTTAAATGTTAATATTGGAAAATCTGTAAAACCTTTCTGTAAATTTTCTTCGTTTCTCGAAGGGTCAAAATTTCATGTGACTCTCAATGGTTGTATGTACGCGCCCATGCTGATAGATTTTACATTGAGTACTGGTATGTATTGATTGCGATACGCATAAATTAGCGCCTGCGTAAACTTGCGCGCCACGCGTATGTTTAAACACTTCTCACCATGTTTATATCACACGCAAAACATGGCCATGCGATCCCCTCTCGACCAATCAAAATGGATAACCTGTCCGGGGTATTTGTCCGAGTCCCATTTGTCCGAGTCCGAGTCCGAGTCTCCGCTGTCCGAGTCCGAGTGCTCGTTGTCAGAGTCGTCCCCACCGAGTCCGAGTCCCCTTTTGTCCGAGTCCCTCATGTCTATACAGTATGTAAAGTTGGCCCTGTTTGTAAGTATCCACTGCACGCCCACAATTTTTTCATTACTTCTGGCTCAAAAGCTGGAATACAATTGTGTGTAAATTTACAAGAGAATCACCCATTTCATTGTTCAAAAGCTTTTCTTATGAAAATATAAGGGAATAAAAGAGAGGCGACGAGTTCTTAAACGGCCGTTTAAAACCGGCAGGGTCATGGCCATGCGATAAAGGCCCGAGCTGAAGGCAAGGGCTTTTAGCGCACGGCCGCGACCCTGCAAGGTTTTAAACGGCCATTTAAGAATGAGTCACTACTCATTTATTCCCATTCATAAATGCCTTTTTGTTAAAATGTGAAAGAATAAGGAAAATCGGTGGTAAAAAGACAATCTCTGACATTCTGTTTGTTAAGTGAATTTTCGAAGTTTGTACATTTTCAAAAACTTTTGTAAAATTCTGTTTTGTGCGCGTTGGGTTGTGTGTACGCGCGTGTACAAAAAGATTAGGCTACATGCGGGAACTAATAGCCATATATTGCGTTCTGCGTAAGTAAATTGGCGGAGCTTGCGCGTCTAATACGTGAAGCCCAGCCGGTTATCTCCAGCTGGTCTTTATCAGCCGTTTATACACCCCCACGTGATGTGCTCTCCACCAATAGGAATAGTGAAACTGTCTGAGGGTATTTATGAATTACTTTTAATTCTAAAGAAACTAGCTCACTCCTATGGGCTTCTGGTAGTCAGCGGAGCTGATTGTAAAGTAGAATGGAATTACACCGAGAACACATAGAACAGGGTTGTGATAACTGTAACTTCTTGAGTAAATTGTTTTCCTTTGAAAATATCGTTTGTTAAAACATCTTGCGGAAAACCCCCAAAAGAGGAACAAAAAAGAGGTATAAACTGAAAAAAATGTTTGTGTCAACATTTGATTATGTGTGTCCATCTGTCTAGGACTAAGTAAAACAAATTATGGAGTTAGAAAATCTCCATGGCCGATTCCCAGTCTCCAACCCTGTGTAGTCTGGAACTGATTCCTTGGCTCCGCCTCATAGTGCAGTGCGGTGCGGACCCGATTTTCCGGCTCCTCCTCGTAGCCTCCTGCATTGCAGAGGCGTTTCCTTGGCTCCGCCTCATAGCCTCATAGTGCAGTGCGGTGTGGAGCCGATTTCCCGGCTCCGCCTCGTAGCCTTCTGCAGTGCAAAGGCGTTTCCTTGGCTCCGCCTCATAGCCTCATAGTGCAGTGCGGTGTGGAGCCGATTTTCCGGCTCCGCCTCGTTGCCTCCTGCAGTGCAGAGGCGATTCCTTGGCTCCGCCTCATAGCCTTGTCCACTGCGTTGTGGAGCTGATTTCCCCGCTCTGCCTCGTAGCCTCCTGCATTGCAGAGGTGATTCCTTGGCTCCGCCTCATAGCCTCATAGTGCAGTGCGGTGTGTAGCCGATTTCCCGGCTTTGTCTCGTAGCCTTCTGCAGTACAGAGGCGATTCCTTGGCTCCGCCTCATAGCCTCATAGTGCAGTGCGGTGTGTAGCCGATTTCCCGGCTTTGTCTCGTAGCCTTCTGCAGTACAGAGGCGATTCCTTGGCTCCGCCTCATAGCCTCATAGTGCAGTGCGGTGTGGAGCCGATTTCCCGGCTCCGCCTCGTAGCCTTCTGCAGTGCAAAGGCGATTCCTTGGCTCTGCCTCATAGCCTTGTCCACTGCGTTGTGGAGCTGATTTCCCCGCTCTGCCTCGTAGCCTCCTGCATTGCAGAGGTGATCCTTGGCTCCTCCTCGTAGCTTTGTGCAGTGCAGTGTGGAGCCGATTTCCGGGCACTGCCTCGTAGCCTCCTGCAGTGCAGAGGTGATCTTGGGCTCCGCCTCATAGCCTTGTGCAGTGCGGTGTGGAGCCGATTTCCAGGCTCCGCCTCAGAGACGCAGAGACGATCTTCGGCTTTGCCTTGCAGCCTTTTGCAGTGCGGTGCGAAGCTGATTTCCGGGCTCTGCCTCGTAGCCTCCTGCAGTGCAGAGGCAATTCCTGGGCTCCGACTCGTAGCCTTTTGTGCAGTCTACAGCCAAATTTTGTCCCATGCTCGCCATATAGGTGTGTGTCCGGGAAGTTTGAGAAGTTTGTGTCTCAGGGCATGGCCTTAAATTTAGGGAATATACATGTAAGAGCAAGTATCAAGGTCTTAAATGGCCCTTTAAAACCAGCAGGGTCATGGTCATGCGATAAAGGATGAGCCGAAGACCATGACCAGGGTCACAACCCTGCAAGGTTTTAAACGGCCGCTTAAGACCGAGTCACTATTCTCTTTTATTCCCATCATTCATAAATAGATAAATGCCCTTTGTGTTTAAAAGCTTGGAAAATCTGTAAAACTTTTCTGTAAATTGTAAATTTCTGTCCCGTCTTCGGGGCCACGTTTCTCGAAGGGTCAAAATCGCATGTCACTCTCAATGGTTGTATGTACGAGGGCATGCTGATAGAATTTACATTGAGTACGGGTACATGTATGTATTGATTGTGATACGCGTAAGCTTGCGCACCTGGCGTATGTTTAAACACTTCTCACCATGTTTATATCACACGTTGAAACATGGCCATGTGATCCCCTCTCGACCAATCAGAATGGATAACCTGTCCCGGGTATTTATGAATAGAAGATCACAGTGCCCAAAGCAATTAATTATGTCCTGCTTAAAATGTCCAGATAGCACCTATATTTTTGAGATGGAAACATGAGTTCATAAGACATTTTATAAGACCACAAGACATTAAGCCAATAACGAGGAATACTCCTTATAACTCGTTGTTAAAAAACTTTGCCCAATTAAAGGGAAAGTAGCCAGGACTTGCCTCAGTTTGTACTGTACGGCAGAGCATCTAAAATAAAAAAAACATCAGTGGCCATTAAGCAGGCCTTCTGGATCCCATGGCTTAAAGGCTTCATGCTTCACGTTTACTATGGGAGGAATTTTGTGACAATTCCTGTATCGGCTTGTGAGATTGGACTGAGCAATGATTTGAATCTTCCTACATGTACAGGCTTCTTTATTGCCTCTAACACCTTACCCATCATTTTCATTCCAAATAGGTCACTTGCATTTGAGATTACTGAAATTGATCAACTTGGATATTAGCCCTAAAAGCTTGTGCCCTCCCCCCCCCAACCCCCCATCTGAAAATCCTGGATCGTCCCCTGTAGTAAGTTTATTGCACCCGGTGTCAAGAGGCAAGCTCAAATCCTGAAATTAGCTGCAGGTACATGTACTGCAAACAATTGTAGTCGTGTTGTGGCCGAGCGGTTCAGAGCCCCAGACTCAACCTCTGGTGTTTCTGATCAGAAGAGTGTGGGTTCGAGTCCTGGTCGTGGCACTTGTGTCCTTGAGCATGATACTTTACCATAATTGCTTTGTCTTCCAGATGGGTCAATAAGCCGTTGGTCCCGTGTACTAGGGTTCGTAGTGCACGTAAAAAAGAACCCAGAACACTTATTGTTGAAGAATAGGGGGTTAACCCCTGTGTTTCTGTTCACATCGCAAGCACCCTTGTTTACAGGTTTCCTCAGGCTTGCGAGCTACGGTGATTAAGTTCAATTATGAGGCATCCTTGGTTTCATTACCGGAAATATATAATAATAGTAATAATTGCATTGGTGATGTAGAATAATGTGAGGGTGTTTTTTGTTTTACCCCTACACCAACCTTGTGATAAACACCACATATTCTGTACTTGCCGAGACCTTTGGACAAAAGTCCACAGTATGTGGGTGGGATTCAAACCCACAAGCCTCAATATTCTAGAGTAGACGTCTTAAGTACTAGACCACCACTTACCTGGTGGTGAGTGTAGTCTGCTCCCCAATTCTTTGAGCAGATGTGACATACACCGTGTGTAGGATTTGAAACTTTGCATGGTGGTAGTACAATCAGGTGAGGTTTGCGGTGACACCATGTGTAAAATCTCTTTTGAGAAGTGTTGGTTCTGAGAAGAACCGATAGTTTGTCAACTCAACGTTTTGATTAGTATGCTCTGATCGTCTTCAGGAGAAAGAGTGAATTGTGAAAAGTAAGCTCAAATTTATCTCGACCATCCGAGAGATCAACCCTAGGGTTTCTCTAATCCTGATTAGAACCAAAATTTCTCCCCATAAGAGATTAACTTTTATAGAGATCAACCCCATTTCTTCTCAGAACCACTATTGCTTCCCAGAAGAAATCAACTTCAAGAGATCAACCCTGATTCTTCTTACAAACAATATGCCGTCCCAGAAGAGATTAACTTAAAGAGATTAACCCCTGTTCTTCTTAGAACCAGTATTTTTCCCAAGAAGAGATTAACATCAAGAGCTCAACCCTGATTCTTCTTAGAACTTAAAGAGATCAACCTCGGTTCTACTCTATGATACCAATATTTCTTCCGAGAAGAGATTATCATAAAGAGAACAACCCCATTTGTTCTGCGTACCAATATTTCTTCCCAGACATGCCAGAAGAGATTAACATCAAGCGACACACCCAAGTTCTTCTCAGAACCAATATTTCTTTTTAGAAGAGATTAACTTGATCAATCCCAGTTCTTATCTGAACCAATATTTCTTCCCAGAAGAAATTAACTTTAGACTAACCAAAGTTCTTCTCTGAACCAAAATGTATTCCCAGAAGAGATTAAGATCAAGAGCTCAACCCTGATTTTCCCAGAACCAATATTTTTACCCAGAAGAGATTAACATCAAGAGCTCATCCCAGGTTCTTCTTAGAACCAATTGTTCTCCCCAGAAGAGATTATCTTAAAGAGATCACCCCCAGTTCTTATCTGAACATATATTTCTTCCAAGAAGAAATTAACATAAGAAGACCAAACAAAGTTGTTCTCTCAACCAATATTTATTTCCGGGAGAGATAAACTTAAAGAGATCAACCCCAGTTCTGATCTGAACCAATATTTCTTCCCAAAGGAGATCAACCCTGGTTATTCTCTGAACCAATATTTATTCCCTGAAGAAATTAACATCAAGAGCTTAACCCTGATTCTTTTCAGAACCAATGTTTCTTCCCAGAAGAGATTAACATCAAGATATCAACCCCAGTTCTTATCTGAACCAATGTTTCTTCCCAGAAGAGATTAACATCAAGAGCTCAACCCCGGTTCTTCTTAGAACAATATTTCTCCCCAGAAGAGATTAAATCTTAAAGAGATCACCCCCAGTTCTTATCTGAACATATATTTTATTCCAAGAAGAAATTAACATAAGGAGACCAAACAAAGTTCTTCTCTGAACTAATATTTCTTCCCAAAAGAGATAAACTTAAAGAGATAAACCCTGGTTCTTCTCTGAACCAATACTTCTTCCCAGAAGAGATTAACAAAAAGAGATCAATCCCAGTTCTTCTCAGGACCAATATCTCTTCTTGTGTACATGTACCCTGATTCTTCTCAGAACCAATATTTTTTTCCAGAAGAGTAGCGTCAAGAGCTCAACCCCAGTTCTTATCTGAACCAATATTTCTTCCCAGAAGAGATTAACATAAAGAGATCAACCCCAGTTCTGATCTGAACCAAAATTTCTTCCCAGAAGAGATTATCATCAAGAGCTCAACCCTGATTCTTCTCAGAACCAATGTATCTTCCCAGAAGAGATTAACATAAAGAGATCAACCCCTGGACTTCTCTGAAGCAATATTTCTTAGAGATTAACTTCAAGAGATCAACCCCGGTGCTTCTCTGAACCAATATTTTTTCCCGGAAGAGATTAACATCAAGAGATATACCCTGATTCTTTTCAGAGCCAAAATTTCTTCCAAGAAGAGATTAACTTAAAGAGTTCAACCTCGGTTCTTCTCTGAACCAATGTTTCTTCCCAGAAGAGATTAACATCAAGAGCTCATCTCCGATTCTTCTTAGAACCAATATTTTTTTCCCAGAAGAGATAAAATTAAAGAGATCAACCCGGGTTCTTCTCTGAATAACATTTCTTCCAAGTAGAAATTACCTCAAAGAGATCCACCCTGGTCCAGGGGTTTTTTTCTAAAAGAGATTACCCTTATGTGTTTGTTTCCTGTAAACTACATTTCTCAGATTTAAATTTGTTTAATTCATTGTTTTCAATCATTACAAATCATCGAACTCAGAATTGTCATCTTTCTCAATTTCAATGTCTCTCCCGGTTTCTTTAAATACACTTAACACAATCAACTCACCAACAATAGATAACCAACACCATGTGACCTTTGATCTGCAGTTTTGTACTTTTATTGTTAAATCGCCACACAAAGATTGAAGGCACTTGACAATTTGCAAATTATACAATTTGTTATAAAAATATGCAAACAGATTTTTGAGAGGGGGGTGCGGGTATGTAGGCCGACACACACATACATACACTTTTCTTTTTCTTTTGTATTGAAACTGGGATGCAATGTCGAAGGACGCAATGTTGAAGGCACATTTTCTAAACAAAATACATGATGGTCGCTTGGTGAACACATTGTACATGTACAATCTACTGGTACCAGTGCACCTGTAACAAAGCACATTACATGTACATGTATGTACATATGTACATGTAATGTGCTTTGTTACAGGTGCACTGCTACATGTAGAATGAACAAATGAAAATAAAAGCAATTAAAGCAAGATTACAAGAGAAGTTAGGTAACTAAGTGTTGATATAATTGAACCTAGTGAAGGGCTCGATTTAGGGGGAAAATCTACAAGACCACAGGGATTGTAGGTTTCAATATTTACTGGACCAGCATTTATTTTACAGGACCTGAATGTAATGAGAGAGATTTTTCTACAGTTTAAAATGTATGTTAATCGTTTTTTATTTGGACAAGCACTAAGAAAATATTCCATTAATTTTGTCTTATGGTATTAAAGGAACGTTACAGAACTGGTAATTAAAATTTTCTTTAAGATCACAGATTTACATAAAACTGACACGGTCTAATGATGATGATAGTAGAAAACATCCCTAGAAATATTTCTGTCTGAAATGCCATATTTGATGAGAAATAAATAAAACTAATTTCCGATTGGAGTTTATCGCTCATGAGCGTTTTATTCATGCATTGTATAACACATGCAAATGTGTATTCGGTTTTTCACTATTTTCTTGTGACCCAGATGGCCGATCGATCTCAAACTTCTACAGGTTTGTCAGTTTATGTACATGGTGGATTATATAAAGTGCTTAACTGTTTTGTTGGCAAAAACCAATTCTGTAATGTTCCTTTAAGTGTACTTCAATACTCAACACAATTGAAACATATTTAAAGATACACAGTGAGGTACTTTTACTCAATTGAAAAACACAAGACCACCGGACTTGTCCGGTCCTGAGTTTACTGGCCCCAGGCTAAAATCACTGGCCTCGGGCCTACGGTCCAGTGTTAATTTCGGGCCCTGATGTCTGTAAAAGCCATTGCAGAACACAACACCCCAAATCTAACACCAAAATGTACAAGAAATGCTGTATTTATTGTTCTAGCCCCTATTGTGTTTCCCCATCCTAGGATATGCAAATAAAAATCTATGTGTAAACAATACATTTGTTTGCTCGTCATAGTATCCTGCCATCATATTAATTTGAATAAGGCTAAATGTATTTGGGTAACTATATTGTAATAATAATAATAATCATTTCAAGCAAATTCCATCCTTTCTAATGTTTACAGGGAACCTAATAAGAATGGCTGCACTGTGAACTTAGATGAATGGCTGTGTCTGAACCGAGGGACTTCGACTCTGGCTATGGCCATTGGCTGCAGTGACAACACTGACAAATAGGACGTTTCTGCATTCTGGTCTTAGCCACTGCCAAAGCCTGCCATCATTCGTTCTTGTCCGCTAACTATAATGTCCAGACTTGGGAAGACAATACTGGATAAAGGTGGCACTTCCAGCATGGTCCAAGGATGACTGATCTAAGATGGCATCAGAATTCCTGTGTGAAAAAGAATAGAACACGGACAAAAACAACTTTTGATTATTCGGTGAGTACTTTTTTCAGTTTTTAAAGGCATCGTACACGTTTGGTAATGACTCAAAACAAATATTAGCATAAAAACTTACTTGGTAACAAGCAACGGAGGGCTGTTGATAGTATAAGACATTGTAGGAAACGACTCCCTCTGAAGTAACGTAGTTTTTGAGAAAGAGGTAATTTCTCACTAAAGTAATAAAAACTTCTTGCAAGAAGTTTTTATTCCTATATCTGAAAGCACACAAATTTGTACAACAAGGTTGTTTTTTCTTTCATCATTTTCTTGCAACTTCGATGACCAATTGAGCCCAAATTTCCACAGGCTTGTTATTTTATGCATATGTTGGGATACACCAAGTGAGAACACTGGTCTTTGACAATTACCAAACGTGTACGATGCCTTTAATAGTCATCTTTGAAATGTTTTGGCCCTTCCAGTCTCGGGTTGGATATTTTGATTTTGAGTAAGAAGAGAAATGAAAGACGGCCGAACATTAAAAAGGTCAAAATTGGCAAGCACAACAAAAAAGCATAAAATAATTTCACTACCCAAGATGTTGTGTCATCATGTGTATTGTTTGCCAGTACTTGCTGCTAATTCATTCGATAAAGAAGATTTTGTTTATTGTTATTTTTGTGCTCCTGTCAAATTGAAATCTGAAAATCAAACAAAATTGTACTCTTGCAAAATGCACCTTATTTGTAAGTTTTGATGTTTTATGCACAGATAGTTGTGTAAAATGACATCAAAGTTGGTCAGAAAGTATATGTATGTATAATTGTACCATACCCGATATGTTGCAGAGTGTGCCCCCCCCCAAATGTTCCAATACTTTAATAACACACTTTTTTCCTCTTTTACACTAGTAACCCCCCTAAAATCCTTGAAAGAGTTCCTGAGATTCCCAGATCACAGTGGAGACACAATAAAGGGGGGGGGGGTACACCATGCCACATATCGAGCACCAAAAGAGGAAGTAGATTGACCCAATTGAGATACAAATTTGATAACATTATTTTGATCATATAAATGCACAGTAATCAGACGAATGTGGCTATAGAATAGTGTTTAAAATTTAAGTGGCATCTTACCTTGGACATAGAAAGGACGGTTCCTATTTGCCTTTTTTTTTCTTCTGTCCCTGGCCTTTCTTTTCACTCCCACCCGTTTCTGTAAAGCATACCAAATACAAACAAGTTGACTTTAAAGGCAGGGTATAATTTTGGTAATTGTCAAAGACCAGTATCCTCAATTGGTGTATCCCAACGAATGCATGAAATTAAAAAACCTGTGGATAGTTTGGCTCAATTGGTCATTGAACTTGCGAGAAAATAATGAAAGAAATTACTACCCTTGTTGCATAGAATTGTGTGCTTTCAGATGCCTGAGAAAGGCTTCATTCTTTCTCAGATTCAAATCTGTTGGTAAAAAATTACCTCTTTCTCTAAAACTACATAATTTCAAAGGGTGCCGTTTTGAACAATGTCTTATAATATCAACATAATTCCAGTACTCTTTACCAAGTAAGTTTGTATGGTAATTTATCTTTTGGAGTAATACCAAACGCGCTCCCTTAAATACCTTCAATTTGTGTCCCTTTTTTGCAAGTAAGATACCCAAGATACAACTTATCATCAAACAACTAAAAGAGGACCTTTACCATATTGTGCAACCATGTTTTCTTTTACTCACACCTGCTCACACTAAAAGTAATGTTTCCAAACCGAGTCTGAAAGGCTAAAATAGTGATCCCATTTTAGTATGAGTATAGAGTACGGCTATATTTAGCCCACCGTTACGCGTTGTTGACTCCACAAAATGGCGGACCGTGTGTTAGTTCACGAAGTAAAAGGAAAACCACACAATTTCGAGGCATGTGTGTTCCAGGCAATCTCCAAGAAAAAAAACCCATTCACCTTTCAGTTTTCTCGTTATTTTATTGGGGACCTAACAGCTAGAAGAATGTCTCTTGTGCAGCCGAATTGGTTTTTCTGCATACAGTGCAGTTGGTTGCCTGAAAAAGTGCTCTGTATTAGCAGCCCAACATTGCAACAAGGTGATGTGATGTGAATATGATGTTGCAAACAGGGAACACACCAAGGATGAAAGCAGATGTATATACTTACTTTTTTCCTGCGGCTCCCGAGCTTTTGTGCCTGTGGATTTGTTGTTTGGTGGATTCAATGTTTGTTTTTGGGTTTTCTGTGGGACAATGTCCGAAGGCTCGCGTTTGGCGGGCATTTTGTCCGGAAAATCTACACTGCTCGACTTTACTGAGCAATGAATGTGTTCCTCCTCAACTTGTGCAGTATCTGCTGTGTTGTCTCATCTATAGACCCCTTGCATATGACGTCACACTCTCAAAAAGGAGGCAGATCATTGGACGATAGCTGATCTTTGGCTTTCCATAGTTTTCCAACCTCGGTTGGCAAAAACTCGGGCTATGGGGCGCCGTTTGTCAATTAATTGTTTAGCGTTTTTTTGACATGTTTTAACCATGGTTTGTAACAATTGGATGTAAACCATAGAAATTGCTGTCAATTTTTTTTGTGGTTTACATACCATGAATATACAATCAAAGCTTATAAATTATGGTTTATAAACCATGTAAAACTGAAGCCTCACAAAACATGGTTTATAAACCATGATTTGTAAACCATGAAATTGTAAGCACCTTAAAAACATGGTTTATAAACCATGAAATTTTAAGCACGTTTCAAAACATGGTTTATAAACCAAGAAATTTTAAGCACCTTCAAAACGTGGTTTATAAACCATGAATGTGTAAAGGGAAAAGTGAAATCATACATGTAGCCCTGTGTAAACAGACCCGGAGATGAGAACATTATGACCACACAAAAAACCCGTTTTGATGGAAGAAAACATGTGTGCATCATATGAATGTTTTTTTTTTTTTTTTTTTTTTTTTTTTTTTGGGGGGGGGGGACAAGCACAGTAAATAGTGAAACCGGAACGCACTCAAAATGTTCAAAAGGCTTAAGTTATAGTATTTATAAAATTCTTTCCTTGTTAATGGAGAACCATGTAGGGAATTTAAAGCTTTAAAAAACATATGAGGCGATATGTGGATAGTTCTTAATAGGGAAGGGTTTTTTTGGGGGGGAGTTTGAGTGAAAAGGTAAAGCTGGAAGGGGAACAGATGTTGGTGGGGGGGGGGTTGGGGATTGGATAGGATGGATGGTGTGATAGGAGGCTGCCAAAGAACACTTAAATAAGTGGGATGCACCAAGGAGCGGGAAATTCGAAACTGAATCCGGTGCTAATAAAAGTAAATTGGCAGCGAGAGGGAGTGAAGGGAAAACACATGTTGTCGGTGTGGTCTCTGGTAGTAAAACAAACCTGACTGTCTAAATGTTGTCTTTGGGTGGGAGACAAGTGTCTCTGTATTCAAAACCTCAGGCAATGGTTACAGCAGAGCTAATTTTTGATGTTTTTTATAAAACTCCGTGAAGGAAAGAGAGGGGGGGTTTAAAAAGGGTGGGGGTTGGTATTGGGGAAGGGGTTGTTGGAACTAGCTAAGAAGAACTTTTTTCCGGTGATAATATGTCGAGCCATTTTATGTATACCTTTAATGGATGGCTCAAAAACATATTTTCAGTGCTTTATATAAGCTGCACTTCATCAGTCACCATTTTTTTGCTTTTATCCTTTTTTATGAAAGTTTTGCAGCAAGGAGTGATCAGATATGGTTTATTTCGACAAGAGGATCAGGCAAGACATGTATTCTTCGTTTGTTATTGGTATACGTAGTCTCGTCTAGATCCATGCAAGCCTGATTTATTTTTAGTTTTGTGTACCCAACTCTTGTTCCTGTAGTAGGTCAAGCAGGATTTGCAAGTTCTGTTCGTCCATTTTTTTGATTGTGTTTTCTTCGGTTGAAGCTTGCAATCTAGCTCGAATTAGTTGGTCTTTTATGTTCTTTTGTCTTTTGTAGGCTAACAGAGGAGGTGCAGGAAAAAGGTTGTGAAGGAAATCACTGTCATTAATAAGATGCCAATGTTTGAACAGTGCACGTTTGATATTTGAGTGTTTGATCTGTGGGAAAAATGGCAAAGTAAAGACCAGCGGTGGAATTGTTTCTTTCTTGATGTTAGGTGGTGCACTCAACATGGAATTTCTGTGGTCATCATTCGATTCCGTGAAACGGGTCAATTCTGCTGTGTTGTAACCACGTTCTAACAGTTTTTCTTTAAAGAAATTGACCTTGCTCTCGAAATCTTCTCTGTGTGTGCTTATGCGTTTGTATCTCGTAACTTCACCTTTAACGACCCCACCAAACACAGACTCCGGGTGTGCCGAATCTCGAGCAAGATATTGGAATGTGTCCGTTTTTTTCGTTGCTACTCGAGTATCAAGCTTCCCCTCTTTACGAAAACGTTCGCCTTTGTAGATTATGAGATCGAGAAAGGTGATTTGGTAGTCAGAGATCTCTGAAGTGAATTTCAATGTCGGGTGCAGGTTGTTTAACATCTTAATGAAGTTCAACGCTTGATTTCTATTGCCATTGTAGATTATTAGTACATCGTCTCTGTATCTCATGTAAGCCACTAACTCAGGGTTGTTGGGGAGTATAATCTCTTTTTCGTATTTAAACAGAGTGATATCACATATTTCAGGACTGCATACACTGCCCATTGCCACGCCAATTTTTTGTCTGTAGAACTTATTATTGAATTCGAAGACGTTTGCGCCCAAAATCAGTTCTAGAAGACATTGCGTGTGTTTTTTTGTAGGTTTTGGTATGGTGTATAGGCCTGGTTTTGCTTGTTCCAAAGCATCACAAACTGAGTCTATTGCCTCTTGCTGTGGGCAGTTTGTGTACATTGAAACAATGTCCAGTGCGATAAGGAGATTATCCTGTCCCATCGTCAAATTATTAAGTCTTTTGAGAACCTGTGAGGAGTCTCTTGTATATGTGCTTTGTTGCTTGACGATAGGGAGCAGGAAAAGGTCCATATATTTTGAGATTTGTTGAGTTGGAGCCCCACAACCACTGATAATCGGCCTTCCCACAAACCGAGTTCCATTTGGTGGATTTTTGTGGATCTTTGGTAAGAGGTACAGGCTGGGAGTTTTGATCTTGTGATTGTGAGGATTGAGAAACTCAAACATATCTTTGTTTATAACGTTGTCCACGTATAAATTGCGTACGGCCCGGTAGACCATAGCAGTGATATCACCCGTTAAATCCCTGTCAACAACCTCATAGTGTGGCCCGGATAATTGCCTCAATCCTTCCTGTAGGTAGCCTGATCTGTTCATAACACACACACCACGGCCTTTGTCAAATTGTTTTATGACAATGTTTGGATTTTTCTTGAGGCCTGTGAGAGCGATGCGTTCTGCTTTGGTAAGGTTGGATGCCACATTTTTAATTTTTATTTTGGACAGTTCCCCCAGTGTACCTTCAATGTAAGTTTCTAAGTTTGTATTGAAGGTAGCAAGGGGTGTCCATTTTGATGGCATCCGAAAGGGATGAAGGTGACCCAATTTCGTTTTCCCTGCCATTAAAACGCAAAGTCTCATTTTTCCGAAGAGCAGTTTTGAATGGCGTAGGATAGCTGTCTTTTTCGGTTTTTGGGGTGTAGGAATGAAGTTCAAACCTCTATCTAGTGCAATCGTTTCCATCAAGGACAATTTATAGTCAGACAGATTTTTTACAAACTGTTGACTTTTGTTGGCTTTTTGTTTAAGAAAAACCAAACTCTCGTTTTTCTTTTTTTGTTTGGTTATTTTACGAGAGAGAGAGGATTTCTCTTTTGCCATTTTACATTTCGAATTCTTTTTGCCTTTGTTAAGTCTTCTTGACATCGTTGCAACAGTAGGGTCCTTGGATGTTTAAATGTGTTGTCTTTGCAACAAGGACGATAAAGTTACAGCGATCATATTATTAAGGTTGCATGTGTTTAAGTACCATGCCTCTGTCGAATCGTCCACCAACATTGTGTCATGCGCAGTGCATGTTTAGATGACATAACCGGGGGTTGATGTCTAAGGGTTGTGGGAATAAATTCGCAGGGTCTGGTTATGTGTGGAGGAGGTTTGAGTGACGGATCATGTGGTTTGGAATATGAGATGTGTGTGTGGGGGGGGGGTTTAGGAGGAAAGAAAAGGGGGGATAATTTTTGAAGAGAAGGTTGAAAAAAAAGGGGGGGTTTTGTGGTATAGACGGGTTGGAGTGATCGAAAGAAAAGGAAATAAGAATAAGGAACAGGGGGAAAGGAAGAGAGAAAAATAGAAAGGGAGAAAGAAATGAGGGTGGAAAAGAGGGGGGGGGGTTTGGTTTGCGGGTTGGCAGGAAGTTAAAAGAGGGAGTTGGGTTTTATTTTTTTTAATTTTTAAGGGGTGACGGTGGTTCATGAAGGGTTTTTTGGAAATCAAAGCTTGACTGCAAAACTAATGAAGGATATGCACTTTTTTATATTTTTTGAAAATGTTTGCATTAAGTTGATCTTCCATGTTATGGTTTATGAGAAGCTAGGAAGCTGATTATAAGAGAAAGATCAACATAAAGAAACGAAGATGGGCTGAGAAGGGAGGGGGTTAGGGAAAGAAAACGAAGCAAAACAAATGGACAACGAAGTTTTGAGTAAAGAACAAAGCTAGAAGCCAGAACCAAGAAATAAAGGAACATGATTGTTATAATGTGAAATACTTTGGAAATAACAACAAACATGGTCAAAATCTCTTTTTGAAGTGTGGTGGCTCTGAAAAGAGCCGATGGTTTTGTTTGGCATAGCCAGGTTTACATCACCGCCTTGCACCCCTGGGTCCTCCGAGGAGACCGGCCCTCTGCTCCGCCGACTCCGTGATGATGGCCAGCACTTGAAGAGCCCGTCGACGCTCTTTGTCATTTGCGACGTTAGCATTTATCAGATTTGCCCCCGCTTGTTTAGCTTTTAAAAGGTCAGCCTCAATCTTGGTAAGCCCCGACTGGTACTGATCTTGGATCAATCTACCCAGTTCCACCGCAAACCCTGCTGTTTTTTTGTTCCACGAGATGATCATCTCGGGAGAGCAGGGGATGTCGAGTGGAAGGGTAGGAATTTTTTTATTTATCTTGCACCAGTCTGAGGCCTCACCTCGATCAAGGCTTTCTTTCAGTTTGTCCGCCTGCCTCCGGACCCGATTTCTCAGGCCGGCCAGACGGACGATCTCTTCTCTGGCTTTACGCACCAAGCCATGAGCTGGGAGGCTTAATCTGATCTGCTTTTCTTTTTTCTTTTTCTGCGATGACAAATTGCGAGGACGGGGTTGCGGGCGCTGGCCGCACTGGAAGTCTGAGTCGTCATCGGACAGCATCGGGTCCTCCTCGCTGTCTTGGAAAGATGACCCAGGAGTGCGTGGGCAAGTGAAGAAGTCGAAGTTTGCCATTTTGCTCGCTCGTTTGGATTTCTTGAGATGCAATGATACCTTGTGACACAGCCAGCTGTATTTATACCCTTTAGATGGAGGTGGTCAGTTACGGTGACCTAGGCAGTTGGGATTACCGTCATGGCTGTGACTCATGGATAGTATTATGTAAACACTGGTTTTAATGTGGTTGTTCTAGAGACCGTCTCTAAACTCCCTGATCTGAAACACTCATGTGACAAAGTCACGTAAAGGCTGTCACGGATCGTTTGGACGGAAATCCAAAGATACAAATGCTCACTTTTCGACCGCTGACTGGAAGGTCAGGGGAAAGGTCAAACGTGTGTAAAGGGAAAAGTGAAATCATACATGTAGCCCTGTGTAAACAGACCCTTTTATGGTTTATAAACCATAAAAAACCGTGTGTTCAAAAATCATGGTTTATAAACCATAAAAAACCGTGTGTTCACAAATCATGGTTTATAAACCATAAAAAAACCGTGCGTTCACAAATCATGGTTTATAAACCATAAATAACCGTGTGTTCAAAAATCATGGTTTATAAACCATAAAAAGCCGTGTGTTCAAAAATCATGGTTTATAAACCATAAAAAAACCGTGTGTTCAAAAATCATGGTTTATAAACCATAAAAAAACCGTGTGTTCAAAAATCATGGTTTATAAACCATAAAAACTGGACGTTGTTTCATCCAACCTCCTTCCCAAGCACCGAACTGAAGCTAACAAAGTATTGGGCCCGAAATAGCCAGCCGCGTATTTGGCTCATTTCTGTCGTTGAATCCGTTGCTTAAAATTTCTTGGTTTATAAACCATGTTTTGAAACGTGCTTAAAATTTCATGGTTTATAAACCATGTTTTTAAGGTGCTTAAAATTTCATGGTTTATAAACCATGTTTTTAAGGTGCTTAAAATTTCATGGTTTACAAATCATGGTTTATAAACCATGTTTTGAAGGTGTTCAAATTTTCATGGTTTATAAACCATGATTTGTAAATCATTATGCTGGAAAATTCATGGTTTATAAACCACGTTTTGAAGGTGCTTAAAATTTCTTGGTTTATAAACCATGTTTTGAAACGTGCTTAAAATTTCATGGTTTATAAACCATGTTTTTAAGGTGCTTACAATTTCATGGTTTACAAATCATGGTTTATAAACCATGTTTTGTGAGGCTTCAGTTTTACATGGTTTATAAACCATAATTTATAAGCTTTGATTGTATATTCATGGTATGTAAACCACAGAAAAATTGACAGCAATTTCTATGGTTTACATCCAATTGTTACAAACCATGGTTAAAACATGTCGAAAAAACGCTAAACAATTAATTGACAAACGGCGCCCCATATTTTCGTGGGTAGCTACAATGCAGTTCAAACTAACCAAATAACTAGTAAAGTTTTTAAATTCAATTAATTCAGTTCAATTCAGATACACGTTTATTTCCATACTTCTATGAAAAGGTCGACAAGTATACATGTAGCTATGGAGTAGAGCAAAAAAACATTAAGTAGCAGTAAGCAGGATAAATGTAATAATAAGAGTATGTGGCTGTTTTGATAAGTAGAAGCTTGTACAAAAAAAACCAGACAGACAGACAAACAAAGAAACAACACAAACAGACAGACATGAAGCGTTTCGCGTTATGCATGCAAGGGCGGTCTATTGATTTCTATACCCCCCCCCCCCCCCGTCTACACAACGCGGAACGCACTTCCGAACAATGCGCGTCATTTTGTGAGTCAACTCTCTTGTGTGCATGTTTGTAAACGATTTTGACACCCAAAATGACACCCAGGATAGGCGCTTGTGAGTACGCTGCGCGTTGTGCATAGATAATAGATATCATAGAGATCAATGGTCTACTACAGCCCTATAGACCTTTCTTTTGATACGTCACAGCCCAAGTTTTTGCCAACCGAGGTTGGAAAACTATGGAAAGCCATAAATGCAAAGCATAAGCAGATAGCCACAGTTTGTAATAATGTTACACAAATATTCAAAAATAGTGTTGAATTTGTTGGAAATAAAGCAACCAATCATGGTATGTATTTTTGGTTGATTGAAAGTTTACAGAAATGTTGAATTTGGACACAACATTTGTTAACACGATTGAATGTTTTGCTAACATTCGGCCGTCCATGCCAACCAGCGCGCTTTGTTTATCAACAAAAGAAAGGTCTATAGACTGTGCAAGTCTCGCGCGTATCGGAACGAGAAAACACGTCAAACGAAGAACATTTTTCTTCTGAATTCAAATCTATGTTTTAAATTATAATGACAAAATCTGAACAACAAAAATACTCATTTCAACATTTATAAAATTAGTTGTAGCTTTTATAATAAATAAACAAATAATGTGTTAATTATTATTCAAACAAAATTAAAACTCTTGGACAAGGATGCTTATTTGATCTTAACTTTTTAGAAACCCCTTACGCCCAGCCTCGCTACCATGGGCAGCGCGCCGTATCGATACCTCTCACCACTAACCCCTGGGAGGGAAACACTGAAAATCAACGCTGATTGGCTCCCAAAAGTGACTGATTTGCGTGCACGCTTGTTAATAACATTCGAGCGCTTGTAGGGCGCTTGTCGGGCTCTTAGTACGCGCGGAAAAATGCACGTAGAACGCGTGTAAAAATGCAAGTATTTCGACGCAATACATTCAAATAAATCATGTTTTTACATGGTCTCCCTAAACTCTATGGTTAGTAAATCACAAGATCGAAAAAGAATGGGAGGGGGGCCAGTTGCTCTATGACTTGATGCGTATTTTGACAGCGCGCTCTGCGTAGTCTCTAAAACAGAATGGATCAACCACAGGACTAATTAAAATAGCCAAATATATGGGCTACTTTCGTTTCACACTTCCAGGGGTGCGTTTTGGCGGCGGTAACCAAAAACTGTTTCGGTTGTTGGTCGTTGGTTCTGCTGTTCAGGAGTGCGTTTTGGCGACCCCAACCAATAACCGGTTCGGTTGTTGGTCGTTGGTTCTGCTGTTCAGACTGAACGATAACCGAGTTGTGAGCTCGGTTACCGTTTCGGTTATGACGTCAGAAACAGTTATTGGTTACAGCCGCCAAAACGCACTCCAGACTGAACGATAACCGAGTTGTGAGCTCGGTTACCGTTTTGGTTATGACGTCAGAAACAATTATTGGTTACAGCCGCCAAAACGCAGCCCAGGGTGTATAATCGAGCTAGGCATTCTGGGAAAGAAAAAAAAATGGTGCGGCGAGATCGTACACCATGGGAATGAGGTTGCCTTACGCCAGCCTAATAATCGAGCAAGGCATTCTGGGAAAGAAAACAAAATGGCGCGACGAGATCGTACACCATGGGAACGAGGTTGCCCTTACGCGGATTCGCGATGGTCACACGGGCGTAAAATTAACGCTTGACGCAGTTTTTAGAGGACGCTGACGCCTCAAGCCCTCAACAACCATATACTGCAATGAAAAGGCTTCGCGTTGCAATTACAGCAGCTGGCGATTATCATCGCACATCCAAAACAAGCGTTTACATAAGTTTTGTGATCGGAGGTGAGCACAACATTCTTAATTTTTTGCAGTAACCGGAAGCTGAGGTCAAGTTTAATTCTCGGGTTTTCTTCGTTATATTGTTGAATTGATTTTATTTTCATATTTTTTTATCACTAAGTATTACATTCCCAACAATATATATAATTTTCATAGTCATAAACTACTTAAAACTAAAATAATTGACGAAACAAAATCTCGCCCACGTATAACTCCACTTGGTTGGGACCACAATGGTCCCGGAAGTTCGAATACGCGCGAGACTTGCACAGTCTATTGGGAGCGCATTAAAATCGTATTCATCCGCGGTGTATAATTAATTTTAAGCAAGTGTGGTGTAGATTGAGATGAGAGTTCGTTCGTTCGTTCGTTTGAAGTTCACAGTCTAAACGGATATGGGCCATTACATCATATAATGAGGACTACCTAAGTATTCATTTCCATCCCCTATCGTTCAATATCGACTCCATACAAATCAATATGTAAGAATTGCACGTGATGCGCGCCAGAATTTGTTTCGCAATCATTGAAAAATGCGTCAGGCCTAGGAGTAAATATAGGACCCCCCTATATACACCTTGGCATAAGTTTTGCGAGCAAAACAAATCCAAAACATCTTATATTTTTCTTATTACGTTGGAGAATTTGATTGAATAGTTTTTTTGTTCAACTGTTCGTTTTCAGACCCACATGTCAAACGCGTGTAAAGAAAGTTTCCAGCAAGCACGGCAAAATAGAGATCCTGTTTACAATGCATTTAAAAAAAAAATTTTGCCTACAAAATGACTTACACATTTCTGTCTATATCGTGAATGACACCCCTAACAGTAATATTGGGCAAAATGTTGTTAATCTAGGGCAAAAATAAAACGAGAATCAGCAAAACGACTTTGACAACGACTTGGCACTGTATATAACCTTTAAAATCAGTGAGATTCCAGATGTAATGTTTGTGTATCAACGATTAACACTCATATTTTACCTGATATGCATCTATGGGGGGCATCTATGTTTTTGGGGGAAGCTTCCATCTGGGGGGGGGTATGGAATTTTGTGGAATGCAAATATACAAGGGTTAACACCCCATGTCGTATCATCGTATGTCGACTTAATTTCAACATCAGACCTAAACAATTTCAGTAAAATTACAGATAGGCCTATAACGTGTTTTTTTCCATCACTGCAAAAGCTTAATAATTGTATTCCGCATTGTTTACTGGACGCTAAGGATTCAGAATTGGAAGCCAACAGTTAGTATTTCGATTGGCAGAGTAGTACATTTCGTACTTTATTTTTATATTTTAATTAATATTGAAGGAACTTGTCAGGATAAATATAAGTCTTAGGATCTTCTTGGCATCTCATCAAGTTTTTAAAGGGAATTTCTAACTGGAATGAAAAGCGGATACCCCCGAGGTTTAAATAAATAGTCAACCAGTAAATTCTGTAAATGCTGTGAATTCTTTTGTTTAATTGTGTTCAAGTTGGTTTGACAAATATTTGTATTTAGGCGTAAGGGGCAAACTGGGAGTACAGAGTCCTTTTAATGAAATGAAACAATTAGCTTTGTTGGGGAATTCAGCAAGCGCTGTACTACAAACAATAACATGTTGTTGAACACAAATCACTAATCAAATCGATTTGGAATATTTGTTGAATTGTAAATTTCGTACTTTAATTTCTATATTTTAATTATTATTGAAACAACTTGTAAGGAGAAATGTTGTAAATCTTAAATGTAGGGTCTTCTTAGCATCTCATCGGGTTTTTAAAGGAAAATTTATGTTGAAATTTAAAGAATTTAAAATAAATAGCAACGAGTAAATTCGGTTTATTAAGGTTTAAAGACACTGGACACTATTGGTAATTGTCAAAGACCAGTCTTCTCTAACCGTGTATCTCAACATATGCATAAAATAACAAACCTGTGAAAATTTGAGCTCAATTGGTCGTCGAAGTTGCGAGATAATAATGAAAGAAAAACACCCTTGTCACCACGACGTTCTGTGCTTTCAGATGCGTGATTTCGTGACCTCAAATTCTAAATCTGAGGTCTCGAAATCAAATTCGTCGAAAATTACTTCTTTCTCGAAAACTACGTTACTTCATAGGGAGCCGTTTCTCACAATGTTTTATATTATCAACAGCTCCCCATTACTCGTTACAAAGTAAGGTTTTATGCTAATAATTATTTTGAGTAATTACCAATAGTGTCCACTGCCTTTAAGGGGCAAACATGGAGTACAAACCGCTTAAAGACATGAAGCAATCTTTGATGTGGAATTCCATGTTCAGCCAGTGCTGTACTAAACTATTGCAACATGTTGTTGAACACGAATCAATAACTGGAATATTTTGTTTAACAACTGGCTGTGGGGATTTGGTATTTCAACTCAAACTGGTTTTCATTTTGAGCCGATCCAGGTCAGGCTGACTGAGATATGGCTCTTGACCCCGTGACCTGGGTCCAATTTCATAGAGCTGCTTAAGCACAACAAGTAGCTAAGCACAACAAAAGTATGCTTACCAGAATAAGGTTACCAGCCAAAATACCATGTCACATGTACAATCTGTGACTGGTATTCTGCTTATTTTTGCTAAGCAGAAAATATTTAAGCAGTATTTTCTGCTTAAGCAGCTCTATGAAATTGGGCCCCGCATGGCTGGCACCAAATCCAGTGTGACACTAATCTTTTCAGACCATTAGGTAATATCTAGTTTGTAATCTTTAAAATTAGACTTATTGTCATGCCTGCAGGTTTAAGTCGTGATTATTAATTACTACATTTATTATTGAACTTATTCTTTATTTTTACCTCTTTTTCTAAAACTACATTACTTCAAAGGGTGTCGATTCTAACAATGTGTCAACAGCTCTCAAGTGCTCTTTAATGCATCGGTGGTATTTTTATGACAGAGCATAGGAAATCTGTCCCATAGAGATCTTTGTAAATAATTTAGTTTTAATAAAGTTTGTATGGTTATAAATTTGTGGAGTAATTACCAAAAAGTACACGCTTGATTTTCAGAAAAACAACGAGCAAATTATTAAAAGATTGTGAATTTGGGTTTTTTAGAAAATACTAATACTTGGCATCATTCCAACTTGTAATGATGATTTCTTTTTAACAGTAGCACCTTTCAGCAAAGTTACGAAAACATTGTCAGTAAAGTCGGCATTATGATTGGGCCATGTCACATTCTGGCGATGAATGTCATTCTACATTTCAACGAAGAGGATGTCTTGAAAACTGTTTTCTTGTCCAATGACTGTGATGTCCATATCGTGAAGATGAAGTACTACTCCCAAGGCTGATTGATCTGACATTTTAGATGGCAACAGAAATCCTGTGTGAAAAAAGAATAGAACACGGACAAAAACAACTTTTGATTATTCGGTGAGTATATTGTTTTCAGTTTCCTTTAGAGTACTCACTGATATTTTGTCAGTGCAAAAGCATTGTATCTCGATTTTGCAAAAACGTTGTATCTCGCACGAAAATGCTCCGTGCAAAAAAAACCCGTTGTATCGCGGCGTTTTGTGTGTGCATCCGGGCTATTCTACAAAAGTACCCCCCCCCCGTAAAATCCACACAAAAAAATTCCTGAGATTCCCAGAACACAATGGAGACACAATAACAAGGGGGGGGGGTATGCCACATATCGAGCACCAAATGAGAAAGTAGATGACCCATTTGAGATAAAAATTTGATAACAGTAGTGTTTAAAATTTAAATGGCTTCTTACCTTGGAAATAGAAAGGACGGTTCCTATTTGCCTCCTTTTTTCTGCCCCTGGGCTGTACTGTTGTTCCCACTCTTATCTGTAAAGCATACCAAATACAAACAAGTTGACTTTCAATACCTTCAATTATTGGTGTCCCTTTTTGCTAGTAAAATACCTAAGATACAACAGATCGTCAAACAACTAAAGAGGACCTTTACCATTTTGTGCAACCATGTCTTCTTTTACTCTGCACACTAAAACTAATGTTTCTAAACCAAGTCTGGAAGGCCAACATAGATGATCCCGTTTCAGTATGAGGTTGAGGTCGGCTATATTTAGCCCACCATTGTTGGGCTGTGTTACTGTAGGGCTGTCTTTTTTGGCTCTCTTTTTTTACTCCACAAAATGGCGGACCATGTTAGTTCACAAAGTTAAAGGAAAACCACACAATTTCGAGGCATAAGCCTATCTGTGTGGATCATTATATTTTACTTTTAAAACATCTTTTCAACCATAATCATTTCATAATGAACGCTTTTTATAGCCAAAATCGCCCAATCCAAGGCAACGTGTCCCTTTAACATCGGTCTTATCTTAGTGGCCATTTCTACAGCCCACCCCAACCCATGTCTGAAACACGTATTATTCCTCCTACATACTGCATACTTATTTCTTACATTTGTGGAATTACTGTGGTATATGATGGGGGTATGTAGGAACAATATGCGATCTATAATAAGGCCACATAAAAGAATAAAATTGTGGATCGTCCCCGCCCGACCCTACAAAACCCCCCGACCCCATTTTTTTTTTTTAAATCATACGGTATTTTTAATGATCTTTTCAGTAAAATTTGGCTCCCAGATTTTTGTTTAGCTGATATTTTTTCAAAATCCATAGGTCGGAAACAGATGATTGAAGAAAGATTATTCATGTTTGCAAAACAAGAAAAATTCTTCAAATATTTACTTAGGCTGCGTTTTAGTTTTTTGAAAATGTTTACAGAAAATGTCATCTAGGATTTGAAAGGGTTTAACAAAACAATTGAAAACATCAAAATCACACAAACCCTTTGTTTTATAGTGATTATGATGATATCTTTATTCTTTATTTCATATTTTGCCATGTCAAAAAAAAAAAAAAAAAAAAAAAAAAAACGCCCTCCCTCCCCCACTTCCCATAAAAAAAGGACGATCAACAATTTTTTATTTTTATGTGGCCTAAGACTAAGAGGGCAACATTTGGAATGTGGTACATCTGTACGTACTTTGAAAACATCGTTTTAAACATCGGCGTGAGGTGGGCTGTTAATAAAGGCAACTCTGAATTGATAAGACTGATGTTAAAAGAAAGCTAGAGGCCATGTCACACGAGGCAATTTACAGGCAACCAGTTCCACTACTTCCAGGCAGTCTCCCAAGAAGAACATTCATTCACCTTCCAGTGTTCTCGTTATTTTCTTGGGGAAAGAGAGTTTTACAGCTAGACAGCTAGAAGAATGTCTCATGTGCAGCCGAAGTGGTTTTTCTGTATGCAGTGCAGTTGGTTGCCTGAAAAAGTGCCCTGTGTGACAAGGCCTCTATAATAATAGTCCAAACAAGGTGGGATGGCTATACTATTACTATGCTGTTATAGTGAGTGTTTACTGTTAGTGTTATGTAAACAGCTGCAGCCGATTTCACGAAACGCTAGGATTAATCCTATCTCGAGTTAGGACGAGTAACTCGTCCTAACTTAGGATTAATCTTAAGGTTTACATGTTACAGTGCAAGGCTGGGACTCGTCCTAAGCCCTAAGATTAATCCTAAGTTAGGAAGAGTTTGGTGAAATCGACGGCTGCCAGGGGACACAACAAAGATGGAAGCAGATGTGTAAATAGCACTTACTTTTCTCTTGTGGTTCGCGAACATAGGCGCTTGTCGGCTTCTGATCCTGAGGTGGCAAGCAACTGTATGACAAAGGTGCAGTTTTCTTTTGCACAAAGTCCATCGGCTCCTGTTGGTTTGACATTTTGATATTTTTTTGTGTGGAAAATAAATAGTAGGTAGTCTTTCTGCACTGCTCGACTTCTAAATAGAGCAACGAATGTTCTCCCGCTTTCCTAACTTGTTTGCTTTATAGTCAATCGGCCCTATTATATTGCGCGCAAACCCAAATCGTGTGACCGTCAGTATTCATCCGCAGTGTAGCCTGTGGTGCACCCCACGTAGGGAGAAAACAGAGCGTCGGCAGCCTCATTAATATTTTCTATATTAGACAGACTTGAGAGCCCAATTAAAGAAGGGAAAGTGTAAAAATGTTGCCCAACTGTGTCCTGGGGGTTGTCGACCTCCAACTTGAGGTATTTTGGATGACATAGGCCCTGAAAAGTGTCCTATTTGCCGAGAGGTGTAGGGACATTTTTCAAGATTGACACTCGGACGTTTGGAAAGTTTCACTGCTATAGGGGTGTTTTTATTTGGAGGGAGAATAACTCTCCTGGCCTTTGGATTCCCCATATTAAATTGAGCAGAGGATACAAGTTCAAGAGTCAATTGATAATTTTCCCTTTACTGTAAAAAAGCTGTGAGACTTCTCAGTATTTCTTTTGTATTTTTGAATATTTAGTATTTTGCACTGTATGCTATGGGAGTTTATGTAGTGGGGTGCACCCCTATAGTTAATGTTGAGCAACTGAGGTGTATCAATTGCATAGGCCTACATGACACCGATTTTAGATGCGAGTTCAATCGAAGTTCACAGTCTAAATTCATGTCCATTCCCTACCGTTCGTTCAATAAAGACTCGATAAATTCAATATGTAAGAATTGTATATGACGACATGGTCGCGTTTTGTGAAAACAACCAAAAATGTGCTCGTCTTGTCAGTGACTGTATGCACGTTCATCTACGCGCTTAGCCTGTTTGTTACTGCAAGCCTGTTTGTAACTGCATTCGAAATGTCTTTTGAATCTTTTGTATAACCTTTAACGCTCAGTGAGATTCTAGATTTCATTTTTGTGTAACAACGATTAACAATCAACCTGTAAATATACCAATAGACAATTACAGATATGCACCTATGGGGGCTTCTATGTTGGGGGGGGGGAGTTGGGATTTTGTGGAATGCAAATATACAAATTTTAACATTCCATGTCGTATGTCGACTTAAGTTCAACATCACACCCAAACAATTTCAGTAAAATTACAGCAAATGCTTAATTATTTTATTCCGCATTGTTTACCGGACAGTAAAGATTCAACAATGGAACCCAACAGTAAGTCTTTCGATAAGCAAAGTAGTAAATTTCGTACTTTACTTTCTATATTTTAATTAATAATGAAACAACTTGTAAGGAGAAATGTTGTAAATCTTAAATGTAGGATCTTCTTAGTATCTCATCAGGTTTTTAAAGGTAAATTTTAGTTGAAATTTAAAGAATTTTAAATAAAAAGCAACGAGTACATTCGGTAGAATTCTCGTTTTGATTGTGGTTTGTGTACAGGTTTGTTTGACCAAATTTTACTTAGGTGTAGGGGCATCAAATATGGAGTACAAACCGCTTAAAGACATGAAGCAATCTTTGATGTGGAATTCCATGTTCAGCCAGTGCTGTACTAAACTATTGCAACATGTTGTTGAACACAAATCAAGAATTAGAATATTTTGTTTAACAACTGGCTGTGGGGATTTGGTATTTCAACTCCAAGTGGTTTTCGTTTTGAGGGCCAGGCTGTCTGAGATATGGCTCTTGGCCCAGTGACCTGGCTCCATATTCATAGAGATGCTTAACAAAATTATGCTTACCAGAATAAGGTTACCAGCCAAATTACCATGTCACACAATTTGTGACTGGTATCCTGCTTATTTTTGCTAAGCAGAAAATATTTAAGCAGCATTTTCTGCTTAAGCAGCTCTATGAAATTGGGCCCAGGCTGGCACCAAATCCAGTGTGGCCCTAATCTTTTCAGTCCATTATGTAACATCTAGGCTTAATTGTAATTTTGTAATCTTTGAAGTTAGATCATTTGTCATGTGCCTGCCGGTTAAAGTTATTGATTATTGACTACTACATTTATTATTGAACTTACTATTCTTTAGTAGCTTTAAAGAATTACGATTAATCTAAATCTAAAACTAATTGCAACTATCTACGATTCAAAGCTGTTAATTTATGTTCTCCTTGTAGGCATCTTCGTTAAGGGTCATAGTCTCTTGCACAGATCTGTAAATGATGTTCCTTGACATGGATCCTGAGAAGCGATACAGAAGGACAAAAACACCTTAAGATAAAGAATCGGTGAGTTCAAAAACCACCCAATTATAAATATTCCACCGCATTAATACTAGTTTTTTTAATGATAAATAGTATTTGCCGGTTCATCCCAATCCTACTAATTCTGTCTCCGGGCCGAAAGATATATGCCAGACCCCATTGGTTTTTTTTTCTGGACTGTACACTAATTATTTATGTGTATCGTTAATATTGTTGACGAAAATCAAAAAGGGTAGTTATACCATACCTTTGCTGTGCATTCTTTTTCTTCTCAAGGATCACTTTTTGGTCTTGGCCTTTCTATTCTTCCTGCCTCCTGATCCTGCCTTACTTGGGGGTTTTGACAATGCTATTAGCCAAGCTACAGCTACTATCAAGGAAGGAAAGGAAATGGTATATTCATTTGATTTCATTTAGGCTATTTATGCGATAATGATTGTCGTATTTTGCAAGCATTGTATGTTCCGAAGACGGCATTTTGTTTTAGAAGCATTAACGATCTCAACATAATAGGCATGTTTGGAGTCTGTTTAGAATTTTCTCCGGCATCGTTGTATATTGTGTACCTACCAGCCAGCTCGGCCACTTCCCGGCTGTAGGAAGCTGTACTCTTGCTTCTGTAGGACTTCTTGCGGACTATCTTGTCCTGAGGCTCCTTTTTGTATCCTGGCATATTGAATTTGCAGGTATCTCGTCAAAATAATAGCAAGACCTTTTGGACGTGTACGTCTGAACGTACCTGTGTAATGGCTTGAATGTGATATCCAAATTATAATTTGGCGCCACGGTTTTTGACCCAAATAGTGATCACATATTTCGAGGCTGTGATTGGTAAATCGAAAATGGGGCGGGGCTTACTGGATCGGCTGCACTGCGCCGGTAGCCTCGTTTTGGATTACAATGATGACGTCATGCATACATATTAAGAAAGGGGTATAACTAAAAAAATAAGCGGTCGCCTAACGGTGGAAAAGTAGTCCCTAAATTCTTACCAACGTATCCATTGTTATTTGTTGTTGTTTCCTTCTCAAATCTGGGTTTGTTTTATTGTTATAGTGTTGTTAAAGGCTATGTTTACGGTAGACAAAGTTCAGCTGAATTTTTCTTTTCTGTTTCCATCCTAATTGCTTATAATATCTAAGCCATCATTTACATATTAATAGGATGACATCATGCGCGAGGACATTTGAAGCTACTTGGGGTTATGAGAGTTGTTGTATTGCGCAATGCAGTATTTCGGATACATGTCTGCTGATCAAAATGATGTTCTTGATGAAAATGCCAAGATCTCAGCTGCGCCAAAACTGCAAGCCTGGGTGTGTTCTTTGACAAATCGAGGGAATATTCGCAGGTCTTTAATATACAGTGTTCACTGAAAATGGGCGACAAATATTTATCGACGTACATGTACCACCTGAGACCTGACTTTCTATTTTGAATTCCAGTCATGAAGGATGCCCATGCCTGATCAATGACCAATATTGTCGCCTTATTTGAGGACAAAGTAGATACTCGAGTTGCTAAGATTGCCCGGTTCTGTCTAAGGTAGCAGTTTGTACATGCTGAGTTTTAAAATATGGACAAGACACAAACATTCACACGGCTCTTGGAGTTTTAAACTGTCACCATACAAATTTAATTTAGCAAATACTTAAAACCAAAATTGAGCAGAAAACTAATTTTAATAGGTTTGGTACTGATTGTATATACGTTATGCGAATGAATGAAAACTGAACTAGTAACTTTACTGGACAATGGCGATGAACTGTGAACAATCAGCTTTGAACATTCATTGTGGGGTTACTGATTAAAACTTCTCTCGCCACTCAAAGAACTTATTACATTGTTGAACTGTAGTGTAGCAGTTTACACTGTTGGCACTACAGGAAAGCATAGCCTAATGAAACTTCATTCTCTCTTTGTGTTAAGGTGTAGTGTAAATTATTCAAAGGGCTAGGGTCGATTTCACAAAACTCTTTTTAACTTAGGACTCGTCCTAGGCAATGCTATAAGAGATAGGACTAGTCTTAAGTTAAGACCAGTTACTGGTCCTAACTTCAGATAAGACTAGTCTTATCTCTTTGTGAAATCGGCCCCAGGTCGTCTAAAATAAATTAAGTAAAATTACCCATGTTGTACTTTCTAAACTTCTGATTTAGCTTTTTGATGGTTTGTAACCTGTTTACATTAACTAAGTCTCACATATTATTATAACCAATTTTTGAGTGGAAAAATTACCTACTCTTGAAAACTGAAATAATTATAGCCGGCATGTGATTTCTAAGGAATTTCCTGATTTCAGGTTTTTTTTCTTCAAATTTTTCCTTGAGCCTTCAAATATGACTTCATTTCAGAGGGAAATATTTCACCGAAAAAAATGGATCTGGTATTAACTTCATAATCAGTAAGTTTTGAGACTTAAATTAAACAATCATGTTTTTTATCCTTACCAATCATGTATAATACCTATAAGGTCTATTTTGAAATCATTTAACCCTCACGTCTGATTAGTCGATATTATCGATTGATTTGAAAGATAAGACCCCATATAAATTCTGCAATGTGATGTCATGCGGTGGATATACAGTCGACACTCGTTGAAACAAGGTTGCTGGGACTGGCCAAATTACTTCTTTATAACAGGAACGTTGTTATAAGAGGACAACAAATCAAAGAAACACAACGTAGAAGTGAGATACGGGACACTTCAGATTGTACCGGTACTCTTTTAAAGCAGAACCTTTTTATAACGTGCTTTCTGTAACGAGGGTTGACTGTACACAAATCTGAGATAATAATCCACTAGAATGGTCCCGAATAGTTAGTCTAGTCAAAGCAAAATTATGTAAGTCGAGGCATGTGTTGTAAAGTTAATCAGTACTTTCAAGACCGAATGGTCATTGTTGTTTCTGGTAAAGTTCGTTTTTGTGTACCACCAGTAACGGGGAAGTAGCGTGGTGTTATCCCATGAGACATCACTTCATGCGCTGATTGTCAACAGGTTTTCTATTGGTGTTGATGACTCTGAGTCGGTGACTGTGGAATATTAAACACACAAAAAAGTTCTCGTTAGATTGCTAAAACCAATTACTTTTGTGGGTTCTTTTGGAATCGTTGGTTTTTTCCCTTCAATTCTCCCCCCTTTCCTTCAAATTCGATTTTCAACTAAACACATTTTACACCCCTAACCCCGCTCCACGTTTTTTGTGTGGAAGTCTTTATAAGTATGAGGAAATGTTACTAGGGTCAAACAGTTTCAATTTAGAAAAGATTTTAAACACTTCCTTTAGCTTCAGCTTCCTTCTTCAAAACATTGACTTCTATTGTTTTGTATGATTAGGTTGTAATAACTGTTACATTTTGTTATACATTTAATTATACAATGTATTAATTTTCTCATGCCAAAACAACTTAAGAGTGCAGGTGTTAACATTGCATTAAATGTCACCAAAGTTTAAGAAAAATGGTTTTGGTTTTTAGACAAAAACAACTACATCATGCAAAGGTGCAGCTATGTTGAGTTTAATAAGCCATTTTGAAGTATGGTGGACACAATACTATGGCACTATTATTTTTGGGTAAATCTGTCTGTATACACCCAAACCAAACAGTGCACTCCTATAGTGTCCACCATATTTCAAAAAGGCTAATTGTGAACCCGACTCACCATATGGCTTGGACTTTAGTAGTGCACAAACACTCTGGCAGCAGTTGAACAAGTTCGTCCGCTGATGGCGTCAGTGATAAAAATGGCGTATTGTTGGTTGTTATGAAGTTGAGCGTCAGCGCTCTTAATAACCATTGAGGTCTGGCCAGTACTCGAGAGCCCTTTAGCAGACGCATAATTTGAGCCATTTCGTTTCCACATCAAATTCACGGCAGAACTTCCCTCGTATTCAACCGTTAGTGCAAGTTGACCTCCTTGTGGTGTGTGTTTGTCATAAAGAGGGGTGACAAATGGTTCTGCAAGTAAATTGAAATTGTTTGAGTTTTTTAATTTTTAAAGTTGTATTTAGTCTCCTATGAACTTTTTTCTAGTATTACTAGGTACCGGCAATGTCAAGTGGTTCAGAACGAGTGTAAATATTGTTGAAATCAGAGTGATAGTTAAACTTTACAGTAGGCCGACTACATGTATTAGTTTCACAATATAACAGTGTTATTGTAACGGCGGGTGGAACTATTGCTTGCTTTACACTTACATGCACTGTTCACTTTGCTGAATTGATTAGCTAGACATTTCTGTGTTTTTGCTGACCCGCACAAGCTACTCATGGTATGATTAGGGAAAATTATTCGACCTACTAGTGTACTAGTACTACTAATCTGGGACGACCCTACATCACTGTGACTCTTCAACATCGCAAGCGTAAGGGTCCCAGTCAAAACGTGGACCTACACGTGAGCAGCCATGCTGAAGGCTAACCATACCCTACTCCTAGAACTATGAGGTTTGCTACGCTATCGTCTCCGTTCGCGGAGACGATAGCGTAGCAAACCTCATAGTTCTAGGAGTAACCATACCCTAGCCCACCTTGTTGAGCTGTAATGGCTCTCTTTTAACATCGGTCTCATAACACTCACGACTTACTTTATATTAGGTAGTTTAAGCGATTGTAAATGGAGCTTTGATTAAAAAAATGAGCTTGTTATGAGCCATCCCCGAAATGGCGGCCCCACACTAGAAGTTGTACCATCGTTGAAGCTCTTCGGACTGTTATAGACGCTAAAAAGAAATGTGAGAGGTTGATTCCCCTCCTTATCTATAGTAACTTACCCCATTTTAATTAGTACAGTCCTTCAAAGCGATGATTCCGTAGCCTGAACATCTGACGTCACAATTTGAGACGCGTGGATAACGCAATAAACCGCGGCCTCTACAAACTGCTGGTTGCCCGCCAGACCAGTGCCCTAACGGATTAAAACAGGGGACCAGTCTAGGGTGATTGATGCTAGATGTTCATACTGGTGGCGCTTGTTTGCGTTTTGCAACCGACTTACCCTCGCGTAGAGATACTGCAGTATGACCTTCATATTTCATAGAGAATGGACTCTATCCTTTCTCTATATATACTATGCATAACAAAAGCAGGTACGGTATTACGCCAATGTGATGTCTGCCCCATTGTTGTGAACAACACTGATGTAGGCGATTTGTGATGTGAATTTGACCCAGAAAAGAAGAGAATTAAAAGGAAAAGATAGAGGAGAACTCGTAGGACTGGGTCAGCCTTGACTCTCACTCCCTGTTTATTGAACTGGGATTTTCTCTTGTGTCTTGTATCGAAACACTTGCCCCATATTAAATTGGCATAACACAATGATCAGCAGCCTGCCACTGACCACAAACAAAATGCACGCGTGTCACAGTGGAGTTCAATCACGAAATTCCGCATAATGCTCACTGTATTTAGGACACGGCATCGCGTGTCATTGCCGAGTGGTTAAGTTCACCGAAGTCGAGCTATGGTGTTTCTGCCAGCAGACACTGGTGTCATTGAGCAAGATACTTTACCATTATTGCTTTGTCTTTCAAATGGGACATTAAGCCGTAGGTATATAAGATTGGTAGTGCAAGTAAAAAAACAGAACACTAATATCGTGGAAGAGTAGGGGTTAACCCCGGTGTTTCTGGTTCACATAGCAAGCACCCTTGTTTACAGGTTTCCTCAGGCTTGCGAGCTACAGTGATTGAGTTCACTATGAGGCATCCTTGGTTTCGTTACCAGAAATATATAATAAGAATAATAAAGCAAATATTTTCTTATCTTCTAACAAATATTTCCATGCCACTGAAGGATACTGATCCAGGTGAATTTTTGATAATACGTTTAAAAAAAATGCTTCCTAAACTTATGCATATATTTAGTGATAAATATAATCGTAATGTGGCAGTTGAGTTTTAATTATTAAATCAAATACCGTTTATTAAGGGATACCAAACACAAGAATGTAAAACAACATCAAAACAATTGTGATGAAAATAACCAATAGTTTATTAATAAGAAAGTTGCTTTTAATACTATTAAATCGATACAATCAGAATTAAATGTTTCAGAGAAGTAGGAATATCTCTTAGAAATTTTCGGCTAATCAAAAATAGGCAGGATACAAGTCACAGATGGTACGTGTGACATGGTATTGTAACTGTAACCTTATTCTGAAAAGCATAATTTTGTTGTGCTTAGCAATTTGTGTGTGTGATTAAACCGGCTGAGCATTGGCACCCAACAAAATCTCCATTAGTTATAAACTAATTACATTTTCAATCAAATGTTTTCATTTAAAAAAAAAAAAAAAAAAGCAAATTTAAAGAAACACTTAGCAGAAATGTGATTCGGGACACTTTAGGCCACATAAAAAAACAAAATTGTTGTTCGTCCCTACCCGACCCTATGAAACCCCCGACCCCATTTTTTTTTCACATAAAAAAAAGATCTTTTCAATGATCTTTTCAGTCAAATTTGGCTCCCAGATTTGTCAGCTGATATTTTTTCAAAATCCATAGGTTGGAAAAGATGTTTGAAGAAAGGTTATTCATGTTGGCAAAAACAAAAACAATTCTTCAAATATTTACTTAGGCTACACTGCGTTTTAGTTTTTGAAAATGTTTATAGAAAATGTCATCTATAGGAGTTAAATAGGTTTAACAAA
Organism: Plazaster borealis; assembly: GCA_021014325.1. Lineage (NCBI taxonomy): Eukaryota > Metazoa > Echinodermata > Asteroidea > Forcipulatida > Labidiasteridae > Plazaster > Plazaster borealis. Next base: position 3,142,074 of record CM037469.1, read on the forward strand.
ACAATTCAAAACATCAAAATCACACAAACCCTCTGTTTTATAGTGAATGTGATTTTATATTGTGCCACGAATCAAGTTTATCCATCTGTACTTTAAAAAACCCCAATAAAAAACGCCCTCCCACCCTTACTTCCCACCAAAAAAGGACGATGAACAATTTTGTTTTATGTGGCCTAAGAATGTGCTCTTAATAAGCAGAACCTCTTTAAACCGTGCTTTATTAACGAGGGTTGACTGTACACAAATTTGAGATAATAATGCACTAGAACGGTCCCGAAAAGTTAGTCTACTAAAAGCAAAATGATGTAAGTCGAGGCATGTGTAGTAAAGTTAATCAGTACATTCAAGAGAAGACCGATTGTAATTGTTGCTTCTGGTAAAGTTTGTTTTTGTGTACCACCAGTAACGGGGAAGTAGCGTGGTGTTATCCCATGAGACATCACTTCATGCGCTGATTGTCAACAGGTTTTCTATTGGTGCTCGTTGTAGAAGGTCAGGGCTGTTCCTTTGGGGGAGGGGTGGTGCTGTCTCGGTGTGGTGACTGTGGAATATTAAACACAAAATAACAGTTCTCGTTATATTGTCGTTAGATTGCTAAAAACAATTATTTGTGTGGGTTCTTTTGGAATAATAGATTGTTTTTTAAATTCTCTCCCCCTTCCCGTCCAAGTCTTGCTGCAATCCTTCAAGCCATTAAAAACATTTAAAACAATTCGAAAACTCATTCTCACCTCCAACTCTGCTCCCCGGTTTTTTTTTGGGAATGTGAAATTAATTCTACAATGTATTACTTTTCTCATGGCAAAAAACTTGAGAGTGCAGGTGTTTACATTGCATTAAAAGTCACCAAAGTTCACCAAAAATGGTTTTGGATTTTAGATAAAACAACTCTATCATGCCAAGGTGCAGTTATGTTCAGTTTAATTGTAAACCTGACTCACCAGTTAGGGCTTGGACTCTAGTCCACAAACACTGTGGCAGAGGTTAAACATCTTCGTTTTTTGTTGTCAGTGATGACGACGGTGTACGTTTTATTGTTGTGTAGGGCAACGTCAGCCTTCTCGATCACCATCGAAGTCTTGCCAGTGCTCCGGCGCCCATCAAACGAAACATAATTGTAGCCATTTCGTCTCCACTGGATGTCCACAGCGGATGATGCTTCATATTCAACTTCGAGTTCAGCTCGTCTTCCTTGGTACGTTTGTTTGTCATAAAGAGTTTCTACAAATGGTTCTGCAAACATACAAATTTGGGAATGTTTTTAAGTTGTATAGTTCTCAAGAACTATCACTAAATACCTTGTACCGGCAATGTCAAGTGGTTTAGGAAGGGTGTAAATATTGTTATAATCAGAGTGATAGTTAAACTTGACATTACTTTCACAAGATTTGTGGCAGTGTTTATGTAACGGCAGTTGGAACTAATGCCTGTTTCACATCTAACTGTAATGACGTTATATACTTTAATGTACTGTAATTAGCTTGACATTTTTTGTGTTTTCGCTGGCCCGTGTATAGTAGTGAGCTACACGGGGTAAGATAAGGGAAAAGTACTAGACCTTCTAATCTGGGACGACCTACATGTACATCGCCATGATGAGAGATAACATTATTGAAATGCATGTGGAATTCATGTATTGCCGAGTTTAGTTTAAGTATTTACCCTTTTCCGCAGGCTCTCTCAAGGGCGTGTTGCGCGAACGGGGTCCAGCAGAGAAAGTCTCTTTGTCTTGTGTTTCTTGCGTCATCTTCAAAACGTTCCTCCTTCAAGCTGTTTCTGATAACTTGAACCTGAAAACTGTTGCTGAGATCGTTGTATAGTTATCTGGAGCAGTATGCGACGGGGGACGTGTACACAATGTGCGTGCTTAATGTGTGTGGGTCAGTATTTGTTTTCACTTCGGCGTCGTGATATTGCAAATGTGATGCGGCTTTCATTTCTGCGCAGGCTCTTTGTTTTCCCTTTCGTTTACAGAAACATGCATAATACACTCGGACCGATTTCATCCAATTACATGCAACTTGCAAGGGTGCGAAATTAACGGTTGCCCGGTTGCCCGGGGCAACCAAAAAATCACTCGGGCAACCCGTGATCAAACCGTTGTTGCCCGTCAGGCAACCTTTAAAATAAGAATTTAGGGCTACCCTGGTTATTATTGTGCCAGCTCCAAAGATCGTTTGAATTTTCCACATAAAGCTTCATGAAAAATAGTTACGATGTTGTACTTCACCGGAAGCATTTAACAATTACTATTTATTTTTTTAAATCACGCCGTCCATCGCGAACCATGTGCGAACTTTCCAGCGTCAGCGCACGTACGCGATGCACACACACAGCGCGAAGGCACTGTGTAGCGGCATGGTAGCGGATAATGTGTGCACGATGTACCGTACGTTGTACTATTCGGATCTCGGACTCGACGCGACGTGGTCATGTTCCATCCCAACTAGAACCGGCCCGGCCTAACTATAAATAGTTGGGCACAGGCCCGCTCCAAAACACAGTTGGCCGGGGCCCAACTATAGTTAGGTCGATTCTATAGTTGGAACAGAACGTTCACAAGTAACAAAATAGATGTAGACTGCGCGCACACGCGCTTTCCATGAATTGCGCTTTCCATGATTCACTGGTGCCACGCAGTCGTTATCCTGCACATATTATAACGAGCGTGGGGACAGCTAGCGAACATGGTGTGAGCGCGCGCAATGAATATTACTCGCTGCTATTTAATTCAAGTGTTTATGTGTCAAACTTGACAAACTTGACAAACTTGACAAGGTTTCATGACGTGACAATCACAATGAGCCTCCTGAAGTTTGGTTTTACGTTGGGTAAAACATCCGTAAGGAGCAATACCGATGCCGGATTAACGGATGATGAAGAACATGTATCGAAATCAGCAAAAATTACTTCAAATCACGGCGATGAGACCCACTCACGATCGGCGATGTCCGTTTCGATGTCCGTTTCGATAGCCATTTTTAAATCTTTACCCTATAAAGAGCATGCAATGTGCAAAGCATTATTATATTCGGGCAACCAAAATTACTTTCGGGCAACCTGATTTTCAGTTGTGGTTGCCCTGGGGCAACCAGCAAATTTTCTTAATTTCGCACCCTGCTTGCATATTCATTATTGAAATGAGTATTATTATGTTAATTTAGAAATTTCAGAAAACAAGTCATCGGTTACGGGGATTCCCCCAAGAAGATTGCGCACGCGTAACGAGATGGTGAACAATAATGGCGGTGTAGGTTATCTTTTACTGTTGTTGCAGTGGCGTAACCGGGGTGGGGGGGGGGGCCTCTCAGAATCCTTGCCCCCCCCCGCCCCCTAAATGATTGCAAAATAATAATAATATGGTCACATACATGAAATCCCCCCTCCCCCGAATTTGTTTTAAATAAATAAATAAATTAACAAAACACAACAAATAATTACAAAAGGGTGTATTTGCCCTGCTTGTATCCCCAATGAAATTGTCTGGATATACGCCACCGTTGTGTTGCAAGTAGCTGTCTTTTTAAAATTTAACACGACAATCCCACAACTTTCATACAAACACGATACAGTGATACACAACCTATTTCACAAGCTTGGTTATTTGCTTGCTTGTCGACAGTCATTCGGGTTGACCTTGTTTGTTATTTGATTTGTTTGTTTTGTCAAAATTGGCATGCTGAACGTTTTGGTGAGAAGAAATTTTACTCTTTAACCTTGCCCCCCTCCACGTTAATTTTCGGTCCGTTAGGTTTAAGAGGAGGCTTCAATGTCAAGTTAAGTTTTGTTATGCACTCAATTTTCAGTAGATAGAGTCCTCATGAAAGTCGGGAAAACAATTAAAGTCTCTAACCTCACGTACAAATGGTATACATGTCATATTATAGTCTTTCATAGCAAAATTTGAAACATGACGTCATCGAACATCAAAAACAATTGGGTCTGATACAACACAAAGAGGGTTTTTGTTGTGCCAGTCAAATCAAATGCTTTTTTAATTGAATCATCAAAATTCAGGAACGACCAAAAAATTTACGTACAAAAACGTTGACCAAATTTGACGTCATCGAACGTTTTCTGGATTTTGACCCCCCCCCCCAAAAAAACCCCCCAAAACACCAACCCAAAACCCGTTGAACTATGCTTTTCAAGGATATCAAACACAGTGGTTGTGGAGACTAATATTCTTTGTCGAGTTGACATCTAAGGACGGCAAAACCTTGTATTCAATGTCTTAATAATGGAAGAAAATGCGTAACGAAAGATATTCTTTATTTCCAAAGTTATCGTTTATTGAGATCAACTTTCCACTATGATACAAGTTTTTTGTTTTACTTTAATTTTCCGGACGTTCTGCTAATCAAAAATTGAGCTGGTACAAGTCACAGATGGAGCATGTGACATTGTATTTCAAATTATTGTAAACTTATTCTGAAAAGCATGATTTTGTTGAGCTTAGCTGTTGTTTTGTGTTAAACCGGCTGTGCATCGGAACCCTACTGTATAGCTGACCCAACAAAATCTCTATTACTTAATAACTAAATAATTTGTCAATCAAATGTTTTCCTTGTTTGTATAGTCCATCCTCGTGTCAAAGCAAACAAAAAGGACAAATTTCACTCGTCTGAGAAACTTCGTTCAGCCCGTTCTGCTGTGTGAATACTTGACCCAATGCCTTTGATTACAAATCCCCGAGGGTCATACTATACTGTAGTAAAACAACAAAACAAAAAACAATCTAATACTGAACTTACACTAGGTTTTTTTGCATTTCAAAAGCACTAAATTGGTTGAATATTTTGCCGTGTATTTTGTTGTTGAAGCGGGCAACGTGACTAATGCGTGACGTGTGGTGGCGCTGTTGACGCTTTGCTGTGGTCCGATCTTTCCCTTTCTGAAGCACGTAGAGATACCGCGTGAGTAGATGGACAGGCATGTTGACCTTCATGGAATTTGCATATCAAAAGCAGGTAGTGTTGCGCCACAATGATGCCTGCATGCTGGAATTTTGTTTGACAATATTCATGTACAAATTCAGACCCAGAAATAAATATGTATATAGGAAGCGATGGATTGGAAGTGATCATGATTTTTGAAAGGTTGCTGGTAGAATTCTCAGTCTTTTTTAGACAACTTTCAGCGGAATATTTGCCAATTATTAGGGGATAGATTGGGAAATGTCAGACTGTTATCTGATTTTAGACTCTTCATGTCTGCCTGGTTAAACAAAGCAGTATTAGCAAACTACCAGGTATATCATGTTTTTAGATCTACTTCTCTAGCACGCAGAGGATATTGTTTCTTAAGCTCCTTGGAATCTACAACTCCGGGGGTTTTCAAAAACGTGGAAAGGTCATCATTTTAACATGCTTCCTATAAAATGTCAAACCTTTTTGCCAGCCTTGACTTGTTTTTTGAATCGAGATTTTCTTTCGTGTCTTATATAGAAATCCATACACCCCCATATTAACAAAACACAATGGTCAGCAACAGGTGTCGATAGGGGATTTTGTCTCCCGGTGTGTGTAAAATTATGGGATGGAGGAAGTTGATTTTAAAAAGGGCACTATTAGACTAAATGTGTACACAATTCGCTGTATGGGGGGAGGCATATAATCTCCAGGTGGAGGGGGACACACGCACAATCTCTTGCCCCACCGGCCTCGCACACTACAAAGAAAAAAACATGTTGGTCGCCGTGAGAGTTCATGTACGTTTTCATGTAATCACTTTATTTCTACACGACATTGCATTCAAAGATGTTTTTCTCTTCTATTAAATAATAACACCATGTATACACTGTTTACTGAGGATCCAGATCCAGATCAAGACACATTTCGATGATAAGTGTGGATCATACTTGCAAACGCAAAGTCATGTATACTTTAGTCATAAGGTGGCAATTGAGTTTTAATTCTTAAATCAAAATCGTAACGGGTTACCAAACAAAGGAAAGTATAATTTTAGAACTGGTATGAAAACAGTCACTAAACATTAAGACGGATACTTTCAGTGTAGTCTTCTGACGGTTTACTCAGCATTAAAGACAAAAGGGTAGGATTTGTAATCATGCAGACACAAATTCATCATCTGAAAGCTGTTGTTAAGTGCATTTCTAACTAATTATTCAAATAAATATTATCTCCCTTGTGTTGAGAATTTAAGGTCTTAATGAGAACGATCCTGTTATGTAAACTGTCTGTTGTTGGTAGGTCTTTGGAGATCCAGTGGAGATTTTTGGAGAGAGGGGAAGGTTGGTGGTCGAGAAGTACATGGTTTACTATCGGGTCTGGTTGATCATTGTTGGACTGGAGTCCTTGCAGAATCTGCTGAATCTTCATCAGAATGCCTGTTCCATAAAAGAAATGTTTAGGCACATAAATAGCGAGGGTTATTGCTTCGAGCCAAAGTTTGACAAATGAAAATAATTAAATGAATGAATTCTTTGAGATAAAGTGTTCTTGCCGTTATTGTTGTTGTGTTTTACTTACTATTTGGGGGACAAAGTCGCAGCTTTATAGAAATGGACACCACCACCAACTGTCTTCTACCTGTAATGAGATCAAACGAAGTAAATAATTAAGTACACTCCAAAAAATGTCCGTGTCAGAATTGACACGGATCTGGGTTCCCATGGGGCCTGATTAATTTCTGGGGCAGCTTACCCGAAATCTGTGTCAAAATTTGTCAAAATTACGCAGAATCCCCTTTGTTTTGTTTACCACGTCAGACCCCTTTGGGACCCAGAGGTCGGGTCAAATCTGACCCGGGAGTGTAAGAAAAAAACCCAAACCTTTTTGGATTGAAACATTTTAGGTCAAAGTTAAGTCGCTTATAATTCTAGCGTTGCCTATTGTGTTGATACAGGCCGGTACTATCTCATACAAAATCTTCAGTGGATTTGCCCATAGACTGTGCAAGTCTCGTGCGTATTCGAACATTGGGACCCGTTAAAGCGCGTGAGTTTGTTTCCTTCACGCGTTAAAGCATCGTACGTGGGACCAAAGTGGTCCCAAAAATGTTCGAATACGCGCGAGACTTGCACGGTCTATTCTGCTCTATTTTCACGAGGTTGTTTTATAAAACAACCAGCATAGTTACACTTTCTCCATGTTATATATCTGCACAAATTAGTATCTTAATTGGAATAGTCCATTAACTAAACACTTGGATGTAGGCCTATGATTAACCAGTAAGGCATGCCGGTCCCCGTTACTTGAAATCAAACTGGGTTTGGTGTTTAAAAACATGAGTAGATGTCATGAATGGCAATCATTACCAAAGGTTAAAGGCACTGAACACGTTTGGAAATTGTCAAAGACCAGTGTTCTCACTTGGTGTATCCCAACATTATGCATAAAATAACAAACCTGTGAAAATTTGGGCTCAATTGGTCATCGAAGTTGCAAGAAGATGATGAAAGAAAAAACACCCTTGTTGTACAAATCTGTGTGCTTTCTGATAGGAATAAAAACTTCTTGCAAGAAGTTGTTATATTATTTTAGTGAGAAATTACCTCTTTCTCAAAAACTACGTTACTTCAGAGGGAGTCGTTTCCTACAATGTTTTATACTATACAAACAGCTCTTCGTTGCTTGTTACCAAGTAAGTTTTTGTGCTAATATTTGTTTTGAGTCATTACCAAACGTGTACGATACCTTTAATATACACTTGTCTTTGTGATATTATTTTTGAAACAAGCGCAATACTTACAGTTACTCTGAATGTAGTGCGAACCGGATTCTGTGATTCTACCTGCCCACGGTCTTCATCCAGTATCTCCACACTGTATAGTCCACTGTGTGCTGTGGTAGCTTTGGCTATGGTAAATGTGAGGACTCCATTCCGGGAACGACCGGTTTCTTTGTGGCGTCTTGTATTTTTTTTGAGAGTGATGGTCGCAGGACCCTTAAAGGTCTTATACCCCACTTCAAACGTGCGTCGTTCTCCCGCCTTCATAGTGACGGCACGCATTGTGTCCACTACGGGATCTGAAATAACAATAAACAAACATACCATAATTATACATGATGAACTTTCCAGTTATAAATTCCACATTGGTCTACCTATTATTTTTTAAATGAAAACTTTCTTCTTTTCCATCATGATGTGCGTGTCACACCTTTCTCATGCGGTTCCGCATTTCCACCTCCACTACTAAAAGGTTGAGGCCATTGTATAATCACATCACCTGGCTCACTCATTATTAAGGATTGGTTCTTGGTTTGTCGATTTGTGAAAAGAACTTTAACTGAACTGCCGCTTCCAATTGCCTCTTGCATGTAACTCAGTCTGTTACTGACGCAACCGTGTAATACTCTGGTCAAAGTGGCCCTACATTTTACACACCTGTTTGCGTCCAGTAACAAAAGAACGACTTACTTTAGATTAGGTAGTTTAAGCGATTGTAAATGGAGATTTGATTCAGAAAATGAGCTTGTTGTGAGCCAATCACCGAAAAGGCGGCCCCATACTATAAGTTGTACCATCGTTGAAGCTCTTCGGACTGTTATAGACGCTAAAAAGAAATGTGAGAGGTTGATTCCCTCCGTATCTGGTAACTTACCCCCATTTTATTTAGTACAGTCCTTCAAAGCGATGATTCCGTAGCCTGAACATCTGACGTCACAGTTCGGGACGCGTGGATAACGCAATGTACCGGCCTCTCTACACACTGCTGCTTGCCCACCAAATGTACCTATGACCTTGCATGCAGGCCCTGTGTAGTATCGTCTGGGAGTTGTAACGCGTCATTTCGTCTACATGTCTATCCAATTGAACCATTTGGCCTGTAAAGACCAGTGCCCTAACGGATTAAGACAGGGGACCAGTCTAGGGTGAATGATGCTTGATGTTCCTACTGGTGGCGCTGTTTGCGTTTTGCAATGGACTTCTCTCGCGTAGAGATACTTGAAGTATGACTTTCATAGTAATGTGCATAACAAAAGCATGTACAATATTGCGCCATAGTGATGTCTGCCCCATTGTTGTGAACAACATTGATCCAGACGATTTGTCATGTGAATTTAACCCAGAAAAGAAAATAGGTAAACGGAAAAGATAAAGGAGAACTCGAAGGACTGGGTCCAAGTTTTAGATCTTTTTGTCAGCCTTGACTCTCACCCCTGTTTATTGAACTGGGGTTTTCTTTTGTGTCTTGTTACGAAACACTTGCCCCATATAACACAATGACCAGCAGTCTGCCACTATATAACCAAAAACAAAATACATGTGTGTCACAGTGGAGTTCAATCACGTACGTTTCTGCATAATGATCACTGTATTTACGACACGAGCTTAAGAGCATTGGACTCAAGCTCTGGTGTTTATTGTTCAGCAAAGTGTGGGTTCGAATCCTGGTCGTGGCATTTGTGTCCTTGAGCAAGATAGTTTACCATAATTGCCTTGTCTTTCGGATGGGACATTAAGCCGTTGGTGTTCTAGGATTTGCTGTGCACGTAAAAGAACCCAGAACACTTATCGTGGAATTGAGAGTAGGGGTTAACCTCGGTGTTTCTGGTTCACATAGCAAGCACCCTTGTTTACAGGTTTCCTCAGGCTTGCGAGCTACAGTGATTAAGTTGACTTATGAGGCATCCTTGGTTTTATTACCAGAAATAAATAATAAGAATAATATTGCAAATATTTTCTTCTCTTCTTACAAATATTTCCACCCAACTGAAGGATACTGATCCAGGTGAATTTTCTGATAATACGTTTGAAAAATGCTTCTTAAACTTGTGCATATATTTAGTGATGTTTAGTGATAAGGTGGCAGTTGAGTTTTAATTAATACTAAATCAAATACCGTTTATAAAGGGATACCAATTACAAGAATATAAAACAACATCAAAGTAATCGTTATAAAAACAACCAGTAATTTATTAATGAGAAATGTGCTTTCAAGACTATTAATCGATACATTCACAGCATTACATGTAACAGAGAAGTGGGAATATTTCTTAGAAATGTTCTGCTGATCAAAAATTGATCATGATACAAGTCACAGATGGAGCATGTGACATTGTATTTCAAATTACTGTAACCTTATTCTGAAAAGCATAAATTTGTTGAGCTTAGCTATTTTTTGTGTTAAATCGGCTTCGCATCGGCACCCTAGCTGTAACTGACCTAACAAAATCTCTATTAGTTAATAACTAAATAACTTGTCAATCAAATGTTTTCCTTTTTTGTACAGTCCATCCTCGTAACAACGCAAACAAGTAGGACAAATGTCACTCGTCTGAGAAACTTCGTTCAGCCTGTTCATCTGTGAGAATACTTGACCCCAATGCCTTTGATTGCAAATCCCCGAGGGTCATACTATACTGTAGTAAAACAACAAAACAAAAAACAATCTAATACTGAACTTACACTAGGTATTTTTGCATTTAAAAAGCACTAAATTGGTTGAATATTTTGCCGTGTATTTTGTTGTTGAAGCGGGCAACGTGACTAATGCGTGACGTGTGGTGGCGCTGTTGACGTTTTGCTGTGGTCCGATCTGTCCCTTTCTGAAGCACGTAGAGATACCGTGTGAGTAGATGGACAGGCATGTTGACCTTCGTGGAATTTGCATATCAAAAGCAGGTAGTGTTGCGCCACAATGATGTCTGCATGCTGGAATTTTGTTTGACAATATTCATGTACAAATTCAGACCCAGAAATAAATATGTATATAGGAAGCGATGGATTGGAAGTGATCATGATTTTGGAAAGGTTGCTGGTAGAATTCTCAGTCTTTTTTACACAACTTTCAGCGGAATATTTGCTATTTATTCATTAGGGGATAGATTGGGAAATGTCAGACTTTTATCTGATTTCAGACCCTTCATGTCTGCCTGGTTAAACAAAGCAGTATTAGTAAACTATCGTGCTTTTAGATATACTTCTCTAGCACACAGATGATGTTGTTTCTAAAGCTCCTTGGAATCTACAACTCCGAGGGTTATCACAAACGTGGAAAGGCCATCATTTTAACATGCTTCCTATAAAATATCAAACCTTTTTGCCAGCCTTGACTTGTTTTTTGAACCGAGATTTTTTTTTGTGTCTTATTTTGAAATCCATACACCCCCATATTAACAAAACACAATGGTCAGCAACCGGTGTCGTATAGGGGTGCACCCTGCTAAATCAACTCCCATAGCATTCAGTGCAAAAGGCTAAATATTCAAAAATATACGAAAAATACTTAAAAGTCTCACAGCTTTTTACAGTAAAGGGAAAATTATTAATTGACTCTTGAACTTTTATTCTCTGCTCAATTTAATATGGGGAGTCCCTGGTCCCGTCTAGTTATTCTCCCTCCAAATAAAAACACCCCTACACCGGTGTAATTTTCCAAACGTCCGAGCATCAATCTTGAAAAATGTCCCTACACCTCTCGGCAAATAGGAACTTTTTTTCAGGGCCTATGTCATCCAAAATATCTCAAGTTGGAAGTCAACAACCCCCAGGTTACAATTGGGCAACATTTTTACACTCTACCCCTTTTATTGGGCTCTCAAATCTGTCCTATATAGGATATTTTGAGGGCCTACAAAATATTCATGAGCTCGACGGTCTGTTTTCTCCATATTTAGTGGGGTGCACCCTTAGGGGATTTTGTCTCCCGGTGTGTGTAAAATTATGGGATGGAGGAAGTTGATTAAAAGAAATGGCATTATCAGACTAAATGTGTACACAACTTGCTGTGTGTGTGTGGGGGGGGGGGGGTGAGCATATAATCTCCAGCGGGGGGGGGGGGGGGGCACATAATCTCTTGCCACACCGGCCTCGCACACTATACAAAGAAAATACATGTTGGTTACCGTGAGAGTTCATGTACGTTTTCGTTATGATCGCTTTATTTATACTGGATTTGTGCACACATCAATCTGAAAGCTGTTGTAGTACATTTTATAACTAGTTATTTAATGTGTTCTCCCTCGTAAATATTGTCATTTAACCCGGTGATGAAGGAATAAAAAAAGGCACTTAATGTGAATTTGCACAAAATGTGATGACATTTTCTGTCTGGTTTGGTTGGATTGTGTGGGGCTTTTTATAGAACCTGGTAATGAATGTTTTGCTCTTCCAAAACAATTGATGTATTATAGAATACCTTTAAGGTGTTATATATTCAGATAAACATCCACAGGCAGGTGTGTGACTTTTTTTCTTAAAACGTCAGGATAAAAGTTTAAACGTATACCGTACCTTTAAAATGATGTATTTTTAGTTACGAGAGTTTTAAGGCACTGGACATGTTTGGTAATTACTCGAAATATATATTAGCATACAATTTACTTGGTAACAAGCAACGGAGAGCTGTTGGTAGTATAAAACATTGTGAGAAACTACTCTCTCTGAAGTAACGTATAGTTTTTGAGAAAGAGGTAATTTGTCACTAAAGTATTTGAATATGGGAAAGACTTCAGGCCTGAAGCCTTCTCAGGCATCTGAAAGCACACACATTTGTGCAACAATGGTGTTTTTTCTTTCATTATTTTCTTTCAATTTCGATGACCAATTGAGCACAAATTTTCGCAGGTTTGTTATTTTATGCATATCTTGGGATACACCAAGTGAGAATACTGGTCTTTGACAATTACCCAAAGTGTCGATCAAACTTTGTGAAATAATTCTCTAAGAGAAGACATATCGTGCGGATCCAAGTGTTAATCTACCGGTAGGAGGTTTGATGATGTCCGTGACCACATGGATACTGTGGAGGAGGGGCGACCTGGAGAAAAAGAGACAAAATGGAACAAGAATTAACGATTTAATAAATGTTAATTTTGCATCGGGGATAAAGAATATGAGTTTTGTTTACCCTTACACCAATGTTAACCAACCCTTAAGCACTGTATACTCAGTATTTTCCAGAGTTCTGTGAACTACGTACTATAAACGTACTCGTTAACGGTCGTTATGGTTGTTTTCCCCATTATTGCCGAATGTATACTGTTATTCCTAAATTCATAAACGTACATGTGCAACATCAGATATCCTTCACAGTTTAAAACCACTTTCTGCTATTTATTGATCAACACTTTTTTAAAAACTTTATTGTTTGAATTCTTTATAGTGTTGCACAAGTCTTGTCAGCTGTACCTCATTTCGTATGCTCATTTTGTAATTGGAATACTTAAGATGTATCAGAAACCCTCTTACCTTCACTTGCCATTCGATGGTTAATGGGTTCCTGCCAGCTTCTTTGTGATGGCTCTTGTCGAAAATCTCGACGCTATATCGTCCGTTGTGCCCAGCATTTGCTTTTGCTATATTAAACGCAAATTCGGTGTTGCGTTTGTAAGATTTCCCTTTGAAGTAACCTTTCTCGGTCCCCTCGTTATCCACGAATCTCCAGGTAATCCTCACCGGACCTTTGAAGATCAAATAATTAACTTTGAACTCTCCAGTTGCTCCGTCTTGGAGCGTTGTTATGTACGGGTAATCCTTATCGGGAAACTTCGACACGATAAGTGGATCTGGAAAAGAAAAAGTAAAAATTTCATTAGATGAACCCTCTGGATAGATTTTTAGAAGGGCGATGGACACTCCTCGCGTTGTGGTTGTTGTTGTTTTTTGATTGATTGATTATTTATTCATACATCTGGTGTTCAAAAAGCCAAATTGCATGTATGTTACAATTAAAAAGGACAATATAAAAATACAACACCCGCAAGAATTAAAAGAAATTAATAAAAGCTGTAAAAAAACAACCCCACACACAAATAGCACAATATAATTAAAAAAACATCTAAAATTGACTATGAAGAGAAATTCATTCGTTTAAAATATTAATATTGTGAACAGTGAACGCAACAGTAGCACTCCGGGTTACAACTATAGCCTTGATCAAGGCGTTGGAGGTTTTTTTGTTTTTAAATTATTGTAATGTTTTAATTTTTATTTTATTTGCGCCGCGCTACCCGCCCGAGCTACCCGCCCGAGCTATTAGCTATACGTGCATGGACGTGTCTGTGTGCAGTATCAGTGTGCGCATGCTCATATTATTGTGAGCTATACGTCCCGATCAACGCCTTGATGGTTTTGTATTGAAGCCAATGACTCATTACTATAATGCGCGCGAAAGGCGAGACCCCATTAGTCAGTGGCGGAAGTCTTGTTTACTCATTCTTATGAATATGCATGCAGTATCCAGATGTGGCTACTTGCATGCACTGGCGCGCCGGTTTGAATTTGGGAATATTTTGTTATAATAATATCTATCTGAAAATGTTGCGTATTCTCCACAAATTGTCAGCTGAGCGAGACAATGAGGGCAGGAATATGAGGTTGAGTGGATCGATTTAGTACATAACATGTATACACCATTTCCCATCAGGAAGACGCTTTTCTGACGTTTTATTTTATTTTATAATGGCCTATAGGCCCGATTGACCATCTCCTGTCTCCATCTTGCACCATTAAAACAGTGATTTAATCATTGTTGGTGCATTCATTCGAGGTAGAATATATACAAAACAAAGCTAGACCTCACATAACTACAATATTGTTGATTGTTTCATCATGGAGGCAATTAATAGCTTATTGCACTTTTTATATCTTGTGGGCCGCCCCAAGAGGTGCCCAATTTCAGAGCTGCCTATTTATTTAAAGCACATTTCCCAAGTACACTTACTAGAATAAGGTAGCTAAAACTCTAATTCACATGTATCATGTGTGACTGTGTATCCTTTCAATTTTTGCTTAGCAGTAAATTCTTAAGACCCTGTCCGAGAACAATTCAAAAGTATGAAGACGGTGTGGCTGCACAGAGTTAAGTCGGACTTCGAGAGGACATGTATAAGAAAACACAAATGCAGAAACTACATCAACTCCAGAATTAATAACCAAAAGAATGGCGAATGATCAGGGTTGTCCATCCTTGATCAAGGTGCTCCAGCCGGCCGCGACCGGCCGATCCGCGTGTACAGCGTATAACCAACACAGTGGTCGTCATGGATTGCATAGCAGCAGTAATTATGCAGCCTTGTCGTTCAGGTCAAATAGGTCATTCTCAATCGCGCCTGTGATTGGCCAATGTTTAGAATGAAACGCCCACATCCTGCACAAGTGCTTTTATTGGATTTCCAATAAAATATAAAGAAACACATAAGCTTTCATTTACAAACCGGTCAAGGCTGTTGTTTGAGTCACGCGTTCGAGGTTGAAAGAACGACCGTACTCACGACTTGGCTATACTGTTCTCGCTGTACAATGTACATGTACTGTACCTGTACAATGTACACTGTCTATGCACTGCAGTTGTTGCCGAATCGTGCCGAATCGTGCCGAATCGTGCCGCACCAGGCCGGGGTACACTACGCCAACAGCCTTGAATCAAGGCTAGGTTACAACTTACCATGCTCATGTGGTTCATTGAGCCATCCGCCTGGTGAAGGAAGTGGACGCAGGTAGAAGCTGATATTGTCCATTAACTCGTTTCCTCGCGCCATGTTGATGCACTTGAAGTGACAGGGTTTGAAATGATCCAAGTTGTTTGCTACATGGTATTTTTACCTAGACCCGTTTCTTTTACTTCACAAGTCTGTTGAGTCTGTGCAAGCCCAAAGTCCCAACCGTCACTATAAAGAGCCGACAGTGGAAACATGTGAATTCTCCTGAAGTGTTCCGCGACATAGGAACTCATTTAGCAAAGCTGGAAATTGATCACGGCTGCTTGGATTCCTATGTCAGCCAATATGAGAGTACTATCAGTGACATTTTGGATAAATACGCATCCTGGAAAACAAGATCAGTCAAGGTCCGAACTGAAGTTTCTTGGTTCAATGATGATATTCGTACAGCAAGAAAGATCTGTCGTCAACTTGAACGGAAATGGCGGAAAAATGGCAAGTTGGAAATACAACGACAAGAATATCGCAACCAATGTAAAGTAGTCAGGAATTTGATCAACCAGGCAAAGATCACCCATTATTCATCCCAAGTACAAGAATCCTCAGGAGATCAAAAGAAGCTCTTCAAGATAATTGGTAAGTTGTTGCTCAAACCCAAAACCCCGTCCTTCCATCCACTTACAATGATCAGGACTTGGCAAATGAATTCCAGAAATTCTTTGTCACCAAAATTTCAGACATCCGCTCATCTTTTTCATCAGTCCCTTACAACGTGCCGCAGACATTGCCACATCTTCAACCAGAGTGCAGACTATCTGTGTTTGAGCCTGCCACTGTTGCTGAGATTCAAAGGGTTATTATGAAATCTCCTTCAAAATCCTGTGAGCTGGATCCAGTGTCAACATCCATGATGAAGCAAAACATTGATATATTTTTACCCTACATCACTAATCTTGTAAACGAATCTCTCAGTTCCGGTTGTTTCCCCGATAGCCTCAAAGTTTCCTACATCAGGCCGCTCATCAAGAAACCAAACCTGGACAAGGAGATATTCAAAAACTACAGACCGGTTGCAAACTTAAAATATCTTGGAAAAGTCATCGAACGAGTAGTTTCATCACGCATTTCTGATCACATTCATAATTTCAACCTGTCCGACGTGTTCCAGTCAGCATACAAGCCTTTCCATGGGACAGAAGCTGCACTAGTCCGTGTGAGCAACGATATTCTTTCTGCAATGGACAATGGTAACCTAACAGCACTAGTCCTGCTAGACTTGAGTGCTGCCTTTGACACTGTTGATCACAACATCCTTCTCTCTCGGCTCCAGAATCACCTTGGCATAGAGGACACAGCCCTAGCATGGTGCAAATCGTATCTCTACAATAGAACTCAGCATGTATGTATTGGCACCGCAATATCAGACCCTGTTGTTTTGAACTACTCTGTGCCACAGGGGTCGGTACTGGGCCCGCAGTGGTTTACGCTGTACACTTTACCGATTCGTGACATCATCCTGAAATTTAATCTGAATTACCATGTGTACGCAGACGACACTCAGCTATACATCACGTTTAAATCTTCTCAAGAAAACGCCAATGCATCTATTGCAAGACTTGAGAAATGCATCCAAGAGATTCGACGTTGGACACAACAAAACTTCCTGAAGTTAAATGATGATAAGACAGAGTTCCTTCTATTTGGGTCACGTCAACAGTTAACAAAGGTTTCAGAGCCATACATTTCCATCGGTGATGCTCGGATAGCTCCCTCGCTGCAAGCTCGGAACTTAGGGGTTATTTTTGATTCATCGATGACACTTCAACCACACATCAACAACATCGTTCGTCTGTCATCATATCACATCAGGAATATTGGTAAGATTCGCAAGTACTTGGACAAAAGTGCCACTGAAAAGGTCATTCATGCATTTGTTACTTCTCGTCTTGACAATGGCAATGCTCTTCTCTACAGTCTTCCTAACAACCAGATTTCCCGTCTTCAACGCCTCCAAAATACCGCTGCCCGCATTGTGACACTGTCTAGAAAATCCTGTTCTATCACCCCCATTCTGAAACAACTACATTGGCTCCTATCTCTCAACGAATCATCTTCAAGCTGATGCTCATTGTCCACAAAGCACTTAATGGCAAGGCTCCCCACTATATTTCTGAACTACTTCAAGTTTACACTCCATCAAGGAATCTTCGATCAAGTTCCATGCTTCTCCTCATTGAACCCAAGTCTCGACACTCATGGGGTGACAGGTCTTTTTCTTCAGCTGCGCCACGCATCTGGAACTCTCTACCGCTTAATCTTAGATCTTGTCTTTGTACCACAAAATTCAAATCTCTTCTCAAAACTCATCTTATGTCACAGGTTTTCAAGGACTAATTTTGTTGTGTCTGTTTTGTCTTCGTTTTGTTTTGTTTTGTTTTTTGTTTTTTTACTGCGCCTTGAACACCCAGCAGGGTGGATATGTGCGCATTACAAGTCTTATTATTATTATTATTATTAAAAGGATGAGCACGTGATCAGGTGTGTCCATTAAAGATGGCGGGGAAGCCTGGATTTTCAATACTAGACTAGACGCTTCCCTCGAATTATATTCATGGATGTTCTGTTTGGTCGAAATGATGAAACTGTTATTGAATCATTCCCACTCACTACATTAAGCTATATGTCATAGAACATACACCTTTGCTTAGTAAAGTTTTTTCCACCAACCAGCACCGATTTTGAAACACCTTTTCCTTAATAGTGCGTTCCTATAGGATCAGTAATCTGTTATGCGAAATACGCAATATCAATGCGAGAATTATTCTACATTGTTGTGTTCACGTTCAAAAGACCAGACCAGGTATCCTGTATGTGTGTGTGTGAACTCGACAGTGTGTGGTTGACTATGACCTCATTGAAATGAATGGAGTCTCTCACACCATCACCGGAGTGTCGCTACGCGGTTGAATGTAGTGCAAGGTGGTGAAGAAAATGTTACTACATGGTGAGTCTACATTACTAAAGGCTCGTCCAACTCCATTATGCAAAATCTGTCTTAAAAATGTCAGTAAACAGAGGGAATGATTTCGTAAACGAATGCACAATGAAAATACATCAATCATTTTTTTTTTAATTGGGGAGAGGGGAATTTTACATTTTCTGTAGACTTCATTTCATTTCATTTATTCTGGTTGTGAAGCCAAGGACTCTCAGAAAACTGAACTGAATCATTGTACTAGCCAAGAACCCAATGGAGAGAAGACAAGGAATGAAGTTTCAGTTTTAGATGTGGGATGAAAACCCCAGGAGAATTATTCCAGGGAAAACCAACGCAGTCAGGTAGGGGACTGAAAACCCAATCCACATAGTGCCCCAAGTGGGATTCGAACCGGGGTCCTAGAGGTGGAAGGCGAGGAAAGAAACCACTTCGCCAACCTGACCACCCATGACCAATGACCATGCATGGACCTCTAATAGCTAAACGGCTATACAAATACACCACTGTCTTGATGGCCATGTTGGGTTTCTTATCTTCAAATCAGTCATGATCAATCCGAGATCAACTGGCAAAATAGTCTGGCTCCTTAATTTTGTTTAGAATCTGTGTTGAAAAAATGTTATTGTCGACAGGGCAACACGATGAAAGTTTGAATAGAAACGCCAAAAATGTTGGCTGCATGATATATCTGGCCCTTATTTCATAGAGCTGCTTAAGCAGAAATTATTGCTTAAAACAGATATATGCTGAGCAAAAATAAGCGGAATACCAGTCACTGACTGTGTATGTGAGATGGGATTTAGGCTGGTAAACCCTATTCTGCGAAGTAGAAATGTTTTGTGCTCAGCTACTTGTTGTGCTTGCAGCTCCATGACATTGGGCCCTGGGCCCAATTCCATGCGCTGCTTGCCATACTCTGCTCGTACGGGGGCGCCCTGTAGTGCTTGATTTCATGGGCAGTGGGGCCCTGCTCGTTCCTTGATTTTACAGTTCGAAATTTTTGGTTGAATGTGCACTTTACCGTTCAATTGTGTAAGAGAAATAAGAAAGCCCGATATAGGGTCTTTCATTGGTCGAATGTTAAGGTGAAATAACCCCCTTGCACGACCCTTGTGCACAATATGCGTCTGCCACTTCCACCATTTTTGGATTATAATCCTTTTGTGTACAATTTGACTCCCCGTATGGCGGACAGGATAGGCGCGTTTAAGTGCCTTGCGCGTTGTAAAATTGGTCGTGTCGTGGCCTAGTGGTTAAGAGCACCAGACTCAAGCTCTGGTGTTTCTGATCAGCATAGTGTGGATTCGAGTCCCGGCCGTGACACCTTCGAATTGATGGGACGTGAAGCCGTAGGTCCCATGCTATAGGACTGGTAGTGCATTTAAAAACACCGGAAGACTTATCGTGCTATAGTAGGGGTTAACCACAGTGTTTCTTGTTCACATAGCAAGCACTCTTGTTTACAGGTTTTCTCAGACTTGTTCACTTATGAAGGATCCTCGGTTTCATTAATAATGATAATAATAATAACAACAAGAACAACAACAGCAGCAGCAACAACAACAACGACGACAACAACAACAACAAAAACAGCAGCAGCAGCATCAGCAACACAACAGCATAACAAAGCAATAGAACATAAAATTAAAAACAACAACAACCAAAACAACAGCAACAACAACAGACCAGGAACTTAAATCGTCACACAAAGTAAAACATACAATTCAGTTTTCATGCATTATAGTTTATTGGTTAAATTTGTTTTCGCAAGAAATATACATATATTTGCACAAAAATGTAAAGCATTGAAGTTAAACTTGAACGTCTACCAAATGGAACTACCAGATTGAACAATCTAGTTCGATATACATGCATCTCTTTTTGTGAGAAGTTTTGGTGATGAGAAGAATCATGGGTTAGATGTTTAGTCTTGATGTTTAAGAGAAGAGCCTATTCGGTTCGAAATGTCAAGATTTAGCATTATCACAACTACGAGGTTCACTTTTTATCTCAACGTCGAGACTCAACTTTACATCACCGTGTAGAGGTTCAACTTTGTCTGAACGTCGAGACTCAACTTTATCTAGACCTCGAAACTCAACTTTATCTCATCGTTATAGGTGATCAACTTTGTCTTAAAGGCAAGACTAGACTTAATACCAACGTCAAGACTCAACTTTATATCAACAACGAGACTCAACTTTAGCTCAACGTCGAGACTCAACTTTATACCGACGTCGAGACTCGATTTTATCTCAACCTCGAGACTCAACTTGACATCACCGTGTAGAGGTTCAACGTTGTCTCAACGTCAAGACTCAACTTTTTCTCAACCTCGAAACTTAACTTTTTCTCAACGTCCAGACTCGACTTAATACCAGCGTCAAGACTCAACTTGTTTTCAACTTCAAGACTCAACTTCAAATCAAAGCCGAGACTTAACTCTACCCAACCTCGAGACTCAACAACGTGTCCTAAACGTCGAGACTAATTTTTTTTATTAACCTCGGTTCTTCTCAGAACTATTACTTTTTCTTTGAAGAGATTCATTGAAAAAAAGATTCACAAACCAGTTATTTTATATATTTTACAGCACGTAAAGTTTCAATTTGGGAATAATCACATGAATTTAGTTTATATGTATCTGGGTACAATACCGAGGCACGTCATATTCAATTATGGTATGATTTGAAGTTTAATATACTCTGATATCATTACTAAACCTTGTAAAAAGTTTTTTTCTTAAAGATGCTCCACCCAACACACGTAGTCAGCAATTTTACTGTATTTTATTATTTTTTTAATGAAAAAGCTTCTGACGAGCTTTATGAGGAATGTTAAACTTTCATTGTATCCGAAAACCTTTTCTTTTTTCTTGACCTTTACAAAAGCTATACCCTTTTTAAATGGTGCTCCGTGTGCAGGTTTTGGCTGTGAGTATCAATGGTACGATTGGAGGCTTTTGAAACGCTACTAGCAGCATACCCAAACGGGTTTCCATGGTTTTCTCAAATACATCATCATGCCGCGTGGCGAATTATGTACCGACCAATGAACCGACATGTGTGTCTGCTGCCACCTACCGTCTCGAATACTCCAACTCTGTTGAGTCTCCTAATACTCGTGTTTTAGTTCTATGTTCTCATAGGCGAGTTAGAGGTCCGTGAAATTTGAGTTGAAGGTTGAGATGGGCTTTGTGAAAGTTAGTATCCCTGTGTAGATAAGTCACTTTGTGTCTAGGGGTGGTCTTTTTGAATATCCAAAAGACATGTCTGCTGCTGAACATTCCTCCTGATCGTACACGACTCGACCGTTTGCACCTGTAAAACCTGTAAATAAAAAGAACATCGAGAGAAACATCAGCGACAACAGTAACTTGTGTGTTCGATCTCGAATGAGCCTTATGCACGTGACGTCATTTTCATTTGAGTAGGGCGCCCTCGGCTAGAGGTCAAAGGAAGGTTACTCATTGGCTCGTCCTCTGCGCCGCGCGTACAAGATGTGTGTTTTGCATTGTTTCATGATCGTTTTACCTCTAAGATGGCAGGGCGATGACATCAATGTATAAGGTCAATGTCTCCGTTGATGTTTTTTTTAGTTCTAATTCTGTTCAGATTCCTGAATAATATTTACTACTCTGGCTGGGTTGAGGAATAATGATTCGTTGGCCATCGCCCTTTTATAGCAACATGACACATTAACGTGAATTTCCCATGAACCAAAATCTCTGAATTCTACTCATCGGTTTCACTTCGACTCTTATCATCAGTTGTTATCAGTAAAGTAATTTTAATATAAACATTCAACCTGGAACCCACTTCCCCAAGGCCAGTGATCGTCACGGGCCATCATCTGGTGTCAAGTATTATTAACAGAAGTGCTGAAGAGCAAGGAGAAAGGCCAACTGTTTCTTAATCGATTTTTCGAGATACATCTTGAAGCTTTTTTATGATTCAAAGTTGCTTTCATAATAACAGATCACACCTTTCCCCAATACTTCACTTTATACACAAGAGCCTTTGATTTTTGTGCGGATATTTTTGTCAGCAAACTCACAGGCAGTGGCCACCTAAACCACGTGTTCATGCCTCATTTAATCAGATAAGAAAGATCTTGTTGAAAACTGCTGTTTCCCAAACCGTTGAGTACCGACCCGAATTTGTCATATAGGCAAATTTTGGTCTGCTTTTAATGGGTGATTCACGTGACGATTTCACTTGGGATTATTGTATCTAAACACTTGGCTCACCCCTGAACACATAGATTGTAGTTACTCAGATCCCCGAGTACGACCTTCACACGGCACGATCTCGTGACCGGGTTGGCGCCCTCAACTCTCCCGAGTAGCTGGTCGAACACAGACACCTTGTATCTGCTCTGCGGATGCTGGGATAACCACGCTGTGCTGAGTCTCAGGGACGTGCTAGAGGATCCGACTCTATCCTTGGCCTCGCCAACCTTCACTCCGTCGACGTACCATTTGATTGTAACGGGATTCAGTGCTTCATACTCGACCTTCAGCAGCGTTGGATTAAAATTCCTTTTTATCCGATTGTTCAGTGTGCTAACTGTTGGGCCTGAAAGTATAAAGAATGTTTCATGGAATTCGTTTTTTGTGTATGTTTAACTGAATGTAAATAATAGGTCGTTCATATTAACAAAATGAACGGTCGACGTATTGATTTCAACTAGTCTGAACAGAAGTCCATTTTTGAAACTTTGAAACTTTTACCCATTTGAAAATATCACAAAAATACAAAAAAAGTTGGTTTTTATTGTTGTTGTTGTTGTTATAGGATTTGAGGCATTGCATGGTGAGGTATCAATATATATTTGGTTTGCGATAACACCGTGTGTATATCTACTCGCAACATCTACTTGTTGTTGTTGTGCATTTCTTTAAGTTCAAAGAAAGAAGGTGCGTCAGAACCCATAGTTTTGATTACGCTTTGTACCTTACAATGATTCAAAGAGAGTAAATCACTTGATTGAAAAAAGTTCAAATACACTCAACCCATACGACAAATGTTATTTTATATTGAAGAAATTACATAATATCAATAGCAACAGTTTTTCAACCATTGTTAGTGTTGCTGTACCTAAACTTGATTCAAAGAGAGTAAGCAAACCGTGTTTGCAACACATACCCTTCCTTTTGGATATTCTTGCAAACAAGCCTACCCCAACAGTATTATTGTTATATATTTCTGGTAATGAAACCAAGGATGCCTCATAAGTGAATTTAATCACTGTAGCTCACAAGTAAACAGGGGTGCTTGCTGTGTGAACCAGAAACACCGGGGTTAACCTCTACTCTTCCAGTATAAGTGTTCTGGGTTCTGTTCTAGTACACGGGACCTACGGCTTAATGTCCCATCCGAAGGACGAAGCAATTAAGGTAAAGCATCTTGCTCAAGGATACAAGTGTCATGACCGGGACTCGAACCCACACTCTGCTGTTGTCAGAAACACCAGAGCTTGAGTCCGGTGCTCTTAACCGCTCGGCCACGACACACCACGGTATGAGAATGTTCTCACAATAAAGTTAGGGGAACAGACTTAATGTCACCACAGTATAACGAGTGGCTCTCTACAAATGTTCAGCATAGTGAAGCAGTAGCCTCTCAAGGGTTTACTGTGCCAAATTATGTTCCCTTCGAATTCAAAGATGTTGTTGTCTCAGTTTGGTTTTCACTTTCTTACTGGGGGAGTATAGGCCTGTAGCTCACCCACTAACTCACCTGCAAGTCGTTCCTCGTATCGGCTGATCCCGGAGGGAAATTTAATGTTCACCATTTCGTAGAGATCACCTTGGTTAACCATACCCGCTTGAGCCACCTATACTACAGTTTCAGTGTGTGAAAAGATTAGCGTCTGCAGACTTCGTGAACAGTTTGTAACTGATGTGATAGGCACAACGTGCTTGTATACTTTGGAGGAACTCGATTTTGTCAAAGGGGAAGCAAAAGCACTGTACAAATCCTTCGGGAGTACTGATGTTAACATTTCTGTCAAAAATCCAGGAAGCTCAACTACTGTAATCGAGCACACGATATCTAACTGGTTTTCTGCTGTCCAGGCATTCTCGACGTGTTTTGTTGGAAGGAATGTGCCGTTTGTATTTCCACCCCCGTTGTCGAAGTGGATCATTCGAAATTTTAGGGGTGGTGTACCACCAAATTATCATATGAATGTGCTCCTTCGTGTGTTAGTACGTGGTTTAACGGGAAACCTTGCCAACCTGTGAGGGACAAACGGTAACTGCGGTCACGAGTCACATTTCAACTTTTGAAGTTGGCGTCAAGAGTCATTAATCTAAAAGTCAGAGGTCCGTCTCGGGGATCAACTTGCAATTGCTAGCAGGTTTTATTATGTGTTGCAGACAGTTGTTGCTTTAATCAGACGGTTGTTACTTTAAAATACAAAAAACAAGGGTTTTGTGGTGTGGGGTTTTTTTCTGAGAGGAGCTTTATGATTGATCTGTGCGTGTTTAAAGAATACCAGAATTATCAGGTATGATGAATTTCATATTTAGTATCTGCATTCAGACTTTTTCATGTCTTCCTGTTGAAAAGGGGAACTATTAGTTATCTTTTAATGTGAACAAATCGTGCTCTTTGATCTACTTCTCAAAGCACTGGATACTATTCTCCAAAAGGTCTTTGAATTCTATAACTCCGAGGATGACCAAGAGATAGAAATGCCACCATTTCCACATATCTCCTTAAAGGGATTGTATACGTTTGGTAATTTGAACCCATTGTTTGTTTCAATCCTATAGTCGTAGATGTATACCATAAAACTAACCTGTGTAAAAAAAAAGGTGGTACCGTTTCTGAGATATTGCCGAAAATCTGGAGTGGTTATGTCCACGCCGGAAGAATAATCTGCAATTGGAAACACAATCTGAAAAACGTCACTGTAGTAACGCTTCTCAGATTCAAACTGGGTTTTTTATATAAAAAGTTATATTTTTTCCATAACCGCAGTACTTCAAAGTGAAATGTTTCTCAAAATGCTTTATACTATCAGAAGCTGCTGTACTTCTTACCAATGTAAGTTTTTATTGGCATTACTTTTATGAGTAATTATTAAACGTATACAGACCGTTTAAAGTTGGATCCCACTTTCAGACCTTTTTTGTTAGCAATGAATTTCACACCTGCAGGTATTGTTTGAACTCGGTATTGAGTTCAAATACTGTCAAGTCTGACCGTGTTGGGAAAAATCCTTCTCCCTCTGCCCTGATCCCTGTTCACCGCAAAAACTTGGGTGTTAAAATTGACACCATGGGTGTTGTCATATAATAGATACCCAAGAGAGAATCAAAATTAACATCATAGGGTGTTAAAATAACACCAATGTAATTGTGTTGACAGAAATTAGTGTTATAATATGTAAACTTTTGATTCTTTTTTGGTATCTACATGTGACAACATCCATGGTATCAATTTTAACACCCAAGTTTTTGCAGTGTATATATACTGTGCTTATTGGTGTAATTCTTTGCACTGAGGGTATCGACCCCAGTGGCTGTACACACATTTCAAACCCATAGAGATATAGCAGCCGTATTGGAGGTTGTTGATAATATATAGGGTCTAGTTTTCAAATTATTCATGGCGCCTATAAAACTAAAGTAAGAAGCTGACTTTTCACTGAGTGCATTGACCCCATTTAGGTTGTATTTTAGAAGTTGTGGTCATGTTTGTGTGGCATGATTTACACTTGGCCTTTGACAAAGACAGGTTTGTGCACATTGTGTAGGTTGGCTGTAGCTACTAGTATACATAATAAATCAAAGCAAGTTTTCACACATACTCGACATGCTCTTAACATCATTGAAAAATGGGGGACGGTACTCGTTGTTTCTCTAAGGTCTCAAGAAACTCCTGAGTGGGCTAGTTTTGTTTGATATTGGTTGTATATGACACCACTTTTTGTTCCTATTACTTGAGAACCCATACTATTGACCACAGTTTCGCCTTGTTGAAAATAAGTTGCTTCACGTTCCTTGATTACTCTTCTTCGCAAAGATAGACGGCTATCCAGTCCACGTCTACTAGATAATTCCCTCATCTTGTTTCGACAAGTATGCTGTGGATACACTGTTTCTCTAAAAATACTATGGCATTCGTCTCCCCAAACCCAGAGCCGTATATTGAGAGTGTTGCGACACTTTGCGATTAGAAGCCATTCTGTGTGTGTCCCCCCCCCCCTTCCAATTTTTTTTTAAACCCCGCATTGGCGAATACAAGGTGCCAGACTAGTCTGCCCATTGGGTTGTGCTGCATTTGGACCAAAAATGGCGTCCAGCAACCACTTAACCGAAGAAAACTGGTCCCTCATGTCACAACTCTCTCAATACACAGCTCTGCCCAAACCCATTGACCCACTCCCTTCTTGTTTTAGATACCAATCAAGGACATCCTCTCCCAGCAGACAACACGCATCCACATTATATGAACAAGTGATGTCTTCAATGTTTTCTTCAGTTGATAGTTTTATTATTTAACATTTCATCCAATATACACATTGAAATATTTTATAGTACTTTAGATGAAATCAGGTAATACGTGAGGGGTGTGAACAGTTTAGCGGTCATGGCACACAAGGCAATTTTTACAGGCAACATGGAAGCAACCAACTGATACGGGATATGAGTATAAAAAAAAAATGCATTTTTTTTCTAACAGTGTAAAATTCATTCCAATCAAAACTCACTTTAAAACTGAAATGTGCATGCTTTTTTTCTTCAACAAGAATGCCTGGACTTTGTTGCATGTAAGTTGCCTCGCGTGACATGGCCTTTAGAATAGAGATCACACTATTACAAATAATACCACTACATTTTTTCTAGTTTGTATGTAACTTTGTTTCTTCAAAATGTTGACCCATTTTACTGTATTGTATACAAAAATACATAACCTTTTGCCCAGTGCTGTACTTGTATTTTGGTCATACGTGGCCGACTGTGGCCAATCAGAGATCAAGTTAAATCTGTACCCTTTCTGATTTTTGAACAGCATTTATCTTATAGAAGACTTGTTTTTCATTTTATTCAGACCCTTTCTCTATGCTTGAGGCAATAAGCTATCGTTTTTAGGACTTTTATACACACAGTTAACTAAAGCACATCTGTGTTTAGTCAGTGTGGGCGTACGGAAGGGCCCTTGTGCGGTATTTTACACCATTAAACAATGGACCCTACAAAGTTTTTCTATGTTCAACTTGGACCCCACAGAGGAATTCTTTTGAAAAGGGAATATTAAAACAACAATAGTAGGACCCCCCCCCCCCGGTATCGTACACGTTTGGTAATTACTCAAAATGTAGAAACTGACTTGGTAACAAGCAACAGAGAGCTGTTGGTAGTATAAAACATTGTGAGAAACGACTCCCTCTGAAATAACGTAGTTTTTGAGAAAGAGGTAATTTCTCACTAAAATAATAAAAACTTCTTGCAAGAAGTTTTTATTCCTAACTGAAAGCACACAAATTTGTACAACAAGGTTGTATTTTCTTTCATCATTTTCTTGCAACTTCGGTGACCAATTGAGCCCAAATTTTCACAGGCTTGTTATTTTATGCATATGTTGGGATACACCAAATGAGAACACCGGTCTTTGACAATTACCAAACGTGTACGATGCCTTTAAACACTAGGACATTGGAATTATTGTATGACTTCACAATGGTCAGTGTGTTAGAGTGACAAACAAAAGAATGTGATCCGACCCGGAAGAACTTTTGTGTGATCTCGAAGCAATGAACTTGACCCGTCGATGTCTATGATTAAATTTGTCGGTTATTGAAAGTGTTCTGTGAAATCCTGAGGGTGACTGCGTCAGAGTAGATGTACTGTGCAGGCTGGATCTTTGACAGCTTGTCTTCTACCAATGAACTTGAACTGGATGTTCTACTTCTTTACCTGTGGTGCCATTAAAACAAAAGGAAAATGATTCACTTAAATTATGCATCCCTTTATTCTGACATCGATTTTGACTTTCGCCACTGAATAGGAATGATTGTCCTCTTTCAATTTTATTTATAAATTTTTTCATTGAAATAAAAAACATTTGAACAAGAAAAACCATCGATGAGTACCGGTATCGTATCTGATGGCATCTGTCTTTCTTAAATCTATTTAAAAGGCCGAAATAAACAAGAAGTTCTCGGAGTAAAACATCCCTGACAAAATGGATACATTTGACCAACTCTGGTTGTGATACTACTTTCGGAATACATTGCGTTTGTTGAACAAACTAGGATACTACTGAATATTGTATTTCAATTTTAAAGCCTTTTAACCCTTGAGTGAGAGCTGTTAACACTAACCCATGTTATTGATTTCACTGTTTTCTCCAAAGTGCAATGCCCCGGGGGAGTAAAAGTCCACAATATCCTAGACTGGACCATTCCACATATTTAAGGAGGGGTCAGGTCCCAGAGTTGTATAGGTTTTTTTCAGTGGCTGAAAAATATGTTCACTCTTATACTTTGTGCACAAAATTGAACAGACATACAGACATAATACCCAGATCTTAACCCTCTGAATAAAGTGAAGCCATGTTCTTTGTAACAGGCTTCCAGATGTCTTGCTGACAGCCTGTGCTAGGTTCTGGGGTTTCCAACACCCCTCCCCCTACCAATCAAACTTGTTGGCTTACTTGGGAGCCAGTAACTAGTGGAACCTTCCCGCATTTGTGTTATTTCTGGGGTTACTCCGTCACTTAAAGGTTTTAAGCATGAGAGCCGCGACAATTTCTACTGTGTTTATAAATAGCAATGAACATATTATTTCAGTTCAATTCAATACCCAGAAAACGTATCTTGAGTTATACCTTTTAGCAAATAACTCATTTAGAATAAAGGTATTCAGTAAATGAAAATGTGTGTTCTTACGGTAACGTTCCAAGAGACACTCGCTGGGTTTGCAGAATATGTTTCGCAACACCCTTCCTCCAGCACTTTCACGGTGTATCTTCCGGTGTGGATCGAGTCAGCCTTCTTAAGGCGAAACACAAATGTATCTTGTTGCATTAGTCCAGACTTGAATTTCAACCTTTTTACTTCGGTGCCTCCTTTTGCCGTATGATACAGTGTAATTGTCACCGGTCCTCTGTAAGCCTTGTAGCTGACGTAAAACGTCTGACCTGTACCTCGGTTTAAGATTATATCATGCATACAGGATTCAATAACGGGATCTGAAGCAAAATATTTTGGTTGAAAACAGGCAAACAGTTTAAAGGTATAATACAGGATTGGTAAAGGATAACAAAACATCATTGTTTAATTACAGTTTGAAAGTTCATGCTGGAACCATTTTTCTGTGAAATATTTCCCTCTGAAATTGAAGTCGTATTCGAGAAAATTGTATCTGAAAAGCCTTTATAAAAAAAACTACAACAGCATCGGTTGTTACAACCAAAATTGTGGTATCTAGTGATATGACGTATAATGTTTCAAGTTATTATTTAAACCAATTTAAGGTTAGAGACTCCTATTGTGTTTTCCCACTTTCGTGAGGACTCTGTCTTTTGGGGGAAAAAACGCGTACAAAAAATGAATTTGACCTTGGAGCTTCTCTTTAAATAGAATATATTCTGACCAAGCCTTGTCGTCAACCCAGCTGCGTATACGATGAGAAGAAATATACTACTACGTTTTTATGCACCTATGTTCTTCAGTCTCACGACCGGTCAATCCAGAAAACGACATTGGCCAAGTAAACACCATGTTGTCCACAGGTTCTCGGGAGGTTGAGTTGCCCATTTTGTTTTACTTTCAGATGCTTCACTATTTACGTTTACCCTTTTGGCAACTTGTAATACTTTGATCGAAGTGATTGCAAAATTTAACCAAGATCTCCTTTTAAATGTCATGGCTTGTTGTGTTCCCACGTTTGGTTCACGTGACATTGGGGTATGATCATTCTGCGCATTGATGTCATGAGGTGGACTGGGTTTTTTTGCAGTGAAATTTCTACAACGTTTTCTTCTTTGATCCGGATGTGAAATTGTTGTAAACAGTTCTCAAATCTGCCAATATTTGATCAAAACAGAATGTGGTGATTTTGTTTGATTTTAAACATAATATATTTGGGTTGTTGAGTAGGTTTATCCATACAAGCGAATGGAATAATCGGTGATGATTTGGCGTTGCCAAATAGTCATATTGGTTTTCCCCGTTCCTTTCTCTCAAAAACGGTCCTTGGGTAATGGTTGCTTTTGTCAGCCGAATAGTGGAATATCCTTGCGCAGTGTGTTTTTCTGCCCAATTGTGTGTGTGGTGTTTTTTTACTCCAACTTGTACAGCTCTCATTCTTTCCCAAACGTTCACTATTGAGTCCTGACAATACGAAACGTCTGACTCCGCGCCAAATCAAACCATCAAACCCACTCGTTTGAAATCGGTTTAAACCCCTTTTCTATAAAGCCAAGTCATTCGTTTGAAACCTGGACTTTACCTCGGAGTTAATTTAAAAACCCACATAGTCAAATAAACACAAGCAGACCAATGTTTAAAAAAGAAAGAAAAAAAAGCATTACATGTTCGTTCAAGAGAAGAGTTGCGTAATTAATAGCAAAGGCCTTTAGATTGGGCTTTCGAGTATCTCAATGGTTTGAGCATAGAGCAAGGTCCTTGCTCTATGGATTGAGTGATATAGCCTCCAACAACCATAGCTCGGAGACTAAAAGCTGCTTGAAATACTGCTCTCTAAACAAACACATGACCCAGTCCATTACAATCTTGTGTGTACATGTACTATTATACTACATGTACTAGGGCAGGATCCATTGGTTTACGATGTGACCTTCTCGGCCAGTGCATGCAAACAACCCACTGCCATTGTACTACTACAGATACATGTAGGCCTACTAAGTTATGCCCCATTGATTTATACTACGCTAGTTGCCTTGTTTGAACCGACTGCCAGTACAAACTAAACTACTGGTTTGTTGTACTGGTCTGGACCGACAGGAAATGACTAAGACCTAGCCCTGTGTTTGCGAAACACACCGTGCAGCGGCCCCCACAACTCGCCA
Source organism: Plazaster borealis (assembly GCA_021014325.1). Lineage (NCBI taxonomy): Eukaryota > Metazoa > Echinodermata > Asteroidea > Forcipulatida > Labidiasteridae > Plazaster > Plazaster borealis. Next base: position 3,173,471 of record CM037469.1, read on the forward strand.
CAGTTAGTAAGCAGTAGGCAACTTATATGCATGTTTATTGCAGCACTAGTACGTCTGTCTGATCCATTGTGCTAAACTCCGTCAAAGAAAAAGCTAAAAAGAAAACATGGCTGATACTAGTCAAAACACAGAGGGTGCAACAGGCCAACCCGGTGACTCGGGTAGTGTATTGTCTGGAGAGAACAAGCCGTTTGAACCCAAACCAGGGACGGCATCGCACACCAGAGAGCCTTCTGAGAAAGGCGACAGAATGGACATGGACCCGGAGCTCATGGAAGATTATAAAAAGGGTAATGTGACGTGGATTGTATTATAGGAAACTTAACAGAATGGTTTGGGTTGGTGACTATGTTATGTAACATTCATTTTAATGTATAGATTATGTCGACCTTTTTCCATGATTAATGTAGTCTTTTCTGTTTTTAGTTTTCCTAAACTTACAAAACCTTTTCTATCAAAGATTGTTTCTTTCTCTCTCTAGTCTCACTCTGACTTCACGGGAATGACTTTTACTAAGATACATGACTGAGATAATCTCGGTCTGTGTTTGTGGTAACAATAACTAATAGTGGCCTGTCTCAGTTTTTGAGAATTGTTTGTGACTTTCTATCCATTGATTCTTTATTGGGTCCGGTCTTCCTGTGAGTGAACGTTTTGATCTTTGAAACGGAAGTTTGTATTAACCACGTGGGATCTTGTGTATAGACTGGTAGACGTCGATGGGAAAACGCTTGAACTCTTTGCCTATTTATCCTACACGATAAGAAGTCGATTGGTTTGTTGTCAGGAAAGTCAAGTACTCGATATCGACGAAAATAATCAAGTAGGGCCTAATTGATCATCACTTAAAGGGGACATGGCGTTTCCGAGCGGTCTAGTTCACCGAACCCTATAGCTATGGTGTTGTCAGCAGCAGAGAGTGGGTTCGAATCCCGGTCATGACACTTGTGCCCTTGAGCAAGGCACTTAACCATAATTGCTTCTAAAAAAGTTGGGAAGGTACTGCATCTGCTCTACCAGCCATGCTCCTATAGTGGATGATACCCATGCCTACATCCTTACGGACTGTGAAGGGAGTAACCCTGTTTAGCCCCAGGAGCAGGTGGCAACGTGCCCCTGGTGGCAGTTGATTTGGTCGACAGCCCAAATCAGTGAAGTGTAGCCCTCACCTTGAAATGGCCGTCCGGCCTTGTGATGTTAGGCGATCTCTCATAACAAAAAAATTGACGGGGTCTTGTCCTTTATATTGCTGACCAACTTTACAGGACGGCTTATAGTACCTGTCACCATCAGAAACTCAAAGGCACCGGAAGACCCAGTTTTTATACATTTAAATGAGATTGCAACAAATTTCATCAACATTATGGTATGAAGAAAGGGGGCACATCTCAAAATTCCTTCAGCTATTTATTTTTTACAGCTCTTGATTGCCTGCCAGGAAATGCCCTGGAATGTACAAGGTCACTCTTTTTGTTAATACGGTGTCTAAGCATACAACGATTAAGCAAGTTGCACCCGAGCACAAGTTGTTTGTCTTTTGTGTTAAAATGTGATATATTTTTTTCGTACACCCAGGATAGCAAATTCATAGACGGGTACATGTAACTAGTTTGTACCAGTTGACCCTTGACCTGGTCAATTCTTAATATTTACAATGATATTTTAAAACATGTGCCCACTTTCTCCACCAGCTCACTCGACCACCAAAATATGTTGGAACCGGCACACCCTGCATTCCCCTTTTTCAATTATTCCTGATGTTACCAGTCTCAGACTAATGTAAGATTTGGGAAGTTATTAATAAAAGTTTCAAATTATTTTGACTTTTAAAACTGTTTTCCTAAGTTAGAGATTTTCAAGTATAGACTATGCAGCCTGGTGACTGATTTATCTTGTTTCCGGTGTCCGGTTCGCGTATTTTTTTTCACCGCAGCGAGGGGTTTTGTACTGTTACACTGTCAATTCCGTCTTGAGATAGGAGACTACGTCTAACCCTAACCCTAACTCTTACCATGGAGGTAATTCCTACCTCCATGCTCTTACCCTAGCCCTAACCCTAACCCGGACCCTGACTCTAAACCTAACCCTTTATAGGCATAAATGTTTGTAGTCTCATCTCAAGACAGGAATTGGCAGTATTACAACAACAAAAAAGGCGTCCGGTTCAGAGACTGATCATTTTTAAAATATCTCAAAGAGAGGTCATGGTATCGGTTTTGTTGCCTTGTTGATGTCAGAGGGTTTTTTGTGGGTCATTTTAGACGGTTGTTTGTTGGGGTCTCTTGCTGTATTCATTATACATGTACATATGTTTAGAATGACATAGGGAGTTTTGTGGTATAATTAATAATGTATACCTCCATTCATTAATTGTTTTCAATATGGCGACTAGGTTCAATATTTTATTTTGCACTAGCTCAAAAGCCCTTTTCACACGACATCAATTTAGCAGCGGTCCCTTGCTTAATTTGAGCATGGTTGTGAAATCTTGCAAACTGTACTTCGAGTGAAAGGAAAACAACGTTTAAAGGTCCCTTTGTGAAATCTTCGCAAATTTTAAATTTGTTGTCTTTCCACTCGAGGTGCATTTTGTAAAATGTCGAAACCGTGCTCAAATTAAGCCAAAAAAAGTACCGTTGCTAAATTGCTGTCGTGTGAATAGTGCTTAAAGCTCGTTTGTATGATGAGCGAACTCGATGATTTATTTAATTAATGAGTAAATATTCACGATGTGTGCCTCAATCGCAAATAGTTACGTAAATATTCACATAAATATAAATATGTTTGAAGTCCCTTCAGGGCCACCACACATTTACCATTAAATCTTCGGTGTTTAATCTGCATTTCAATACCAACCATGTTCCCAATCCCGCCCCCCAAAAAATCATATTCAGAGCTTTGTCTGACTTTGTAGGATATGGCACTGCAAGTCCCGAACACTTTTAAAACAGGAACACCAATCATGATTGTGTCTAAACATTGTGTGTTGGGTTACCATAGGCTGGTGTCTAAACATTGTGTGTTGGGTTACCATAGGCTGGAGGATTCTGGAGGAAATTTCTAACAAAAAAGAGAGGGAGTTTTGAGGGTTAAGGGACCTCAGTAGAAAGGTATACCCGTGAGCATTCACACGAAGCCCAACACTACATCATACACAATACATCCACTGTAGGATCAATAGAAGAAAAAACCCAGAGTGCATGTTCAGTGCACGTGGCCAGTCATAAAGCAATGGCGACAGACCTATGAAGATTTGTTTGCAATCCATGAGCACTAGCCCACCCCGCCCACTGTGATAGACAGCGGGGTGTACCAAGCCCATTTGCAGGGGGTGTTGAACTTCTCTGGTAAAAAAATAAATAAAGGCAAATCAAACCAAACTGTCTGGCTGCCTGTACATATTCTCAATTCATTATCCACATTTTGTTATATACCAAGGTCACCTATAACCCTGGTTTTAACACAATGCAAACATAGGATGCATTGTACTGGTTTCACTGTACCACGATAACCTTTGTACTTTCTGATGCAGAGCGGGTTTGGGTCTGGTCGTTTCACCCGTTACGTGTACACGTTTTCGAAGTGTGTCAAATGATGGCGCCCTTCAATTTTCTTGTCCAGAGCCGTATAATTGGTAGAGTTGCGGCAACTTGCGGTTTGAAGCCATTTCGGTCCAAAAATGGAATTGCAATTCCCTCAAACCACCTTGAAAAAAAGAGTTTCCAGACCATTGACTGGCCTCTGTGAATTTCACCCTGACTTCAGGGAATGCTCTCCATCCAAGCCCAGACCTCTTGAATTGGTGAATAATTCTCTGGAATGTCATTTCTTACTTCCCCCACTCCATGGCCTCATAGGGGTTAGTGGCCGTACTAACATGCTCTACTCCAAATGTAAACATTGGGTTATTCTTAGTGTGCTGACCAGTACTGCTGACCTGAAACAAGGTGAAACCAAAAGGCTGACCACTAAACCATCTATCAGGTTGACTTCCCCTCCTAGCCAAGTGGCTGTAGCGGAAGTCACATTGTTTTGTATTTTCAATAACATACCAACTGGTCGGTCAAATCCGGTCATACTTCTTGTTATCCTTTAATAGAACCACCCTTTTTAGATAGTGTAGCCGTCCAGGGGGTTGAGTTTCACTAACAGGTCACCATGACTCTTTGAAGTTTGCCGGTGGCAGCCCTCCATTGACATGCGTATACACGAACCTTGAATTATAATAATAGATAAAGGTCTACAGCCAACACATTGTAATGTATCTATCATCAGACTAATACAATGTACGCCCCCACCCACTCCCCCGCCCACTCCAACAACCATTCTTAACCCCACCACCCCCAAACAGACTTAATTACCCTATAATTAAAGTTGCCTTCCAATGAGGCTGGTGGGATGAGCGAGATATATGCTATGTAACTTTAAAACTGGCAACTGAAGATCTTTTTCTAATAATTACTACAAAGCTTCTTTTTTTCACTGTGCGGCAACCTCATACTCTTGCTGTATTCCCGTTGCTTTACTTTGAGAAGATCTCATGATAGTTCTTCGATTGTTGTGAGCCCCTTTCGGTTGATAAATTATGATCTTAACACGATATTCTTATTTTCTGCTCTTTTTAAATATGTAGGACTTGCCAAAATGAGCAGTGAGAAGGGCACCGCGAAGAATGAGGCACCTGGGAAGTAGTAATGGTGATAGCGGTGCCGAGTCGTCAGGGAACAAGACCGCCACTCTTAACGACGTGTCCTGATTGGCTGACAGGCATCAGTACCCGGATTGCCATGTTGGAGATTGTTTTTGGGAGACATGCAATGATTGGAACCTACGACTTATAGCTTGTTAATCTTCTGTTGATTTTTAAACTAAATACATAGTAAGCGTTCAACTTTAAGTAACCCAAAGGTGTCTTTAAAATGTATAATTAGAGACAGATTTTGGTGCTAGGCCCATGTCGCACGAGGCTATTTACAGGCAACCAGTTCCAGGCAATCTTCATGAAGAAAAGGCATTCACATTTGAATATTCATATATTTTTCCTGGGGATCGTAAGACACTGTTTGAAAAATTACTCATGTGCTACCAAAATGGTCCTGTAGTATGCACTGCAGTTGGTTGCCTCCAAGTTGCCTGTAAAAGTTGCCTCGTGTGACAGGGTCCTTAATTAACATACGAAGTGTGCTTTTGCATGCATTTTTTTCATGCTGAATAGATTATGAAAGGTGCTTTTTCATGCATTGCTTTTGTGCTAAAGAGAATAATGGCAGGTCTTTTCTGAACATTTCAGTATAAATCAAGTAATCAGGGACTTTGTGTTGGTTTAAAGGTAGCTAACTTTTCAGGCAAATAGGTATATTTGTTGAGGTAATTTCCTATACACGAAAACTGTTTATAATGTGTTCACAATTCCGAGAACAATGGAGTTACTTGTAAGTCTGCTGCCACCTAGCGTCCAAACAAGTTTCCCGTTATTTAATTGGTCTGCCATTGCTAAAAATATTTTATGAGATTGATGGCAAAGATTGCATGCGTGTGAAATCATGGAAGTGACAGGGGTTATTCGTTTGATCTCATGGCCAAACAAATTTAATCTCTTGCCTGGGAAACGAAACAACGTGTACGTGGGAACGAAATAATATAGGTCTATTTTTCAAAAGAAATTATCCATGAAGGAACAATGATATTCTAGTCTGAACGAACGAGATAATAATGTTATGTGCAAAGAAAATATATCGTGGCTTTGATTAAACCAAAACAAAAATCACTGTTTCGTGGCAAGTGGTGTCTCGTGTGAACAAAATAGTTTCGTGTGGCCCAGAGATAATAAATAGCTTGTGACTTCTTCAGTTGACTCCCGTTATAACAAGATCGCTTGGATTGGCCAAATTACCTCTTTATAAAAGGAACGTTGTTATAAGCAGAACCACTTAAAAACAGTTCTCCTTAAACGAGAGTTGACTGTATATGTTAATTAAGTCCCATGAGATTAAAGAGATAAAGAGAGATTATTCCATGTCAATACTGGTTGCTGTCTATAGATCGTGCAAGTCTCAAGCGTAATCGAACATTTTTTGACCACTCTAGTCCAATATACATTGCTTTGGAGACAAACTCATGCATTCGCCGTATTTTTGACCGCATGAGGGCGTATGTGGACCAATTTCACTGGATGAAAAAAACAAAAACAAAACAAACAGGGTTTCTTGTCATTGTTATTATTATGTTTTATGTATTTCGTCATTGATGCAAGAAAACTACGTACAGGCAATTCAAATAAGATGAAACTGTAGTATTGTGATGCAAGACATTCCCTGATGATAGCGCCCTCATTAGGTCAAAAATATGGTTAATTAAATGTAACGGATTCCAATGTTCGAATACGCGCGAGACTTGCACACTCTATGCTGATAGTTTAAGATTGGATCAAATTTACAAAATGATTCACCAGCATCTATCAGGAAAACGGAACGAGCAACGAACTTTAATAATTTTTTACTGTGTATCGATTTGGTTAAAGTATCGTTATTGTAAGAAGATTATGTTGACTCATTTTGTTTTAGTTTGGGTGTAGACGATTTCATGTTTGAGTTTACTTTTTTTCTGCATGTAACTGGGCTCCGTGCGTCCATTCTGACTCGAGAGTTTTCAGAGTTTAAGAGAACTGGTGAAGATGGTTATACGGTGTAGTGCACAAGTCGTTTCTCAAAACTGTTTGGCCCTCATGATTGTGGGATAGGGTTGGGGCTCATGATATGATGATAATATTTAGGGTTAGATCAGGCATGATATTATTTCTACTTTAATCTGATTTCAGCAAAATTGTTATTAAATGGCCTAACAACGGTCTACGAAGCCTTGTTGTACATTTGTTTTACTCACTATTTTCTTTTTTCCCAAGGGACAATTAATGCTCATATCTGGGTCAGGTCGACACTGTCCCTTTTCCTTGTCGGTTTCCCCTTTATAAACAACACTTCTTTAAATTCCCCTTAAATCCTCGCTCTTTATAAGTCAATGCACCAAATACGGCAGGCCTGAGGATAGACTATTTTCATAGTGCGTATATATACTACCACTGCTGGGCCCAATTTCATGGCTCTGCTTACCGCGGAATTCTGCGCTTACGCCCAGCTGCGTCCTATAGAAATACACACGATACAATGCGCGTAAGCGCCGAATTATTTGGTAAGCAATGCCGTGAAATTGGGCCCATGGGCTCGATTTCACAAAGAGTTAAGATTGTTGTAACTGCAAATCCATCGCAGTTGCTTAGCAAAGAGTGATGTCACAATACAAATCACTATGGTAATGCTGATAACTCATCTTAAGATGAATCATAGTGCTTTATGAAATCGACCCCAGGTGGGGCAATTTGAGGGAATATATCGCGCCTTTTCGTACGGGCAGATGGTTGCAGGACGCATACGCGTTTGTGCGTCTGCTTAGTGCATAACTCTATGGCGTTTACCAACCGATAATTTCTGTAGTGCATGTGCGTAAATGTAATTAGCACAGCAGAAAAACCGCCGTTTGTCTCTATTGGTAGTCACAGCTGTGCACAGCCTTTACTCCTGTGAGATCAAATGGCCAATCAGGAGGCCCCGTAGGCGGCGTCTATAGGTGATACTCACTTCTGCATAAAGGAATTGTATACAGTGGAACCCACTGTTTGCCTCAATCCTATGAAGTTGTAGATATATACCATAAAACTAACTTTTGAAAATTTCATTTCAAAAGGTGGTAGCGTTTTTGAGATATTGCCGAAAATCTGAAGCGGTTTGTCCACGCAGGAAGATTAATCTGCAAATGGAATACACAATCTGAGAAGCGTCACTGCAGTAACGCTTCTCAGATTCAAATTTTGGGGGATAAAACGTGATATCTTTTTCCCTAACCGCAGTACTTCTAATTAAAAAGTTTCTCAAAGCTGCTGTATCTTACCAAGTAAATTTGTATTGCCATTAATTTTCAGAGTCATCACCAAACGTACACAGACCCTTTAAATTTATATAGTGATCGATAACGTTATGGAAGGCCCCCTATCTAAACTGTACAGCCAAATCATAGAAAATCTTAAAATAGTGAAAAGGTGCCAAGTACATGATTTTAAAGTATCACCTAGGCCTATGTTTTAATGGAATCTCTGAGTATCTTTCCAGCAAACTTAGGCCAAATATTTTTTTGAATTGTTGAAAGCTGCCAACGAATTACTAAGCAGTGGTTGAATGTAGATTCTTGTGCATCCAATGTTGAATTTCGATGATTTATCCCTTAGAAGAAGGTTTAATTTGAATATTCATTTTATCCCAGGCTTTTGTGATTCCAACCAATCAAACTGTTTCGTCCGCTTTTGGAGTATTTCGCCATGAGGGTGTGTACAAACAAATGAAGAGGATTCTCAAGTCTGTGATCGGTTAATTAATACACAAGAGGGCGCTATTTTAGACGATCACAGACAACCACGATCACAGACTTGAAACCAAGTCTATCTTCATTTTATACGTAGCTATAGCTACACACGAATGAAAAGGTGATTTTTTATATCAACGTAATTCATTTATTTGTCACAGTTTTGAAAAAACCTAACGGAGAACATGCTGGGAACTGTGACTGAACAGCCCCGTCCATCACCACCGGAGGCGACCGAACTGCACCGGATGGATGAACGGGTTACAGACCGTGGGGTGGAGAGGTTGGACGGCGGCAGAAGCGACACGATTCACGCTGATCTGGAAGTTTTGAAACACACTGATAGAGTGACGGTACAGCAAACTGTGGAAAGCGTTGGTAAGCTCTTCAATTTCAAATGTATTGGAAACTGAAATGAATAGGTCAGTGGTCTGCAAACCTTTAGGCCGGCTACCCAATAAAATATTCAGGCACTCAAAATTACCAACTCGCGTCCGATCACCGCCGGTCGATTGAATCACCCTGCTGCAGAGATAAATGGTTTTGTTTAAATCAAGCTAACCTTAACAGGGGTCAATTATTCATTGAAGTTTGTTTTCTTATACTTATATGTAAATGCAGTGAACTGGTGATTTGGGTTTTTTAAGAAATATCAATGTGAAGCATTGATGCTGACGGAATGAGCAAAAGTGTTACGATACATTTTTAGCTCTTCCGAAAAAGTTTTGCGACCCGGGGTTGCGAACCATAGTTTATGTTACTTTGTATTATGCAGTTTTCGTAATTCTATGAGATTTATTTCTTTAACAAATGTTGTGGCAACAAAAGCGTTGCCTTAATTTTGTTTAAAAAAGAAGTTTTGTGTTTTGTTTTGTTTGTTTGTTTGGGGGTTTTTTTCTTTCGTTTTTCTATTTTTATTGAGACGTTTTTTGCGATAAAAGAAAACGAGTGCAACTGAATCTTATCTCAGTTTTACTCAATAAAACATATATTATTATGGCTGAACATTAAGATAAGAACTGGTTTTTAAGTCAATTTAAATGAAAACAAACTGGTGTTTATTCAGCACTTTTTCAGAAAATATTGTTTTTATGAGTCTGTATAAAATTGGAATTTCGTGCACGTTTCATATCGCGGCAATTGAAATTAGCAACTCTGATAAAGGTTTTCAAATGCTATTTTTCGATCTGAACATTATTTTAGACAGATATATTTCTTTGAAGAAATGATGAACTTTACAATCTTCTCTTTTCAATTATTTTCTTGATAATTACCAAAATCGTTACTTCACCTTCCTCGTTTTTATCCGTCTTTTGGTTTAGACTCAAATCGGTCTATCGTTCATTACAAGTGGGGTGGGGATGGGGGATACATAATTTGAGACTTTTGAGACGATAGCGGGCGTCCCACTCACCGGTCATTTTCCATTGTTTTAAGCGACGAGAACAATGGCAAAACTACCGTTTAGTGGAACGCCAGCTATCGTCTCAAAAGTCTCCCATACCCCGGAGCCGTACATTCCTGAGCTTGGATAGCTGTCGTTGTAGAGATCATGTTTACACAGCACTTCACACCGTTTGTTAAGTGAATAAACTGCGCGTATTTACATTTCCCATTCAACAAATGCTGAACTTGTTGTTAGTCCGGTATGGTCCGGTGAGGACCTTTAGAAAAATCTGGCTCACACCTGGGTCGAATTTCATAGAGCTGTTTAAGCACAAAAAATAGTTAAGCTCAATTATGCTTACCAGAAAAAGGTTACCAGCTAAAATACCATTTTACATTTAGCATCTGTGACTGGTACCCTTCAAATTGTTGCTTAGCAGAAATGTTTTAAGCAATATTTCTGCTTAAGTAGCTCCATGAAATTGAGCCCTGGTCCAATTTCATAGAGCTGCTTCATTAAGCTGCTTCATAAAACATATTGCTTAACAATTTCCTGCTCAGCAGAAATGAGCAGGATAGCTGAAATGTCACAAATGGTACATGCAGGCGCGGATACAGGGGGGGCGTGGGGGGCGCACCCCCCCCAAGTTAAAATAAAAAAAAAAAAAAAAAAAAAGGAGAAAAGAAAAAAAGAGGGAGAGAGAGAGAAGGGGGGGAGAAATGGGGAAGGGAAGATTTTGCTGCTTGGTATATTTTCACGCCCCCCCCCGTTTGGAAAATCCTGGATCCGCCCCTGACATGTGGCATTGTATTTTGGCTGGTAACCTTATTCTGGTATGCATTATTTTGTTGTGCTTAGCATTTTTTTCTTGTGCTTAATGAGCAGCTCTTTGAAATTGGGGTCATGGCGTATCATCACGGAACAATTCTAAAAGGTTGGATTGTGTTTAAGAAAGGGTGGTCATCAACGAAGCACTAAAATTGTCAAGATGTTCAATAATGTCTTTTCTTTCAAATAATAACATTTAAAGATTCGCACATCCTTATACAAGAAGATATTGTTTTAGTTGAAAGAAACTGTTGAACGAAGTTTATAATAACTTTTAAAGAAGAAAACTTGCTTTGCTAAAAAGAAAATTAGGCTGTAAATATTTTTCTTTTCTTTAAAATCCATCCGATAGGAGCTGGCTGTGACGTCACAAATACGTACATCTTGACAACAGATAAGGGAGAGCAACTGTTCCTAGCAATTGAAGGTGGGTTCGTGAGGCTCGAGAAGTTCTTCTTTGCGTAGAACAACAGTGCCAATTACAATATAAACAAAGGAGACCCCAATTTACTCTAAACATAAACAGAGAGGGGTCAAGGAAGGGGTTCAAAAACAACGGAAAACCTCACCACTCTTCGAAAACTTCAAACTTCGAAAATATTTGAAGCTTTGCATGTTGTAGGAACTATAGGAAGTAAGAGCTGAGTAGGTTTGCGGGTAAGAACCACGTGGACACACCCCTGTTATTTCACGGCGAGGCAACTGAGGGCAATTGCCTCCCTTGCCTCTGGTCATTACCTTGTTGTCCCTTGAAATCTTCCAATAGAAATTTACAATTTCCTCATAGAGGTGCCCTTTACTAAGGAGAAAATGCCTTGGTGCCCTTGCCCTTTAAAAGACACAGCATCAGGGTCCAATTTCATAGAGCTGCTTAAGCAGAAAATATTGCTTAACAATTTTCTGCTTAGTCGAAATGAGCAGGACACCAGTCTCAAATTGTACACGTGACATGGTAGTTTGGCTGGTAACCTTAGTCTGGTAAGCATAATTTTGTTGTGCTTAGCTGCTTTTTGTGCCTAAGCAACTCTATGAAATTGGGCCCAGGCCTGTGGACATGTGAAATTTAATGGTTGTTACCCGTATATAATAAAACCTTTACTGTCTTCAAGTTGCTTCGTTTGATGAGTATGTTTTTGTATTTCTATACCAAGATCAGGGCCCAATTTCATGGCTCTGCTTACCGTTAGCAAAGAATCGGCGCTTACGGAAGCAGGGAATTCCGCGCTTATGTCAAGCGTATATCACGGGTTAGCAAGGAATTTTTGGTTGTGCGCGTGCGTAGTCCACGTTACTAGGCATTTTACGCTTACACAGCTAGCGCAGAAATTCGGCGCTTGCTTGGTAAGTGGAGAATGGTGATCGCAAGCGCAGAATTCGGCGGTAAGCAGAGCCATGAAATTGGGCCCAGATGCTTCCATAAGAAAGATAAATTTAGCGCATGTGAAACAATGACGACGCATGACGTCCAAGACTATCACTTTTTCAGTGCACTTTGAGGATGTTCCTAAGGTTGCCGGATAATCATCAAAACTTGAAACTTGTCAACTTAAAGGTTTGACACAGCATTGGTGGAGCTGACAAAATAGTCGCAGACAGTGTTCATGTTTTGTATGATCAACATACATGAAATAACAAACCTGTGAACATTTGGGCTTAATTCGCTGTGTGAGTCAGGAGAAAATAGTGAACAATGCACGATGTTTAGCATGTATAAACACTTGTCCTTAATTTCGGTTGTAACCACCGTAATCATCTGGTGCGGTTTTTTTAGTTTCTAGATACAGTTTTTTCGAATATGACTTTTATTTCAGAGGGAAATATTTCACAGAAAAATTGTTCTAGTATGAACTTCATAATCAGTGAGCTTTCAGAATAAATTTGAACAATAATGTTTCTTATCCTTACCAATCCTGTATAATACTAATAATACGCAGTTCTTATATAGCGCTTTATACTCCCGATATGTGTCTCAAAGCGCTCAGTATTTTTCCTACAAGGTAAGCGGAGTTACGTGTTGAAGTATGAGACACATTCCTTTGCATAGCACCATGTAATGGTTTACAAGGTGCTGTGACGCAATATGCAGCCAATCAAACCAGGAACACCGGGGCGAACCCCTTCTCTTTACGATAAGTGCACTGGGTTCTTTTACGTGCATACACAACACATTACACAATAAGAGTGTATACCGGTCCGTTAAACTTGTTAATTTGTAAAGTTTGAAAATTTGATGTGAACCTCGTGATACTGTTTTGTCTTTTACACAGAAACGTCATGTTGCTCCCGATTCTGGTGCGGCCCAGCCCGCTCTTTCCGTATCGCCCTCCGGAATCAGAACAGCGATGACGTCATCGTGTTCGTCCGTCCACTACGGTGTGATGCTTGCTGCTGCCCGTGTTGCATGATGAGGCTGATGGTGCAGACTCCGGTCGGTGACGTCATAGGTTACGTCAAACAAACGTAAGATCTTGTGGTTTCTCCACATATTCAAATCAACGTAACGGTAACCAGAACGAGGTTGGGATGAAAACAGACTGGTCTTTTTTTTAAATTATGAGTATCAGTACTCATGTCTGCTCAAACATGTCAATCTCCTGCTTATTTATCTGAACTTGTTCACAATTATTCCCCTACTCGGACTTACCACACCTACAAGAGCTTCTTCCATTTTTTATGGTCAAAGATCATTTTCTTATGCTGCTCCATTTTTTTGGAATAGTCTTCCTGTGCATATTCGCCAGGCTAGTTCTTTACACTGTTTTAAGTCTCTGTTAAAAACTCATTTGTTTGAAGCTGCTTATTTGTAATCTGCTTACTTTAATTATCTTTCACTTATTGTATAATTATTTTCTTGTTCTCTTTATGCGCTTAGAGGCTTTGGCATTAGGCGCTTTACAAATGTCCTTATTATTATTATTAATATTATTATTGCATACAGGGAACTTGACCTAATGTTAAAAGCGATCATATTTTTGTTTATGTTTGGAAAATAGTTCCAATACGCTTATCAACTTTCAGTTATTGTATTGTACTTCAACCTCCATAGGAATAAAATCATTAATATTCTGATAAGGGTGGTGGTCTCAAGTTCTGAAAGTTCTGAATGTGGGTTCGAATCCTGGCATGGTCAGTCGCGACACATGTGTCATTGAGCAAGGCACTTTATCATAATTCCTTCTCTCTGCCAAGGAGTACAAATGGGTACCGGTGAGAGCTGGGGAGTAACCTGCGATGGACTGGCATCCTGTCCAGGGGGAACATAAATATTCTCACTGTCGTTTAACGCCGATGAAACCGGATATAAACACCGGCCTGATGAGTCATATTGGCTCGGGGAGACTTTCTTGTCTCTCTTCTGACAAGTTATGATTCTCTAAAGTGTGAATCTTCACTATCGACACATTTCAGTCCTAGCTTCAGTTTTAAAAGCGTTGTCGAGATGGTCCCAACCTATGAACACCATAAGATGTATTTATAACTTTCCAGTGTTTAGAAAGTAGATCGCATGGCTTGTCAAGACATCGGGAACTTTAGAAGTTGAAAATGATCAGACCATGATCAAAACATTTCAAACCAACTTCCTGTCAAGTTTTCCTATTTCTCATAGAATCGTCTTCAAAGTTATGATCCTGGTGTATAAAGCGTACCATAAGCAAGCATGGGTAAATCACGGAAATGCTCAAATTGAGATCTCAACAAAGACATCTTCGTTCGTCTAGCTCTTGTTCCCTTTTTGTTGTGCCAAGAACTCGTTATTCAACTTTTGCAGATAGATCATTTTCAGTATATGGCCCCAAAATGAAGAATAAACTTCCTGTAAATATCAGAAATGCCAGCTCCCTCACCTCATTCAAGACACTCCTTAAAGCTCACCTGTTCCAGCAGGCTTACTAACCATTCAACTGTGCCTCAGCGCCTTAGAGCAAACTTTTGATTTTGGCGCTCTATAAATGGCTTTTGATTGATTGATTGAAGCTAGAGACATTTCCACTGTGCCACCAACTAATTTGATCTTTCAATTCCCCCAATAAACAGTTGGAGTCTTTTTGGTGTTGTGTTGAAGATCGAGGACTCGGAGAAGAATCACTTGATGTCATTGCGGACGTCTTGCTGTCCTTGTCGGTGCTTCAAAGACATGGAAGTCCAGGTAATGCCAAAAGTCACTTCACAGGTTTTTCACCGTCTGAAATCGTGGTCGTGTCGGTGATACGGTGGATTTGTATGGCATCCCAAATTTGAATTAATAGTCTATATCAGTCTGCAAACACCCTCGGTATTGCCAAAGCTGATATCCAGAACTGCCAACTCTTGATGTTGTTTTACCTACTTTAAAAAATATATATATATTGTTGCTGGATGGGTTGCTGGGGCTGCATACTCCCAAGGAGTTGAGATATTTCAGGGTCACGAGGCATTATGATGGTTTAAACGTGCTCCTTGTTGTGTATCGGCAGGTAGAGTGCATCGCTACTGAAGAAGTTGGTTTGATTCGCAAGCAGTGGGGATCGAGGAAACAAGATGTGAACATGGACCACGAGACGTTCAATATTGACTGTGAGTTGAATCTGCCTTTTTCCAGCTTATCAACCTCGTCTCCAGTGCTATTAATACTATGGTCTTTGGTAAACTCGGTTATCTGTCTCAATTAATAATGTGTCGGACCATTGTAAGCATTTTAAGCTGACTTCTAAACAGAAATAACTGCTAAATAGTCAGTGACCGAATGTTATCTGTATTTATTTATTAATCTTTATCAAATTCAGTCCATTAAAGGGATTGTATACGTTAAGTAGTTGGAACCCACCGTTTGTTTCAATCCTATAGCTGTAGATTTATACCATAAAACTAACTTGTGAAAATTTAATTTCAAAAGGTGGTAGCGTTTTTGAGATATTGCCGAAAATCTGGAGCGGTTGGGATGTCCACGGAGGAAGAATAACCTGCAGTTGGAATACACAGGAACGCTTCTCAGATTCAATTTTTTTTTTTTTTTTTTGGGGGGGGGGATAAAAACCTGATATCTTTTTCTATAACCACATTACTTCAAAGTGAAATGTTTCTAAAAATACTTTATACTATCAGAAGCTGCTGTACTTCTAACTAAGTAGGTTTTTATTGCCATTCATTTTATGAGTAATAACCAAATGTGTATAGACCCTTTAAGAGTGACTTTTGTGTACTAATGTATTTTTAAATCTGGGTTGCTTTCACTGGTTTATTGCACGAGGCAAGTTTTCATGGAAATGTTGTTGTTGTTGTTGTTGATAACTGATTTTTTTCTGTATTCTTATTTAGCAAAGTGTTTCGAGACTTTGTATGGTAGAGATAGATATTCGTTTAATCTCACGGGTACGTTGTGTAACAACTCGCTATTCAAAATGGCCGTGGCTTTATTTGTCTACCATCTTAAAATGTTTGATGTCCATTTGAGATTGATTGGGGTTTTTTCTTCGTTGTTTTTCTAGTTCCTCCTGGTCTTGATACGAAGAGTAGAGTACTCCTGATCGGTGCAGCCTTCCTCATGGTAAAGTATAAAATTCGATTTTATGTTATTACTACCTTATCCCTTGGGGCATCCATTAAATAAATTAGAAAGATTTTATTTTATTGCTACCTTTATGCATCCATTAAATAAGTTAGAAAGAGAAAAATCTTAGCTCGTATCCGAATTGGCGGCTAGCGGAAAAAAATGCAACGGAAAAAACAAATGCGACGGGGAAAAGTAATGCGACGGAAAAACAAATGCGACGGAAAAAAATTGCGACGCAAAAACAAAATGCGACGGGGGAAAAAAATGCGACGGACAAAAAAGGACTGAATAAAGGTGGCACATATGGAACACCATAGTTTGTGCGTGTTGTGTTGTCAATTTAGCCTTCTAGAAAGACTCTGCTAGTGTCGAAACATCAGGCCATTAACTATTTGTTTATTAGGTAAGGTTAATACTAGCACAGAGGGCACATTTTTGGATCAGGTTCATAGATTCATGTAGTATTAAACGGCTGCCGTCACGGAATAGGTATTCTGCCAGAGCTGGCAAGTGGAATAAATATTCTTACACTCTAAAAACTAATGGTTAAATTGAACACTTAGAGTGCGGTGAGTGACTACTCTAATTGTAAAGTAAACGCCATATCACACAGGGAAATCTTTTCAAGCAAATTAGAGGCAGCCATTTGCACTGCGTGCTCAAGGACCACTTCGGCAGCACAAGAGACATTCCTCTAGCTGTAACTCACTATCCCCAGGAAAATAATGAGAAAACTGAAATGTGAATGAATTTTCTCATTGCCTTGAATTGGTTGCCTGTAAATTACCTCGTGTGGCATGGCCCTCAAATTCACCTAAATGATTAAAAAGTAGTTACAACATTTTAGTACGTTAGATTAAAATTTTTAACTTGTGTAGAGTTGTCACAGGATAACCGCATTCTTTAAAGTGTGAATTCAAAACTAGTTTTAAAGGGTCTGTATACGTTTGGTAATTACTCATAAAATTAATGGCAATAAAAACTTACTTGGTAAGAAGTACAGCAGCTTTTGATAGTGTAAAGCATTTTGAGAAGCATTTCACTTTGAAGTAACGTGGTTATGGAAAAAGATATCAGTTTTATCCTCAAAAATTGAATCTGAGAAGCGTTTTTGTCAGAAAAGTTTCTCAGATTGTGTATTCCACTCGCAGATTATTATTCCTGCGTGGACATAACCGCTCTAGATTTTCGGCAATATCTCAAACACGCTACCACCTTTTGAAATGAAAATTTTCACAGGTTAGTTTTATGGTATATACCTACAACAATGTTGGATTGAAACAATCGGGTTCCAATTACCAAACGTATACAATCCCTTAAGAGTGTAGGGGTTCTTTATCACAGTCGTGGTAATTACACGAACACAATAACTGCAACACAATGAGGCGTAGATTTTAAATATTTTATTCGCCATTCTCGGCACCTTGGTTTTTTTATGAAATACAAAGTTTGTTGGTGATATACTTAAATTCTGAGTCTGATCTCATTGTAAACAATGATTCCGGTCTAACTTTTCCAGTGGAAAAGCTGAGAAAAAATCAATCCTGTTTTTTGATTTAGCCGTTGCTTGGCATGATGGTAGTTTGATCGTTGTAGTGTAAAAAAAGAACTATTTCACAATGCTGTGTAGCAAACACTGTGAAACCAGTCAAGACTTTTGACTTCTCCCCCAAGTTGATTATGGTTTTACACCAGTCAGTGTCCAGATTTTGTTTTTATCGTTTCAGTATAAAAGAGAACTATTCCACAATGTTGTGTAGCAAACACTGTGAAACCAGTCAAGACTTTTGACTTCTCCCCCAAAGCGACGGTGGTTTTACACCAGTCAAATTTTGTCCAGATTTTGTTTTTATCGTTTCAGTATAAAAGAGAACTATTCCACAATGTTGTGTAGAAAACACTGTAAAACCAGTCAAGATTTTGACTTCTCCTCCAAATTGACTGTGGTTTACACCAGATTACAAACAGATTTTGTTTTTATATTATCAAGTGACATTGTTTGTTTCAACTTTAGCCGTGGACGTTGAGTTAATGCCACCTTTTATTCTCCTTATCGCACTATACTGTGCGTTACTCCGATGGTCACTTTCGTGATTCCATTGTGATTGTTTTTTTATTCCACCCACTCATTGTTGAGCGAGAAATTGATACCTTAATCGATTGCAATCAATATTTGAGTTCATAAAGATATCAATTAATCAATAATTCCAAGAGGTTTCCAATCGCCTTGATCTTCAAATAATACTTCTTAAATCCTTACACGTGATCATTGTCAACAGATGTTTTTGTCGAGTTTCTGGTTCGTTGTGCAATTCTGGTGCTTCATGCGTACTGGTTTACCGACTAGATATAGACCTTTGTCATGGTGTGGCCATCTTGTTTTTACTTCCATCCAACTCACTATAACCAGACCGAGGCTGGAAGAAAAAAATAGTCTGGTTCCATGTTTGTGCAATGAATATCAGCATTCATTAATGTTATTGGATGCAGGGAACATGACCAAGATGGTGGCAGCATGATAAAGGTCTATTACAATCGATGGGTCACTCTTTACCCTTTCTTCCTATAAGCCCGAACGCACCTGTGATAAAAATTCAGTATACACACCCATACCTCACGGGAACCAGCGAAAATGTACAGAGAACAACCTATGTATGCTTCGACGCAATGGGAGACCACGCACCCGGGGAACCGGTGAAAACCCAGCCGTGTCCGAATTGATGGTGGCTACGGCCGAATCGATGAAAAGTCCTATTCTTTAATGTGATCCACTGCTGCCAACGGCCATAGCTGTAGCATGAGGGCGCTGTTTCGGACATGGCCTTAAGACAGCCATGTTGTTTGAATGTTGCTCTTCCTGTCCAAGTCGGGTAGCAAGCAATTATGTCAAAGTTGCACTTGAGTTTCGCAACAAAAAGGAATTTTTGAACACAACAAAACTTACTCGATGTTATTGCTAACATCACCTCCACCCCAATCATTGCCAGATCGGAATTCGCCCCTGACTCCATCAAGTAACACTAGAGTTACTATCACATCAAACTCAAACTGCGTTAGATTAGGGTTATCATCACATTAACCCTAAGTAACGCTAGATAAGAGTTACTCCTCGAGCCTAAACGGTGTACGGTAGCGTCATCGTCACCTCGACCCCAAGTAACGCTAGATAAGAGTTACCATCACCTTAACCAACGTTAGATTAGGGTTATCATCACATTAACCCCAAGTAACGCTAGATACGAGTTACTACGCAACACGATAGCGTCATCGTCACCTCGACCCTAAGTAACGCTAGAAAAGAGTTACTCCTCGACCCTTAACGCCACACGATACTGTTATCGTCACCTCGACCCCAAATAACGCTAGATAAGCGTTACCATCACCTTAACCAACGTTAGATTAGGGCCATCGTCACACCGACGCTAGGTAAGAGTTACTCGCCTGTGCGGCATACGACTGGGGATGCCATAACCTCGACCCCAAACTGCGTTATGATAGAGTGATAACGCTAGTCCCAAACCCTTCGTAATAAGCTCACCACACGAAACGTACATGCGTTTTTGCATTGGGGCAGATTTCCAAGAACTGCTCCTGCACACACAAAATTGCTAACCACATGAAGGATTTGCTAAGCAAAGACAGGTCACCAGGCATTTTTTTTCAAGTGATTTACCTGGTCCCTGCATTTTTCTTGCATAGGAAATCGATGTACATGTACTTTGCAATATTGTCTGTGCGTGGCAGATCTGTTGAATTTGGCCCAATGCAAAAACAGCACGTAGACCGGGAGGTTTTGCACTATGAAATATTGTTGTGATTTGAGTTGTGGGACTTGGTTCTGGGAGGAACTTGGTGGTGTACCAACTCGACGGTTGGATCTACATGCTACGATCGTCTTTTTTGAGAATGTCGGACTCGGATGCTGGAACGACTCTCGCAGCGTGGTGGGGGACACAGACTGTACGGTCGATCGGCTCGACGAACCGCGGCGACGGGAAACTGGGAACTGGATACGAGAAAATGTTTGCGTGGTGCGTGTATCTCACTCCCTCCCGTAGGTCAGTTGTTGATGAGTTGAAGGGAGAGAAAGTGGGGTGGGAATTGGAGGGACCCGTATGGGACGAGTTGGACAGCCGTGTATGAAGAAGATCAACTGCCGGAGTGCAAGCAAAGAGGCGATGATGTAGAATGGAAACCTACGTCTTTTGAAACCCCGAGGTGCACCTAGATACTAACAGCCTCTCTAATAATGCAACTGGGATACCGCGTCTGGATAGTACAAGTGTCAAGTTTTGTGGGAGTTCGAGAGAAGTTGCCTGCTCCAATTTCCTTTGATGACTGTGTGCGGAGCTTACCTTGATTCCGAATAGGAAGTTTCCGTCTTGTTCCACCAGTTCAGGACTTACCCTTTTGCAGCCCAGCTGACATTTGATGTTTTTTGAAATTATTGTGAAGGAGGCCAAACTAAACTGCTCAACCTAGGAGGGTATCAGGAGTTAGAGTTACAGAAGTGATGTTTGAAGCTTTGTTTGAAGACTAAGCAGAGTTCACCCAAAACAGTTCTCCCGAAATAGTTTTGTACATGGTTTTACCCACAAGTTTACTACTATAGTTTTTCTCAGAGTTACAGACTTGCAGAGCTACAGTTGAAGACGTGCGTGGAGTTTTGGGCATTGTGATTGACAACTGCTCAATTTTCGTTTGTGATGAGTGGATGTTACGAATGTGTCTCTAAGAGGATGGTTTAAACATAACTTACCTTGACCTACGGTCTGGTGTTTTTTCCCCACAATCAGGCAGGATAAAAGTAGTACACAAACTTCAGTCCATTCGGACAAATTTTGTTAAATAATAATCTGGCCAGGCAAAGAATCGATTCTTTAGTTAACCCTGTGGGGCACGAACGTTTTCAAATTTGCACTAAAACAACCTACGCCACTGTGTGGATAAACCTCTGCACATAATCAGGGTAATTAGCTTCCAATTATGTTCCCATATTGTACCAAATATCTGACATACCAAGAGCAAATCAAAAGGTTAACCTACCGTACATCAACAAAGGCACAATCTCTATACATGTGGTATTGGTGCCTGGCAAACCTTCCCAGGTGAAATAAATGGTGTACAAACTGTCTGAGCCCAGTCCGAATCTAATTTGTAATTCAACCAATGGCAATGAAGGCCCATCTAGCTGGAGGTGACGTGGGACCACGTTGAAGGTAAAAATCATGAATATTCATTTTTGTTTAGAGGATCTACTATCAAAGGATGGTGATGTCATTACTGGGACTTCCTGATACGTATACACTGGGTGGACGAGTTGGGCTTGGTAGCTTACCTGTCATTGTGTATTGGCTTGGATGGTCTTGATCGAGACGCAATTTTTGGCTGTCTTCTATACTATTGAGGTCTATTGGGTATTAGCTGGTTGACTTGGTAACCGTTTGAATGTGAAAGGAGAAAGGGGACCAGTGGTGATGGACTTGTAAAGGTTGATTTATTAGTTTAGAGAGTTTTCAAAATTGGAAAATATTCTTACCTTTGGATGGCAAATCTCATTGTTTGTCAGTGAGATCTCAGTGTCTGTCGTGTGTGTGTGATGGTTAAACGAATGAAGGTGGATTGTAGATCCTGTTGTGTCGTGTAATTATGAGAATTTCATATTAAAAGATGGACTGGGGAACAAAAAGTGGACATACTTTCGGGTGTTCTTGGAGCCCAGGGAGGAAGCCAGTCTGAAAAGTTGGTAATGTCGGCAGTCCTTACCTTGTTATGTTGGTGTCATTTATTTCACAGGGGGGTATGTTTGAACAAACATTATATTTAAAACCCTGGGAACTAAATAGTTGTACCATCCAGGTCTGAAGATGAATTCCCTGACTACACAGAATGTTACATCATTAAAAACAACCTTTAGAGTCGTTCCCTCCATCACATCAAATATAAATCTAAGATTTTTAGGTCATTGCCTGTGACGGCAGCTTCACATTTTGTAATGAAACGAGACAAATGGAAATTCTTGTTATCAGGAAAAATCCTGACCAATCACAGATCATTTTAATCTGATACACGTGCTAATAATATTTCAACCAAAACTTACCTTTTCTCGGTCATCATCCAATTCATTTACAAATTGACAGGATTGCGGTTTGTATTCAATATTGTACAGTATTGTTGCATTACCGACAAGCAGGAAAGTACAGTTTAAAAAACTATTAAACATGACCTAAATGATTCTCGAACAACACATTGGAAAAATTAAAACAATATCTATATTTCAACCCAAACTTACCTGTTCTCGGTCCCAATTCATTTACAAATGGACAGGCTTGCGGTTTTACACTGGTACAGTCTTGTTGCATTATGCAGGCAAGTACATTTTTAAAAGCTAATAAACATGACCTAAATTATTCTCGAACAACACAATTTGAAAATGAAAAGAATATCTTTATAGCACGTCATCTGCCACTTCCAAATGAGAATCAGGTCAGAAAATATCATTTGATGATTTTGCAGATGTCCAAAAGTCATCGCTTCAAGAAAACCAACTTATTGAATAACTTTTCAAAATTTCTTAGCGGTATTTGTATTTTCGATTATTTTAATATCTTTGAAAAAAATTATTGTCTGAGTGATTTCAGAAACGAGATTTTGTATTTTTGAAAAAATGCCAACTTGGCTCTCAGTTTGGTGGCAGCAGAACGTCACACAGACAGCAGAGCAAGTTAGAGTGGTTACCCATTGTCGAAACTCTCACATTTTAAAATGAAATGATCGGATACGGGAGAAGAAATTGTGAGAAAATAAGATAAAGATTAGATAAAAGATAAAAATAAAGATGAGAGGGAAGTAAAAATTGATAGGAGTGGTAGAAGGAGGAAAGAAGGGGAGGGAAAAAAATGGGGATGATACATTAATATAAGAAGGAATAACTGTAATTATGGAGAAGGAAGTGAGGCGAACCCAGAACTTCAAGAGGGGGATTCATTAACTGCTTTTGTTACGAGCACAAAGTGTAATGTTTTAGGCTTGTGAACTTAAATTATTATTATTTTTTAACCATTTTTATTTTGAAATGTTTATTAATTACATGACCAGCTACCAATGGATGTATCATGTTTTATTTTTGTTGTTGTTGTTGTTGCTGTTGTTTGTGTTGTTGTTGTTGTTGTTGTTATTGTTGTTGTTGTTGTTGCTGTTTTTGTTGTTGTAGTTGTTGTTTTTGTTGTTTTTGTTGTTTTCTGTGGTTTTGGTGGTTGATTTGTTGTTGTTATTTTTAATGTTGGTGTTTTTTTTTCCTTTTAAACTTTAAACCTTTATAGTAAAACTTGGACAAAGTCGTTGACCTAAATTGATTCTTGAGAAGAACCTCTCCTAGCATTTAAGATCGTTAGGCCTATTGTTTGATTTCTTATTAGAATTCGTGATTTTGAAACAACTGTCAATAAAAAGTAGAACACATTATTGTTTACATTGTTGCATCTTTCCAAAAGGGAGTTCAAATAATTTTGAAAGTACTCTACCAGTTTTGAATTTGTAAATTAAAAAACTTTCAGATGTCATGAAACAGGCGTCGGTGGCAGTTTTACTGATCAGTTACAATGTTGCGAACTAGACTTTTATAGTCTTTTATAGCTAATTAATATTTTTGTGTAATTTTGTCGTCTGTGAAGAATGAACAAGAATTTCGTTGTAACTTTCTGTTATTGACTGTTGCTATTTATTTATTTATTTATTTATTTATTTATTTATTTCGATATTTTTTTAAACTAAAGAGGACTTTTGGTCTCGGGTTAGCTCAGTGGTTTCTTTCCCTGCCTTTCACCTCTGTAGAACCCGGTTCAAATCCCACCTCAGACCGGAGCTCGCATGTGGGTTTTCAGTCCTGATTACTTAGATTTTCCTTCATTTGGGGGTTTCCTCTCCCATCTAAAGTTCTTGGCATTTCTTCTCGTTTCCAATACATCCTGTCATTGGTATTGTGCTTTTGGATGTGTAATGAAATAAACAAATTGTTTAGGTTTATTTGTAAACAAGGTATCGTACTCTGCTTCTGCTTCTCTAATGGAGCATATTGTTGAAACAATCAAGTATATACATGTACATATTTAGGGAAAAGAATTGGGAATTGAATGGTAACAGTGCTCTTGTCGTAGCTTTTAGAATTAATTCATAGGCAAATGTACATTTCTACTGGTTAATACTGAAAACATTTCTACTATATAAGGGGTATTTATGTTTAAAATGCAAATTCTGGGACCAAAATGTTGTCTTTCTCAGTACAGGCAAGCTTTCGGGAAGATATTATTGATGAAATTTTGTTTTCATGCACATTAATTTAAGAGTTTTCAGGATAAACAGAAGGCACATTATAGCAATTGTTTATATTATTTATTGTTTTAATTAAGGGACTTATTTTTGTGCGTGTATGTATAGTTTTGTGTTTTCCTATGTGGGTGACCTCCTTGTTAAAAGTTGCTACTTTTCCGGTCGAGTCTTGAGGACTGTAGCAGTGTGATGTTAATAATGTTTTCGATGATGGCTCCTGATGTGTGAAATTATTTCCGATGTTAGAATGTATAACAGTTACACCTATCGATACCATTTTTTTTTTTTTTTGGCGGCAAAATAGCAAAGTGAAAAATCAAAATTCTGGATTCGCCCCTGAGAGTTAAAGTCAACTAAAAGATAGCAAGAATGTTCAGAGAGCTATACGTGACATCCTAAACGCATTAACAGAGAAACTATTGGAACTCAGTGTCCTCAGGACAATGGTTTCCCGCCAACTCTATCGCCACGTTGCCTGCACATCTCCGGTAGTTGGTCTTCTCCACCCAAACCGTCCCGTAAAACCACGGGTCGTCTCGTAGCTCCGTGCCCCATCCCATTTTCCTTGTCCCCTGCGCTCACCCGCAACCGACCCACAGAGAGAGAGTGAGAACCACGCGCCACGTATTCATTCTCCAGTATCCAACTTCCAGTTTCCCGCCACTGCGCTCCACCGGGCTAATCCCCCGGACCTTCTGCGTCCTTTTCTCCCATCACACTCCCGAGAGTAGTGTCCAGTCACCCGAGGCCGGTCATTCTCTCGAAGACGGTCGCCGCACCGTAGATCGAACCCCCTCGAGGTACACCACCAAGTTCTTCACACAACCAAGACGTCTCACAACTCAAATGGAATATTTCATAGTGCTCTTATCTAACCCGCGAATGCCATACACCCTAAACTAAACTGCATTGTTCAACCAACCCCTCAAAACTTTGCTTAGTGACAAATCTTCATCAAGTTATGATAAGTTAAATTTACAATTGCCAATTTTATTTAACTTCCGTCTATCACACTTGATGAAAAGTTTTCACAAAGCAGACCTTTCAAAGGGTTGATTCAACAATGTCAATTTCAAGAGAGTGACACTAACGAACGGGTCTTGGTTTTACCTCCCGTTCAACTTCAAACTTAAAGTTGATTTGGTTTGAGCTGTGAAGGATTTGGGCTACACCTAGATTCAGTTGCCATTGTACGACTCAGAATGGCCACCAATCCCCCATCACTCGGTAGTCGAGTGCTTGAAGATTTCACGTCAAAACTTTGCAGTTGTTGACTCGGCATACCCACTGCTAGAGTAGACTTAAACTAGTCCAGCGTTTATACACGGTGGTCGAGTGGTTATCAAGGCATTTGCACATCTGATTCCAGTGTACACCACAATGTTAGTGGTGTACACAGCTACTAGTCCCCTGTAGTTCGAATGGTAGACCGTTCATCACCCTATACACGGACATACTTTAGCCTACCTGATGCCAAAGGTCCCGCATGTTGCAGCGCTTAAAAACCCTCCGCGTAGGGCAATAGTTTCCCACTATGCCCACCGAAGGTCTTCGACTCTCTCGCCCCAAACGTTCACGTTTGTTCTCCCAAACGTACGCGTTTGTGTTCCCCAAAACAAGCTCTTCTGTCGAGCTCAACCTTCTTGTACTTCGCTGAAGCACACCAGATCATTGCTTGACGTTCCCACAGCCAAACAATTCAATCCAAAGGTCACCTTTGAATGTATCGCACAAACATAGATGCGTCTCGTCAAGCTAGAACGCACCACCAGGTACAAGTGCCAAATTATGTACCCCCATTCGGAAATTTAATAAAACCGTAATTGTTCCAAAAAACTCCCTGCATGATGTCCCACAAAAGTTTTGTCTGTCAAATTTGCTTCCAGTTTCGAACCTGAAACGCAATTCTTCCACAACCACTCCATGTCCCGCCTTGGAAATAAAGTACGAAACGGAAACAAGAGCAACAATCTTGGCCTAAAATATTGTGAACGAATTCCCGCCAAAAACCCAGGCACGTGGGCTTTCATATCACACACAAGTTGGTCTCTGTACACGTTCCCTGACCCCCGTGAAGGATGAACATAATATAAAGACTCAATATCAAAAGTACACTCCAGCCTCATGAACAGTGAGCCAACATCAAAACAGCTACCAAGCAAACCGTCTGCTAAGCATGTTTTACAAATGGATTTTGGCAGGCTACCAGCTAAAGTTATAAAGAAGGATGTGAAGAATGAACTGGTAGCCATTGAAAAGAAGCTTAGCACTTTTTCTGGTCTACAATCTGCTTGATAACTCTTTGATATTAACTCACCACCAGCAAGCACAGAACCCTTAATGAAAATTACTTGTCTAACAAACTTAACCTTTTAACACCCTGCCGCAGTTGTCATTTCAGCAGATATTAATTGATCTCTTGACGCTTCGTCTCTGGAATATCAATGGCGAACAAAACCATCCTCACATCCACACTGCATGGGATCAGGTGATTAAAGATCTTCTTGGCCGAGGACTCGCTTTGGTCGTTTGTGGGTTCCTCGGCATGCAGCTTCGTCGGAGATGGGTTTCAGACTCCATGTCGTGTGGAGTACTGAGAATGATTTCATATGCTGTGTGATGATCAAAAGATAACAATTTATGGAAATGTAAGCCAAACCGAAGGATACACTGAGAACACTTCATCTCTATTACAAGACACATGATCAAACATCATACAATATTTGTGCAATTTTTGAATTCCTTACAATGTTTTATGTGTGTTTAGGTTTTCAAGCATTGCATGGTGAGGTATCAGTTTGCGGTACACCATGTGTTTATATACATGTCTACTTTGCTGTGTAGATTTTTTCTTCAGAACTTGTCTTGCTATTTAATCTACTGCCATGGAGTAGATTTTGGAATTCAGGAGACTACTAAGTTCTGAAAAGAACTGTCCTGCTTATCAAGCACTACTTGGGGAGGTAGACAAATCGGCCAGGATTACAATTTTCGCTTACTGGATCGAGGGGACTTAATGTGGTTTTTGCCTTACCTCTTTTTAATTTGCAATTACTTTCTCAAGCAGAATTCTGTCTTAGGGTGACTGCTCTATTTATAATTCACAGGGGCCTTCTTTATGGCAAAGTCCCAAAACTTACCCATTCGAGGACTGGATAATCATTGTTGATTGTGTGAGTTACTTTACATCGTCGAAGTTTTCGATGTCTTCGACGACGAGCTCGGACTTCTCGTCCTTGGCGATAGGTGCGGTTGGTGGAGGAACGGTGGCTTCCGGGATGGATGTGATGGCAGCCTCACCGTGTTTTGCGAGGAGGTTGGTGCAGCCTGGAGCCTCCTTCACCATGATGCATCGAACGGTGACCTCCCTGTGGTGAAAAAGTGCCGACAAATCTCAAACATTGGTTTTGAATAACCTTTTTTTGTAATTTCATGTGCGGTAATTCTTTACTTGGCTGATCTGGTGAAGGCTGCGTTACACCACAGAAATATCCTGTTCTGAGTTTTGGTGGTTTTGATCAAAACGACTCGACGTTTCGATCAGTATGCTCTCAAGGTCTTCAGGAGAAGATGTGTTCTTTATGGATATGCAGTAGTTTTTTATTTAATATTATGTGTGAGGGAGACTTGAACGGCGTCAGACTCTGTCAAATCACATCCTTTTGCGGATATGCATGACCAAGATTAATGTTGTAGTCAAAAGTGTTTTGTTCTGTTTTCGTTGGCGAGTTTTCTTTCTCAATAAACCGCATATCAGGCCAAGAGCGTTAGCTATAACCTGGAAATAGCTTATATCCTGATTTTATTTTCAGGATAAGTCCAGGAATACTAGAATAATATACTAGAAGTCCTCGAAAATCCCCCTGGTGCTCTTTCCGAAATCCAAGATGGTCTTCAAAATGGCCGCCATTTTCAAATCTTACCATAACTATGCGACCAAACATGTTGTAAATACAAATAAAGCGTCTGAATGTTATGTTTTAAAGGTATCGTACACATTTGGTAATGACTCAAAACAAACATTAGCATAACAACTTACTTGGTAACAAGCAACGGTGAGCTGTTGATGTTATAAAATATTGTAGGAAACGACTCCCTCTGAAGTAACGTAGTTTTTGAGAAAGAGGTAATTTTTCACTAAAATAATAAAACTTCTTGCAAGAAGTTTTTTATTCCTATCTGAAAGCACACAAATTTGTACAACAAGGGTGTTTTTTCTTGCATCATTTTCTTGCAACTTCGATGACCAATTGAGCCCAAATTTTCACAGGCTTGTTATTTTATGCATATGTTGGGATACACCAAGTGAGAACACTGGTCTTTGACAATTTCCAAACGTGTTCAGTGCCTTTAAGGCACAAGGATTAGAATCATGATTTAAAGATTTTCTAATTCATCTAAAATTTAAAATTCTCGTAGAGCAACTCACATGTTGTTCCCGCGAACTTTAATCTTGCGGGACTCCACCTTCATGTCCGGCACGAATTGTCTATTAACCACCAGCAGCGGCTCAGGAAACCTACTCTTGGCCCCGGGCTCCCCCTTGGCGTGCCCAGACTCCTCTTCCTGCTTCTTGTCACCGAGAAGGGATGGCTTTGGTGAGAGCTTGATAGAAGAGAAGGATATCTTGGCGCCTGCAGACACGTAGGAACCGGTTCCATCGAACACATTTGGTTCTTCATTGCGTTCACTGTTAACCAATAAAAAACTCAACCAATAAATGTTGGCTCTACATTGCGTTCTCTGTTAACCAATAAAAAAACTCAACTAATGTTTGCTCTACATTGCGTTCCCTGTCAACCAATAAAAACTCAACCAATAAATGTTGGCACTACATTGCGTTCCCTGTTAACCAATAAAAAACTCAACTAATGTTAGATCTACATTGCGTTCTCTGTTAACCAATAAAAAAACTCAACTAATGTTAGATCTACATTGCGTTCTCTGTTAACCAATAAAAACCTCAACCAATAAATGTTGGCTCTAAGTTGCGTTCCCTGTTAACCCAAAAAAACCTCAACTAATGTTGGATCTACATTGCGTTCTCTGTTAACCAATAAAAAATCAACTAATGTTGGATCTACATCGCGTTCCCCGTTAACCAATAAAAACTTATCTAATGTTGGCTCTACATTGCGTTCCCTGTGTTAACCAATAAAAAACTCAACCAATAAATTTTGGATCTACATTGCGTTCAATTCCCTGTTAACCAATACAAAACTCAACTAATGTTGGGTCTACAATGCGTTCCCTGTTAACCAATAAAAAACTCAACCAATAAATGTTGGATCTACATTGCGTTCAATTCCCTGTTAACCAATAAAAAACTCAATTAATGTTGGATCTACATTGCGTTCCCTGTTAACCAATAAAAACTCAACCAATAAATGTTGGATCTACATTAATTGCGTTCCCTGTTAACCAATAAAAACTCAACCAATAAATGTTGGATCTACATTGCGTTCAATTCCCTGTTAACCAATAAAAAACTCAATTAATGTTGGATCTACATTGCGTTCCCTGTTAACCAATAAAAACTCAACCAATAAATGTTGGATCTACATTAATTGCGTTCCCTGTTAACCAATAAAAAACTCAACCAATAAATGTTGGATCTACATTGCGTTCAATTCCCTGTTAACCAATAAAAAACTCAATTAATGTTGGATCTACATTGCGTTCCCTGTTAACCAATAACAACTCACCCAATAAATGTTGGCTTTAATTTACGTTCCCTGTTTAACCAATAAAAACTCAACCAATACATTTTGTTTTTTTGGATTTTTTTTTTTGGGGGGTGGGTTCTGTTTTTTTGTTTTTTCCTGTTTTTGTTTTGGGGGTTGGGGGTTGGGGGTTGGAGGAAGTTAATATATTTAATTTGTTGTGTCATGTTTAATGCTTTTTGACTATTTCATCCTTTGTTTGGTGCTGTTTTAATTTGAACAGTGCCTTGAGATCCAATCAAGGATTTTATTATGTATAAACCTCCTCAGATCTGGATTTCAGTTTCAGACTTTTGTTGTACTTCCGTAAGCACGGATTTTTCGTTTACAGTATAAAGCAAAGCCATTACATTTTAATTACTGTTATAATTACTTTCTGAGTTGTACTCTCTTTGATTCATCGGTGTCTTTGGCTGGATTAGGGTCATCGCCAGAGGGCCCGATCTTCTCGGCATCACTGGCCTCCACTGGTGGAGCTGGCCCCTGCCGTCCTCTAGAAAACAGCCGCTGGAATCCACGCATCACGCGGTTTTTCACCTGTGGATTATTTATGTTTAAATCACGATCTAAAAGCAACGTTGCTTGTTCTTTAAGGTGTTTGTTGGGGTGTTTGTTTGTTGTTTGTTTGTTTGTGTGTTTTTCCATTTTTATACCATTAATAAGTAGAAAAAGGGGAGAACAGCGGATAATTTGCACGCTTGGCTTGTAGGCCTGGTTTTGGGTCTCTTCATAAGGTAGGGCACGTGACTCATTTTTGGAGTCCTGCCATCACTTATACTAAGTGAATATGCATGACTAGTATTGAAGAACTATGTTACAAATATTTGATTTTTTTTAAAGAGACTTTTCGTTTTCACCATGTCTTTCTAAAATATTTGTAAACAATTTCAAACTTTAACAAACAATTTCAAACTCAAAGGCGAATGTTACTAGAAACAATTGTTTCAAATTTAAGAATGCTGTTATGGATAACGCCACATCAAGTGTCCCGGCCTTAGGAATTTGACCCCCTTGCACTTTAACCTGTGACATCCAGTAGTGTTATTAGGCCGTATCCGAATTGGCAGCTACAGCTACGGCTGACTGTTGCTAAAGGTTGCTGCTAAGGACATCCTATACTTCAACGCATGATGGCGCTGCGATATAGCTATAGCCGTAGCTGTAGCCGCAAATTCGGACAAGATAACGGTATGAAAGGAGAACTTTCAATATAACAAAATAATTGTCAATATATATTTGGTTTGCGGTAACACCATGTGTATATCTACGTAGATTTTGTTCTTTGAGAACTTGTCTTGCTTATTATTCTACTGCCACAGAGTAGAATATTCGGAATTCTGGAGACTTCTCTGTTCTGAAATCTACTTGCGAGGTAGATTTTGTTCTTTGAGAACTTGTCTTGCTTATTATTCTACTGCCGCAGGGTAGGATATTCGGAATTCGGGAGACTTCTCAGTTCTGAAAAGAACTGTCCTTCTTATTAACTACTACCTGGGCGGGAGGTAGGAAATCGGGCGGGACTACTAATTGTTACACGTATGAACAACAATAACAGCATGTAATACAAAGTTATCCTTTCTAAGAAATGTAAAGTGGTTTCATCTTCCTTATAATTATACACTTTCTCCCTGCAAAAAAAACATTGCCTCGTTTGGGATGTTTCATAAACAACACAGTATCTTGTGTTTAGTCTTACCTGCTTGGCGAGAGACACGGGTGCAGCGTCGCCCTTTGCGGTGTTGTCCTCCTCCTGCACGCCCACACGGTTGGTCTTGGACCGTGGGGTCATCTCTTGTACGGCAGTCTTGACGGCCACGGGAGCGTTACCGTCGGGTCCAGGGTTGGCTGTTCTGTTTCAGGAATTTGTTTTCAAAAAAGGAGTTCAACTTTCCGCCATGACGTTGACAACTTGCTTCTTTTATGATTATTAGTTGATTTGATTTTATTTATTTTATACTATGACTGTAAATAACTTACTTTTGGGGGGGGGGTGTTTGTTGAAATTGTGCATTGAATTCAGAAAGAGCGGTCTATCAGAAAAGTGGCTAAAACCGTAAAAAAATGAAATATATTATTCAAAAAGGAACATTAATTAGTTTTTATTTATTTATTTATTTATTTGTCGAGAGTAGCCTTATCAGTAAAACAACTGCTATCTCTAAGGGCCATGTGTGCAAACAGTTAAAAAGTAAAAGAGTAAAAAATAGTAAAATACAGAGCAATAAGAAAAGCCATAAATCATAAGCAGAAAACTGAGTGTAAAAAAACCCCATCAACCTTTAAAGGTTAGACGAAAAATTACAAAAACAGGGTGCATGAAAATTAAAACATGAACAAAACAACTAAAACTATTATTTTAAAGGCACTGAACACGTTTGGTAGTTGTCAAAGACCAGTGTTCTCACTTGGTGTATCCCAACATAATTATGCATAAAATAACAAGCCTGTTAACATTTTGGATTAATTGGTCATGAAGTTGCAAGAAAATGATTAAAGATAAAAACACGCTTGTCTGCTTTCAGATGCCTGAGAAAGGCTTCAGGCCTGAAGTCTTTTAATATTTTAGTGAGAAATTACCTCTTTCTCATAAACTACGTTACTTCAGAGGGAGTCGTTTCCCACAATGTTTTATACTATCCAACAGCTCTCCGTTGCTCGTTACCAAGTAAGCTTTTATGCTAATAGTAATATATATTTTGAAAAATTACCAAACGTGTCCAGTGCCTTTAATTAAGCGGGAAG
This sequence comes from Plazaster borealis, assembly GCA_021014325.1. Lineage (NCBI taxonomy): Eukaryota > Metazoa > Echinodermata > Asteroidea > Forcipulatida > Labidiasteridae > Plazaster > Plazaster borealis. The sequence goes on from CM037469.1 coordinate 3,206,421, forward strand.
AGAAAAAAACAGACTAAAGATTCGTCACTTACATCTCAGCTGGGATGATTTCTTTCCAGCCGCGACGCCTGTACTTTTCCCCAGATCCGTATTTCGGCTGAGTTCCCTTGCCGAAGAACGAGCGCCAGCCCCCGCGCTTACGCATCTGCTGCTGCTCGACCCTTTCCCTTGGAGAGTCAAACTCCACTACTTCAACCTTATTACCGCTGCAAATCACCATCATGAAATTGCTTTTGATTACGAATTATTTCGATGTGGTAAAAGAAATATCAGAGCAAATTTCTGACCTTGTTCTCTCAAGATACTTTTGTTTGGTTCTGAACTTTTTCTGCACGTTGTATCCGAGAAGAAGTTTGTGTTTGCAAAATGCGCTCCTAGCCTTCGTTGCCGTGCGTTGCGTTTTTGTGACGTACAATGATAGTGTTGACGCGAAGAGCTCCCGCGTGCGTCATACGCGTTTAAAAAGAATGCGCAAGTGTGTCTTGCGCGCTTTATTCGAACATTAAGCACCCAGTTAGCTGCGCGATTTTGTCTCCTTTTTTCACACGTCAAGCATTGTTCGCGCCACCGAACCAGCAGGGCGTACTTTCTTGAATCTGCTTACCATAAGCGAAAAAACAGTGCTTAAAATAAACAGTTTCTTGAGCAAACAATTTTTTAACCGGAATGCTATTTTAACTTGTTTGTAATGTGTTTGTTTATTTGTAATCTTGATAGTTTGACAGGTCTTAAAAAAAAATCTAATTATCGATCGAAAAATTAGTCCAACTTCAAGGTTTTGAAAAATTAGCTACCCAACACTAAAATTCAAAATATCTTCATTCTAATTATTAAACTTCTTGTTGTCTATTCAGGATTACATGTTCTTTGAGATGACATAAAAAAGGACCCAAATTCGGCATGGAGCAAGCTCGAAAGTTTGGAAATTCCTTCCATCATCGTCTACCTTGACCGTTCGACTGCTTTCATTTAGACTAGGTGAAAAGATCGGCGTTTAAACAAAAATATTTTAACAAAGGGGAGTTTAGTTAAACCTTGTCTCATTTTAGTGTAATTGTTTTTAAGGGATAAATCGATTCTTTCTTACCCTAATAGTATTGTCTCCATGGAAAATGGCATCAATGCAACACAACTCTCAACTAACTATGACAGTTAACACTAACTGTGACAGTTAACAGTGTAGTAAGGTTTGATTTTAACCTTCGTTAACTTTTTTAATTTATCTGGAATCGTTTTTGGTCTGTATTATTTAAATTCAGAGGAAAAATTGTAGTGCAACGTAAAGTAAGTAAGTTAGAGGTTATTTAAACCATCTTTCGACCCGTTTGGTAGAAATCTAATTCTAAATGGATAAAAAGAGATGATGTCCAAATGACCTGGTGCGTTTTCACGACAGCCCATTGGTGCAATCGCCATTTTATTTTTAAAAGCAGTTATTTATATATTTTCAAGAGCAGTTATTTTTTTATTTTCAATAGCAGTTATTTTTGTTGTTAAAAGCATTTATTTTTATTTTCAAAAGCAGTTATTTTTTTATTTTCAAGAGTAGTTATTTTTGTTGTTAAAAGCACTTATTTTTGTTTTCAAAAGCAGTTATTTTTTTATTTTCAAGAGCGGTTATTTTTGTTGTTAAAAGCAGTTATTTTTATTTTCAAAAGCAGTTATTTTTTATTTTCAAGAGCAGTTATTTTTGTTGTTAAAAGCAGTTATTTTTATTTTCAAAAGCAGTTATTTTTTTATTTTCAAGAGCAGTTATTTTTGTTGTTAAAAGCAGTTATTTTTGTTTTCAAAAGCAGTTATTTTTTATTTTCAAGGGCAGTTATTTGAATTTTCAAGAGCTGTTATTTGAATTTTCAAGAGCAGTTATTTTTATTTTCAAGAGCAGTTCATTGAATACTTCCATTAAAAGGACCTCACTCTGCGCATAGGCGGCTTGACGGCTGTACCAAAGATGGGCGTGTCGTGACCCAGCGGGCAGGTGCATGCACTGGACTCGAAGCTCTGGTGTTTCTCTTCAGCTCTGCGTGTTATTAATAGGTTTAGTCTGTACACCTAGCTCTTCAAATCCGCAGAGATGTGGCAGAGCCGCAAAGTTTCAATCCTTGGAAATCTGTGTACGTATGTACTTCCCCCCTCTTTTTGACAATTGACTTAATTGTTAGATATTTAAATCAGGTTTTTGCCTCTACATAATATGAAGACCTCTTTTGTGACAATGACGGTACAATTGTGTATATTTATCGAAAGTGTTGACAAAAATTTGTGACAAAAATTTCCCAAAGCACCCGTGGTTGGTCGCAACCCCCCGGTCGACCGCTGGGACTCGGATGGAGGGTTACGATTATCGCCAAAAAAACCTACTTTTTGGCTTTGCTAGTAGGCCTACCATTGACGTTTATCGCCTTTGGATTTATCGTGTTTTATGGACTTTTTACTTATTTTAAAACACATTTGGGTTTGTTTCTTTGTCATGTTTGTGATGTTTTGGGGGCAATCTTTTGGATGTCGAAGGAACATTCTCATGGCATTTGGATTTGACATCACGTTCAAAGTATAATGAGAACAGTGTTAAAAGAGAGCCATAACAGCCCAACACAAGGTTGGCTAACCTTCGTATGGTCCTACATGGTCATTCATGGTCCTACGAAGGAAATACAGTTTTGTAGATTTGACTGATGTGTGTACAGTTGATTGTTTACACATGGCTTTCTGCTGGATGGATATGCAGACTGGATCCTCATGCCTCACCAAAGTTATCATATTTACATACACAGAGCACCAGTCTACTTGCAACATTGCGCAACAATGGCCCTTTTCGAAACCAAGGGCTCTAGTCTCAGTTTGTTAATTGGAAAAATGCGCTTTCATTACAGCCCTCAAACAAGGGGACGGTGTCCAACCCAAGCCGTAGCCCTGGTTTCGAAAAGGGCTAATGTCACAGAAATTTGACACTTGCAATGGCTGGTAAAGCGTAAACGCTGACCTTTGACCGCTTTTGTTTTTTCGAACATTTTTCGTGACATTTTAATGTTTTGGGGTATATTTCTATTTATACAAAAACCATCTACAAATTATTGTCTATGGTGCTACATCACTAAATTACGTAAATTGTGAACTAGTATGCTCCTTTAAATGCTACCATTAAAAGGACATCACTTTGCGCATAGGCAGCATGACAGCTGTACTAAACATGTCGTGGCCAAGCGGTCAAGCGCATGCACAGGTCTCAAGCTCTGTAGTTCTGATCAGGAGAGTGTGGGTTCGAGTTCCGGTCTTGACACTTGTGTCCTTAGCAAGACACTTAATTTACCATTACTGCTTCGACTTTCACATGGGACGGAAAGCCGTACGTCCCCCCGTGTTGTCTAATGCACTTAGAACATAGTGTTTTCTGGTATGATTAGCTGCAGATGGCAGTTCTTTTACGTGCATTACACACACATGGAACCTACGGCTTTACGTCCACCCGAAGGAAAAAGCAAAATGGTTTAGTGTCTTGCTTTAAAGTCACAAGTGTCATGACCAGGACTTGAACCCACACTCTGCTGATCAGAACACCAGGGGCTTTTTCCAAACCTCAGCTTACATAGGCTCCGTCTCTGGCTCCAGGTGTCGTTTGATGTTGCAAAATGCACACTGCTCCAAAATAGATGACAGAGCCTAAGCCGAGGTTTGGGAAAAGGCCCAGAGCTCGAGTCCAGTGCACTTTACCCCTCGGCCTGTTACCGTTTTATTTCCAAGTGCACTTAATGAGCTAACAATTTCCAGGTTCTATTTTCTTTATAACAAACATGTTTGGAGAAAGTAATTGACAAAAACCAGTTACAAATAATATACTTTGTATTGAAATAATATGTCAAGTAAAACCTGTTTTTGTTTTGCAGGTCTAATTTGCTTATGGCAACTTGGCCTAAGAAAGTTAATGAATGGTCTTAGTCTAAGGCCCTTTGTGAATTCTGAGAGGGGTGAACATTTTAACTGTGCAGTCGTCTCTTAATTCATATTCTCGGAATTATGATTTAAGTTGAATGAAGATCTGCCAACACTAAAAGAGCATCTCTCAAACCAATAAATTAATCAACAAAATTAGAATGAATAGTCAATAAGGAACAGTTACCTTTTTATAAATATTTATTTTTACATAAACATGACGGGCTTTGTGAACATTATTTGAAGTAAATTGTATGGTATGTATGGAATTAATAGTAACATGGGAAGTTGATTGATTGATGTAAACAGTCCGATCAAACAGAGTCAATTGCAACTGGTGCCCGTGTTCGAGGGTCTAGCCCTCGGCCCAATTGCCCACAGACAACCTTCTATCCTCCACTCTATGGTCACTCCACACCAAGATGTGTGGACATGGTTAAGATTGGTTTGCCTGGCCCAGTGATAAGCAATTGTTATTTGGGCCTACAGTCCTCAATCCTCCACTATCCTCCACTCTATGGTCACTCCACACCAAGATCTGTGGACTTGGATAAGATTGGTTTGCTCGGCCCAGTGATGAGCAATTGTTATTTGGGCAGACAGTCCTCAATCCTCAACTATCCTCCACTCTATGGTCACTCAACACCAAAATGTTTGGACTTGGATAAGATTGGTTTGTCTGGCCCAATGATAAGCAAAGTTCTTTGGGCCAACAACCCTCAATCCTCCACTATCCTCCACTCTATGGTCACTCAACAACAACATGTTGGGACTTGGATAAGATTGGTTTGCCTGGCCCAGTGATAAGCAATTGTTATTTGGGCCGACAATCCTCAATCCTCCACAATAAAAAAACGTCCTGAAGAGGATTTTGGAGGGTTAGGTTTTAATGGTAAACAATCGTAGAGCTATAACTTGCCCTGTGTTTTGAAGCCACTGTGAGCGCATCCATGTTTATATACAAACTGTGTCAAGCTTCTGTTTGCATATCAGCACTGTTATTCATTTCTGCGCTTTATTGATTGTATAATCTATAAATTGAATGCACAATCAATAAATGCACATACCGTCGCATCAGTACAAAAACGTTGTATCTCGTACGCAAAATGCTCCGAGCATAAACATTACATCCGGGATATTTCAAGTGAGATACGACGTTATGAAAATTTCAAACTTGCACATAACAAAAGTACTAATTTACATGTAGGAGATACAACGTTTTTGCACTGACATGACACAATGCACAATGTATCAGTTTCAACAGAAACACCAAGTTCTATGAAAACTGAATTCGGTCCTCGGTCAACCACAAGCCTCCGTCACATGTCTGTGTCCAGGAGGCTTCAACAAAGTTGTGCATGTAGAATCAAGAGCTAGTGCTCTAGTCATTGTGCACAGAATCCAATCCACACTAATCTTGTGGCGTGTCGTGGCCGAGCGGTTAAGAGAACTGGACTCAAGCTCTGGTGTTTCTGATCAGTAGAGTGTGGGTTCGAGTCCCAGTCATGACACTTTACCATAATTGCTTTGTCCTTCGGATGGGACATTAAGCCTTAGGTCCCGTGTACTAGGATTGGTAGTGCACCTAAAAGAACCCAGAACACTTATCGTGGAAGAGTAGGGTTAACCCAGGCGTTTCTGGTCCCATGGTTTGCGAGCCACAGTGATGAAGTTCACCTATGAAGCATCCTTGGTTTCATTACCACATTGCTATATTACAACCTTTAGAAGAGCTTCCCATCTTTCCTGTAGTTTTAGCTTTTGTTGATGATGTTAATTTAAGCACATGTCCTGCACGTTAAATCCACTTGACTATAAGCTTAACTTGCATGAATTCTTTCCGATCCAGAACATTGAAGAACGGTCACTAATCAGGCAAAAGGTGCTATGACTACCTTGCAAAAATTCCACTCTTTGCATTGTTTTAGCCAGGTTGTTATGTTGCTCTCAGTGTTCCTCAAAACTGTCTCTTTGAAATTGTTCAAAGCTCACGGCAACAGTCCTTGATGCTTTTGTGGGAAATTAATGCAGTAAATGAACAAGCTGCTTTGGTTGGTGGCTGTCTTTTAAAGCAGGCCTGATACTTCGTTCTTGTTGAGGGTAGGGCAGTTGTTTCCTTAGTTGATGGCACCTCTTTGAGAGTAATGTAAAGTTCTACAGGAACATCTCAAGGGGCACAATGGCATCGACCAAGGAAGCTATTACCTCCATTGCCCCTCCATGAAGTATCAAACCTGAATTTCCCATCTCTTATTTGGTGAACATTTCAGTATTTCGAAAGCTGGAGTTGTCCCTGTAAATAAAGATAAGTTCAAATTAGAAACGAAATTAGGGCTTGAATTCAACAAACGTCTCCACGAAAGTACATGGCCCAATTACATAGATCTGCTTAAAAGCAGAACATTTTGCTTGACATTTTTCTGCTAAAATTAGCAGGAAACCAGTCACTGACAGTGTGGAATGGTGTTTTGTCTGGTAACCTTATTCTGGAAAGCAAAATTGTTTTGTTCTGGGCTACTTTTTGTGCTTAAAAGCAGCTCAGTGAAATTGGGCCCAGGTCTTGTATGTAGCTTAGACACTTTATGCGACCATAATAATTTGTTTAAGATTTATATTTTGCTGAATTATTGTTCTTTTTAAAAGTCAGATTGTGCTTAGAGAATGTGCCGGGTCAAACTATTTAAATGTGTACACAAAATCATTGGGGATGTCCCGTAATAGTGTTTTCACCCTTACTGGGCCGCAAATGTGCCCAGCCTTAATTTTTGTAATGCACAATGAGCATCTCTGACCAACTATACAAAATGCCAGTGTGACACCAGTTAAAGCCTACACACTACACGTACGCAAACATAAAAGCGTCCCAGTGACAGCGGAAAACACTGGTACAAGAGGAATGGCATTAACAGCGTTCTCCCTTAACAGTGGTCCGCTGGCCAAAAGCCAGTTATAGCTTCTGAGGACCAGTTAAAATTTTGTCCAAGTGGTCCGGCCGTCCAGTTCATTGCTTCCCAAAGCTATGTGTAAAACCACTGACTGCTTGGATTGTTCATAGTTTCAAACACAAGTCCCATACAAACGATAGTGCTACAAGAAAACCTTAAAATAAGGACCAGTGAAAAATGCTGGTGGACTCGTGAAATGACAAGCTAGCTGGTCCTGCTGGCTAGCCACTGAAAAAGTTAAGGGCGAACCCTGATTAACCTAAAATGGATTTGTCTTTAGTGTTAGGTCTCAGTGTTACGTTTAACTTATTTTCAAGTGCTCATTTTTATTTTTATTTAAACTTGAACAGGTTACCTCTAAGTGGTGTTTGAAGCTTTGCATGGTGAGGACAGATAAGAAGTGACTATAAATAATTTGTAATTTTGCGGGCACAACCATGTGTAAAATCTCTTTTGGAGGAGTGTTTGCTCTGAAAAGAGCCGGTGTGGTCTCGACGTTTGGAACAGTATACTCTCAGTAGATTCATGAAGACGAGGAAAGTATACTGTTCGAAACGTCGAGACCACACCGGCTCTTTTCAGAGACAACACTCCTCAAAAAGAGATTTTACACATGGTTGTACCCGCAAGTTTACTAATTATTTATTGTTACTTCTTAGGTTATCTCTAGTCGTGTGTTTCCTCCGAGCTTAATCTATGATGATTTTTGATGAATAAAACACTCCTCAGAAGTGAACTGAATTACTTACTTGATACTGTCAGTGTGTGTTTTGTATTCCATGATGGTGTTCGGAGGTAGATTCAAAACTCTCCTCAGAGTATCCCTGATGCGGAGACTAATCGTGACGTCGCTCGACGTTCTATTCCAGATGGAGATGATATCCTCCTAGAAAATCAAAAACAAATCAATCAATCAATCAAATCACCGCACAATCAGGAATTGAAATCTCTATGGCTCAAATTCATAGAGCTGCTTAAGCAGACAATTTTGCTTACAGCAAATCTGATGGACACAACAGCACCACAGATCTCGTCCCCGACCATAAACTGCTCTCCAAGCATCGCTAGGATGAGGTTCTCCCAAAGACGAGAGGCAAGACCTTTCCTTAAACGCACGATCCACTTCCCGCCACTCTTATTTGCATCATCCTAGATGAAACGGAAGAAAACAAGAAAAAAGCATTGAGTTGTCAGTAAGATACCTATTTTGGTTTTACCACATGGGCAGTCGGGTTGGTGTTGTGGTATCTTTCCTCGATTTCCACCTCAGTTCAATTCCCGCTGGGGGCACTGTGTAGATTGGTTTTTCATTCCCTACCTGGGCCCAATTTTATGGCTCTGCTTACCGTAAGCAAAGAATCAGCGCTTATGGAAGCGGGGAATTCCGCGCTTACATCAAGTGTATTTCCCGGGTTAGCAGGGAATTTTTGCTTGTGCGCATGCATACTCCACATTACTAGGCATTCTTTGCTTACACAGCTAGCGCAGAAATTCAGCGCTTGCACAATAAGCGGAGGCGGAGAATGGTGATGGTAAGCGCAGAATTCGGCGGTAAGCAGTGCCATGAAATTGGGCCCTGATTGTTTTGGTTTTTCCCTGGAATAATTCTCATGGGTTTTCCTAAAACTGAAACTTCCTTCCTTGTCCTCTCTCCATGGGGTTCTTGGTTAGTATAGTGATTAAGTTCACTTTTCTGAGAATCCTTGGCTTCACAACCAGAAATAATTAATAAATAAAATAAATCAACATAACTGTTGTCATAGCCATCAAATCAATAGACACAATCGGTGACCGGTGTCATGTGACTCATACTGGGTATACAATGTAAACAAACCAAGCAAGCAACGCATCAGTGTGCATGGAAAAGCATGGCTGCTTCTGAGTGCTTCTGATGTAGGTCCGGAAGAAGCCACCTTTTTCCACACACACTGGGCGTGGCTGCTTGGTTTGTTTACATTGTATACCCACTATGAGTCACGTGACTCCGGTCGCCGATTGTGTCTTTTCAGACAAAGGTCTGCAATTTCAAAACTCACCTCCCACATTGGTTTGATACCCTGTTTGAATAAGTGATAGTCACTGCTACTTGTGAGATCACAGGGTCTGGCAAGATGAGAATAAAGCGTCCAGAATTGTTCCACCTGCAAACCAACAAAACACAAGACTTAATTTAAGTGTACATTCGTAATACAATGATTAAGTTTTTGCAGCACCTGATTGTTTTGTCATCTGAGTAGTTAACAAATTGAAGTTATTATAAACTTACAGTTGAGATACTGAACGAAAAAAATTCAAATCAGTCAACGATTTATAGTAAGAGCTGGAAAATACAAATGAGACTTGACATGATCTCATGTTAACAGGGTTTGATTTCACAAAGCAATAAGATTCATCTTTAGATGAGTTGTCTATATCACTTTGCTTAGTAGTAATATAAATCTTAGCTCTTTGAGAAATCGGCCCCTGCTGCCATATACAAACAATTTGCATAAAACAACATACAAGTATTTTGTGTGCTAAGGGGGGGAACACACAAAACATTTAATTTACTTTAGGAGAAGGGATCTCACTTTTTGGGATTACATAATTATACACTAACCGATGCAAAGCTGCCTACTGTCTTGATGTTCTGTTCGTAGTTAGTTGAAGATGCTTTGTTCCCTGGTGTCCGTTTGGAGAACCACATGCAATACTTATACTGTAGCTGGTGCTCACCCTGACCTACCTTTACCTTTGGCTGAATGAGAAAATTAAATATTTAGACGTCAAACAAAAGAGGGTTTTTGCAAATGTCATTTCCATCTTCTAAAAGCAGTAGCACGTGTACAACATTGGTATTTGTCAAAGACTAACATCTGCTTTTTGTGTAACCCAACATAAACAATAACAAACCTATGAAAATGTAGGCTCAATCGGTCGTAGGAGTCACAAGAAAATAGTGAAATACAACCTTACACGTTTTCACTGTTTTAGAACATTGAATTTTGGTCAATATAATAATATTCTTTGAAGGGTGAGCCAAAGTTTATGAAGTATCAGAAAATAAAGTAGTCCTCACCCAGACAAATCTGTCGGACTGATGATCTTTAGATGCTTCAATTTCATCCTTTTCTTCTCCACTGTCTTCATCCTTCAACCTTCATGAACAAAAAAAAAACACAATTATTATTATTTTAGTATTATAATAAATTTCTTGTAATGAAACCAAGGATGCATCGTTAGTGATCTAGTTATTTACCACCGTAGCTCACATGCCTGAGGAAACCAGCCTGCTTGCTATGTGAACCAGAAACAGCGGGGTTAACCCCTGCTCTTCTGAGAAATAATATTAATGGCACAACCACTGCTGCACTAGGTACACTGTAGCAGGTAGTATGCACCATATGGTCCAAACTCTGCAATACTTATTGCGATGCCTGACAGTGACACATGTGGTGAACTGAAAGTTAAGGGGCATTACTCCACAATATGTGACCAAAGAAGATGCTGTATGTATCCGAATGCTACTCTATTCATGACAGCTGCAATAACCGTAGCCCCCACTTCTGTGGATCTACATGATCTTCTGCATGAATGAAGGGTATGTATGTCAAATCAAAGAGTTGAATGTGAATTATAAATAAAACAAATATTAAAGGTTATCGGAATTTATATGTTAAAATACATAAACATGATAAACAATTTGTTTTTTATTCAAGTAAGGAAGCCGTGATTTATACTTACATATCAAATTTATTCTTCATCTTCTTTCTGTTTAGATTAAGTATATAAAAGGTAAACAAAGGTTACGTTTCAAATCGACCAAAATAAAAGAAATTACTTGAAGAATGTATGCAATTGTTCCAACTTTTTTTAATCACTACACACTGACTACCGACACATGCAATGCAATGGCAAGTAACTTATTTACTAGGCTCGTTCCAGTGTTTAAGATTAAAATTATTACAAAATACAAATAATAAGTATCACAAAAGTATTATCTTTAAATTTTAAAATAAGGACACATCAGCTCCATTTTATTTTTTGTATTAAACTATAAATAACAAATTTTTCGGAGGGAAAACAACAATCGTCAAATTTAAAATATTCAGATCGAGTCTACAGAAGGCAAGATGGCGGCGGCCAGTGCAACAACAAAGTCGAAATTACTATCGTTGGTTGAGGAGGCTGAATGCCTCACCAAGTGAGTATTTTGTTGCACGTTTAACAATGAAATAGTCATTATATTACGTGCTATATTAATGTGTTAATTTTGTTTTGAATCACATATATTTGGTTGGAGTAATTTCATAGGTTGACCAGCCGTGTCCGGGCGTACAATTTTCCGTATTTTTGACCGCGTGAGGGCGTATGTGAACCGAATTCACGTGATGCAAAACAAGTAAACAAACTGGATTTGTTCAATGTTGTTATTATTATGTTTATGTATTTCGTCATTGATGCAAGAAAACTACAAACAGGCAATTAAAATAAGATGAAACTGTAATAATGCAAGACAATTCCCTGATGAAATCGCCCTCAGCCTCGGGCTCATCATGTGGTCAAAAATATGGTAAATTGAGGTATTGTTTTGGTCACACAACAATGACAATAGTTATTTGGTTTTACCCGTACACCGATGTGTGTAAAGCACTGTATACTCAGTACTTTCCCGAGTCCTGTGAAAAAAATCACAGGCTTATTACTCGGGTGGGATTCGAACCCACGACTTTTGCCAATCTAGAGCAGATGTCTTACCAACTAGACCACTGAGATTGCCCAGTAGCTAGAGGCAGTTTGAATCCTATATTTTAGCAGCGGGGACCGCGACAATTTAATAGATGTTAAATTTGCATCGGGGATAAAGAATATAGTTATTTGGTTTTACCCGTACACCGATGTGTGTAAAGCACTGTATACTCAGTACTTTCCCGAGTCCTGTGAAAAAAATCACAGGCATATTACTCGGGTGGGATTCGAACCCACGACTTTTGCCAATCTAGAGCAGATGTCTTAGAGGCATTTTTTAAGTTAACGCTATGGATGATTGAAATGAATGAAGCCAGATTAACACTACAGTGTAAGTGTTGAACTGGGGCGCTGTTCTCCTTTTTTTAAAATGTTGACATCTGCGGTTGTACTCGCGCCCAAGGCAAACTCTGTATCCCCACACTGCACACATTGTGATTCAACCATTTGCTATGTACACGGAGACTGTACACAGTTGTGGCATCGTGCACAGCTCCTGCCGACTGCGCACCATGTGAGATATCCAGTCTATTGGAGTTTGCACAGTGCAGATGCAGTTGAATAACTTGAAATTGTTGGTCAACTCGCTGGAAAAATAATGTCATAAAGAGTAGGAGGAGCGTCATTAGTGACCTTTTACATTCTATTTTCCATTTCAGGGATCTTTTTGAAACTACGGCGGCAGTTAGGCAAAAAATGCCAGCTTTGGAGGATCCCCAGGTAAGTTGTTGGTTTTATCAAAGAGGGGCTCCAAGGTCAAATTAAGTTTTGCAATGCACTCATTTTCCAATAGATAGAGTCCTCATGAAAGTGGGAAATTATTACAAGTCTCTAACCTCAAGATGAAATTTGATACTCATCAGAGCGAAATTGTTATGCATGATGTCATCGAACATCCAAAACAATGGATCTATACATTCAAAAGAGGACTTTTTGGGCCAGTCAAAATGTCAACTTCAATGCCATTTTGATTGAATATCTGGGGTTGAACAAGACCGCCAACATAGGGCTAGATAGCTCAGTTGTTAGGGCGCCGGCACGTTAATCCGGAGGTCGTTGGTTCAAATCCCGCTCTTGTCAATTTGTCTTTTTACAACCCCAAATAGACCTTTATCATGCTGCCACCATCTTGGTCATGTTCCCTGTATCCAACACCAGCAATGAATAATAACATTCACTGTACAAAAAGGAACCAGACTATTTCTCCTTCCAGCCTCGGTTTGGTTACATTGATTTGAATGGGAGAAAATCAAGATGGCCACACCATGATAAAGGTTTATTATAAAACATTTACTCAGTCAGTTTCCCGTTGCTTGTCACTGTGCCAGGGATACCAATCTTATCAATGTTGGCAGGCCTGATACTTCACAGAGGCAATTGCCTTGGTGCCCCTTGAAATGGTCCAAAAATTTCCTCATAGAGGTGCCCTTTACCAAGAAGAAAATGCCTTGGTTCTTGTCGTTTTGAAAATGAACCACCAGGCCTGTTTTGGTGTTGAGATACCATAGAGCGTACTATTTTGGAGGATACTGGTCTCTCATTCCAATGGTGGCGTGTCGTGGCCGAGTGGTCTAGTTCACCGAACCCAAGCTCTGGTGTTGTCAGCAGCAGAGTGTGGGTTCGAATCCCGGTCGTGACACTTGTGCCCTTGAGCAAGGCACTTAACCATAATTGCTTCGGAAAAGTTGGGAAGGTAGTGCATTCTGCTCTACCAGCCAGGCTCCTAGTGGATGATACCCATGCCTACATCCTTACAGACTGTGAAGGGGGTAACCCTGTTTCAGCCCCAGGAGTAGGTGGCAGCGTGCCCCTGGTGACAGTATAAGTGTAGCCCTCACCTTGAAGTGGCCGTCCGGCCTTGTGAGTTGGGCGATATCTCTTTTTTTTTTTTTTTTTTTTAAATGGTACTAGGGTGTTGGGGTTTTATTGTTTTCTATTTCTGGTAGTGAAACCAGTGAAAAGTTACTTGATATTTGAACTTAAAAAATGCATCCCCTTAAGACGATCCCATGGCTGCCGCTTCTAAGGTTGTATCGTAAAAATCTTGGGTGTGATGATCCCATTCATACTTACACCCTCTGACTTAGATCATGGACATGCTCTTGAAGAAGAATGAGGAGATTGAGGCAACACTCAAGCAGACAAAGGAGCAGAGGGAGAAGCGGCGGGAGATGGAATGTCTGCAAGAGGAAGTGGACAAGCGGGATGAGGACATCAAACAGCTGCAGAGACAACTCAAAGAAGCAGAACATATATTGGTGAGAACATTTTTTATATATAAAACCCCTCCCAGATCCTTCAAAATCCTGTTCAGGAGTTGTCTGATTGTGGAGGATTGAGGACTGCTGGCCCATTTAACAATAGACCCTTTTTCCCCTTGCATATAATAATAATAATATCGACTCTTATATAGCGCAATTCCAAAGAATGATCATTGCGCTTCAAACATTATCACCCCTGGCGTGCCTGGTCACTGGGCCATAAATTTCCTTCCTTAAACCATCTCAGCTCCCTGGGGAGTATACAGCCTGTGCTGCCAAGTATGTACATGTAGCGCATTAAGCTAAATCAATCACAAGAACTATCTCTGCCCTCACAGGTACCCATTTACCCCTGGGTGATGAGAAGCAATTATAGTTGAGTGTCTTGCTCAAGGACACAAGTGTCATGACCGGGATTTGAACCCACACCCTGATGACTCATCAACCAGAACTTGAGTCCGATGCATTAAACCGCTTGGCCACTACATGCCATATGACATCACACTCTTAAACACCACCCTCGGTGAGGCAGATCATTGGGCGACACCTTCTCTTGGTTTGTAAAAATGTGCACGTGACCTCGGCATACCAGCAGCGCTGCGCATTATGCAAGGGATCTATTGCTTGTCACTGGGCCAGAGATACCAAAGTCCAAACATTTTACGGAGGCAACATGGAGGCAACAGAGGCAATGCCTTGGTTCCCCCTTGAAATGTTCCAACAGAAATTTACAATTTCCTCATAGAGGTGCCCTTTATACCAAGGAGAAAATGCCTTGGTGCCCTTGCCGTTTTGAAAACAAACCACCAGGCCTGTTTTGGTGTTGAGTTACCATAGAGTGGAGTATTTTGGAGGATACTGGAGGGTCTCAAGCCAATGGTACTATTGTGTTGGGGTTTTATTGTTTTCTATTTCTGTTAGTGAAACCAAGGATGCCTCATAAGTGAACTTAAATTAGTGTAGCTTGCAAGCCTGAGGAAACCTGCAAACAAGGGTGCTTGCTAAGCTTGGGCAATACCACGATATTATCGAATAACGTGATACTAGTTCTGAAACGATTACGATATCGGGTAGATTTTTTTTTGATCGTGATATCGGTAAATCGCGATATCGTCTAAGTATCGCGATACATTTCCTAACCGAGACGATCTTGCAACAAAAAATCTCCTAGTGGAGACGATCTTGCAACAACAAAGAGCTGCAAGTCACAGACCACAACTGCAAGATTCCCCAACATCCGACCCGACCGGGTTTCTTAAAAAAACAAAACATCAAAGCCTTATTAGCGATCAGGCGGTCTCACACAGACTACCGAAAAACTACGACATCGCACTTCCGGGTGTTATCACGTGTTGTATCAACCTCGTCCCCATGGTTTACTTTTTTCCAACCATGTTTACAATAGTACCTCGTACTGCTTGACACACCTTGGGGTTGGGGGACGAGGTTTGTGATCTAATTAGTTATGCACACATATAGAACACTCTGTCATGCGCAGTAGACACATTAAATGCGTGTTAGTAATAGGCCCAGGTTTTCACCCCATAGGTTTAGAGTAAAACCCGAAGAATAGTTAACTGGAGAAAAGTAGAATTAAAGGCTGCTTCTACAACTGAAACTTGCACAGTGAGTTTCGTGTAGAAGATTGACATCATCAAAAATTAATCGCGATATTATCGAATATCGCGATATATTCTTGACGATACATCGTGGATGAAAAAAAGCGATATCGCCCAAGCTTAGTGCTTGCTATGTGAACCAGAAACACCGGGGTTACGTGTACTACCAAACCTAGTACACGGGACATATGGCTTAATGTCCCATCCATTGCGTATGTAGTTTAACCCCTTGTGAAACAGAACCTGCGAACATGACAGGAACATTTACTAAACAGAAAAGTGTTGAACAATTTTCCTATTAATTTTCATTTTAACCTGTCTGAAAGGGAAAGTACACCTTTGGTTTTTGGATCCGTACAATTGTTTTATGTAGAAATATAAAACTAACCTGTGAAAATTTCATTTCAAAAGGTGGTCGCTTTTTTTTAGATATCGCAGAAAATTTGGAGCGAATATGTCCGCGAGAAAGAATAATCCGTAATTGGAATACACAATCTGAGAAACATATATGACAGTAACTTTTCTCTGATTCACATTTTGAGGGGATAAAAACAGATATCTTTTTCCATAACCACATTACTTCGAAGTGAAATGTTTCTAAAAACGCTTTATACTATCGAAAGCCACTGTACTTCTAACGAAGCAAGTTTGTATTGCCATTAATTTTAAAGAGTGATTACCAAATGTACATGTATACCTTCCCTTTAAACCCAAACAGGCTACAGCCATCTACCAGGCCAAGGAGAAATTAAAAGCCATCGACAGAGCCAATAAGGGAGCAATATCTGCAGAGGAGCTCATTAAATATGCGCATCGCATTAGTGCGACGAATGCCGTGTCAGCTCCTTTGTCTTGGGCACCTGGTAAGTTTGTAGTAATTTTGTTTAAATACTTGTAACTCAGGAGTTTAAAATTAAAACAGTTTAATTGAGATGTCCTGCTTATTAACTACTACCTGGGCGGAAGGTAGGAAATCGGCTGAGACTACTACTTTCGCTTAGAGCAAGCTAGTTGAAACGCTTAGACCAATTAAGAGCTCACTCCACGGCAGTGAGGTCAATAACGAGAAGTCCCCTTGATCCACTAAGCAAAAGTAGTAGTCCCGACTGATTTCCTACATTCCGCCCAGGTACATGTAGTATATATATAAGCAGGACAGTTCTTTTCAGAACTTACACATGTAGTAGTCTCCCGAATTCCAAAATCTACTCCGCGGCAGTAGAATAAATAGAAAGACAAGTTCTCATAGAACAAAATCTACACAGCAAAGTAGATACACACATGGTGTTATGGCAAACCAAATATTCATTGATACCTCACCATGCAATGCTTCAAAACCCATATAATTTAATTGAACCAGAATAAGGGTCAAAGTTATGACTCAGGTTGTAAAAATTTCATTGGTCTGACAATTTAAAAGATGTTTTGGAGAATAATAGTAATAGTAGCTTCTTACATGTATATAGCACTGAAATCCGTCACTCATTGACACTCATGGTGCTTCAAACATTATTAACCCTGGTCACTAGACCATTTATTTCATTCCTTAAACCATCTCAGCTCCCTTGGGTCAGTATGCAGCCAGTTTTTCCAATGAGCATTTTTGTCCAAGATTTGACATTTTTGCAAGATACTGTACCCATTTTTGCAAAAAACAATATTTGACGTTTTGTTCACTGACGTGACGACATGTACTTGTTTTATAACCCTCATGGGTGTTGCTGCTAGTCAATAGTTGCTTGAGCTTAAAGGGATTGTATACATTTGGTAATTTGAACCCACTGTTTGTTTCAATCCTTTATAGATGTAGATACATACCATAAAACTAACCTCTGAAAATTTCTTTTCAAAAGGTGGTAGCGTTTTTGAGATGTTGCTGAAAATCTGGATTTGTTATGTCCATGCAGGAAGAGTAATCTGCAATTGGAATACATAATCTGAGAAACATTACTGTCAGTAACGCTTCTCAGATTCAAATTTTTAGGGATAAAAAGTGATATCTTTTTCCATAATCGCAGTACTTCGAAGTAAAAAAGTTTCTCAAAATGCATTATACTATTGAAAGCTGCGGTACTTCTTACCAAGTAAGTTTTTATTGCCATTAATTTTCAGAGTCATTACCAAACGTATACAGACCCTTTAATGGACAGTCTTCTGATTCCTGAGACTCATTATACACAGTTCTTGTATTAAGGACAAGGCAGTTTTTCCTTTAGTTTTAGGGCAACTCTATGAGGGGCACCAAGGCTATGACCGGGGGGGGGGGGGGGGGCGCATTGGGGCAATAGCCTCCATTGCCTCCATGAAGCATCAGGCCTGCATGAAATAGCATGGAAGTTTTTCGTCCCTTTTGCCTTTGAGAAAAAATCTGTTTATAGATTTGAAAAAACATGAAGCTGTCTCTACATGTAACATGTGGTGTGTCGTGGCCGAGCAGATAAGAGCACCGGACTCAAGCTCTGGTGTTTCTGTCCAGCAGAGTGTGGGTTCGAGTCCCGGTCGTGACACTCGTGTCCTTAAGCAAGACCGTTATTGCTTTGCCTTCGGATGGGACGTAAAGCCGTTGGTCCCGTGTGTTGTGTATGTGATGCACGTAAAAGAACCCAGTGCACTTATCGAAAAGAGAAGGGGTTCGCCCCCGGTGTTCCTGGTTTGATCGGTAGCATATTGCGCCACAGCACCTTGTAAACCACTACATGGTGCTATGTAAAGGAATTGGTCTCATACTTCAAAAAACGTAGCTCCACACTACCTTGCAGAAAAATACTGAATGTTGAAGCGCCTTGAGCGTCACTGAGTGACGGGTATGAGCGATATATAAGCAGCCACTGTTATTAATATTAACTGCTTTTTCCCTCGTTAGGTGATACCCGTAGGCCATATCCGACAGACTTGGAGATGCGCATGGGAATTCTGGGTCGTCTCAGCAATCTCCCAGTTGCCGCGGTAACAAACGGTGTCTCGGAGGGGGTAACAGCTGCGTCTGGAGGAGGTAGGTGAAAACAAAAACACCAGCCAGTCCCCCACAAAGGCCTTTCTTGACAAGAAAAAGTTGATGATAAATTTCAAAGACATTTGGTAGATCTTTAAAGGGACACGTTGCCTTGGATCGGACGAGTTGGTCCAAAAAAAAGCGTTTGTAACCGTTTGTTATAAAATGCATATGGTTAGAAAGACATTATAAAAGTAGAATACAATGATCCACACAAATATGCCTTGAAATTGCGTGGTTTTCCTTTGACTTTGTGAACTAACACGGTCGGCCAGTTTGTGAAGTCAAACTGTTGACTCCACAAAATGGCCGACCGTGTTTGTTCACGATGTAAAACGAAAACCACGCAATTTTGGGACTTTTGTGTGGATCATTGTATTCTACTTTTAAAACATCTTTCTAACTATATGCATTTTATAACAAACGGTTACAAATGCTTTTTATAGACCAACTCGCCTGATCCAAGGCAACGCGTCCCTTTAAGTTACCATCAACTTTATGTTTAGGTCTGTTACCTACTTGTAAAAATTTCTATAAATTTACTGAAAAGTACATTAGTTGTATCTGTGCATTTATACAAACTGAGTTTGGTGTTGAGTTTGGTGTTGAAACAGACGTTAATCAATTCTTTGAAAGCACTCATGGAAAATCAATCAGCTCATCTTTCTTTCTGTTTTTTTCTCATTGCCAACATTATACTTACACATGTACATGTAGGTCTGTTTTTCTAGCAACTGTCATACATTTCCTGAAGAGCATGATAAATTTATCAGTACTTGAGTTCAACCCTTTAGAGACCATAACGGCCACAAGTGGCTTGTATCGAAATGTCCATAGCGGCCACAAACGCCCACAAGATTTGACCTACTAGCGCTCAAGCAAGAGCAAGAGGTCAAGGAAAATGTCATGTACAGAATCAGCATTCTCCTTTAACACTGGTCCACTGGCCAAATGCCAGTTAAAACATGTGAGGACCAGTCAAACCTCACCCTAAGTTGTCCGGCTGGCTAGTTCAGTGTTGAAAAGCATCCCTATGTAATATAAAATATGGACCAGTGAAAAAGCTTGTGGACCAGTGAAATGACAAGCTAAATGGTCCTGCTGGCTAGTCAACGGAAAAGTTAAGGGCAAAACCCCGGGAATTTACATTTTTCAATGTTTCCCATTTTAACAAAGAATCTACAATTCTAAAGCAAACCTATGCAATTTTTTGTTTCTTAATAATTTTCCTCACATTTTTCCTTCAAATAACCAAGTCAAAAAATCATCAAGTTTAGCAATGTCTGGGCGTACATGTATGGTGATGATTTATACCGAAACGAATGGTCTCTGAAGGGTTAGTGTTGAATTAAGCTGAAACATTGGTTAATCATTTGAAAGCACTCATATTCAACCAATCAAATTAGCAATTTTGTGTTTTATTGCAAATATTATGTTTAGGTCTGTTTTCCCAACTGTCCTGAAAAGCTTGATAAAATTATCTGTATCTGAGTTTGATGAAGAGTTTGGGTGAAATAGGGCTTGATCATTTAATACTTTGAAAGCACTGTGCAAAACCAATCAAATTAAGTTGTTTTGTTCTTTTTTCAAAAAATCACTTAAGGACAGTCATCAAGGTTTTACCAGGACGTTGGCTATTGCCAATAGAATCCCCGATTCTAGAGTCCAAATTAGCCATAAGTAGGAAAGGACTCTGTAAAAATTGCTCATTTGCAAAACTTTTTTTCAAAAGTCACCTGTGGAAGTTTCAGCTGAATACAGTGTCTACTTATTGAGAAAACAGAAAAAAACTGTCACAGTATTTTCATCAAGAAAGTTGAATCCATTATACATTTAGCAAGGTGACAGCGGGTACCAACTGCATCTTTGGCCAAAGCATTCACAAACTAACACCACAAACATTTTAATGAACTGTCAACCCTCGGAAATCTCAGAAACGATTCATGCATGAATCCTTTCTGAGATTCAAATGTTTTTTGGTGAAAAATTATCCAAACCATATTACTTTGGAGGGAAATCTTTCTCAAAATAGTTTATATTATAACACCCCTTACAAAAATTCTGCCTTTTCATTGGTTTAGAGCGCGTCACATGATATGTCTTAGTTTTACTAGAAACCCGGTGGCCGTGTGATAGTCGTTTGCCATGTAATAGTCAAAAGACTATTACATGGCGCGCGCGGTACCCAGACGTCTTTTTTACCCACCTCGAACCCAATCAGTTGTGCATCTGTGTATCTGAAATGCGCGTACGAAAGTTACGTGTACGAGGATGATAAATAGTCTGTTGGGGTGTTATAAAACAAATATTGACTGCTTTTACTCGTGCTATGGTTAAAACTCGACTCCCTCGGTGATCCCCGGACCGTTCCATTTTCCCTCGGCTGCGCCTCGGGAAAATAGAACGCTCCGGGGATCACCTCGGGAGTCGTAGTTTTAACCATAGCACTCGAAGCAGTCAATATTTGTATACTATCAACAGCTGCAGTGCTTCTCACCAAGTAAGTTTTTATGGCCAATAATTTGTGGAGTATTTACCAATCTATGACCCTATCTTTAAGCAGGGACACCCTGCCCCTGGGCTCTGGCTCACACCATGACAGCTTTTTCGCGCAGAAACTATTTTATTCTCTGTGTTTTCCTACCTCTCTCTCCAGACGTTGCAGCATCCGGTGGTGGCGGCATGACATGGCAGCCCTCTAGTGAGCTGACCGCCAGTCTGACCATTCCCTCTAGCGTCAGCCATCATACCACGGAGTTGAACCTTGACCTTGGTGCCCCGGGTCAAAACAAAGAGAACGAGGACGACGTTGAGGTCATGTCAACTGACTCTTCTAGCAGCAGCTCAAGTGAAAGTTTATGAACATGTCGTGTGGAACTTTGATGATGATGTGAACTTTGACCCTTGGCACGATTCCAGCAAAAGGACCATAAACCACCCATTTTGACCTTTGACATGTAAGTTGGCAGCTCAAGTGATAGTTTATGAACCGATTATGTGGAACTTTGCTGATGATGTGAACTTTGACCCTTGGCACATGTCATCATAGTCCGATTCCAGCAAAAGGACCATAAACCATCCATTTTGACCTTTGACATGTAAGTTGGCAGCTCAAGTGATAGTTTATGAACCGATTATGTGGAACTTCAATGATGTGAACTTTGACCCTTGGCACATGTCATCATAGTTCATTCCAGCAAAGGGACCATGAACCAGCCATTTTGACCTTTGACATGTTAGTTGGCAGCTCAAGTAATGGTTTATAAACCTATTATGTGGAACTTCGCTGATGATGTGAACTTTGACCCTTGCAAGGCCTTGGCGCATGACATCATAGACCATAGTTCGACTAAGTTTGCCCGAACTCTGTCTAGTCGACGATAGTTTGACTACGCTAGTCGACTATTTGGAACCAGCCTGCCAGGCATGGTCGTATGGCTGGTTACCAATAGCCGTTTTCATAGCACAGTGCAAACAGTTATCAGAAAATTATATCGTACGTTGAGTCGTCGGTCGCCCTGACATGCCATTACTAGAGTCGTTCGCACTTCAACTTCTGTGCGCATGCCCCAAGTATGTCACTAAACAACCACTAGTTATCCATTGGTCCATGTGCCAACTTAAGTCTGCATCCAGCAAAGGGACAATAACCAGCTATGTTGACCTTTGACATGTTTTCGGCATAGTTAAAGTGCACTAAGAGATAAAAACACCAACAGTTTTTTGAAAAGTTAATTCATTTCTTTCCTCCAGTTCTCAATAAGCGCACCATTAAACTATCCCTTGAAATTGTTATTAAATTAGGTTGTCTTGTTTTGAGTTAAAACAATGATAAGTGTAAGAGATTAATTTGTCAGAGATTTGTTTGCATATTCATATTCTTGTATAATATATGTGTATATTTTGTCGGCTGCAGTCCACAAACTTAATCATGGCTCGAACCATTCCCCACCAGTTCCCCAACATGTGGGGAGGTCAGACTCGGAGTCCTCCAGGAAGACGGCAGAGTACGGGGTTGGAGGCCTTCGGCGGAGAACTCTCATGGGGGCCGGCGGAGCTCCGTTAACACTGGACCGTCGGCCCACCACTATAGACGGAAATTTTAACATGATTGTTTCATTTATTTAAACTCAGAGGCTTATTTCCTCTGGGGAAATCACAAGGGGTAAGTCCAGCATTTTTATCAAATTTTTGCCCTAAAGTGCAAAAGATCACAAGGGGTAAGTCCAGCATTTTTATCAAATTTTGGCCCTAAAATGCAAAAGATCACAAGGGGTAAGTCCAGCATTTTTATCAAATTTTTGCCCTAAAATGCAAAAAATCACAAGGGGTAAGTCCAGCATTTTTATCAAATTTTGGCCCTAAAATGCAAAAAATCACAAGGGGTAAGTCCAGCATTTTATCAAATTTTGTCCCTAAAATGCAAAATCCTAAAATGATAAAAATGCTGAACTTACCCCTTGCGATTTTTTGCATTTTAGGGCCAAAATTTGATAAAAATGCTGGACTTACCCCTTGTGATTTTTAGCATTTTAGGGCCAAAATTTGATAAAAATGCTGGACTTACCCCTTGTGATTTTTTGCATTTTAGGGCCAAAATTTGATAAAAATGCTGGACTTACCCCTTGTGATTTTTTGCATTTTAGGGCCAAAATTTGATAAAAATGCTGGACTTACCCCTTGTGATTTTTTGCATTTTAGGGCCAAAATTTGATAAAAATGCTGGACTTACCCCTTGTGATTTTTTGCATTTTAGGGCCAAAATTTGATAAAAATGCTGGACTTACCCTTGTAATGTTTTGCATTTTAGGGCCAAAATTTGATAAAAATGCTGGACTTACCCCTTGTGATTTTTTGCATTTTAGGGCCAAAATTTGATAAAAATGCTGGACTTACCCCTTGTGATTTTTTGCATTTTAGGGCCAAAATTTGATAAAAGTGCTGGACTTACCCCTTGTGATTTTTTGCATTTTAGGGCCAAAATTTGATAAAATGCTGGACTTACCTTGTGATTTTTGCATTTTTGGGCCAAAAGTTGATAAAAATGCTGGACTTACCCCTTGTGATTTTTTGCATTTTAGGGCCAAAATTTGATAAAAATGCTGGACTTACCCCTTGCGATTTTTTGCATTTTAGGGCCAAAATTTGATAAAAATGCTGGACTTACCCCTTGTGATTTTTTGCATTTTAGGGCCAAAATTTGATAAAAATGCTGGACTTACCCCTTGTGATTTTTTGCATTTTAGGGCCAAAATTTGATAAAAATGCTGGACTTACTTACCCCTTGTGATTTTTTGCATTTTAGGGCCAAAATTTGATAAAAATGCTGGACTTACCCCTTGTGATTTTTAGCATTTTAGGGCCAAAATTTGATAAAAATGCTGGACTTACCCCTTATGATTTTTAGCATTTTAGGGCCAAAATTTGATAAAAAATGCTGGACTTACCCCTTGTGATTTTTTGCATTTTAGGGCCAAAATTTGATAAAAATGCTGGACTTACCCCTTGTGATTTTTTGCATTTTAGGGCCAAAATTTGATAAAAATGCTGGACTTACCCCTTGTGATCTTTTGCATTTTAGGGCCAAAATTTTTGCCCTAAAATGCAAAAAATCACAAGGGGTAACCCTTGCATTTTTATTAAATGATTATTTGTTACTGTTTACAATGGTTTAAGGACAAATTAAAAGCAACAAATAATACAACAAGAGAAGTACTCGTATAAGATTTATTTCAAATATGTATTTCAAAGGCTACACAATTGCATACCATACTTTTAAAGTACTTTCAAATAGGTCATGAATCAACAGTAAACATAAACACTGTATGAAAAATGTCAACTTTTCAAGTTACAAACATAAGTCGCCGACGAACAAGAAGACGTTGTTACACAACATAAGTGTCTAAAAAACATAAAACTACTTATAAGAGGTACAGGAGATTTCCACAAATCACTCTGCACATATGAAACACTCTTCACAAATGAATCATTGCTACATTACTTCGGTGAATCATGGAGGTCGAGTTAGAATTCTACCTCCATGAGTGAATCAAACATGAACTGGAAGGCTCCGAACAAATTGTACAAGAAGTCTACAAATAGTCTACTGCATGTCTGTAACCGATGCTACACTCCTAAACTTACACAGGCCAGATCTTACAGAAGCAACTGCCTTTGTGTCCTTGGAGCTTGCCTTGGTGCCCTTTGAAATGTTCCTTTACCAAGGATAAAACGGCCCAGTGTGGATGTGGGTGAAACTGTAAATAGTCAACTATTACAGATGAGAGACCTCTTCACTCTAGCACACAAAGTCTGCAACAGTGGAATAGGCGAGCTCAGTCGATAGACTAAATCACCTGCAGGGCCAAGAGCTGCTTAAGCAGAAAATATTGCTTAACAAATGTATGCTTTTTAAGCAACAATAAGCAGGATCACAGATGATATACATGTGAAATTGTATTTTAGCTGGTAACCTTTTTCTGGGAAGCTAGTTTTTGTGCTTATATGGCCCTCATGTTTACTGTGCAAGTTTCCATTTCATAGCGCTGCTAACCGTAAGCACACGAAGGCATGCTAATCTTGCAGTGCTTACTGTATGAAAATGAATGATGTAACAATGCAATCCATGGCGAACGCGCAAACTGGCCGCCTAATTTTCTTGCCAACCTGTGAAATACGCTTATGCTTAAAGGAACGTTACAGAACTGGTCATTAAAATTTTCTTTAAGATCACAGATTTACATAAAACTTACACGGTCTAATGATGATGATAGTAGAAAACATCCCTAGAAATATTTCTGTCTGAAATGTCATATTTGGTGAGAAATGAATAAAACTAACTTCCGATTGGAGTTTATCGCTCATGAGCGTTTTATTCATGCATTGTATAACATATGAAAATGTGTAATCGGTTTTTCACTATTTTCTCGTGACCCAGATGGCCGATCGATCTCAAACTTCTACAGGTTTGTCAGTTTATGTATATGGTGGATTATATAAAGTGCTTACACTTCCAGCAACTGTTTCGTTAGCAAAAACCAATTCTGTAATGTTCCTTTAAGAATTTTTTTCTGCTATAGTTAGCACAAAAATTTGCTTACCGATAAGCAGCACTATGAAATTGGCACCAGGTTCAAGATTACCGATGTAATTGATAGGGCAATAACCAAGCTCATGGTCACTCGTGGTCGTGGAGAAGGGAAGGTGCCAGGGTGCAGTGTTAATCTTATTATTACTTTTACCGATAGCAGCTTATTAAAGTCGGGATGAAACTGGAGTTTACAATTCAGAGTGTTTGGCTAAGGGGAGTTTCACATAATGACACCATACCTCTACATGTAATCTGACTCCAAAAATGGCCGAGCATGGGCAGACAGTAGCTGCCAAGTGATGTCAGTGGAAGCATCTTATCGTCGGCTCAGTGCTATAAGGTCATTAATTGTAAATTCATACTAATAAAGATCACAAGGTCATTAAAAGGCATCGTACGCGTTTGGTAATTGTCAAAGACCAGTGTTCTCATTTGGTGTATCCCAACATATGCATAAAATAACAAGCCTGTGAAAATTTGGGCTCAATTGGTGATCGAAGTTGCAAGAAAAGGATGAAAGAAAATACACCCTTGTTGTACAAATTTGTGTGCTCTCAGTAAGGAACAAAAACTTCTTGCAAGAAGTTTTTATTATTTTAGTGAGAAATTACCTCTTTCTCAAAAACTCTGTTACTTAAGAGGGAGTCGTTTCTCACAATGTTTTATACTATCAACAGCTCTCTGTTCTCGTTACCAAGTCAGTTTTTATACTAATATATATTTTGAGTAATAACCAAACGTGTACGAGGCCTTTAAACGAAAAATGCATATAAATTTGAAAAAAATCAATCAAAACCAAAAATATGCAAAAGCAATTTTACAGGGATGTGATAGGCTGTTGAAAAAAAACTGAACTCCTAGTGCAAAGCGCAAAAGCTTGCGAGCTCAAGAACTTGTGAGCACGAAGCCCACTAAAATAATTTATTTTTGGTTTTAAAAGCCCTATTTTACAATCTGGGGTGCTATGGTACATACAATTTTATCTTCTTTTTTATGAAATTGATATTAGGTAAAAACAAAAAAATGGGTTTCTTTTTTTGTGGGGCCAAGAAAACAGATTTTTGGTTCAAAACTGAGAAATCACATCCCTGATTTTATGAAACTCATACAAATTGTACTAATGACCTTATAGTCCTGAGCAGACGTTATCACAGTCCATCAGTGTCTTATTTGATCCACTCCTCTACTGCCTTGAAGATAGTGTCCCTGGCCTGTACAAGCTCTGGCGGGTCGGACGAAAGCTGTGGATACATGTTGGCACAATGAGCAGTACCTGATGGAAACAAACAAGCCAGAACAAAACAAGTTGAACAAAGGGTCCTTATGGTCAAAATTATGGGCTTTATTTTAGTCCCTGCATGTCCATGGCATGTCGTGGCTGAGCGGTCTAGTTCACCGGGCCCAAGCTCTGGTGTTGTCAGCAGCAGAGTGTGGGTTCGATGCCCGGTCATGACACTTGTGCCCTTGAGCAAGGCACTTAAACATAATGGCTTCGTAATAAGTTGGAAAGGAAGTGCATTTTGCTCTACCAGCCAGGCTCCTAGTGGATGATACCCATGCCTACATCCTTACGGACTGTGAAGGGGTTAACCCTGTTTCAGCCCCAGCAGTAGGTGGCAACGTGCCCCTGGTGGCAGTTGATTTGGGTCGATAGCCCAAATCGGTTAAGTGTAGCCCTCACAAGTGGCCGTCCGGCCTTGTGATGTTAGCGATCTCTCATAAAAAATATAAAAATAAGCATTTCACCCATGAAAATGTCATCACTGTGCTCAATACTAAAGGTAGGGTTACACTTTGGTGATGACCTCGAAAAGCTTTTTTAGTAATTTCAATACGAAAAGTTTACTTGAATGTTTTAAAGATGGTAATGGTAAGTAAGCATCCTGTGAAATTATTTCGTCAGGTTAGCAATCAATAAAAAAACTTTTGAATTGTAGAAGCGATTCATGCATGAATCATTTCTCAGATTTCTGAGGGTTGGTGTCTGTTTACGAATTGCTGCGGCCAGAGATGCGGTTGGTACCCGCTGTCACCTCGCTAAACATTGATGGCTTTGACGTCTTGTGAAAATTCCGTGTAAGTTTTTTGCTGTTTTCTCAGCAAGTAGACACTGTATTCAGCTGCAATTTACACATGTCACTTACATTGTATCTTTCTTAATAATTTTGCCAATAAATCAGCATAAGGTTGACAAAAACCAATCTTTGACCCTACCCTTATAATCTTCATACGAAGAAATACAGATTGTTAACCCTCCTGTTACCAAAGACTTTTGACATAAACACCTGCTGGTGCCCACATTGTTTGACCACTCAAGCACACAATCTCACACAACAGAAATTTTGTGTTCAAAGGTCAACTTAACAAACTCTATTATTACCTTGAAGATTTCCTTTTAGAGTATAATAAGTAACAGCAAATGTCTTAGTTATTGAATTTCCTTTCATGTAATTCAAAAATCATTGAGATTGGCCAATAAATATTTTGTTACCACCCTTGGAAAGATTTGATCTACTTTACAATGTTGGTAAGCTTTGGGTATGGAAGGTGAACATGGACAAAACTACAGCTATAAACCACTGGGCAACCCCACGTTTTTGAGAGAGACGCCAAGGGCACAGCTTGCCACCACTCGCCATTGTGGAAAAGATCGTTTCGATGCATGTACGTACAACAGAGGAACTGTGAATCAAATGGTTAATTATATTCACCATTTGTTGGATAACACAATACATGTTGACCAAAAGAGTTTTTACACATGGCTGTACCCGCAAGTTTACTATTTATTTTAGTTACCTCTTAAAACTACAGCTTTTTAACAAATGGCCATTGTGCTCAGGCTTTAGTGTTTTTGTGTGTGTTATCTTGGTCAACTAAAGTCACCATTGGGGCTCAACTAGGGTATAGTGCACAGTTGATTAAAGTGGATTGCTTCGTGCAAGTAGAACTGATACACCGAAAAACTTATCCCGTTTACGCTACGACACAAAATTGCAGCATTTACCGTTTATGTAGACTGCTTGTTCCTCATCGGAGATGTTTTTTGTTATTCCGAGATAATGCCAGGGATCTATAGAGCCATTGGGAAAGATAACCTTCGTTGCTCGGATGCCCTTACCGCCGTAGTTGGTATTTGTTCGAGCGATACCCTGGGCTAGCGTTGACTTAGTGAACTGCTTTCCATAGATGTCCGAGCACATCTGCAGAGAAAAACTAACCAACAGAAATGGAAAAACAAGTTAGAAAGATGGATCAAATTTCTGGCTATTATTAAAAAGATTTGTTTGTTTGTTGGGGTATTTGAGTTTGTTTGTTTTGTTTTCAATGCAAGTTCACCCCAAACAAGGCTAAAAGCCACTCTTGGTAAAGGGGCTACAAGAAAAAATCTTCAAGATGAAAATAACTCATGGGAGCTGAAGGTAGGAATTTATAT
Organism: Plazaster borealis; assembly: GCA_021014325.1. Lineage (NCBI taxonomy): Eukaryota > Metazoa > Echinodermata > Asteroidea > Forcipulatida > Labidiasteridae > Plazaster > Plazaster borealis. The sequence goes on from CM037469.1 coordinate 3,235,419, forward strand.
TCTTCTTGAAGTAGTCGAGATTGTAAGATGGAGTGAAACATGCACCAGGCAATGCAGGGTCGCCCAAACAAGGCTAAAGGCCCTGATAGGAGGAACCAGTTCTGACACACTGGTGGCACATTTACCATGAAAATAAATCTGTAGAAAAGACAGAGACTGGCAACAGACCTTCAGTGGGAAAGAGGTTGTATAGTTGATCCCAATCCTTCACCAACAAGATTAACAATACGCTTCCAAATGAAAGGCAAAAGCTCCGGCCCGAATGTGACAACAGTACTCCATAAAGGGACTTTTAGTTGTCTTAGAAAGGCATCGTACACTTTTGGTAATGACTCTGATAATTAATGTTAATAAAAACTTACTTGGTAAGAAGTACAGCAGCTTTGGATAGTATACTGCATTTTGAGAAACTTTTCACTTCGAAGTACTGCGCTTATGGAAAAATTATCACTTTTTATTCCCCAAACATTTGAATCTGAGAAGCGTTACTTGTAATGCTTCTCAGAGTGTGTATTCCAATGCAGATTATTCTTCCTGCGTGCACATAACCGCTCCAGATTTTTGGCAATATCTCAAAAACGCTACCACCTTTTAAAATGAAATTTTCACAGGTTAGTATTATATCTACAACTACATAGGTTTGAAACAAACAATAGGCTCCAATTACCAAACGTGTACGATGCCTTTAAACAGGTAAGGAGAAGGCAAGAACTTCTGAGCTCGATAAAGACAACCACCTCGTATGGAAGCACTCTTTGCAATGACCAAGATATACCTCTCCCAACTGGCATTAGTAGAGATAGGTATCCAAGGAGGTGTTGGTTAAAATGTTTAGCCAAAAGCTGGTACTATTTGTAAAAATAACAGCGATGCTGTTGATACCCCTCAGCCCTTATATTGTACAGATTTTGACCTAACACAAAATATCACCAAAGCATGTTCGTATACCCAAGCATTGTGAACTTGACATTTGACCTGTGAAATTGAACTCATCATCTTTGACCTTTTCAACCCCAAAACAATCCCAACTTTCCTTTCTCTAAGAGCAACCCCCGGCCTAAGTTCCAAGTCCAAATGTCACTTACAACTGCAGTTACGGTCCAGAAACCCCAGGTGGCAGACGGACGTCCGAACGGACGATGTAGGCAATGACAATACCCCTTTCAGCCTATGGGGCTGAGGGGTAAAAACTGGTTAATCTGAAATGCTTCAATAGAGATTTTAATTTTCATTTCAGACCAATTGCTTCAAGCTCTCTTTTAGCAGCAAATTATCTGGGTATGGGTTCAATCACTGTCATGTCACTTGTGTCCTTGTGATTCTGACTGTAGGCCTTTTCACACGACAAACTCAAACTAGAGTCCTTGGTCTCGGGCGCCAGTTGTCTTGACCAAGGACGTTGGTCAAACTCAAACAGGACCTTTCACACGGCGCAGAAACCAACGTCCCGTGTCTCAGAACCTTCATCTTTTGTGGTGCTAAAGGTCAACATATTTTATTGTCCGTTTCACTGATATCCGCACAGCTAGCATAACATCGCTAATATAATGCATGTGTTGGTTACCATTCATTTTCCCGCGCTGTCGTGAATCGGCCCCTAAAAAAGATTTTGTTTTGGGACGAAGAATAAACGTGAAGTTGTGATCTACGCTCGAAACATTCATTCCGACCAGCAAATTCCAAGGACAGAAAAAGTAACAATCGATAATAAACTGGGGAGTGCATATTCTTACCGTTGAATGTTGTCATAATTCTGTCATGCATTCCTATTTTATTGCCCAGAAGTTTTCTATAAATCCGTACTGTTCTTGATCATGAAACTTACCGATCGGATGCTACGTATTCATAACTATGGGGCTCTTTCCGCTATCGTCTCGAACCCCATAGTTCTATAGGAGTAGCCCTAAATTTAAAGTGCTGGAATTTGATTCAAAAACATCTAACGTTTTTAGGGAAAATCAAATGATTTTCGAGAGTGAACTTTTCAAAACATCTCTCAACGATCTCATCTTGACAACTTGAAGGAGTCGTGCACACACGTTCTCATAAACACGTTCAAAGGTTTCTTTTCAATGTATCGTATAACAGGGTCGAGCATCTTGATTTACTTGCATCATGCTACACCAGGGTCCTTCGTTACGCAAGCGGTGTTCATTCACACAGCACGCACGGACGATCGTGGTATAATTTACACAACGTTGTGTTTTTAAGACGCTGGTCTCGACCATGGTCTTAAAAGGACTAGGGACCCGTGCTTATTTAAGCAGAGGTACATTTCACACGATGTGAATTAAACAACGTTGTGTTCTTAGGACCAAGGACCCCCTGCTTATTTTCCTCGTGTGAAAAGGCCTTTAGATTGCTTCTCTTCACAAAGGAGTAAATAGATATCTGTATGGGTAGAGATGGTTCTTTTTTTCCAAACTACAATTACTGCTATATAATAAACTGCTCTACCTTAGTGGAAAGTGCTGACCAAAGGGTTGATCTGTGTCATCTGATGTCTGGAAGAATCCAAACTCTGTGCATGTTTGATACACCCACTGTCGACCTATTGAAAAACAAAATAAAATTTTGAAAAGGACTTGCTTATTAAAGGGAACGTATACCTTTGGTTTTTGGAACCGTTCGATTGTTTTAATCCTATATAAATGTAGATATATATACAATAAAACTAACCTGTGAAAATTTTATTTCAAAAGGTGGTAGCATTTGTGAGATATTGCCGAAAATCCGGAGCGGTTATGTCCACGCAGGAAGAATAATCCGTAATTGAAATACACAATCTGAGAAACGTATCTGACAGTAACGTTTCTCAGATTCAAAATTTGGGGGGATAAAAACTGATATCTTTTTCCATAACCACATTACTTTGAAGTGAAATGATTCTCAAAATGCTTTATACTATTGAAAGCTGCTGTACTTCTAGTAAGTAAGTTTTTATTGCCATTAATTTTAAGAGCGATTACCAAACGTATACCTTCCCTTCAAAAGATCTCAAGTTTTGACTGACGATTATAAAATGCTCAATTTAAACTTGTTGATTGACTTCTCAAAAGTCCCCTAAAAACGAGGCAACCAGCAACATTCTGCAAAACAAGGGTTTGCCGATTTCAATTTTTGTTGATAATCAGGGGCTCCAAGTTCAAATTCAGTTTTGTGATCCACACATCACACAGGACCCACAGCTTTATGTCCCATCAAAAGGGCGAAGTAATATTGGTTAAATGCCTTGCTTATGAACCAATGTGTCAAGACCGGGACTCTGCTGATCAGAAACACCAGAGCTTGAGTCCGGTGCACTTGACCTCTCTGCCATGACAAGCCATGTTCCGTTGGAGAGGTACAAGATTCCAAAAGAGCTTACCTCCTTCGGAAGCTGAGCTATTCCACGATGTCTCTCTCATATCTTTGATCATAGTGTCGTATGAGATATCCAGGCAGGGCTCTCCGTACGTCTTTAAGAGAAGTGAATTAACCGCAGCATAACGGTCAATTTCTTTACCGATGGACACATTCACCATGATGTCACACAATGTGTCAATAGTGATGTCTGTGCCGACAGCTCCCTGACAGAAAAACAAAATTAACCCTCTTACTATTGGTACAGATTTTCCAGCGAGTTGGTCAATCATTTGAAACCATTCAACTTGTGGACAAGTCGTTTTATTGTTTGTCGCAGTGATAGTGTAACGACTCTCTCCGTGAATCTCGCGACTAGGTCTGGGCGACGTGTCCGACTAGTGTCGAAATCGCGACTATTGATTGCTATGTCGAGTCTCGATTACCGGTTTTTCAACTAACCGGTTAACCGCGCCGCCACGACTACTGAAAAAATAATCGCGATTATTTGCTGCATGAACTAAATGTGTGACTCACGATCACGAGTCGACTGTACTACTTACGAAACACAAACCGCGAACCAACACAATCGTTCAAGACTCAACACAACGAACACAATACAGCACATTTCTTCAAGACGGGTTTTAAAAAAATAAAATAAAAAATAATACAAACATTTTTATCAAGCCGGAATAAAATGATAATTGTTTGGCCCCTATTATTAAAGGGACACGTTGCCTTGGATCGGGCGAGTTGGTCTATAAAAAGCATTTGCAACCGTTTGTTATAAAATTCATACAGTTAGAAAGATGTTTTAAAAGTAGGATACAATGATCCACACAAATATGTCCACAAAATGGCCGACCGTGTTTGTTCACAAAGTAAAAGGAAAACCACGCAATTTCGAGGCATATTTGTGTGGATCATTGTATTCTACTTTTATAACGTCTTTCTAACCATATGCATTTTATAACAAACGGTTTCAAACGCTTTTTTTTAGACCAACTCGTCCGATCCAAGGCAACATGCCCCTTTAAGCAAGTCTGCTGAGAAATATACCGCAATGCATCTTGGGAAATAAAAATAGTCGCGACCATTGTCGAAGTAGCGACTAATTAGAGCGCGAATAAACGAGTAGTTAACATCACTAGTCACCCAGGCCTACTCGCGACACTGGTGATGTTCTCGCGAGACTGCTGCCTCTCACGAGACAACAGCTCTTGCGACTACGGTTCAATAAGGCAGCGAGCCTTGCACAGGAGCAGTCCCCTCAGACAGCAGCAGTATCATGGGAGTCGCGGGTCAGTTGAATGCTATCACTGCCAGGGTTCTCCTCAGGTATTTTTCAAAACTGTTGGGCATTCTGGGCCAAAAATGTTGATGTTTGGCCGAAGCGCGCTTTAAAAAAACAAATTGTTTGCGTATCGGCCGTTTGTTTTGCATATCGGCTGAAATTCTTGCGTATCGGCACGCAATTCTTGCGTATCGGCCCACTACGCTAGCTTGTGCATGGGGAGAACCCTGACTGCGATAACCATTTAACGACTTTTAACAACTTGTCCACAAGTTTAGGTTTGTGTATGGTGACAAGACTGTGCACATTCACCACATGTTATAATATTGCAGGCTGGTATACATGCAGTAATAGCTTTCATTCATAAATACCTGGGACAGTTTATCCATTCTGATTGGTCGAGAGCTGATTATGTGGCCGTGTTTAAAAGTGGGACATAAAGACGGTGAGGAGTGTTTAAACATGGCCCGAGGAAATTTAGTCAAAAGAGGGTGCTCTCAGATGATTGCACAGAGCCTGCAAAGTTCACAGCCTAATTTAAATTGTTAGGTCGCATAATTGGCTCGCTCATGCAAGTTTGAAACTTGGATTAGATAGTTTGAAACTTAAAGGCACTGTACACATTTGGTAATTACTCAAAATATAAACTTGCATAAAAACTTACTTGGTAACGAGCAACGGAGAGCTGTTGATAGTATAAAACATTGTGTGAAACGACTCCCTCTGAAGTAACATAGTTTTTGAGAAAGAGGTAAATTCTCACTAAAATAATAAAAGACTTCAGGCCTGAAGCCTTTTAGTCCTATTTGAAAGCACACAAATTTGTACAACAAGGGTGTTTTTTCTTTCATCATTTTCTTGCAACTTCGAAGACCAATTGAGCCCAAATTTTCACAGCCTTGTTGTTTTATGCACATGTTGGGATACGCCAAGTGAGAATACTGGTCTTTGACAATTACCAAACGTGTTCAGTGCCTTTAAGCAGATGTGCAAGGAGCTACTTGGTGCTCAATATGGATAGAAATTCAACACAGAGTCAAGGCGAGCTGACGCTAAACTTTAAGATTCGTTCTCAACTTTTAAAGGTTTTTGGATTTTCTAAACAAAAAGGTATTTATAAATGGGACGAAAAAAGGTGTGATTTGGTTTTTTAAAGATGTTGAAAATCTTCACACAGCCACAACCCTGCCGGTTTTAAACAGCTGTTGAAGACCTTGTGGCCAACTTCAATATTTCCTCATTCAAAAAAAAAGAAGAATGATATTTAGTTGTAAGACAGTGGCAGGGTACAAATTGGTTTCTTATAATTTTTAAATTCCTCCTACTGTCTGATCAAAATGAATGATATTGAGCGGTAAGACAGTGGCAGGGTACAAATTGGTTTCTTATAATTTTAAAATTCCTCCTACTGTCTGACTGTTTAATATCATCCACAGCATTTTGAGATAGATCCACAACGGAAAAAACAAGACCCCAAAAATTGGGGAAAATATGGGGTGGGGGATGGGTCGAATATCTGATTTCTAATGTATTCAAAATTGAACTTCTTTGAAATATCAACGATAGTGTGGAGAGTGTTTTGCCTACCTCAAATTTACGATTATCTTTATTGTACTGCACCACACCGAAGAAATTCCCAGCAATAGCTTCAAAGAAATTGGAAACATCGTTTGGATTGGATCCATTTAACGGGTTACAAAGTCTGCAAAAAAAACAAAGTTCAGGACATAGTTATGATTATCAGATATTCATAATTACCCAAGACAGCAACCCTCTTGGTTGAAAGATGGTCATGTGTTCATGTTTATGTAGTATTAAGCAGTTCACTTTGGAGGACTCATTAACACGCACAACTCTTTATGCAACATACAGCGGCGGGCTTATATAAACTGGCATTCGAGTTTCTGTGTGTGTTGGCGGTGGCAATTCAACACGCCAAGTGTGGTGAGGTGGGTTTTTTTTTTACACTGGCAACTCTTTCACAGAGTCCCTGTGGTTATCGTTCGGTGGCCCTGGGCAAAAGGCAATGCAAACAATGAATGGGTCAACTCTGTGCATGGATTTGTGCTTAATCAGGATGCCTAATGCCTTTATCAAAGACCTGTTCCTTTCACATACCAGCCAAGATTGTGTAAAGATGAATTATACTGCATTGTCATCAGGCCTTTCATCTCTCTCCCAATCCACATGCAAGGCTCCGGGTCTGAGGTGGGATTCGAACCAGGGTCCACAGAGGTGAAAGGCAGGGAAAGAGACCACTAAGCCAACCTGATGCCCACATTACCTTGTCATGGTTAAATTTGGCAAGGGGATTGCTCTTTTATATTGTTATTGATTCACTTTGAGTTATTTCCCAGGCTAAGCTTGTTTTTGTTTATTTAAAAGCCTGAATTGATACAAAAATAAATAAATAAAACTAAACATAAAAAAATGAAAATGGCAAAGGCTCGCTCACTTGAATGATTTGGAGATGACAGACCATCCAACCATGTGCTGCAGAAACTGCTCTACTTGAGATGTAGCAAGCTGGATGTTCTTGTTACACTCACTGCCGTGTTGGGTTGTTGCCAGTGAGTCACGAACCACTGACACGTAACCTTAATGAATATTTACAAAACGCCAATGAAGATTTTTAATCCGGAAGCCATATCAAAATGTGTATAAATCTTAGCCACCAAATGCATAGGGGTATACAAGTTACTATACAGTAGGTAAATAAAATAGTAAATTTAAGTCCTTTATATTTATAGTTTTGAGGACCGGATTTTCTCATAGGCACAGAACTATAGGGCCTACGAAAACAATTGGGGGCCTAAGAGACAAAATGATTGCTCATGAATATGTACAACGGAAAAAGTACTCACACTAACCGCAATAAATTTTTGCTATAATTTTATCAATATCTTTGAGGACATTCTAGTGCAAAGCTAACTTGAACCTCAATTCACACAACATTGTAATAAAATCCGGTGCTTATAAAGGCAAAAAAAAAGGCCCTGGACCCTACGGCTTACATAACACTGGTACCTGGGGCCTTCGGAACACTTGTACCTGGGGTCTACGGAACACTTGTACCTGGGGCCTATGAAGACTTGTACCTAGGCTTAATGAACACTGGTACCTGGGGCCTACAGAACACTGGTGCATGGGGCCTATGGAACACTGGTACCTAGGGCCTATGGAACAGTGGTGATAAGGGCCTATATGGAACACTTGTGCCTAGGGCCTACAAAGCACTTGACATGGGCCCACCGGACACTGGTGCCTGGGGCCTACGGAACACTGGCGCATAGGTCCTCCGGCACACTCGACTTGGGCCCACCGGACACTGGTGCCTGGGGACTACAGAACACTTGTGCCTTGGCACTAAAAATGCAAAAAAGGCCATGGACCTTAGGGCTTACATAACACTGGTACCTGGGGCCTACGGAACACTGGTGCCTGGGGCCTACGGAACACTGGTGCCTGTGGCCTATGAAGAATTGTACCTAGGCCTTATGAACACTGGTACCTGGGGCCTACGGAACACTGGTGCCTGGGGCCTATAGAACACTGGTACCTAGGGCCTATGGAACAGTGGTGATAAGGGCCTATGGAACACTGGTGCCTAGGGCCTACAAAACACTCGACTTGGGCCCACCAGACACTGATGCCTGGGGACTATGGAACACTTGTGCCTAGGGACTATGGAACACTGGTGCCTAGGGACTATGGAACACTCGACTTGGGCCCACCGGACACTGGTGCCTACGGCACACTGGCACCTAGGGCCCAAGGAACACTGGTGATAAGGGCCTATGGAACACTGGTGCCTAGGGCCTTTGGAACACTCGACTTGGGCCCACCGGAGACACTGGTGCCTGGGGACTATGGAACACTGGTGCCTGGGGACTATGGAACACTTGTGCCTAGGGACTATGGAACACTCGACTTGGGCCCACCGGACACTGGTGCCTACGGCACACTGGCACCTAGGGCCCAAGGAACACTGGTGATAAGGGCCTATGGAACACTGGTGCCTAGGGCCTCTGGAACACTCGACTTGGGCCCACCGGACACTGATGCCTGGGGACTATGGAACACTCGACTTGGGCCCACCGGACACTGGTGCCTGGGGACTATGGAACACTGGTGCCTGGGGACTATGGAACACTTGTGCCTAGGGACTATGGAACACTCGACTTGGGCCCACCGGACACTGGTGCCTACGGCACACTGGCACCTAGGGCCCAAGGAACACTGGTGATAAGGGCCTATGGAACACTGGTGCCTAGGGCCTCTGGAACACTCGACTTGGGCCCACCGGACACTGGTGCCTACGGCACACTGGCACCTAGGGCCCAAGAAACACTGGTGATAAGGGCCTATGGAACACTGGTGCCTAGGGCCTCTGGAACACTCGACTTGGGCCCACCGGACACTGATGCCTGGGGACTATGGAACACTGGTGCCTAGGGCCTCTGGAACACTCAACTTGGGCCCACCGGACACTGATGCCTGGGGACTATGGAACACTGGTGCCTGGGGACTATGGAACACTCGACTTGGGCCCACCGGACACTGATGCCTGGGGACTATGGAACACTGGTGCCTAGGGCCTCTGGAACACTCGACTTGGGCCCACCGGACACTGGTGCCTACGGCACACTGGCACCTAGGGCCCAAGGAACACTGGTGATAAGGGCCTATGGAACACTGGTGCCTAGGGACTATGGAACACTGGTGCCTGGGGACTATGGAACACTTGTGCCTAGGGACTATGGAACACTCGACTTGGGCCCACCGGACACTGGTGCCTACGGCACACTGGCACCTAGGGCCCAAGGAACACTGGTGATAAGGGCCTATGGAACACTGGTGCCTAGGGACTATGGAACACTCGACTTGGGCCCACCGGACACTGATGCCTGGGGACTATGGAACACTGGTGCCTAGGGCCTCTGGAACACTCGACTTGGGCCCACCGGACACTGATGCCTGGGGACTATGGAACACTGGTGCCTGGGGACTATGGAACACTTGTGCCTAGGGCCCATGGAGCACTGGTGCCTAGGACTATAAAACATTGGTGCCAGTGCCTAGGGAAAAGGGAACACTTTATCTAGTCCTTGTCTTATAGTACAGAACATGTCTAATGTGTTGTCCAATACCAGGGGTCAAAATACCTATTGGCCTGACTAAGTTCAGTAGTTTAAGCACTGGTCCAGTAATTATCCCTCAACCGAAGAAGTTCTGAAACGTTGTGTTTTCCCCAGTGTAATTGTACGCTTTTTAATTCCATACTATCTCTTCGGTGGGTTCAAAGCCAGCCAGTCTCTATGTTTGGTAGAAGACAGGATCGAAATACCAACATTAAAATAAAGTTGTTCAAGTCTCTCCATGATTATTAATTTAAAAAGTCCATATCAGACTGATTTACCTGTAAAGTCTAGCTGTGCCAGTACTGGTGCGCTGGTAGCAACAGCTCCATCAACAAGATGAGGATATTTCAGACGGTACCACGCAGACAGAGAGCCTGTTATCATGAGACAAACAAACTCAAAAGGTTGTTCACTTCTTATTTCTTTTTCGATCCATATCTTGGCATTTGTGAATATTTCTAACTGAAAGTTTACTCATTATTAAGTTTCAAACAACTACCAATTCAACAGAGAAATACTGCTTCGTGAAACACTCTAAAGATAAATAATTAGCATCTGAATTTCTCTCCCAAGCAAAATAATAATAAATCAATCAAATCAAACAGTCAGTCAGTCGGTAAGGTCAGTCAGGTCAGTCAGGTCAGTTCTGTCAGGTCGGTCAGGTCAGTCAGGTCAGTTAGATCAGTTCTGTCAGGTCGGTCAGGTCAGTCAGGTCATTTAGGTCAGTTCCGTCAGGTCGGTCAGTTCGGTCAAGTCGATCAGGTCAATCAGGTCGGTCAGGTGGCTCAGGTCGGTCAAGTGGGTTAGGTCAGTCAGGTCAGTCAGGTTGGTCAGGTCAGGTCGGTCAAGCCAGATCAGCCAGGTCGTTCTGGTTAGTCAGGTGGGTCAGTCAGGTCAAGTCAGTAAGGTCTGTTCAAACAGGTCAGTCAGGTCGGTTAGGTCAGTCAGGTTGGTCAGGTCAGGTGGATCAGGTCGGTCAGGTCGGTCAGGTCAGTCAGGCCAGTAAGGTCTGTGCAAACAGGTCGGTCAGTTCTGTCAAGTCGATCAGGTCAGTCAGGTGGCCAGGTCGGTCAGGTGGATCAGGTCGGTCAAGTCGGTTAGGTCAGTCAGGTCAGTCAGGTTAGTCAGGTCAATAAGGTCGGTCAGGTCGGTCAGTCAGGTCGGTCAGGTTGGGCTTGGTTGGTCAGGTCGGTCAGGTCTATCAGGTAGGTCAGGTTAGTCAGGTCGGTTAGGTCAGTCAGGTTGTCCTTCGTCAGTCGGACTTAATAGTGATCCCGACTTTTAAGTAGTTCGCAAGATGTTTCACTAGTCAGCACAGAACAATGGAAGTGTTTAGACTCGTCGGCCACTGATTTAACTCGCATTTGGCAATAGAATGCACCACTTCAGTCAAACTCTGTGTTTATCAATTCCTGACTGAGCTGGATTTACCTGGGTATGAGCCGCCGAACGAAATCCACTTGTTAGCCGTGAGGTTCATCTTCATTGCCATGAACTGCCTGAAATAGGCTAGATCGGCCAGGGCCTGCTCGCTGCTCAAGAAGCTCAGATTTTCGACAGATAAGTCCCTGCACAGCGGCAAAAAAAAAATGAAAGATGTACAAAACAGAAATTCAGTTCAATATTCTAAATCTGCATCCAGTATCATTGCAACTCAGCCTTCGGCCTACAATAATTGCATTACCAATTTGTCTGTGTTCCACTCACACTTGTAAGATAACTTATAAAGAGCATTTTCTAATATCTATTAGGACCCTGCTTCGGACTGGTGCCTTGCATTTGGAATGCGATCACAGTCCCTTCTGATTGTGTGGGTTTTTCTTCCCACAAACTGAGATTTCTTCAACATTGATCTCTTCACATGTATCTTCAGACCTACGGGTCACAATGAGTGTAAAAATTCCTGAGAATGGCTCGTGGGCCTGGTTGACCCCAACCTCGTCCCAAAGGTGTGTCGAGCAGTACGAGGTTGACCACTCTCTCACCCTGGTATTGGATCATTTGCTTATCCAAAATGTTTGGATACGTAAGCAAATTAGAATAGTCTGGCTGTGAACATGGTGAATACTGAACGAGTACAACTTAACATGTTTACGTTAGACTTGTGTACACCAGTCGTTGTCCAATCAGGGTCCAAGTAAGGAGTTTCCCTCCCGGGGTTTACTATTGTAAACATGGTTGGAAATAAAGTAAACCATGGGGACGAGGTTGGGTTGACCCCTTATTCTAGACCCGGAATTTCTCAGATGCTACAATTCAGGAGGTTTAAAGACTTGGTGCATCACCAGAAATACAAAACTGTTTTGGACACAATGTGGACTATTTCTTGCTCCCTTTGGTAACTGATTTTCTTCTTTCAAGAAAATCTGAAGGCTCAAGGAAATTCTGAGAAAACCATGAAAATCAGGAAAAATAATGAACAATCACATGCCTGGATATATTAACAGTACCAACAAAACTAACAAAGTAACATCGTTTGAAGATCAGTCATACTTTCAAGGCAGGATACACTTTTGGTAATTGTTAAAGACCAGTATCCTCACTTGGTGTATCCCTACATATGTACATAAAATAACAAACCTGTACACAATTTGGCTCAATTGGTCATTAAAGTTGCAAGAAAATAATGAAAGAAAAAACACCCTTGTTCCTTAGAATTGTTTGCTTTCAGATTCCTGAGAACTTGAAGCCTTTCTCAGATTCAAATTTTCTGGGTTACAAAATTCCTCAATTTCTCTAAAACTACATTAGTTCAAAGGATGTGGTTTCTGCGATGTTTTATAATATATCAACAGCTCTCCAGTGCTCTTTACCGAGTAAGTTTTTACGGTCATTAATCTTTGGAGCAATTACCAAAAGTTTACCCTGCCTTGAAATCATATCTTCTGCACTACTTCACTTACGGAGTTGGATGGCTCTCACCGTAGAATCGATGCTCAAGCATCAAGCACAGAGCCCCCAATCGTTGAGCCATAACAATCCATGTCCCCTCAACCATCCAGATAGGGTCGGCCGTCCCTTCTCCACCGATCATCAGAAATACTGGACTGCCTGGTTTATAGAAGGTATCATTCACAAAGTAGCGCTGGAAAAACGAAAGAGGGTTTATTTATTTCTTTTAAGTTAAGGACCACACACCAGTAATGGGACATACAGACTCAATGACTAGCTTACAATGCTTACACTTTTTGAATACAGAAATATTCTGTAACTGAACAACACTTGATAGTAGACCAGCCAAACTTGAAAAAGTCCTCTAGAAATTTTTTTCCATGGTATAGTTTGTTAATGGCTGGCATCCATGCTAGATCTATTGTTCATGGTACGAGGAAGACGATTAGGGTGGATGCCAACCTCAATTTTGAATTTTGAGGTCATTTTGAGGTCAAAAGGTCAAATAAGGTCAAAAATCAATATTTTCAAAGTTTGTATAAATTTTGACCCCATTTGATAGATCTATCCATAAAATTTATTGTTAACTTCATGGTAATATATCAAACCTATGAAATTAACGGATAAACTTTCATCTTGTACACAAATGTATAGCAAAATGAAACTGTAAAGTGTAATTTTCTCGAAAAGTGCATATCTTGAGTATACCAAAGTTGTTTGAACTCCCTATCCCAACAGTGCATGTATTTGTTTCAAACAATCTTTTTTCTGAAGGTAAATATACCACTTGAGGCAGTTTTAAAAAAAAAAACGCGTAGTGGGTTTATAGATTGACATGGTGCTCAAAAACTGTATGTCTGATATAAGAAGTAATAACCCCCCCCCCAAAACAACAAAACAAAACAAAATCAAGAAGAAAAAATCTTACATTACACAGTAAAATACACTTTTTGTTCATCTAGGGTATCCTAAATTGGTCATTTTTGTAGAATGAAGCCTACACGTTCTGTAGTTTTTTGTAAACAAGCTAAAGTTTCCACGGAACTGTGCTCCGTTGACCATGCTGTCGACAGAATGTGCGTGCCTACCAGCGACGACAATTTTGTATTAGGTTTTAGCACGCGCACCAGCGATGATAATATTGCACTTTCGGGGATAACCGCTTTTCCCGAGCATGCACAGACACGTCGAGTCTTTAATCAAGGCGTTTGTCACTTGGTTTTTTATGCTGTCGCGTAATTTCACCAATAGAGGGCGTTTACTCTCGCGCTATCGAATTGTTCTAAAACGCCCTCTAGCGTTCACTGTTTCTTGCATTTATTGTCGCACGCAAAGTAACGAAGACTACAAGCCTGTGAATTGGAAACGATATGCTTGTGTGTGTGTCATGATGTCTCACGGGATCGTGCGTTGTGTACATCATGATCGTTGTGGTCAGCGTTTCGCGGCACTTTGATTTGAGTGAGTTATTTTTTACGTTTATCCGAACCGTAAAACATTCACGACACACAAAAGGTAAAGCTTTGATGAGTTCGTTTTATTTTCTTTAATCACATCTGAAAAACAAGGAACATGCACATGTTTTTAAGTAGCCCGCCGGGCAAGTTGAGAAGTGGTTTTTACTTGCCCGCAGCAGTTTTTACTAGCCATTGTACGCCGGGCTAGCATTAAGGTCGAGCCCTGGCATGACGCGGCATTAAAGGTGCACTTTTTTAAGTCGTATATCTCCCGAAGTATTAGTGCGATTATGTTGAAACTTGGTAGGTTGTTAGATATTGGTAAGTTCCTGTAAATTGGAAAAATGACGTCATCACACGATTTGTTATGATTTTTTCATTTTTGCCCCTTTAAGTCAGAAATTGCTAACGGAACATGCTTTAATCCAAATTCTTTTTTAAACAGGCTTGATATGTCATAACTGATTCAAAAAATATTTGACGTCATCATTATTATTATAACTATATGTGGTAATCAAACCAAGGATGTCTCATAAGTGAACTTAATCACTGTAGCTCGCAAGCCTGAGGAAACCTGTAAACAAGGGTGCTTGCTATGTGAACCAGCAGAAACACTGGGGCGATAAATGTTCTGGGCTCTTTTACATGTACGTGCGCCACTAATCCTAGCTTTGACCATGTTGACATAAATTGAGGTAAAGCAAGCGATCCTGGATGAGACTGATTATTTGACAGTTGACTTAGGTTTAACATTTATGTCACACTAACAGAATATACATGTAGAAGGTACATCATTACAACTTTTCAGAATTAATACACATTATATGTATTTGATATTACGTTGTACAGAAAATCATATTAATGTATACATCTGTCAGTGTCAGTATCATGTACGTAGGTAGGGAAAGAAAGAAGCTCGGTTCTTTTGAGTTTCTCCCTATCTATTTTGACTGTATTGGACAGAAAGAACATTTTAACAATTAACAAAACTAGAGTACAAAATACAAAACCACAATCACCGAAAATAAAAAGAGAACAGCAGAACTGTGAATACAATGTATGGAACCCAATGTATGTTCATCATGTTTACAAATTACACTACAGTCACGAGAGACGTCGTACCTGTTTCCAAGTTCTGAGATCAGCATCATTGAAATGATCTAACTTTTGATCCAGCCACTGGCCAGGAGGAAGAGGATCGTCTGTTTGTCTCCTGGGAGCTCCTACCATCCCACCCCGGGGCCTTCCATGGAGGAATCGAGGCAAAGACCACGTTAAACCAACGAAAAATAGAAGAAACAGGAGCACTAACGTTGACCTGTGCACGGCAGCCATCGCGATCATGTGTGGGTTTGATGGTTGGGGTTCGATCAGGTGACTTAGATCATGTGATAGTTTACGGTTCAACGATTTCAACGACTGTTTTGTGAACAGTTTGCTAGGGAGGGGTGGGCGTGGAGGGCGCTCGTACTTTATTTATATACCAATCATGGTTAAATTCATGGTTTTAACAAGTTACCTACGTGGGCATGCACTGCTAAGGCCTAAACCCTACCCCCAATTCATTCACAAACATGAAAAACCGAAAATTCCGATGGCCCATAATGTCGCATGTTCATGCCATTGTTGAGCAGGGAGGTCTAGCAACCCCCCCCCCCCGCTCCCTCCTGGTTGGCCACCATAAAGGTGGAAATAAATTATTTCAATAAAGTGGCCGCGCTTCAAAAGATAGGCCTACTTCTTGTTGTTGATGAAAATGCGTTCTACTAGTTAAATGTATGTATAATTTAAAGTTCAGGATTGGAAGGGAAAAACATCATTGTTTGATTTTAGTGGGCCCTAAAGCTTACTGATTACGAAGTTCATAGGCATACTGGAGTTTTTCTGTGAAATGTTTCCCTCTGAAATAAAAGTCATATCTGAGAAAACTGTATCTGGAAACCTAAAAGCCGCAACAGCTGATTTCCATAGGCCTTACCCAATTTAAGGACAAAGTGTTTATACATGCTGAAAATTGTGCATGGTTTTTCACTATATTCTCCTGATCCTCATCAACCAACAGATTAAAAGCCAATGCTCACAGGTTTGTATAATCACACAAAACATGAACACTGTCTGCGACTATTTTGTCAGCTCCCTACCAATCCTGAATAATACTTTTAGTAATCAATTAATGTTCTACCTTTTCTCAAATTCTCATCCTATATAATAAAA
Organism: Plazaster borealis; assembly: GCA_021014325.1. Classification (NCBI taxonomy): domain Eukaryota; kingdom Metazoa; phylum Echinodermata; class Asteroidea; order Forcipulatida; family Labidiasteridae; genus Plazaster; species Plazaster borealis. The sequence goes on from CM037469.1 coordinate 3,251,759, forward strand.
AGATTTTAGATGTGATTTGTTAATATTGATAATTCAATGTAATTTTGTCTTTGGTTTAAAGGCACTGTACACGTTTGGTAATTACTCAAAATATATATTAGCATAAAAACTGACTTCGTAACGAGCAACAGAGAGCTGTTGATAGTATAAAACATTGTGAGAAACGACTCCCTCTGAAGTAACGTAGTTTTTGAGAAAGAGGTAATTTCTCACTAAAACAATAAAAAACTTCTTGCAAGAAGTTTTTGTTCCTAACTGAAAGCACACAAATTTGTACAACAAGGGTGTTTTTTCTTCGTCATTTTCTTGCAACTTCGATGACCAATTGAGCCCAAATTTTCACAGGCTTGTTATTTTATGCATATGTTGGGATACACCAATGAGAACACTGGTCTTTGACAATTACCAAACGTGTACGATGCCTTAAACCAAATTGAGTATTTTTAATAGGCCATAAATAGGCCTATACTGTAAATATAATTATGATTAAACCAACGACTACCGGTACGCTTGGATTTACCCGAAGGTATAGGCCCCATAGCACCTATTGCTTTAGACTAAATTCACCGACGTCAAACGTCAACGGCGATGATCAATGTCACTAGTGCACGTTACTGCTTAAAAAATCCCTGCTTAACAATAATGAGAAGAATACCAGTCACAAATTGTACATGTGAAATGGTATTTTGGCTGGTAACCTTATTCTGGATAGCATAATTTTGTTTTGCTTATATAGCTTATTTGTTGTGCTTATAAGCAGCTCTATGAAATTGGGCCCAGACGAGGGTCCTCCTGTGGCCGAGAAGGCTGAGGGATAGACTAGTGCGCGAACTTAGCCGCACGGCGTCAAGGCTCGCGCTGTGCGTAAACTTGCGGAAAATGATAGTTCCCAGTGGTGTACGATCTCGCAGCACCACCCCGCCCCCACCTCCCCGAATATTTGCTCGATCATAACCCCTGGAAGGGTGACTTTAAAATATCCATAACTAGTCCTGTGGTTGATCGATTCTATGTTAGAGACGTACGCAGAGCGCTCGGTGAAAAGAGACATCAAGACATGGAGCAACTGGATCTCCTCTCATTCTTCAGATATACTATGTTCAGAGCAGTTACTTAGGCTACCATGGAGGTATGGATGCCTATACCGAACCTGCGTTTTGTCTGCTAGGCACATTCAGGAGGCACAAACAAACCTATTAATGACGGTGCAGGAATAAAGCTGGACAAAGACCCACCTAGGGGCCTGAACTTTAATTTCCCAGTGACAATACGCCAAACCGGCAATAAAAGTGACTGGAAGAAGAATGGTATATGGGTCTACTTGTCGCCAGTCTTTTTTTAGATGTTAATTAAATTAAATCCGAACTAAGACCACGGAAACCCTCTTATTCGACCTCCATCGTTTTTAACATTGTTATTTTAACCCTTTAAAGGTATCGTACACGTTTGGTAATGACTCAAAGCAAATATTAGCATAAAACTTACTTGGTAACAAGCAACGGAGAGCTGTTGATAGTATAAAACATTGTAGGAAACGTCTCCCTCTGAAGTAACGTAGTTTTTTAGAAAGAGGTAATTTCTCACTAAAATAATAAAAACTTCTTGCAAGAAGTTTTTATTCCTATCTGAGAGCACACAAATTTGTACAACATAGTAGGGTCATATCTTTGGATTCCGTGACCATTTTTTTGCTACCTTTTTTTCTTGATGGATTTGACTTCAGGAACCATTTAAAAGGAAAATAAGCTCCTATGTACCTCTGAAATGTGATAGGAACTTTTTTTATAGCGCAATATTCAAAATGGCCGCCGACGCCATCTTGAAAAACATAAATTGTAATAGCTCTGGCACCAGATGACCTAGTCGGACAAAAGAGATATCCTTTTTCACTATATCTGGCATGACAAATCCACTGGAGTGGTAATTTTAAGGTTTGGGGGCCATCTTGACCTCTAAATCCAAGATGGCCGCCGTCGCCATCTTGAAAAACATAACTTGCATTAGCTCTGGCTCCAGATGACCTAGACAGACAAAAGAGATGTCCCTTTTCACTATATCTGGCATGACAAATCCACTGGAGTGGTAATTTTAAGGTTTGGGGACCATTTTGATCTCTAAATCCAAGATGGCCGCCATCGCCATCTTGAAAAACATAGCTTTCAATAGCTCTGGCACCAGATGACCTAGACAGACAAAAGAGATGTCTTTTTCCACTATATTTGGCATGACAAATCTACTGGAATGGTAATTGTAGAGTCTGGGGATCATCTTAACCTCCAAATCAATTGATTGAAAAATGATGGTGCTGTCCAATTCAGTGACACTCCAACACTGTTGACTTGAGATAAACATAAAACAGTAAAAGTGTTTCTACATGTTTTATGGTTATGGGTCAGCGTCGGGGTATTATGTTCGTATTTTGTCAAGTTGACTGGGGTGGTTGGCGAACATAAAAAGGACCAGAAGAATACCAAACTGAGCAAATCGTGTAAACGACGCCCAAAGTCCAGCCCTCAGCCTTCCTGCTCAAGCACTCAAGATCAGCCTTCATCGCCAGCCTCCTCCGTCATCAGCGATTTTACCTGCGGACAACTCCCTCTCATCGACCAGATGGAGGATTCACTAATCACGTCGTTTGATGTCATGGAAGGATTTCAAAATAAAACCCCTGCTCCACGCATCAAACTTGCCGAAAAAGACTTTAACCACGTAAAACTCTTAGCGGAGCCAGTTAACATTTTAACAGCCGCCTACGAGCCACATTACGCACCAAGTCACCACTTTTGCCCAAGCCATAGCGTCAAACAAACCGCCGGCATACATCCGGAACACAGCAAGGCCACCGCATCCACACAAGGGTCTCACCTTCCAACCTTCCTTTACGGAGAATTGGAACAGACTCACTTCAAAGGCATCCTTGCTACTGGTCCAGCTCACACTCGCAGAGTACAAGTTCCAGGCGGAGGAGTTGGAGACAAGACTTGACAGGGCAAGAAAGAAGCAAGAGCACAGTTGGTACAAGACTTCAAGGGAGTGGAACTGAGAACAGCAACCCAGCTCTTCGGTTTCTTCACCCGGCCAAGACCAACCAAGGCTCGAGAAACCAAGAGAACAAGAGAACAACCTCTTTAATAAACCAAGCAGTCCTTTTCAGGACCACCACTTTTTCCAAAGAGAGATTTTCATGACTACGTTGATTTTTAATATAATATTTATTATAATAATATAATACGGCATTCCAAAGTATATATTATTAATTAAAAGCAATAAAAATCAGTACTCCTCTTTGTTAAACATGACTAAACGAAGGTTTATTGAACGAGCAAACAGCTCTCAAAGAAAAGCCAACAACTTTTCTCACACGTGCGACACATCCAAACGGTTCATTAAGAATAATATTCTTGAGTAATTGGCTAAAGAAAGCGAACAATTCATAACGAACCTATCCAGGGCAAACCTTTCTACAATTGAAAAAGTTGCTTTAGGAAAAGGCCTAAATTTTGTTCCCACTCCTGCCAAACCTACACGTAAAAAACTTCGGAGTGATTTCAACATCTTCCAAAGAAGAATGAGAATTGCTTTCCTAATGCACAACAAACCTGCCAAAGCTCGACCATTCAAACCGCCCTCAAAATGGCGTCCAATTTCAACACAATGTGCGACACTCGAAAATTATTTGGAAGCCACAAGATACCAATTTGCTCATATTCGATTGCGCAACCAGCTCAGAAATATGACCAGACAGGAAATATCAGCCATTACCAAACTGAAACACAACCCAGATATCGTAATTAAACCTTACGACAAAGGAAGAGGCATTTGCATAATGAACCGAACTGATTACCTAGAAGTAGGCTACAAGACATTTTGAATCCGAGCACTACACAAAGCTTTACCAAGATATCACACAACAGACCACCACAACGGTCAACAACCTACTCATAAATATGCATAAAGGCCAACACATCAATAAACACACTGGCTTATCTTGATCCATTCTCGCAACCAGGCAACTGCCCTACCATGTATTTTCTCCCAAAAATACATAAAACACCACCCGCGGGCACGCCTTTTGTCGGGAGACCTATAATAAGTGGATGTTCAAGTCCTACAGCCAAAATATCCGAATTTGTGGATTATTTCATTCTTCCAATAGTTACCGCCCAACCAACATATTTCCGCGATACTGCAGACATATTGCGAAAACTTGAGGAATCCACATTTCCACAAAATGTTCTGATAACAAGTATTGATGTTGTCTCAATGCACACAAACGTCAAACGGAAGCAATAAACAGTGTGTGCAATACCCTCAACCGAACCAACCACCCATACTCTATCACAAAACCACCCTCCAACTACATCCAAGAGTTATTGGAACTGATATTGGGAAGAAACTGCTTCCATTTCGGTAACAATTATTACCTCCAAAAAATTGGATGCGCCATGGGCTCAACAGCAAGCCCCGAAATATGTGATATCACACTACATGATCTGGAAAAACAAATCCATAGGAAAAGCTGATCACATTCTCACTTGGTGGCGTTATAGAAACGACATACTTGTAATCTATGACAGCACCCTTGACAATTTCAAGAGCCTGATCGACAACATGAATCAAATACACCCAACCCTCAAATTTACTTTTGAGGCCTCTGATACTTCAATCAACTACCTTGACTTAACAACCTTTAAAGGTAATAGGTTCAGTGAAACTGGTATTTTAGACACAAAAGTATACCAAACCCACTGAAACCTACCAATACCTTCACAAGGCATCATCACACCCCGCATGTGTTCAAAGCATTCATATACGGAGAAACACTTCGCTATGCCAGAAACACAAATAACGAAGATGATTTCCTACTCGTCAATAACTTCTCTGAAAAGCTAACTGCAAGAGGCTCAGAGATAAACGAAACCACAACAAAAGTATCGCACAAAGACCGATCAAATTTGATTTACAAACAGCAGAGAATTGCAGAAAGCAAAACTCCATTGGTTTTCAGTACGACATACAACCCGTACATCAACCAAAGTGACCTAAACAAATCCATCAAACAACATTGGTCTCTAATACGCAACCATGAAACACTTTCGGAGATCTTTCAAGATCCTCCTTTCATTGCGTACAGAAAAGGTCAAAACATAAGGGAAAGGTTGATCAGAGCAAAACTAAACCGGAGTCAAATTGACTCCACCCCAAACAGCTCGCTCCTCCCCCTGATGATTCGGGTTTTGTAGACCCGGACGAAACACTATTAAAACATCCTAATCTCCTTACTGGAGGAACAGGTCACTTATACTGAAAACTCAACTCAGGTTTAAAAGTCCGCATTCGGATTTATTATACATCTTACCTGAACCTAAGCGGAATACACTAACTAATGTCTTTTACAAGACATGAGACTTACATATTATAATATAGAATCACCCACACGCAACTGATGAGTGCCAAGTAGGCATGAAAACATGTTATTGCTATAACAAAGAGGACCTGAAAAAATATCATCGCGGTTTCCCCCCAAAAAATAATTTTCCTGACACATTTGTCAACCGGTTCTTCTGGTCCTTTTTATGTTCGCCAACCACCCCAGTCAACTTGACAAAATACGAACATAATACCCAGACGCTGACCCATACCCATAAAACATGTAAAAACACTTTTACGGTTTTACGTTTATCTCAAGTCAACAGTGTTGGAGTGTCACTGAATTGGACAGCACCATCATTTTTCAATCTATCAATCAACTATGAAAAACATGTTTAAAATAATTTGTAATGCCAGAAATAGTGGAAAATGAAACCCTATTGTTCTATATAGCTCTTCTTGTGCCAGAGTTTTCACATTAATTTTCAAGATGGCGACGGCGGCCATCTTGAATTAGGAGGTCAGGATGAACCCAAACACTACAATTACAATTCAAGTGGATTTGTAATGCCATGAATAGGGAATATCGTCGCCCTATTTTCTCTTTTAGTTCTTCTGGTGCCATAGCTGTTGAAAGTTATATTTTCAAGATGGCGACGGAGGCCATCTTGGATTGAGGAGATGTGGATGATCCCCAAAGTCTACAATAACCATTCCAGTAGATTTGTAATGCTAAATATATTGGAAATGACATCTCTTTTGTCTGTCTAGGTCATCTGGTGCCAGAGCTAATGCAAGTTATGTTTTTCAAGATGGCGACGGCGGCCATCTTGGATTTAGAGGTCAAGATGGTCCCCAAACCTTACAATTACCACTCCAGTGGATTTGTCATGCCAGATATACTGGAAAAAGATATCTTTTTTGTCCGTCTAGGTCATCTGGTGCCAGAGCTATTACAATTTATGTTTTTCAAGATGGCGTCGGCGGCCATTTTGAATATTGCGCTATAAAAAAAGTTCCTATCACATTTCAGAGGTACATAGGAGCTTATTTTCCTTTTAAATGGTTCCTGAAGTCAAATCCATCAAGAAAAAAAGGTAGCAAAAAAATGGTCACGGAATCCAAAGATATGACCCTACTAGATAGACTAGTGCGTCAACTTAGCCGCACGGCGTCAAGGCTCGCGCTGTGCGTAAACTTGCGGAAAATGATAGTTCCCAGTGGTGTACGATCTCGCAGCACCACCCCGCCCCCCACCTCCCCGAATATTTGCTCGATCATAACCCCTGGAAGGGTGACTTTAAAATATCCATAACTAGTCCTGTGGTTGATCGATTCTATGTTAGAGACGTACGCAGAGCGCTCGGTGAAAAGAGACATCAAGACATGGAGCAACTGGATCTCCTCTCATTCTTCAGATATACTATGTTCAGAGCAGTTACTTAGGCTACCATGGAGGTATGGATGCCTATACCGAACCTGCGTTTTGTCTGCTAGGCACATTCAGGAGGCACAAACAAACCTATTAATGACGGTGCAGGAATAAAGCTGGACAAAGACCCGCCTAGGGGCCTGAACTTTAATTTCCCAGTGACAATACGCCAAACCGGCAATAAAAGTGACTGGAAGAAGAATGGTATATGGGTCTACTTGTCGCCAGTCTTTTTTTAGATGTTAATTAAATTAAATCCGAACTAAGACCACGGAAACCCTCTTATTCGACCTCCATCGTTTTTAACATTGTTATTTTAACCCTTTAAAGGTATCGTACACGTTTGGTAATGACTCAAAGCAAATATTAGCATAAAACTTACTTGGTAACAAGCAACGGAGAGCTGTTGATAGTATAAAACATTGTAGGAAACGTCTCCCTCTGAAGTAACGTAGTTTTTTAGAAAGAGGTAATTTCTCACTAAAATAATAAAAACTTCTTGCAAGAAGTTTTTATTCCTATCTGAGAGCACACAAATTTGTACAACAAGGGTGTTTTATCTTTCATCATTTTCTTGCAACTTCGATGACCAATTAAGCCCAAATTTTCACAGGCTTGTTATTTTATGCATATGTTTGGACACACCAAATGAGAACACTGGTCTTTGACAATTACCAAACGTGTACGATGCCTTTAATTGTCCCATAATATGCATTGCGGCATCGTGTTACCCTTGTCCCATATAAATGCAATTGCGGCATCGTGTTACAATCGACCTCTTATCTCATTTGAAAGTTCACCCACAGTGCACCTGTTTCCTTTTGAAACCCATTTATTGTGTCTGCTTTGGATGTGGTCGTTGATGAACATCGGAGGGACCCCCCAACATGACGGATAAAGTAATAGTTTTAATCACTGGCTGCTCAGCGGGGATCGGGCTGTCCGCTGCGGCGTTTCTCGCCAAGGATCCCGACCGTCGCTTGACGGTCTACGCTACCATGAGAGACCCGCCCGGGAACAAGGAGCCGTTGGAGTCTGCCGTCGGTGGGGAGGGCGCTGGGATTCTCGGCGAAACACTCTTCATACGGGAGCTCGACGTGAGCAAGGATGGGGACCACCAGGGTGCGGTTGATGAGATCATTGCTAAGGAGGGTCGCATTGATGTGTTGGGTAAGTGTCCTGATAACAAGGTTGGGTCCTTGCTCTATGGTTGGATAGAGAAGTTTTATTAGGTTTAAAGGGAGTTTGGAACCCACTGTTTGTTTCAATCCTATAAGTATAGTTGTAGCATGGGGGAAGGAATAGCTTCCTCCATGGTTGTAGATACCATAAACCATAGCGTTAATTACCGAAAATCTGGAGCGGTTATGTCCACGAAGGAAGAATAATCTGCAATTAGAATACACAATCTGAGAAAACTATTGTCAGTATAACGCTTGTCAGACTCAAATTTTTTGGGACAACAGGTGATATTTTTTTCCATAACCGCAGTACTTTTAAGTGAAAAGTTTCTCAAATGCATAATACTATGATCCAAAGCTGCTGTACTTCTTACCAAGTAAGTTTTTATTGCCATTAATTTTCAGGGTCATTACCAAACGTATACAGACCCTTTAAAGGCACTGTACACATTTGGTAATTACTCAAAATATATATTAGCATAAAAACTTACTTGGTACGAGCAACGGTGTGAGAAACGACTCCCTCTGAAGTAGGCCTAACGTAGTTTTTGAGACAGAGGTAATTTCTCACTAAAATATTAAAAGACTTCAGGCCAGAAGCCTTTTTTAGGCATCTGAAAGCACACAAAATAATTGTACAACAAGGGTGTTTTTTCTTTCATCATTTTCTTGCAACTTCGATGACCAATTGAGACCAAATTTTCACAGGTTTGTTATTTTATGCATATGTTGGGATACACCTAGTGAGAATACTGGTCTTTGACAATTACCAACCGTGTCCAGTGCCTTTAACAAATAGTGCACAAAACAGAACGATAAAAGAACCATTTAATCTTCTGTCATGTTTTCTGTCATCTTCCGGTGCAAAATAGTGCCGAATCCTCAACATTGTCCGACAAATTTCATAGGCTACGCGAAGAGATACCAATCTTGTAAAAATCCATCGATCAGGAGTTTAAAAACCCAATCCGCACTTCCAAGGACCACATAAGGTGGTAATGAAAACATATATCATCAGGCATGATATGGGTCCTCGTGTAAAACAAAAAAGCAGGAAACAAGGGTTGCAGTGCTAGGACTGACCATGGACTGACCTACAATGTAGGCTACACAATAATGGTGTAGGCTTTATAGACATTTCAGGCTATTTAATCACAATTTGTTAAGATGTTTCCATGGGCAAAACAAAAATCGGAAATCGGACTGAAGTTGGAAGAATATCATGCCTGCTTCATATCCCCCTATTTGAAATCAAACGGACCAGCAACATCTAACATTTCGTGGCTTGACTGTATGAGGAGTTGTCCACGAGCGGCCCATATAGTTCTCTAGATGGCACCTTATCACCCCGTAGTGTCCAGGGTACAAAGTGTCCAAAGTTATTCGTACCTTGCAAAAAGTACGAAGTGTCCAGGGTACGAAGTGGTCAAGGTACGAAGTGACCTGACACCCCTATGGATTGTCATCTTGGCCCTCCCGATCCACTCCTCCCTGCTCCTAATTTGTGTCCATTATTTTGGTACTTTTACTTTTAGACACAGTTTCCCTTTGCCTTCAGAAACTGTGTTCGCTGGCTCCTTTCTCGCCTCAAAGTATAGAAGTCTCGTTGCATATTGTTTACACGTTTTGTAATGACCCTGAAAATTAATGGCAATACAAACTTACTTGATAAGAAGTACAGTAGCAGCTTTGGATAGGATAATGAATTTTGAGAAACTTTTCACTTCGAAGTACTGCGGTTATGGAAAAAGATATCACTTTTTCCCCCAAAAAATGAATCTGAGAAGCGTTCAGGAACGTTTCTCAGGTGGTGTATTCCAATTGCAGATCCTGCGTGGACATAATTTTATAACCGCTCCAGATTTTTGGCAATATCGCAAAAACGCTTTTGAAATGAAATTTTCACGGGTTAGTTTTATGGTGTATACCTACAACTATATATAATTGAAACAAACCGTGGGTTCCAAATACCAAACGTATACAATCCCTTTAAAGTAATGGTACCATGTTGTCCGTGCTTTTTCCGAGATTTTCAGTGTCTGTTTTACCACAGATAAAGCTCTACATGTTAAGTACTTCCGCCATCATAATTTTTTTCTTATTCATATTCAATAGAACGTATGTGATTTAATTTAGGTCTTTGACCTCGATTTCACAAAGAGCTCCTTTCCTTGAGAAACAGCTCTTCCGTTTCCCGTCGTTTACCCTCTGGTCTTACACAGCTTCAACGTCAACGAATTGTGGCCCGATATGTAGAGTTCACACGCTTTTTATTCCATGAAAAATATGTTGTATATACACGTATTTTAAAGGCACTGAACACGTTTGGAAATTGTCAAAGACCAGTGTTCCCACTTGGTGTATCCCAACATATGCATAAAATAACAAGCCTGTGAAAATTTGATGAAAGAAAAACCACCCTTGTTGTACAAATTTGTGTGTTTTCAGATAGGAATAAAAACTTCTTGCAAGAAGTTTTTATTATTTTAGTGAGAAATTACCTCTTTCTCAAAAACTACGTTACTTCAGAGGGAGTCGTTTCCTACAATGTTTTATACTATCAACAGCTCTCCGTTGCTTGTTACTAAGTAAGTTTTTATGCTATTATTTGTTTTGAGTCATTACCAAACGTGTACGATACCTTTAAGAGAATTGTATATAACCATTGTATTTAGCCATTCCAAATATCATGTAGTGCCTTCATCATGCAAGACGATCGAGCCCCCTCTGAAGTCCCCTTTTCAAAAAGAAATAAGCACGCCACGACTTCACTTCTAGTGAACAAAAATGGCCCCTGCCCCCACTGAAAAGAGATGCCCCCCATCCCCCTCCTCATGACAAAAATCCTGTGCTACACCGTTGGGGCTCCTTGAAAATACACTGCAAAAACTGGGGTGTTAAAGGTGACACCATTGTTTGTCAGATATAAATACCGAAGGGAGAATCAAAATGTCATCATAGGGTGTTAAAATAAAACCAATGTAATTGTTTTGGCAGAAATTTGTTTTAATATTTCAACACAGTGTATAAATTTAGATATTTATTTTTGTATCTATGTGACAACACCCATGATGTCATTTTTAACACCCCAGCTTCGTGCAGTGTAAAAAAAAAGTGACCTCCGGATGGTGACATCAAAGCCTATTGTTGTGTGCCCATAAAGGCGTAAGGCTCTACACGCCCTTCGTCCGGGCACACAAAGTATTTTGTTCCAGTAAGTCGTGCAATGAAATGACTCATGACAAAAATACGTATGGCATTACTGTTTCAGTTTTGTTGCTAGAATTACCCCCCCCCCCGACATGTTTTCCCCTTCCAATGTAAACCTTCCTTTATAATAGCTTAATAATGTTCAAAGGCAGAAAAGCAATGAAACTTTTGCGCGCAGTGTTCTTGAAACTAAATTTTGCACATTTTGCTCAAGCCCTTTTCACTGGTAACATTTTCGTTACGTTCTTTCTTCCGGACACACGACGCAGTAATTACAAGTAGGCCATTTAAAGGCAGGGTATAGTTTTGGTAATTGTTAAAGACCAGTATCCTCACTTTTTGTATCCCAACATAATGCATAAAATAACGTACCCGTGAAAATTTGGGCTCAATTATTGGTCATCGAATTTGACAGAAAGTTAAACATAGAGAAAAAACACCTTTGTTGCATAGAAATGGGTGCTTTCAGATGCCCAAGAAAGGCTTTATGCCTGAAGCCTTTCTCAGATCTAAATTTGTTGGTGAAAACTCTCTTTTTTAAAACTACATTACTTCAAAGGGTGTTGTTTCTAACAATGTTTTATAATATTAACAGCTCTCCAGTGCTCTTTACCAAGTAAGCTTTTATGGTCATTAATTTTTGGAGTATTTAGCAAAAGTACACCCTCCCTTCAAAAGGACTGCGTTTGGTAATTGCAACCCACTGTTTGTTTCAATCCTAGTTGTAGATATATACCATAAAAGTAACCTGTGAAAAATTCATTTCAAAAGGTGGTAGCGTTGTTGAGATATTGTGGACAATCTGGAGTGGTTGTGTCCACGCAGGAAGAATAATCTGCAATTGGAATATAGAATCTGAGAAACGTTACTGTCAGTAACGCTTCTCATATTCAATTTTTTGGTGATAAAAAGTGATATCTTTTTCCATAACCGCAGTACTTCAAAGTGAAAAGTTTCTCAAAATGCATAATACTATCCAAAGCTGCTGTACTCCTTACCAAGTAATTGTTTGTATTGCCATTAATTTCCAGAGTCATTACCAAACGTATACAGACCCATTAAAAGACAAAATGAGTGGAAGGTACCAGTCCCTGGGGCGCCACGAACCCCCGCCCTCTACACAAATTCACATTATCCCTCCTGTTTTTTATCTGTGTAATGCACGTAAAAGAACCCATTGCACTCATCGATAAGATAAGTGGTTCGCCCAGGTGTTTCTGGTTTGATTTGCTGCATATTGCGCCACAGCACCTTGTAAACCATTACATGGTGCTATGTAAAGGACTTGTTCTCATACTTCAAATGTAGCTCCACAATACCTTGCAGGAAAATAATGAATGTTGAAGCGCCTTGAGCGTCACTGAGTGATGGATATGAGCGCTATATAAGTGGCCACTATTACTATTACTATTACTATTATCTCTCTTTTTTTCAAGTCAACAATGCTGGGATAAACACGTGGGATTCGACTGACACACCTTCGATAGAGACTTGTCAGGAGGTGTTTGATGTCAACTTCTGGGGAGTCACCCGTATGATAAGAGCTGTGCTGCCCTCAATGAAGGAGAGGCGATCTGGTAGAATCATCAACATCACCAGTGTATACACGCTCGAAAGTGAGTCTCTATATAGTCTAGGCCTATTTCTGTTTGTTTAAAGGCCCTGTACACTATTGGTAAGATCGAAAAACACAATGTTCACAGATTCACACATAACTTACATGATTTAAAGTAAGTAATGGTAGAAAGGGTTCCTTAAAATATTTCTGCCTAAAATGCTATCGTTTCTGAGAAATGAGTAAAACAATAGTTTTTATCACGCGCGATAATTTGAAAAAACAGAAAACACATAAGGTCTCTTTTCACTATTTTCTCGTGACCTCGATGACCAATTAAGCTCAAACTTTCACAGGTTTGTTTGTTCATGCATTATGTTGATTCACACAAAATGTGGACACTGATTGTGAGCTGTTACCAAAAGTGTACAATACCTTTAAACAAAATAAGGGATGTTAAAAAAGTGTTGCACTAAAAACCCGACGAGTTACAATAAAGATACCTATGAAGAGAAGAAGAAGAAGAAAGACATTTCCCGTTTTTAGAATGTGCGAGATAAACTCCAAAATGGAGATGGCCCCACGCAGGTACGAACCAAAAAAAGCCAATCCACAATGTGAAGCTATTGGTCCGGCGTGTGGTTCAAACCGGGTCCAGGTTGTCGTCATACCGGGGTCAGTGAACTGAGATAAAAAGGCAGAGAAACATTATAGTCTTGATATACCATTATCGGTCACCTCAAATTGATTCCATCACAGTGCATGATGAACAAAAGGCACTAGGATGGGCTGACGGAACTCAAGCTCATCGGGTCATTTCCCCTGACCTATCCCCGGACGCGAATTTTGTTTCCCCAAACTTTTTTTTTATTTACCTTTTTTTATATATTTTATTTCTTTCCAACATCCGCATTCAGATCGAAAAAAATAAAATCAAATTCATAATAAAAAAAGGTCATCATAGCAAACCTGTTTGGGAAAAAAAAATCGCTCCCCGGACACCTCTTCGTGTTTGCGAAAGAATCTACCTCAGATCAAAGCTGTATGGTGTAATTCTAATGTAGATTATTTTTATCAATCTTGGACATGGCAGCTCGTACGCGTTTTAGTTGCCGGGTACGGCCAAAACACAGTTATTTACGCTGTGGGAGACAGGCCAGGAAACATACCCTCAGCCGATTGCAACCATAGAGCCTTTACTCAAGGCTCGCCTTTACAGATAGAAATAGAAAAAAAAAATGTTACCAAACTGTGCGTTCCTGCTGCTCTGAGCTGTTTTAGCGTTTTATTTTTCAAAGACAAGTTTACCAAAATCTCTCACAACAGTCCACCAACTCTTCTAATTTGTACAATGTCCACACCGAACACCTTGTTGTTTCAACAACAAAAACTTAGGTCTAGTTTTGTATTTTGACTTGGACTTTCTCGGACTTTCTTCCAAAGGTCCTTCTTTCCAAGCCTACTACACGGCCAGTAAGTTCGCGATTGACGGCATGACCCAGTCGATGGCCCCGCTGCTGCGACTCTACAACATTTGGTAAGGAAACATCATATGGTAATTCAAGAGGCCGGGAATGGGTTGGCTTGCGGACAAAATGCCAACCAGTCCCTCCTTTAACCCCAAGTTCCCGGCCTGGAAAAAAACATAGATCATTCAGGTAAGGTACACCGGGGGAAGATGGGACGTGGGGTAAGATGGGACAATCCTTATTCAATGTGTTTTAAAACAAACCAAACTATTTCTGGCAAACCCCTTTTTCGCAAAATAGTTTCGTCCATATCAAGTCTGTGGAGGTCGCACTAGTGTTACCGTTTTCTTTATCTATCAGCGTGAGTGGCGGCAAACATAATGTACGTGTTCGTTGTCAAATGTTCACGCGTCAAAATATACGTGCGGGTTACCATTGTCCATGGGGTATTTTTGAAAGGCTGTCATGATTTACTTACAACAGCACTTGACCCATTTTGGGAGCACATTGTTCAGAAATGTTATCATTGTCGGCTGAAAGTAACACAGACTGAATGAGAGCTTCAAAATCTCCCTCCATGGCTGATTTGGCCAGGATTGGGGTAGGTTCCCTCCCTCTGATGTAGCCCCTATAACTCCTCAACCCCGGTCTATGGAACATAAAGACTACTGCTTGTTGAGTTGAATTGAATTGAAATGGTTTATTGCTTTAAAAAAACGTCATCGCAGCCAGAGGCCGAATTAAGACAAGTTGTACAGAAATAAAATATATTTCATTTTTTTTATACACATGTATATATATATACATATAATACATATGCATATACTTCCATAATATACACATACACGCATGTATATAATAATAATAATAGTGGCTTCTTATAGCGCACATATCCATCACTCAGTGACGCTCAAGGCGCTTTTAACGTTCATTATTTTCCTGCAAGGTATTGTGGAGCTACGTTTTTGAAGTATGAGACCAAGTCCTTTACATAGCACTTTGTAATGGTTTACAAGGTGCTGTGGCGCAATATGCTGCCGATCAAACCAGGAACACTGGGGCGAACCCCTTCTCTTTTCGATAAGTGCACTGGTTTCTTTTTCGTGCATTACACAACACACGGGACCAACGGCTTAACGTCCCATCCGAAGGACGAAGCATGTGGTTAAGTGTCTTGCTTAAGGACACAAATGTCACGACTGGGATTCGAACCCACACTCTGCTGATCAGAAACACCAGAGCTTGAATTCTGTGTTCTTATCCGCTCGGCCACCACACAAATATGAAAAAGATAGACTAAAAAAAAAATGGGGAAAAAAATATATCAGATCCGTAAAATGACAATGCTACAACTGCACAAAAGAAAACATGAATTAATATGACAGAATCAGGGAACTGAAAGCTATTCAATAAAAAGTACTATCAACCAGAAACACTACAAAAACTTGAGCGGGGAAAATTGAGCCAAAACATTACACATCAGCACAAGAACAGCAACTTGGAATGGCCAACAAAGTATAGCCTATAAAAATTAAAAATAAAAATAAAAATCTGTCTCAATCGTATGGTCTTATTCTTGTGGTCTCTCCTTAATTTCAGGGCCATTCTTGTTCAGCCCGGCTTAGTCCTCACCGAAATGACCAAAGGTCTAGAAAATCCTGTAGAGTTCGTGACCAACGTACCCAAGAGGGCGGGCTTCGATGACGTGGCTACAGAAGCATTCGCGTACAACGCGACCCGAGAGCCGGTACAGAAAATTGTTGGTGCAGTGCAGGTACCAGACCAAGTGGCACACGTCATCAAGGAAGCTGTGCTTTGCGAGAAGCCGAAGCTTTGGTATCGTACCAGTGAATTCGTGGAGCAGTTGGCAGCAAGCAAGCTGGTTCAGACGGATGGAGACGGCATCTATGATTTGCTCTCTCCGAAACAATAATTATGTATTTATGTTTAAACTCTAGAAACTCCCGGATCAGAATTAGACATGATTCGGGTAAGCTTTGCGTAGTTACGTACAGTATAAAGAGACGGCGAACACACACAATTTTGAATAAAAGTATATGGCACAACGGTACCAGGCTGTGCCTATTCTGTGAGGTTGCTATTCAAAGGTTGCCCGGAAACATTTGACATAGTCTCTATAGTCTGAAGATATATCAAATTTTAAACGTCAACTTGTGACTAAGCAAGCCATTGTACCAGACTTTATTCAAAGCTAACTCGCAAATAGCTTATTGGGCCCCTGTGAATGACCAATGCATTGGAATAGCACTGCGGGTATGTGATGACACAAGCGTGGAATTTGGCACAACAGTCACGAGTACGAGGGAGATATTTGGCTATTCGCTGTACTTGCACGGATCCGCCATGTGCATGTAGAGCCTCGACTTCATGCTTCATTTGTATATTAATGTATCTGTTTGGATGAAAGTGTCATTACAATACCGTAGCAATACAGAGTTATATAATGCTTCTATTCACTGCTGTCCCCAATTCGAGGCTCTACACGCACACGACTGACCGTGAAAGGGGCGAATAGCCAAATATCTCCCTCCTGTGTGCCAAACGATTTTCAAAATGTTTACAATTGCTGCCATTGCTTGTAATGTTATTCGCCTATATGAGCAAGTTCGGTTGGCTGACTTGAGTCGACTAGACTTAACCATAGTCGATCTAGATGTCAGCTGAACGCTGCATGGTTGAACTAGCTAGTCCAACTGGATCAACCTAGCTCCGGAGCATGATTAAGTCTAGTCAACTCTAGTCAGCCAACCGAACTTTTAAAGGACAAAACACTTGGTGGCGCACTTTATTCTAAATCACCTGTATTGTTCTTGCAGTTCAGTACATAGTTGGTAATTACCGAATAAAAATTAAATAACAAAACGTTTAGTTTCAATCTGCAAGCCGATTATAGGTTTCATTCCAGCATCGATCATTTCGGAGAAACACTCCCATCCGCGTTTTGTTTTTCTTTTTTCCCCGCTTGTTAGTATGCAAATCTCGCGCTTATCGAAAACGAGAAAACAACTCGAACGAAGACTATATTTAACTATGAAAGCAAATCTCATTTTGGGAATTCTATACAAAATTCTAGGGAAGAAAAATACCCAAAGCAATTTGTTATGAATACAATTTCAACTTTTATATGAAACAAATAATTTGTTACGATTAACTAAAAAATTAAATTAGAACGAGGATGCTTATTTTTTTTAAAGAAACCCCATTTGCCAATCACGCCCAAGTGTGTGCGACCATATAGGTATAATGATAACGTGAACGTCAGTTGGGCAACATTCTTAATTGTTTACAAGTAACCGGAAACAGAGGTAAAGTCTTATTCTCTAGTTTTGTTATTTGTTGATTTGTTAAAATGTATTTAACTTTCATCATGGCTAAATGTTACTTTCCCCATAATATGATATAGGCCTAACTTGTATGAGCCACAAACTACTAATAAAGTATTTGAAGGAACAGAATCACGCATGCGTAAAACTTACTATGGTTGGGACCATCTTGGTCCCCGAAGTACGAGTATAGTGTGAGACTTGCACAGTCTATGGATCTTTTCGAAACCACGGTTGGGATTAGGCTCAGGCTTAAACTCAGTCCGCCTGCTTGAAGCTCCGTACCGAAAGCACACGTTTTCAATTATGATTTCCGGAACCCAAGCCAGAGCCCAAAGCCCAAGCCGCGGTTTCGAAAATGGCATATGCAAGAACTTTCCAAAATGTCACATAAACATTGAAAATACCTTACAGCGAGCGAGCGCGTCACATTTAATCAACTGTGCAAGTCTCGCGTATTTGAACTAGGACATGGCAGCTCGTACACGCGTTAAAGTTGCTGGGTACGGCTAAAACACAACTATTTTACGCTGTGGGGCCGGGAGACAGGCCAGGAAACATATCCCTCAGCCAATTGCAACATTGAGCCTATAGACTGTGCAAGTCTCGCTTGCATTCGAACTTCCGGGACCATTGTGGTCCCAACCATATAGGAGTTTTACTTGGGCGGAATTTTGTTTCGTCAATTAATTTAGTTTAACGTAGTTTATGGCTATATGAAAATTATATAGTTGTTGGGAATGTACATGTAATACTAAGTGATTAACAATATTAAAGTAAAAACAATGCAACAAAATAACGAAGAAAACCTGAGAATAAGACTTGACCTCCGTTTCCGGTTACTTGTCAAAATTAAGAATTTTGCCCAACTGACGGTCATGTTGTCATTAAACCTATGTAATAGACGCACACATTCGGGCGTGATTGGCAAATGGGATTCCTAACAATAAGCATCCTCGTCCCAAGTTTCAATTGTGTTTCAATGTAATTTGAGCAAATTATTTGTAAATTGAAAATGTATTTATAACAACTTGCTATGGGTAATTTTATTTTCAAGAATTTTGTATAAATATAATTTTAAAAGAAGATTTGGTTTCATAGAAAAATACAGTCTTCGTTCGAGTTTTTTTTCTTCTCGTTTTCAATATGCGCGAGACTTGCACAGTCTATTGTCAGTGATATACCCTTCATAGCTTTAAACTGAAGTAGAAATACAATTATTACCATGGCCATGGCAAGCAGCGCTCGTGAAATTGCTTATTGTAGCTTCGTCTTTTTCATCGATCGGACCTTCAAAACAATTGCTTGGAGTTCTTAAATTGTTTCGAGACGAGGAATTTGTTGAATATATCGTAATACTTTGGGAGGCTATGTATTTTCCTTCCTCCACGGGCTAATCATCCTCATCCTCACAGCCGAATTGCGAAGGACGCGGATACACTGTGCATGGGGCGTCCTCTGACAGCCAGCCACATCGACCCATTGGCCGTCAGGGAGCAATGCCAGAAACTGAAAGTGTTTGAGAGATCGAAATGTTTTAGGCTGAGTTATTTCACTGTGATGGGTTTTATACAGACCATAGTCTCGCGAGTATTCAAAATTTAGAAACCCTGTCCTTTAGTGTTCCTTTACATCAAAATTTGCCTTTTATTATCATCATATATTTCTGGTAATGAAACCAAGGATGCCTCACAAGTGAACTTAATCACTGTAGCTCGCAAGCCTGAGGAAACCTGTAAACAAGGGTGCTTGCAATGTGAACCAGAAACACCGGGGTTAAACCCCTACTCTTCCACGATAAGTGTTCTGGGTTCTTTTACGTGCACAACCAATCCTAGTACACGGGACCTACGGCTTAATGTCCCATCCGAAGGACAAAGCAATTATGGTAAAGTATCTTGCTCAAGGATACAAGTGTCATGACTGGGACTCGCACCCACACTCTGCTGATCAGAAACACCAGAGCTTGAGTCCGGTGCTCTTAACCGCTCGGCCACGCCACGCTACATTGAACTTGTATTTCCTTAAAAGGAAACACAAACCACGCTTCCAATACGCGTTCGGGTCACAATAGTCCGTTCGGTCCAAATATTCCATACAAAGATTCACTTTTTTTGCAGATTGGAGCATTAAATTTAGATTTAAATTTTAAATATCTACCTTCTATAAAATCGAGAAAGTTATACGCTTTCATAAAAGGTATTGCACAAATAACCCGCGAATGCTAAGTGTTGGTTAATTAAGAATTATTGTTGGGATCCCGATATTAGGCCTATCCCATGTTTATCAGCCATGACCAAAAATTCCTTGTTTTAATGACCTGGGGTCGATTTCACAATACTCTTCCTAACTTAGGACTAGTCCTAGGTAATGCTAAGGGATAGGACTAGTCTTAAGTTAAGACCAGTTACTGGTCCTAACTTCAGATAAGACTAGTCTTATCTCTTTGTGAAATCAGCCCCAGGATTGCTTTTTACAAATGTTTTACTTTTGTCGTATGTTCAGTAGGCTATTTGCTTTTGTACCGAGTGCTTGTGCTTTAGTCCTTTTTAGATTTGTTTAAAGGCACTGTACACGTTTGGAAATTGTCAAAGACCAGTGTTCTCATTCGGTGTATCCCAACATATAAATAAAATAACAAGCCTGTGAAAATTTGGGCTCAATTGGTCATCGAAGTTGCAAGAAAATTATGAAAGAAAAAACACCCTTGTTGTACAAATTTGTGTGCTTTCAAATGTAGGAATAAAAACTTCTTGCAAGTAGTTTTTATTTTTTTAGTGAGAAATTACCTCTTTCTTAAAATCTACGTTACTTCAGAGGGAGTCGTTTCTCACAATGTTTTATACTATCAACAGCTCTCTGTTACTCGTTACCAAGTCACTGTTTATGCTAATATATATTTTGAGTAATTACCAAACGTGTACAGTGCCTTTAATCCATTGGTGATTCTTTCCTTCAGTTAGCACTTTGGGTTTTATGCTCTAGATGTAAGGCTCCACATAAGTTCTATGTATTAAAGGGTGTGTACAACATTGGTATAAATGCCAAAGACCTGTATCCAAACTCAATGTGACCCAACCTATACATGAAATATAAACCTGTGAAAGTTTAAAGGCACCTGGCAGTGGTATTTTGTCAAAATAAAGCTTTTGTCGTTAATATATACATTTTGATGAGTGGAATGTGAATAACAGTTAACTAAGGTTAAAAAATTGTGTTTTTATTTTAATTACAAATTTAAAAATAGGCCCCCGTTTACATGGCGCTGTTCGTGACGTCAATCGAGGCGCGGGATATTTGAAGAGAAAATGTGTAGTCTGGCCCTGTACATTACGTCTGGGTACCTGATCGGTATGATGCGTTTTCGTATTCGGACGTCACCCAATGCAATCCTAGGACAGTGTACAGTCGACGTTTATACGAGGTTTTTCACCGTTCCCGAACTGTCCAATGCACGTTTCTATGTCTTAAAAAACGGAAGATACGAGCACGGTCATAACGAGAACACGGATAGTACGAGGTATTTTGGCGGCCCCGTGATGACAAATCGGATCGGCGTGCTGCGGCGCGGCATACAGCTCAAGTCGATCCGAACACCAGAAACATGTTCGCTGCAGCGCTGAAAACGACGTCAGACCGGACCACTTTGCCCTCGTTAGCCTGACTTTCGATGCCCGTAACTGCCTATATTTGGGATCTGCAGGAAATAAATGCTAGCTGACCCCATCTTTAGTCGTTTTGCTGCATCCAGCAGCAATACACCTGGTCGGCATTGCCGGAAAAATGCACGAAAAATCCCTTTTTTGGGATAACCAAACGAAACGTACAAGCTCACTACTTGCACGTAAATGCAGGCAAGTTCGAGGGGGGTCGATGTTCGATCGCGGCGAAGTCTGCCTCGATTGACGTCACAAAAAGGGATGGGCGGAGTCACCCCCAAACAACTTTATCTATTTTTTAACATATAAATCGTGGCAAACAATTACGCAAAAAATTGTTTTATTGTTAATATACATACACTCTTCTGTAAAAAAAAACTAAAAAAAAAACTATTCCCAGGTGACTTTAAGCTAAATCGGTCGTCGGAGTCATGAGAAAACAGTGGAAAAAAAAACCTTAACTTTTTTTCAAACATCGGAATTTATCCTGCAGGGTAAATACTATTATTTTACTCATTTCGTAAAAACTATGGCATTTCAAGCAAAACTATTTCAAGGGAAGTTTTCTACCATGACCATCTATATACCATGTGAGTTACGTGCAAATCTGTAAGCATTTATATTTTCATTCCTACCAATGTTGTACACGCTTTGAAAGATGAAATGAAATGACCTATTCAATACTGTAATGTACTCATTTTCCATTAGGTAGAGTCTTCATGTACGTGGGGAAAAGTTTCTAATTACAAGTAACTTCATGTTAAAATAATTGTGTAAATTGCCATTGCATTCGATACCCTCCCAGTGCAAATTTTGTCAACATCCAAAACATCTAATGACATTTTGAGAAAAGTGGTTCTCTACATTTTTGTACGGGGATGTTTTGGTTCATAACTGACTTTACATTCCAAGGAGGAATTTTTCGTCAGTCAAAAGATAAAATTCAATGTTGTTTTGATTGAATATTATCGAAAGTCAGGGATGAACCAAAACATCCCCGAGCAAAAATGTAGAGACTCATTTTTCTCAGAATGATGTCATCAGATGTTTTGGAGGTTGACAAATGCTGCACTGGAACGTTATCGAAATACAATGGCAATTTACACCATTTTAACGTGAGGTAAGAGACTTGTAAAAGATTTCCCACTCACATGAGGACTCTATCTATTGGAAAATGAGTACATCACATAATTGAATTGGTCATTTCCCTTCCTCTTTAAAGGCCCTGTACACTTTTGGTAAGATCGAAAAGCACAAATGTTCACAGATTCACACACAACTTACATGATTTAAAGTAAGTAATGGTTGAAAGGTTCCTTAAAATATTTCTGCCTAAAATGCTATCGTTTCTGAGAAATGAGTAAAACAATAGTTTTTATCACGCGCGATAATTTGAAAAAACAGAAAACACATAAGGTCTCTTTTCACTATTTTCTCGTAATCTCGATGACCAATTGAGCTCAAACTTTCACAGGTTTGTTTGTTCATGCATATGTTGAATCACACAAAATGTGGACAATGATTTTGAGCTGTTACCAAAAGTGTACAATACCTTTAAACAATTTGGGATCTTACATTTATTTTGTAGATTGTCCGTGCCATTAGGATGTGAAAGTTATTGTATGTTTTTCGCTTTGAGACGGCACCATCTGTCAAAATTCGTTCAGAGAAAATTATGATGGCGAAAATCGGGCCCTGCAACTTCAACTCTTAACTGTGAGTCCTTTGTCCAAAATAAATGAAGTAATATCAAAGATTAATATTTTAGCCTTGACATAAATCGTAGAGGCAAGCAAACAGTTGCAAGCTCTCTCAGTGTTTGTTTTTAAACCTCATGAAAACAACTAATTTGGAGTTGAACAAAGAAAAATTGACTAAAAGCAGGATTTTGAATCTTCATAACCGCAGCATTTCAGAAAGGATAAGTAAGCAAACTGGAGATAAAAATATTACTGCACGCAAACAACAACCCGCCCTTTTCGAGTCAAATTAATTCACTCGTGTCTTGTATTACAGTAACAAGATGTCCTGTATTACAGTAACAAGATGTCCTTGTAGTGCATAGCCATTGTTTTGATGACAATACTGATACATCGTAATTAAATGCAAAGCAGTGCACAGACTTGATGATTATACGGGAAAATTTGATTATTTTCATTCATACCGGTACCAATACTCCAGAGAAATATTTTCGTAAAAACTCTGTAGATGCCAAGGGAAATACCATTTATAAAAACCTTTATAGGCCTAATCACTATAATCATTGCCAACATCGAATATGGGCCTGAGGGGCCGATTTCACAAAGCACTATGATTCATCTGAAGATGAGTTATCAGTATTACCACAGTGATTTGTATTGTGACATCACTCTTTGCTAAGCAACTGCGATGGATTTGCAGTTACGATCAATCTTAACTCTTTGTGAAATCGAGGCCAGACTGGTCTGAATGTGTATAAATCCCTGATAAAACGATATATGCTCCTTTTTATGTTTTCATTACGAACCTCCATAACCAACCTCGTGGTGCGTTTTGGAGATTCAAATTTCCGTGGTGTCCGTTTGTGAATGCTGCGGCTGGAGATGCAGTTGGTACCCGCTTTCACCTAATGCTAAACGTGGATGGGTTTGACGTCACTTGATGAAAATATAGTGACGGTTTTTTGTTGCTGTTTTCTCAACAAGTACGGTAGATACTGTAATCAGCTGAAACTTTCACATGTGAGTTATTGTACGTTTTAAGACAACTTGGACTATAAATTACTTTACATTCCAAGGAGGAATTTTTCGTCAGTCAAAAGGTAAAATTCAATGTTGTTTGATCGAATATTATCGAAAGTCAGGAATGAACCAAAACATCCCCGTGCAAAAATGTAGAGACCCATTTTTCTCAGATGTTTTGGATGTTGACAAATGTTGCACTGGAACGTTATCGAAATACAATGGCAATTTACACCATTTTAACGTGAGGTAAGAGACTTGTAAAAGATTTCCCACTCACATGAGGACTCTATCTATTGAGAAAATGAGTACATCACATAATTGAATTGGTCATTTCCCTTCCTCTTTAAAGGCCCTGTACACTATTGGTAAGATCGAAAAGCACAAATGTTCACAGATTCACACACAACTTACATGATTTAAAGTACGGTAATGGTTGAAAGGGTTCCTTAAAATATTTCTGCCTAAAATGCTAACGTTTCTGAGAAATGAGTAAAACAATAGTTTTTATCACGCGCGATAATTTGAAAAAACAGAAAACACATAAGGTCTCTTTTCACTATTTTCTCGTAATCTCGATGACCAATTGAGCTCAAACTTTCACAGGTTTGTTTGTTCATGCATATGTTGAATCACACAAAATGTGGACAATGATTTTGAGCTGTTACCAAAAGTGTACAATACCTTTAAACAATTTGGGATCTTACATTTATTTTGTAGATTGTCCGTGCCATTAGGATGTGAAAGTTATTGTATGTTTTTCGCTTTGAGACGGCACCATCTGTCAAAATTCGTTCAGAGAAAATTATGATGGCGAAAATCGGGCCCTGCAACTTCAACTCTTAACTGTGAGTCCTTTGTCCAAAATAAATGAAGTAATATCAAAGATTAATATTTTAGCCTTGACATAAATCGTAGAGGCAAGCAAACAGTTGCAAGCTCTCTCAGTGTTTGTTTTTAAACCTCATGAAAACAACTAATTTGGAGTTGAACAAAGAAAAATTGACTAAAAGCAGGATTTTGAATCTTCATAACCGCAGCATTTCAGAAAGGATAAGTAAGCAAACTGGAGATAAAAATAATACTGCACGCAAACAACAACCCGCCCTTTTCGAGTCAAATTAATTCACTCGTGTCTTGTATTACAGTAACAAGATGTCCTGTATTACAGTAACAAGATGTCCTTGTAGTGCATAGCCATTGTTTTGATGACAATACTGATACATCGTAATTAAATGCAAAGCAGTGCACAGACTTGATGATTATACGGGAAAATTTGATTATTTTCATTCATACCGGTACCAATACTCCAGAGAAATATTTTCGTAAAAACTCTGTAGATGCCAAGGGAAATACCATTTATAAAAACCTTTATAATCACTATAATCATTGCCAACATCGAATATGGGCCTGAGGGGCCGATTTCACAAAGCACTATGATTCATCTGAAGATGAGTTATCAGTATTACCACAGTGATTTGTATTGTGACATCACTCTTTGCTAAGCAACTGCGATGGATTTGCAGTTACGATCAATCTTAACTCTTTGTGAAATCGAGGCCAGACTGGTCTGAATGTGTATAAATCCCTGATAAAACGATATATGCTCCTTTTTATGTTTTCATTACGAACCTCCATAACCAACCTCGTGGTGCGTTTTGGAGATTCAAATTTCCGTGGTGTCCGTTTGTGAATGCTGCGGCTGGAGATGCAGTTGGTACCCGCTTTCACCTAATGCTAAACGTGGATGGGTTTGACGTCACTTGATGAAAATATAGTGACGGTTTTTTGTTGCTGTTTTCTCAACAAGTACGGTAGATACTGTAATCAGCTGAAACTTTCACATGTGAGTTATTGTACGTTTTAAGACAACTTGGACTATAAATTACTTTACATTCCAAGGAGGAATTTTTCGTCAGTCAAAAGGTAAAATTCAATGTTGTTTGATCGAATATTATCGAAAGTCAGGAATGAACCAAAACATCCCCGTGCAAAAATGTAGAGACCCATTTTTCTCAGATGTTTTGGATGTTGACAAATGTTGCACTGGAACGTTATCGAAATACAATGGCAATTTACACCATTTTAACGTGAGGTAAGAGACTTATAAATTTGTTCCCACTCACATGAGGACTCTATCTATTGGAAAATGAGTACATCACATAATTGAATTGGTCATTTCCCTTCCTCTTTAAAGGCCCTGTACACTATTGGTAAGATCGAAAAGCACAAATGTTCACAGATTCACACACAACTTACATGATTTAAAGTAAGTAATGGTTGAAAGGGTTCCTTAAAATATTTCTGCCTAAAATGCTAACGTTTCTGAGAAATGAGTAAAACAATAGTTTTTATCACGCGCGATAATTTGAAAAAACAGAAAACACATAAGGTCTCTTTTCACTATTTTCTCGTAATCTCGATGACCAATTGAGCTCAAACTTTCACAGGTTTGTTTGTTCATGCATATGTTGAATCACACAAAATGTGGACAATGATTTTGAGCTGTTACCAAAAGTGTACAATACCTTTAAACAATTTGGGATCTTACATTTATTTTGTAGATTGTCCGTGCCATTATGTGAAAGTTATTATATGTTTTTCGCTTTGAGACGGCACCATCTGTCAAAATTCGTTCAGAGAAAATTATGATGGCGAAAATCGGGCCCTGCAACTTCAACTCTTAACTGTGAGTCCTTTGTCCAAAATAAATGAAGTA
Source organism: Plazaster borealis (assembly GCA_021014325.1). Classification (NCBI taxonomy): domain Eukaryota; kingdom Metazoa; phylum Echinodermata; class Asteroidea; order Forcipulatida; family Labidiasteridae; genus Plazaster; species Plazaster borealis. The sequence continues at coordinate 3,278,418 of CM037469.1, forward strand.
ATATCAAAGATTAATATTTTAGCCTTGACATAAATCGTAGAGGCAAGCAAACAGTTGCAAGCTCTCTCAGTGTTTGTTTTTAAACCTCATGAAAACAACTAATTTGGAGTTGAACAAAGAAAAATTGACTAAAAGCAGGATTTTGAATCTTCATAACCGCAGCATTTCAGAAAGGATAAGTAAGCAAACTGGAGATAAAATAATACTGCACGCAAACAACAACCCGCCCTTTTCGAGTCAAATTAATTCACTCGTGTCTTGTATTACAGTAACAAGATGTCCTTGTAGTGCATAGCCATTGTTTTGATGACAATACTGATACATCGTAATTAAATGCAAAGCAGTGCACAGACTTGATGATTATACGGGCAAATTTGATTATTTCATTCATACCGGTACCAATACTCTATTTTCGTAAAACTCTGTAGATGCCAAGGGAAATACCATTTATAAAAACCTTTATAATCACTATAATCATTGCCAACATCGAATATGGGCCTGAGGGGCCGATTTCACAAAGCACTATGATTCATCTTAAGATGAGTTATCAGTATTACCACAGTGATTTGTATTGTGACATCACTCTTTGCTAAGCAACTGCGATGGATTTGCAGTTACGATCAATCTTAACTCTTTGTGAGATTGAGCCCAGCTGGTCTGAATGTGTATAAATCCCTGATAAAACGATTATGCTCCTTTTTATGTTTTCATTACGAACCTCCATAACCAACCTCATGGTGTGTTTTGGAGATTCAAATTTCCGTGGTGTCCGTTTGTGAATGCTGCGGCTGGAGATGCAGTTGGTACCCGCTTTCACCTAATGCTAAACGTGGATGGGTTTGACGTCACTTGATGAAAATATAGTGACGGTTTTTTGTTGCTGTTTTCTCAACAAACGGTAGATACTGTATTCAGCTGAAACTTTCACATGTGAGTTATATTGTACGTTTTAAGACAACTTGGACTATAAATTACCATTACGTTGACAAAAACCAATCAATACTTTACCTTAGATTTGATTGAATTTGTTTTAGCGATGGGTAATATAACACTTCCTGTGGCGGGATATGGTGTAGCCTAGGTGTAGTGACATTAAAACCGAGGACTTATAGAAAAGGGACAATAGGTTCACGATTGCTACAAAGGAAAACATTGGGTGCACGTTTGTCAGGAAAAAGAGGTGAACAGGGTTGGCGTAGTGGTTTCTTTCCTCGCCTTTTACCTCTAGGACCCTGGTCAAAATCACGGCGGGGCACTGTGTGGATTGGGTTTCCAGTCCTTTGGCTTCACAACCAGAATAAATGAAATGAAATGAAATCAACGAAATGAGGTTCCACGATTGGAAGCCATTACACACTTGTGTGTGTGTGAGCGTGTCTATCCATTCAAACCGAGGACTTTAACAAAAGGGATTCGGGTGTTTGACAGAGCGAGTACGTCCTCGCTTCGCTTTCGTGTACAAAACCAATGGGGACGTCGCTAAAAAAAACCAATGGGAGAACAAAGAGAAGTCCTCAATTAGCGGGATTCACAAACGTGTGTGTGTACATGTGTGTGTGAATACGAATCTCTGCCGTGTGAATGGAGGATCCTACCCTTCGCTCAAGGCAGGTATCTGGCGTTGTTCACGAGCCTCGAAGTGTGACGTCAGATGTTCGGGCTGTAAATGTGTGAGAGTTCAGAACTTAATGTCTGGCCACAGACTCGCTGTGATCGCGACGACAGTGCCCCTTTATGAAAATACCGCATAGCTATCCTGAAATCTGCTTACTCTAGATCACCGTGTGGGCGGGACCAATATATTTAAATCTATGGCCGTTTTGCTTTGAAAAGGCGCCGAGTCGAACTCGCTTTATAGCTTCACTTTGGATTTACGGCACGAAGTACAAGCTGATAGCGAAAGACTGACAATTGCGGTTCTCAGGAGCTCCTTGGGTGTATATGTTTCTGGATATTGGATCGACAAGAAAACAACTGTAGCGCCTCTCATTTGAGGTATGGATTATTTTTATTATTTATTTTTATTCACAAATTTTGTTTACCAAAAGAAAACAGTTTCTTGACAAAGTTTGAGATTCGGTAACAACCAACCTAAAGATTGCGTACTGGTACGATCCCAAAAAAATCCAAATCATCCGTGAATGCAAATTAGGCCTACTATTTAAAAAACTAAAAAACATAAATTTTCTCAGATGCAACAAAGAAGTCAAACAAGATCACGATTATATAAAGAAAACAGAATATTGTTAATTATTGCTTTTCATTGACAACATTTGTTTCTGGATAATGTTTGAGATTCAGTAACAACCAACCTAAAGATTGCGTAGTGTTACGATCCAAAAAATTATCCAAGAATGTAAATTACTCAAAAAGACAGAATTTTCTCAGATGCAACAAAGTAATAAACAAGATCACAATTACGGGAAACAAAATGATTAAATAATGAAGATATCAACCACTTTAAAACCCTCAAACGAGCGAGGCACCTAAATTGGGACAAAAGTTAACTCCGGTAGGCCTGCGTTGTCAGCACATGCTGACAAGTTTTTTTTCCGTAAATTAAAAGGGTTTGTTTTGCATTTGTTTCAACGATTTTTTTTATCTAAGTGTGTTGTTTACATGTTCAGGTATTGCCTAGGTAAATTTAGGCTTATTTGTTTGCCTAAGTAAATATTATTATTATTGATTTTTTTGACAATTGAAAGAAAATTGACAGACCGATTTTGTACACAAAAGATGCTGGCAGAGTTTTGTCCTGCCACTTCTAACCAAACGTAAATGTAAACAACATGAACACTGAAAACTTTATTTAGTCAATTGACTAACAAAAAATATTTGTTTGCCTAAGTAATTATCATTTTTATTTTATTTTTTTGACAATTGAAAGAAAATTGACAAACCGATTTTGTACACAAAAGATGCTAGCAGAGTTTTGTCCTGCATGCCACTTCTAACCAAACGTAAATGTAAGAAAAATGAACACTGAAAACTTGATTTAGTCAATTGACTAACAGAAAATAGTCATGCAGACTGTCTTATTTGACTAATTCAAAGATTGTCATTCATGGGTAATTTTGACTAATTATAATTAGTCATGAAAAAGTGTCTTATTTGACTAACTTCTCAATTGGAATAGTAATGCCTGAAAATTAATTAGTAAAACATGAAAATTAAATAGTAATGCATGAAAATTAATTAGTAATGCAAGGCAAATAATTTTTTATTATTATTCATTTAAATAGTCATGTGACTATTTTGGTTGGTCACACTTTACACCATTGCCATAGTAACCACTCCTACCAACTCAGTCTGAATACAAGTTTGTGCTTGACATTTTCACTTTAATTCATCTTTAAAACGCCTCTTACAAGGAACAACTTAAGTGCCAGTAATAGAGCTTTATAATTGCCAGCTTACTCGGAAAGCTAGTATTTAACTCATGTTCAATTTGAATGCAAGGAAGTTGACATTCATTGCCCGTCAAGGAAAAACAAAACGTAAACTAGCAACAGATTCATGTGCGCTTCGGTGAGTCTTAACTTAAATTCATCAATTGTAAATAATAGGTAGTAGAAATTCAACTTAAGAATGGTCAAAGTGTAGTCTTGAATGCCTATAAAAAAACAAAATGACTGAAAAGAATCTGAATGAGAAAAAAAAAATCATGCACGAAAACGAAATTAAATGCATTAATAGCTAACAATCCCAGACTTTTCCGGAAAGTTTTCATGCCCCGAAGGTTAACCTGATCAACAAAACTAAATTATCAAAACTGAAATTGATGTGGACGCATCAAAATATGAATCGTTAACATGACAATCAATTTGATTTGATTTGATATATATATTTTTTTTGGGGGGGGGGGTAATGAGTCTAAAATAAAATAAAATTGTCGCATCCTTGTGGAAAATCAAATTTGAAGCCACGGTCGAGTATGATGAGCGATTGAAGCGTGGTTAGATAGCAAAACAAGTTAAACACACATATGACTCTATTCATTCATTATGCAAATAAATGAGGTTATCGTTCGTATAATTTCTCCAACACGATTAAAGGTGGGGTCAAGGTTTGGTTATTGTAAACGTAATGCTGATTCATAGGCAAGATTATCAAGAAAGATACAGTGTCTACTTGTTGAGAAAACAGCAAAAAAACTGCCACGGTATTTTCACAAGAACGTCGAATCTATCAGCGTTTAGCGAAGTGACAGCGGGTACCAACCGCATCTGCTGGCCGCAGCATTCGCGAACGGACACCAACCCTCAGAAATCTGAGAAACGATTCATGCATGAATCGTTTCTTGGATTCAAATTGTTGTTATTGATTTTCTAATCAACGGGGCATTTCAGACGAAATGAATTCGCAGGATGTTTACTATACTATTACATTCTTTGCTTTCAGATTGAAATTACACATTCTTTTTCGGGGTCATTCCAAAAGTATGATCCCACATTTAAGCACCTCGTTAGTTTCCATGTTCTGCAATGTTGAAGTCAAACGTCAATCATCTGACTATCAACACGCTTAACTACTTCAATGGGAATCTGCAATCTACAATCTTTCTTTCTTTTTATACAGGAGAGTAAAAAAAAGACCCAAAATAAAGTCATGACAAACGACATCTCACCGATCCTCATTATTCAGAGTACTGTGGGGCACTTAACTATCTTACATTGGGAATCTAAAATCAAATTAAATCTAACTTTTTTTATACAGGAGAGTGAAAAAAAGACCCCAAATAAAGTCATGGCAAACGCCATCTCACCGATCCTCATTATTCAGAGTACTGTGGGGCACTTAACTATCTTACATTGGGAATGTGAAATCAAATTGAATCTTACTTTTTTGTTCATACAGGAGAGTGAAAAAAGACCCCAAATAAAGTCATGGCAAACGACATCTCACCGATCTTCATTATTCAGAGTACTGTGGGGCACTTAACTATCTTACATTGGGAATCTAAAATCAAATTGAATCTTACTTTTTTGTTCATACAGGAGAGTGAAAAAAAGACCCCAAATAAAGTCATGGCAAACGACATCTCACCGATCCTCATTATTCAGAGTACTGTGGGGCACTTAACTATCTTACATTGGGAATCTAAAATCAAGTTAAATCTTACATTTTTTTCATCAGGAGAGTGAAAAAAGACCCAAAATAAAGTCATGGCAAACGACATCTCACCGATCCTCATTATTCAGAGTACTGTGGGCGTTATCGGCATGTTGGGAAACTGCTTGGTCGGCGTTGTCATCTGGCGAACTCCGGCCATGCACACCATCACCAACGCCTTCATCTTCAATCAAGCTAGCATTGACCTTCTTGGTTCCATCTTCATGTTGATGAGCAGCGTTGTTCCGGTTCCTGAGATCCTACCCTCAGGAACGGCTGGAGTTCTCCTCTGTCGAATCTGGATCTCCAATTATTTCCTGTGGGCTTGCTACATTACGTCATCGTTCAACCTGGTGGCCCTCACCTTTGAGAGGTACTTGGCCATAGTTTACCCATTCAAGTCTCAGAAAGTCTGCCACCGTCTTGGGGCGACCATAGTCATTGTGTTTGTGTGGGTGGCTGGATACTCCGTCGCCCTTTATGCCTCAGAAATATTCCGCTTTCGAGAGGGTCTTTGCGTGCTTTTCTTTGACGAAAAACTCCGCGTTATCGGGATCATGATACCGGGCTTTCAGTATTTCATCCCCGTAGTCTCAATGCTCATCGCCTACATTCACATCACCGTAGAGCTGAAGAGAAGCGCAAAAAGGCTCGCTCGCATCATGGGACCCAGCGTCGCTGCTAGAGCCGGGACGTCGGGCCAGGCACCGGAGTCGGCCGACGAGTCCCTACTGCGAGCCAGACGCAACACCTTCAAGACGCTACTCATCGTGTTCGCCGCCTACGTCGCATGCTGGACCTTCAACTCGTCACTGCTGCTCGCCTCTACTCTCGGTTACCCATCGGATCCAACGTCTGCTCATGCTACTATTTCCGTAGCCCTGGTTGCAACCAACTCTGCCATCAACCCAATCATTTACGCTCTGAAGTACAAGCAGTTTCAAAAGGGACTGAGGAAGTTATTTTCATGCAAAGGTGAAGGTAATAACGAAGTGGGACCCTCAACAATATCGACACGGTTGCCGGTCGGCGATACAGGTGTATAGCTGTGTCGTGGCATATTGTGGCCCAGAGCCGTATATTGAGAGAGTTGCGACAACTTGCGATTAGAAGCCATTTTGTCTCCAAAAAATGCATTGGCGAATATAGGGTGCCAGACTAGTCTGCCCATTGGGTTTTACTGCATTTTGGAACAAAATGGCGTCCAGCAACCACGTGACCGGAGAAAGCTGGTCCCTCCATGTCGCAACTCTCTCAATACACAGCTCTGTCGTGGCCGAGCGGTAGAGACCATTCATATCGGTGTAATCATCACCGTACGCCCAGACATGGCTAATATTGCTCAGTTGTTTACACAATTTTTTCTTGTAAAAGTGTCTGAAATTAGAAGTACGAAACAGAAATTGTGTTTTGTTTTAGAAACATAGATACAAAGCCTTTAAAATGGAAATCATTGGGAAATGTCAATTCAGGTTGTGACCTTTTTGGTTAAGTGGGAGCAGGTCAGATCTTGCAGCCGTTTGCGGCCGTTATGGGCATTTTGGTAGAAGCCGTTTAGGCCCGCTATGGTCTCTGAAGGGTAAAGAGCAGTTTTTCGCTGCTTATTTTGTGGTTTTGCATACAAGTTAATTGTGTAAATAAGGATCGAGTACCCCCCCTTTAAGGTGTTATAACGCACTATTATGACGTCATATTTAACGCCCTAAATTTACGGCAATATAACTGATTGTTTAACTTATTTTCTAGGGTTATATCGCATTTTGTTTATGAAATGATTATGAAGATTCGTTATCGGGTTTTTTATTCACGAGGTTCCGACCATAACTGATAGCGTTTTGTTGTTGGCGGAAATTAATGGTTCCCTTGCACGAGATTGTTTAAAAAAAAACAATAAAAAATTGTTTAATTTTGTTATTTCGTTCATTTTTTAAACCTAACAATCTTCTTAAAAGTTCGGTGCATGTCTTTCCCATGATACACTGAAACCACGACAAAACAAGACACTTGTAAGCACTAATATTTCAACAACATTTAATGTATGTATAATCATTATATCTATTTATTTATTTAAATTTATGTATTTAAATTCTATAGTCTGTATTACACTGTATTATGTAATCCATACTCGATCCAGGGTCAAAAAAAAAAACGTTGGAGACTGTCCACAGAATGCGCGCAATTGGTGAAAATGGCAAGGGTGGGATACAAGCTCTGGTGTTTCTGATCAGCAGAGTGTGGGTTTTCGAGTCCCGGTCGTGGCACTTGTGTCCATGAGCAAGATTTACCACAATTTCTTTGTCCTGCGGATGGGTTTGGTCGTAGGTCGAAGCCGTGTATACTACGGTCGTGGTGCACGTAAAAGAACCAAGAACACTTAATCGTGGAAGAGTAGGGGTTAACCCCGGTGTTTCTGGTTCACACAGCAAGCACCCTTGTTTACAGGTTTCCTCAGGCATTCGAGCTACAGTGATTAAGTTCACTCATGAGGCATCCGCATCCTTGGTTTCATTACCAGATATCATCTTCATCATTATACTTTTAAAAATATTTAGAAGTCTCACAGCTTTTTACAGTAAAGGGAAAATTATCCATTGACTCTTGAACTTTTATCCTCTGCTCAATTTAATATGGGGAGTCCCAAGGCCCGGAGAGTTATTCTCCCTCCAAATAAAAACGCTCCTACAGCAGTGAAATTTTCCAAACGTCCGAGCATCAATCTTGAAAAACTGTCCCTACACCTCTCGGAAAATAGGACAATTTTTCAGAGCATGTCATCCAAAATACCTCAAGTTGGAAGTCAACAACCCCCAGGTCACAACTGGGCAATTCTTTTTACACTTTCCCCCTTTTATTGGGCTCTCATATCAGTCTAAGTAACATAGAATATTTTGAGGGCCTACAAAATATTAATGAGGCAGACGCTCTGTTTTCTCCCTATTTAGTGGGGTGCACCCTTACACTGTACGCCTTTTATTTGGCTCTCAAATCTCTATTAAGTATAGAATACTTTGAGGGCATACGAATTATTCATGCGGCCGTCGCTCTGTTTCCTCTCTATCTAGCAAGGGCGTCGATCGCTACTGAAAAGTGTGGGGGGGGGGACGGGCGAGCAAGTCTTTAAAAAAATCTTACATTATTTGCACCCCATACCATTACTTTTACAGTTAATTTCTGTGTTACACTTGTTCACTATTTTTTGTTTGACCAGGAGGCGAGTAAAAGGGGGTGATAATTAACAACAAAAACATCACCCGAATTGGAGTTTGGGAATGGAATTCCCTTATGTAGGCCTAAAACCGAGGTTCTACCAAATACAAACATCGTATATGCGCAGTCCTTTTCAATTGTAACAACATTGCGACAAATTCTTCAGTAAAATTGAGAGAATTCTTTATGTTTTTGTTTCCTCCATTTTAAAAAGAGGTGAAGACCATTAAAAAAGAAAAAGAAAACCATGTATACCGTTAAAATTTTCTCTTTAACAACACTGAAAACATAACAGTATATAATTGTAAGAGCATTTTCAATTGTTAAGGTGGTTGTTTTTATGTAAAATGCGTAAAAATATTACCGACAATTTTCCGTTGTTTTATTGCAGCAGCTAACGTGTACTGTGTATGAATGGGTCCAGGTGGGAATTTCATTCCAAAACGTCTCCCCTAAAATGGCTACAAATTTCGACAAAATGTGAAAATTCGTATCGTTCATCCACTGATTTTTTTCGCTGAACGTAATATTTAAGGATAGATCTTTCATTTCTGAAAGTTTAAACAAAATCCCTCCGTACATCCTCTAGATATTTCACGATTTTTAGAATGTTTTTTTTTGAGAAAATGGTTTCTGCTATACTTAGTTTGCGTGCAAACGATCGTCCGTCAAACGGATGTCGCGAGAGTCGAATGATATTATTTTCAACGTAGGTGGCGCGTTGGTGGCGTTACCCCTTCCGCCCCCCCCCCCCCGATTCTGGACGTGGTCCATCAGTCTATAAAACAAATATTTGAAAGACATTTCACCGTTTGTCCGCTATTATTTTATTTGAACACAAATGTTAATAATATGAAATCAAGAAAATGATGTATATTTTTACATTTTATTCCATATTTCTAATGAAACAGTCAATCAGAAAGTGGGGGGACATCTGATATGCTGTCCCCCCAGTCTAAAAAGTGGGGGGGACATGTCCCCCCCCCCCGTCCCCCACCCATCGACGCCCTTGCGTATCTAGTGGAGTTACTCATCATGCTCAGAACTAAATAAACAATGTAAAGTGGTATCGCTTGACATGTCTGCTGCCACCTACTTTTCATAATTAATAATTCCATTGCTGACTGCAGACAAAGATGTTTGCTTTAAGATTCAATTAATTCTCAACGCACGTTCAGGTTGAAAGCACAGAAGTTGAAATTAATTGCCCATACACGAACAAGAAAACAAAGACAAGCCACAAATTCCTGTGCGCTTTGATACGAGTCTTAATTTGATATCAGCAGTTGTAAGTATTATAGGTAGCAGAAATTCAACTGAAGAATTGTGAAAATGCAGTCTTGAATGCCTAAAAATAAACAAAATTGACTCAAAAATCTGAATACTGTGTTCACGAAAACGAAATTAAATGCATCCGTACGGTAACTTAAAACAAAATTTATTGATTGGATTAGGGAAATACGTGAATTTAAATGCACGTTATTGAAGTTGAGTAAATTTCTGCTGAAATTGGCCAGGAAAACATGTGTATGTTGGTGAATAACTTGTTAACGTTAAATATTTTATTGTGTAAAAAGGACAGGTGTTTTGTTATTAATATTATGTGAAGTAGTTTATTTTTAGCCCTTTTAACTATAATGATACAAAATTGCAAAGTTTACATACATCAATAATTTAAGAAAAATATTTTTTTTGAAATGTTTAAAAAAATTACATTTTATTTATAGCTGTTTTTACAGTATTGTCGACTCCGGGATTTGTAAACAAAGGCATTGGGGTGAAGCAACGAAGTTTCTCAGACAAATGCAAATTTTCCTGCTTGTTTGCGTTGCTATGAGGATAGACTATACTAAAAATGAAAATATTTTATTAAAGAATTAATTAGTTATTAACTAATAAGTGATTTTCTGGGTCGTCTACACCTGTGTTCTCCCTTAACAGTGGTCCGCTGGCCAAATGCCAGTTAAAACACCTCAGGACCAGTCAAAATTCACTCCAAGTGGTTCGGCTGGACCACTTGGAGTGAATTTTGACTGATCCTCGGGTGTTTTAACTGGCATTTGGCCAGCGGACCACTCTTAAGGGAGAACACTGAAAAGCATCCCTATTTAATATGATTATGGACTGGACTATAGACTAAACTAGTTAAAAACAATTGTTTGTAATACACCTTGTTTTTTCAAATTGATGAATAAAAATAGTCTTTAAGGCACTTAGAAACACTTTCAAAATTACGGAATAACTCAGAAAGTCAAAATGGAGGCTCCATGGATAACGTGAAAGATCTTTTGAAACCAAAGTTGCAAGAAGATCGATGCGATCGAGCCCTTTTTTTAATACAAGGCAAAGATTGACAATTTGGAATGGAGTTACACAATAGAGTTCATTATTATTATTGATAGTCGAGTTTTTTCGGATACAGGAAGAGGTGACGGGGGGATATTAGGTCAGGGAATGGTCCAATGCGCATGTGCATAATTATGTTAGTCCATCCAAGCGCCTTTTGATGAGGCGCTGGGACCAAGCTAGCCCGAAAATCTTACGTCATACTTCGAGGCTCGTGAATAACGCCAGAGACAAGCCTTGAGCGAAGGGCAGGATCCTGCCCAATGTACCTTGAACTCGCATCCATTCACACGGCAGAGATTCGTAGTAGTCAGACGTGTGTGCGGCCCCTAAATGTAGCCCGAGCCCTAAATGTCGCCCGGACCTAAATGTAGCCCCAAACCTGTACCTAAATGTCGCCCGGACCTAAATGTAGCCCCAAACCTGTACCTAAATGTCGCCCGGACCTAAATGTAGCCCCAAACCTGTACCTAAATGTCGCCCGGACCTAAATGTAGCCCCAAACCTGTCCCTAAATGTCGCCCCGACCTAAATGTAGCCCCAAACATGTACCTAAATGTCGCCCCGACCTAGCTCATCATTGTAATGATAGCTACAATGAATGTTAAGGCGAGTTGTTTGACTCGTTTCAAACAAAAACATGTAAAACTAGACTTAAATTTTTGTTAAACAAAAACAAGGTGTTCGGCATGACGCTCAAATTTTGGATGTGGAACACATCCCATCCCAACTTTTTTTCATTAACGTCTTGGTGCTGTGGACCCGTGATATGGCTATTTTCCTGTACCTACTATGCATTGTGCACTGAGCACTGCGCCGTGGTTGATCTGGGATATGGGTATTTTCCTGTACCTATATTGCAATGTGCACTGAGCACTGAGCACAGCGCCGTGGTTGATCCGGGAAATGGCCATATTCCTGTACCGATTGCTTGTGCACAGTGTATGGGGACTCCGCGTCTAAGAATATGCCCATGTAGCGGGTTCAACTGGCTCAATAGGCTGTGTACAAAATAGCCACATCGGAAATCACCCATATCCTGGGACAACACGGCAATTTTATGGAGGGTTTCTAGCGATATTTTGGAAATATGACTAAATAGAGATGTGGGTTGTTTTTTTGGGGGGGGGTGGGAATGAAAAGCGCAAAAGTTGTTTTTGAGGCTTTTTAGGTTCCTAACATCTGTTTTACGAACTTAAAATTTAATAATAATTAACGGAAGTAAAGGACATAGGGGTCACACTTTGTGTACGATTTTAAAAATTCTTCAGGGTCTTTCACATGGTCCAAATATCTTGTGTGTAGCAATTATGGTTCTCCAGATATGATTGATCTAAATATTAAACATTGATTTAATGTTATGACGTCATCGATGACGTCATCATCCCGAAAACCTTTGCGGTTTCATCGACATACTAGGTACATGGTTAGCTTAAAGTCCCAACCTTTTTTGGTTCACGAGATATGATTTTTGCACACACAGAATGTAAATATACCTGAACGGTGGTCAGCATCAATTCAAATCCGACAGAATAGAAATCATACCATGATCAAATTAATAATCTTTTTGTGTAAGTTTTAAAAAAAAAATGGCAAGTTTACGCATGAAACATATCAACATAATTAAGACGAAATTACTACATATACCGGAAAGAGTCTTGAAACCGCAGCATCCAGAGTGTTCAAATTGTTTTTTGGGGGGTGGGGTAGGGGGAGTTCGGTAGCGGTGTCGAACAATGGAAACAACGCAATCAGCTTGTTCCTCAGTAAAAGTTTGAAGTAAATCTTACCTCCATGCTAGACTGAACATCCACAGACTTGCTACGATGAATATCTAGTAATAGGTTCATGTTTGTGGCTAAGAACAAACAATTATAAGAACGCAAACTTTTACAGCCCGTTCCCCCACCCAATTTTTTTTAAAATAATAATAATACAAAATAAATCAAATAAAATCACACTTTTACTTTAGGTACAACTTTGCGTCTACATTGGTCGGGGCGACATTTAGGTACATGTTTGGGGCTACATTTAGGTCGGGGCGACATTTAGGTACAGGTTTGGGGCTACATTTAGGTCGGGGCGACATTTAGGTACAGGTTTGGGGCTACATTTAGGTCCGGGCGACATTTAGGTACAGGTTTGGGGCTACATTTAGGTCCGGGCGACATTTAGGTACAGGTTTGGGGCTACATTTAGGTCCGGGTGACATTTAGGTACAGGTTTGGGGCTACATTTAGGTCCGGGCGACATTTAGGTACAGGTTTGGGGCTACATTTAGGTCGGGCGACATTTAGGGCTCGGGCTACATTTAGGTGCCGCACAGACGTGTACAAACATTTCATTGTGTATAAACAACATTACATACAAACATTATGTACGCGCGCACAGCAGCAGACGATCGAAAAGTTCATGCTGACGGTGTAGCTGACAAACACGTCATTTCGTAGCGGACCAATCATAACACAAATATGGAAAGCATGAGCATACGTCAGTCCATCCCAGCGCCTTTGAACGAGCGCTGAGATCAAGTGAACAGGCCCAGAAGCTATTGCACCATGTTTCCAAAAGTTGGTCCACAACGGTCCACAACACTCAACAACGGTTAACGCCAAGCATTTAACTTTCAATTGAAATGTTGACAACGTATAATCGTTAAAATCTTAGGTTGTTTTCTTCTTCAGCTAGAGATGTGTTCATTATATCCCAAATCATGATTCATAGGTGCTCAAATTTTGTTAGTTCACAAATTACCTTAGCCTAACTAATTAACCAACTGCATAATTTTAGTCCATGTGCGATATAAATATACAAGTTGTAGAATAAATACACACGACCTAATTTCCAACTGAAAAGAGTTTGCAGATGCGCAAACGCGTGCGCGTCACGCCACCGTCAGTCCAATACAAAAAGGCTGTCCTCATTTGCCAACCAGTAGTGTTCGTGCGCATGCACGATTCACAATTTACATATTTCAATTAGCTCAACCCAACTGCGTAATTTTAGCCCACGTGCGAATTTAACATAGGTTAAGGAGAAATAAACGACAACAACTACAACGACTACAATAAACGACTACTTTCGACAACAACAAAAACAGAAGTCCGAGCGTTCCGAGATTTCCAGCATACAATGGCAGATTATCGGCCGTGTCTTACGGCCGAGGTTCTGCGAATCACGGTGAGCGCCTACTCATATTTTCTCACAAGACAACAACAAATCCCGTCTTGTCTTTCCTTTGTCAAGTCAGGGTTTCAATTTGTGGCAACAATATTTTCAAAGGCAAATGATTACTCCTGACGCTCCAAAGATTTATGAAAAATAAAAAAATTATATTCTGATCACGAAACCTGCAAACGGTGCCGCGATGATGGGTGGAACTATCCTACGTGAACGATAGCACAGATTTACCTGCCGGTGTGGCAGGAGATTCTGTCCCCCGGAGATTCTGTCCCCCAATATGGCGAATTGTGTACTAACTTTTTTTCTGATAGCGCCCTCTTTTGAATCAACATCCTTCAGCCCATGTTAATTTCCCATATGGGAGACAGAATATCCGGGGGACAGATTTCCCTAGGACACCAGGAAAGGGTCAAATACATAATAATTCCAGAGCATGCTTGGCCTATAACACACAGAATAAACAGCGAGACATAAGTTCCTACCTTTCATGTAGCTGGAGTAGTCCCTGCATCCGAAAACAAAACTTGTTGGTGTTCATTCTCATGTTGCATCTTTCCGAAAACAACGAGGAAGTGGAGAACATCCGAGTGAAACACGTACGTCCAATGGCAAGTTTTGTACACTGAGCTGTCGGAGAGTAAAAACACAAGAAACAATATGAACAATAGCTCCCTCAATATTTCAATAAACTTGACCAGAGCTGTGTATTGAGAGAGTTGCGACATAGAGGGACATGTTTTCTTTAGTCACGTGGTTGCTGGACGCCATTTGTGGTCCAAATGCAGCACAACCCAATGGGCAGATTAGTCTGGCACCCTGGATTCACCAATGCGGTTTTTTCTTGACACAAAATGACTTCTAATCGCAAGTTGTTCGCAACTCTCTCAATATAAGGCTCTGATCTTGACAAGCTGTTGGAAAGACATGCTCATCAGGGGTTCTCCAGAAATGAATGAGAGGGCTAGGCGGGGGCGGGGGCAAGGTACTTGTCCTATTTGTGGCGTGTCGTGGCCGAGCGGTCTAGTTCACCGGACCCAGGCTCTGGTGTTGATAGCAGCAGAGTGTGTGTTCGACACCCGGTCGTGACACTTGTGCCCCTGTGCTTCGTAAAAAAGTTGGGAATGTAGTGCATTCTGCTCTACCAGCCAGGCTCCTAGTGAATGATACCCATGCCTACATCCTTTACGGACTGTGAAGGGGGTAACCCTGTTTCAGCCCCAGGAGTAGGTGGCAACGTGCCCCTGGTGGCAGTTGATTTTGGTCGATAGCCCAAATCGGTTAAGTGTATATGTGATGATAATAGGCGATCTCTCTCGAAAAAAATTAAAAACTATTTGTTGATTTAGCACTTCAGTTTTGGTTTTTTCTTTCTAGCCTATTCCACTCCACTGCAGGAGGAAAGCCTCTTCACCAATTCTCCATTTCACTCTATCCTGCGCTGTCTGTTGCCAAGCAATGCCCCTATATATGGCGTGTCGTGGCCGAGCGAATAAGAACACCGAACTCAAGCTATGGTGTTTCTGATCAGCAGAGTGTGGGTTCGAATCCCAGTCGTGACACTTGTGTCCTTAAGCAAGACACTTAACCACATGCTTCGTCCTTCGGATTGGCCGTAGGTCCCGTGTGTTGTGTAATGCACGTAAAAGAACCCAGTGCACTTATCGTAAAGAGAAGGGGTTCGCCCCGGTGTTCCTGGTCTGATCGGCAGCATATATTGCGCCACAGCACCTTGTAAACCATTGCATGGTGCTATAAATGACTAGGCCTCATACTTCAAACGTACCTCTACATATACCTTGCAGGAAAAATCTGTAGTCCCAGCGCTTTGCATCCTCTGTTAAAAGACGATATATTAATGTCATGTTTATTATTATTTATTTATTTATTTATATGTTCTTAGTTCATCTCTCCATCTTCTGTTATGTCTCCCTCTTTTTCTTTTCCAGTTTCTTTGGAGCCCATTGGTTATTTTGCATGTTCAATTGGTTGTTTTTATTTATCTTTTCATTAGCACAATGTTAGCTAGAACTAAAATAATAATAATAATAATGAAATAATAATAAAAAGTACAAGAGCCAAAATTGTTTTGGAATTCTCCTGAATTGCCTGAATTATTCTAAAATGTCATTCTAGCGTGTAATTCATAATTTATTTCAAATATGCCAGTACCAACTTATTATTACAAAAGACGGAAACTCACCAAGAAATAATAGATATTTCCCGCGAATATTGTTTTCGAAGGGAACAAGGAAGTACAGCATTAAAAATAATATTCAATGTGATTCTTTCCCTTTTTCTTGTTGTAGACTATCATTGTAAACGGTTGATTAAGGAAGTAACAATTTGGAGCTGTTCGTCTTTTCCCAACTACACAAAATTTCATTCTAAAAAAGGTTAATTACAGAGGAACAACTTGCTCTTCGTCTCTCGGAACTACAAAGAACTTCATTCCGTAAGTAACATTACTATGTACACATTAATATAAAGTATCAAATAAATCAACCACAAGGGAAACTGACTGGGTAAATTTACGAAAAATTGTTGAACGACGAAAAATTGACTAGAGTGCGACTTGAACCTCCGACCTCCGGATTAACGTGCCCGTGCTCTACCAACTGATGAGCTATCTATAGCCCTAGTGTTGGTAGACTTGACTCAAGTCCCAATCCCGTGCCATCGCCAGAAAACTATTTTTGTGATGGTCTGCATTCCCCAATCTGTTCCGCACGCGGAACCACATTTTGACGGCGAGCGCGCACTGTACGGCTTGTTTGCTAGTTGGCGCGATATGATTGGGGACCTCTCGCACGAGAACGGGACTTGAATCAAGTCTATAGTGTTGGCGGTCTCCCTATTTTGGCAATATATTTGCTTGGGGTTGCCAGTAGTATAACCTGTACCTGCCATTGTCTTCTGACTGGCACCCCGAACAAAGTTTTGACAAAATAGGGAGACCGCACACCGCACACGGGCTAGATAGCTCAGTTTGATAGAGCGACGGCACATTAATCCAGAGGTGACGCAGGTTCAATTCGAGCTCTTGTCCAATTTTTCTTTGTTCAACCCAAGTTAATTAATATGAGGTCTATATTATCAACTGCTAGCATGGCTGTTTGAGTGATCCATCTCTGGTTCCTACACTTTCTTGTACAGATGATAATGGGACCACTCGGATGGATATTGTTACTCTACTGCTTTGGAGCTTGCATCAGCCCCTCTCAAGCATCAACCTGTAGTCATGCGCAGTGTGTTTATGACGAAGTCACTGGGAAGGCTGACTGCACCTCACTGAATCTTGACTGCATCCCCGTCAACTACCCGGACGCCGTCATCATGGATTTAAGCCACAATGACATATCGGAGCTAGCACCAGGCGATTTCAATGGTACCTTCTCGAGGCTCGCTGAGTTGTACCTCGACTACAATAATATATCTGATGTGACGTCACTGCTGGGATCCAATGCGATGGGGAGCCTTCAAAAGCTATCAGTTCAACACAACATCATTTCTGGTTTGCCTACAGTCTGCCATCTCCGCAGTCTAATTGACCTCGCGGTAGACTATAACTTGATCACACATCTATTCCACATTCCTAGTTGCACTTCTCTTTCTTTGCAGCGTTTTACAGCAGACGCCAACTTGATAACTCGTATTAATTCTAGGGTATTCGAAATAAATTGTGGCTTGGTTAGTCTGCGGTACAACCGATTGAGAAAAATTTACTTATCACATCACCATCAGCCATACTTTCTGTTCCGTCCATGTCAAGAAAGAAAACTGCTCCTGGATCACAATACAATAAAAATTATTCGTATCCCCAGGATGGAGTACCGTAATAAGATTGATCTGATTTCTCTCAGTGGTAACCAATTGCGACGTGTGCATCTTGAGTCACTTCCTATTGAACTAAACCTGGCAAGCAATGGATTGCAGCACTGGGACAACTTTAACCATTACATAGGCCTAAATGAACTGAAGAAACTTGATGTAAGCAACAACTCATTCGATTCCATGATTCTACCAATGAGGGCAGAGGGCATCGAGTGCCTAAACGCCGATACCAACTTGCTGGCAAATCTATCTTCTGCAACCCTATCAGGGTTTGTCAATTTGATGGAGCTTCGCGTAGCCCAAAATCGTCTTTTGTTCATCTCACCCACTGCATTGCGCAACCTCTCCAAGCTACAGTCACTCTATCTCGACGACAACGCCCTCGGGTCTTTGTTCGGTGGCGTATTTTCCAACCAGTCTGAATTAGTCGAGCTCTCAATCACCAACAACCTGCTCACCGAGTTACATCCAAGTTACTTCACCGGTCTGGTGTCGTTGAAGCATCTGTACCTCGCAGGCAATCAACTCACCAGCCTCAACTCCAAGATGTTCAAAATGATGCCTCAAATTCTGACCGTGAACCTATCCCGCAATGAACTCCAGAACGTCGACTTACACGATTGTGCCTTCAATCTTAACCAGCTGAAAAATCTCTCATTGGCTCACAATCTGATCTATGACACAGGAACATTCTTAGGTTATTGTGATAACCTGGGAACACTGGATCTGAGTTTTAACTTGATCCAAGTCGTGCCCGGTGAATCTCTTTCTGGGCAAAACGGAAACTTAATGTCCAAACTCGAGTTGGAAGGCAATCCACTGCAGTGTGACTGTCGGCTGACAGGTCTTCGAGACTGGCTGAGTAATAATCCACCGTACATTGAGCCCCTCTGTGAAGGACCAACACGACACCATGGGTCGGTGATAACAGACTTGGACATTCTCGACTTCAGTTGTGAACCTCCGAAGGTGATGACGGACATGAAGGACTTGCCAGTTGTGGTTGGACAGACCGCGACTCTCACTTGTATAGCTACTGGCGTTCCTGCTCCCCAAACAACATGGCTGTCCCCAAACGGTACCGAGATATCTCACGATTGGCAAGGCAGATTTGCTGTTCTACAACAAGGGAGAGTTCTGCATATCACACCGGTGCAGAAATCCGACGAAGGGATATTCACGTGTCTGGCTGTAAATGTCCAGGGTGAAGAGGACAGAGCGGTAGTACATGTCACGGTAACCAATCCTACAAGCTCACTGGCTACCGCTTTAGTCCCCACAATGATTGTGATGCTTGCTATAACACTTGCTTCAGTTGCCTTGGCTGTCTTTCTCCGTCGAAGCTGCTGCAAGAAACGTGAAGCAGTGAGCACCGCACCACAAATCCAACCCACAAATCTCAAAGTCGGCTTCCGCAAAGGCGCCACTATCGACTCAGATGAAGTGCACACCGCCCTAGACGAAGAGTACGAGATTCCGACCGACGTGCAGGCTCAGCGTAACCGATACACGGTTCGTCATGGAGCAGTCGACCCTTGTCAAATCTCTGCTCCTACCTACGAGGAGACCTACGAGGAGCCCAACGCAGACAACATGGAGGGAGGAGATTGTAACGAAGTGTATGAAGACGTATCTGCCCCACGTTGGTGATCTGTAGATTATTCGAGTCCATGGAGCCTGGAAGGTGAGGCTTTCCTCCGTTTAACACTTCAGGGGCTGACTGCACAAACGATTGATCTTAAAGGCACTGAACACGTTTGGAAATTGTCAAAGACCAGTGTTCTCACTTGGTGTATCCCAACATAGGTCCCTATGCATAAAATAACAAGCCTGTGAAAAGTTGGGCTCAATTGGTCATCGAAGTTGCAAGAAAATTATGAAAGAAAAAACACCCTTGTTGTACAAATTTGTGTGCTTTCAGATAGGAATGAAAACTTCTTGCAAGAAGTTTTTTATTATTTTAGTGAGAAATTACTTTAAAAAACTACGTTACTTCAGAGGGAGTCGTTTCCTACAATGTTACTATCAACTCTCCGTTGCTTGTTACCAAGTAAGGTTTTATGCTAATATTTGTTTTGAGTCATTACCAAACGTGTACGATACCTTTAAAGGGTCTGTATACGTTTGGTTATAGTTGGAATCCATTGTTTGTTTCAATCATTATATAGTTGTAGATAAATACCATAAAACTAACCTGTGACAATTTTATTTCAAAGGTGGTAGCGTTTTTGAGTTGCCAAATATCTGGAGCGGTTATGTCCACGCAGGAAGATTAATCTGCAATTGGAATACACAATCTGAGAAACGTTACTGTCAATGACGCTTCTCAGATTCAAATTTTTTGGGGAAAAAAGTGATATCTTTTTCCATAACCGCAGTACTTCGAAGTGAAAAGTTTCTCAATATGCATTATACTATCCAAAGCTGCTGTACTTCTTACCAAGTAACTTTATATTAATTATTTTAAGAATCATTACCAAACGTATACAGACACCTCCATGCTGCAACAAAGCGGCTATACAAACGGAGCTCCCACATAATATAACAGGGCTTTTCGCGAATCTTTCTGAAAAGCACAGGAGAAGGGTAATCAAAATGATTGTTTTTTACAAAATTAAAATCTGTTTAATCTCATGTGAACTCAATTTTCTTATTGATTGAAACATTTTAAATGAATTTCAGCACAGATCACTTGTTGCCGTTTTCGTTCAAGTAGGTCTTTAACTGTGTATCACATTGCTAAGCAAAGTGTGATGTCACAATATAAATCAATATGGCAATATTAACAACTCATTTTAAGATGAATCTTAATGCTTTGTAAAATTGACCCCAGACGCAATAAGAACTGTTATGCTTTTCGCATTATATTATAATTAACTTGGGACGAAATCGACGCAGTGAGAGATTTTATCAAATTAATTTGATACAATCCTTTACACTTGGTGAGATACAATTTGGGTAGACTTAAATAATGCTCAATTTTCCTTTCTCAAAACTCTATCTGTTCATTGCCCATCCCACCATTGGTAAGCGTACAAAACCGTTGGCCAATCACATTTTCGTCCAATATATTGGACGGAAATATGATGCATTATTAGGTGCTAGGTTTCGACAAAATTTATTCATTCTGGAAACCATAAAATGTGTTTGCACATACAATTAATAATGTATGTTTCTTACTCAAACAAATCATTCAAACATTTCACGAGGTGTTTTGAAACACCCATTAACATTTTAAATGCCGGCTCTGCGTAATTTTACTTAGCGTTATGTTTTGTCTCCCTGGTTTTGTGTTTTTTTTTTTTTTCGATTATTTTTTTGTATTTCCTGCCTTGCATTTTTCTCTCCTTTCTGCCTTAATCAAGTTTTATCGAGCCACGATCTGAGACAAATAAATTAAATGTAATGTAATGCAATGAAATGTAGTAGGCCTAACTAAGCCCTAAATAATTATGCTTACCACAATTGAGTATACCAGCCAGGGTACCATGTCACATGTAACATTTGTGACCGGTATCCCGCTCCTTTTTGCTTAATTGCAAAATCTTTTTAAGCAAAATGTCCTGCTTTAACTTAAAGTTTAAACAGATCTTTGAATCTTTTAATGTAGCTTTCAATGACGATATGCTGTTTATTTTTTATATGTACACTATTTTTGTATGTTAACTACTTTTGTATTGCTTGTAATTTTTACTGTAATTTGGCCATTGGCCACGAGTGTAAAAAACAATAAACTAAACTAAACTAAACTAAACACCCAGAGCTAACTGCACTGGTTTAAAGATTTACAAATAATTTTAAACAGCTAGTCCTACTTGAGCGAAACAAAAATTAACGGGAATGCTTATTAAACTTGTTTATAATGTGTTTGTTAGAAATGTTATTTTGATATGTTTACACTTCTGAATTGTTCGTAATTATCGATCATAAAATTATACCCCAACCTCAAGGTTTTGAAAGGGGTCGAACATTAAAACCTTAGAGGGGTGTACTTTGGCAGACGAAGGGACTCCACACCAGAACAGAACACTTATCAGAACTAAGTAGTCTCCCGAATTCCGAAATCTACTCTGCGGCAGTAGAATAAATAGCAAGACAAGTTCTCAAAAACACATCATATAGACACAGCAAAGTAGATAATGGTGTTACCGCAAACTGAATATACATTGACACCTCTCCGTTTACGTTTTCTTTCTCCATGTCCATTTGACAGTGTTTTAGACAAATAAATCTCTGAATGATTTAATAATTTGAAGTTTTAACCATTTTTAAAGCTATGGAGTCTTAACATTAAAGGGAAAGTATAACCATTCGACTGATTTAATCCTACATAATAAAGGTATAGTTTAATACAATAATACTAATCTGTGAACAATTCATTTCAAAAGGTGGTAGCGTTTTTGAGATATCGCCGAAAATCTGGAGCAGTTATGTCCACGCAGGAAGAATAATCTGCAATATTGGAATACACAATCAGAGAAATTTTCATGCATGAAACGTTTCTCAGATTGAAAAACCACATTCCTTTGAAGGGAATTGTTTCTCAAAATGTTATACATTATCAACAGCTGCAGAGCTTTGGAGTTTTGGAGTAATTACCAAAGGTATACCCTCTCTTTAAAATGGCAAATCTCACTTTTTAAGAGAGTTTACAATTATTGAGGAACTAGTTAGTTAGTTTGTTTATTTACTACTCCATTTTTTAGAGTGTAATAATAATGAAGCACGACATTGTTGTAACAGCACCGAGAATCCTATTATTTGTTTAAAACTCCCAAAACAGACAAAGTTTATCTGCGATTTTATGATTATTTTATTTTGAATCCTTAACTATTTTTTTGAAAATGTGCCATTTCCTTAATAACTGTGATTTGATGAAATGACGATTGTCCATTTGAAAATGATTTCCTTGTTTTTTTCTGTAATCGGCAAATAATATTGATGGTAATATGTATAATATTGTTTTAACATGAAAAATGTCATGTGAGAAGTTTATTTTGATTTTTGGCCTTCTAAAGCCAAAATATTTACATTTTAAACAGCTACTTCAGCGATTTGTTTTAACAGGAATGCTACTTAAAGTTGTATATATTGTGTTTGTTTATCATTTAAATGTAATTTTGATATTTGTACATTTGTGAATTTTTCGTAATTATTGATCAAACAATTAGGCCCCAACCTCAAGGTTTTGAAAAACTAAAAATACTTCTGCCGTTGATAGCGTGCATCAAAATGAAAATACTTTGACGTCATTTATGGGAGGTTGCTTGGTTATGGTTATACCTCCAAGCTGCAACAAAGCGGCTATACAAAACAGAGTTCGCCACATATGACGTAACATGAGTGATGACGTAACAGGGCTTTTCGCGAATCTTTCTGAAAAGCACCGGAGAAGGGTATTCAAAAAAAATTGTTTTTTACACAATTAAAATAAGTTTAATCTCATGTGAACTCAATTTCCTTATTGATTGAAAACATTTTAAATGTATTTCAGCAAAGATCACTTGTTGCCGTTTTCGTTCGAGTAGGTCTCTAAGTGAAATGGTGATTCCTGAGTGGGTGTCATTTTAACTGTAGGTGGACTTCACATTAATCATTAGTCATTATGAGTGTAGTTAAAAGTTTGACTTCAACGATTTCTGGTACCTTAACCAGAGTTATGCAATACAGATTTTAACCAGTTTTATGCGATAAAGATTGTAACCAGTGTTATGCAATAAATATTGTAACCAGTGTTATGCAATAAAGATTGCAACCAGCGTTTTGCAATAAAGATTGTAACCAGAACCTTGAAATAAAGATTGAACCAGTGTTATACAATAAAAGACTTTAACCAGTATTGTGCAATAAATATTGTTTTAATGCCTTTGGCTGCATTTTTGTGCAGTAGTCAGGAAAACGCACCTTTTTTTCCTTTTGTAAATTCCATCATTACAGTTTTTTATATTATAATACATGTAATTCATAAGCCGTTAAAAAACTCAGTAAAACACAGAGTACCAGCATGTGTATTAAAAAAAACGTGATTTTTCTTCTGATTCGAGCTTCTTCATCGCTGGTGTCAGATAAATTTGGTGTTAAAAGGAAAAGGCATCACTGTAAAAATAAAAAAATAAATGACCATCGGTTCCTAAGATTGTACTTCCTTCTAATTTCACAGCAAGAAAACAACAAACGATTACAATCAAATATAACATCAATATGTGTCATTTTTCCACTTTCATATCTATTGGTAAGGGGTTGCATCACATAACTGAATCCCTCGACGTTTGTACAAATCCTAATGGCAGATGCATTTGTAAGTCAATATTTCAAGAATTCTACCATACAGTTTAAAAATGAAGGTTTTTGGAAATAGGAAACCTTCTAACCGTCTTAAATAAGTAATAATTAGCTTCAACAAGTTAAAAACAGGTCTATCTTTGGGTTTATTGCAAGGGAGAGCGCGAACGCAGTCCCCACTATCAGAAATTGTACTCCCGAGTTCCCCACATTTGGGGGAATCGCAAAGGTCAACCCAGGCCGAGGGGTGCAATGGCCGGGCCTCGCCTTCGGAGAACCGCCTGAGTGATCACGGTATCTCCTGAGCCAGGTAAGTATGAATTTTTGGGAGCATTCTCAAGATCATCAGAGGCAGTCAGTAACGCCACACCCATGGTGCGATTGCGATGCTCAGCCAAGCGAGAAACCAAATCGTTTGCAGGACGTTTTAGGCATCTCTTTCGAATAATGATTCACTTCGTGATTTTAGGGACCATTATTCTCTTTACCCTCTTTACCCCTCTTTACTCAACATTTTCATTATCACATTAGGAATGTTTGCGACGACTGACAAATGGATTTCTAAATGTAAATGTCATCATTTTTTGGGAGAGTCTGTTTTCCAAGATTTCGTTTTCAAGACACATCTTTAAACTATTATAAGAATGAGAAACTGTGGTTCCATCAACTGAACTATAACAGTTGTGAAAATAGAATTAGCTGTTGCAAAATGCTTACCAACCCAAAGGACCTAAATGCAAACAAAAACTATAGTTTATGGCCTGACGTTTCGACCCTTTCAGAAGGCTAAAATTACCATATAACAGTTGTGTGAACGTTAATCCATTGCTTATGGATCATTCTGTGTTAGAATAACATCAGAGCTGCCAACATTTGCATCTTGCAATCAGGGAGATTATATAACAATATAACAGTTGTGTGATCATTTATCCATAATGCTTAGGGGTCATTCTGTGTAAGAATAACATACAGGGAGATTTATTTTACAGCAATCAGGGAGGTATGTACAATTACATCACATAACAGCACCAACTGCATCATATACACCTTGAATATAATTACTACGGTACTTAATAATGTTTTTTTGGTTTTTTTTGGCAAGACCACAAAGTTTCTGGTCTTACAAAAAGAAAAACCCTATCATTAATGTATTGTCACTGACCTAATGAAACTCTTTATAAATTCCTTAGTACCAATGGGGCCCCAGTTTGTTTACCACTTTGCAGAAGAATGAGAAACCATTGTGTCTTTGCTCAGCTGTCGGAAATGCAAGACTCAGTTACAACACTTAAGCAATGCAGTAAACAAACCACGACGCCAACAGTACGGGGGTCTATTGCAGCTGCGTTATCATATGTGAAGGTTGTGTGGCAGGCGATCACATAGAGCCGATACTTGATATTTGGGACTTGGTAACTCCTAAATACTCCGCGAGGCAGTTTAACAAGGAGGCCCTAGGGGAGATGGTACGTAACCTTAATGAACTTCAAAGAACCGAAGAAACGTTTGGCTCAAATTCCGTATCCAACTGCTACTCTATCTACTCAATTTAGTTCAAATTCTATCCTTACCTGTGTCCGGAAAGGTCGACAGAATGTATACAGCCAGAAACAGGCAGTTTGCAAAGGCGTATATTAATCTGAGATGAAAGTAAACGCCATTTTAGTTCCATGTTGTGTGTAAAGTTGTGCTCGCACTTTCTCCAAAAATGCAGTCGCTCATCGTTCATGCGCAGTAGGGAAAAAACATAGGACTATTCTATTTGTAACATGTGTAAAATATTTCGGAGGGAAGAAGAGATGGCGTTTAATGAACTAAAAGACACACGTGCGTTCATAACATTTTCCCATCCCACCGTAGACTTGGTTCAAGTCGGGTCTCGTGCTAATCGAGTCAGTAATCAGCTGTGAGTGTTGTAACGCGCGCCCTCTAGTGTCATTTATTTGCCAATCCAGTGAATTTCGGATCGCGACACCCGACTTGGTGAATCCGCCAGAAGTTTGTACACGGCCAATGGAGCTCATCTACCGATTTGGGTAGCAGCCAATGAGATTGCAGCATTCAGAATACATTACTGTTATGTACACTTTGACCTGAAAATTTGATGAATATTCAAGACTTCCTTGGAAACTCTGCCATACAACTTTGTTTTGAAAAATGGCGACTATTGGTGGTGAAGGTACGATGTGCATTTAATGGTTGTTTAGAGTGGTCATGATTGGATTGTGGATGCTATGGTTCTCTAACGTTAGGGGGCTCATCGTGTATCATGAACAAGGTCTTTAGATTCTGTCTTTCCGCCAGTATATCAATATTTAAGTGGGGTATTGTTCAGTTGTTAAAATGACGACCGTTTGGGCTCAACCATAGAGTAAGGACAGAGATGGCTCAACGGATCGGTTTTGCATTGACGCCGTGTGAATCTCGTGGCCCCTGCGGAGCTTCAGCTCTGCGGAGCTCCAGCCCCCACGAACTGGCAGCGGGACCGGAATGGTCGGGAGTCCGAGGGGATTGGAGAAGCATGCAGACCGGGGCAACGTCGTAGTTAAAGGGGCACACCGGCTCACCATTTACGTAATTTAGTGAAGTAGAGTCATAAACAATACTTAATTTGATGTTTAAAAAAAAAATCATAAAATTAGCACGCAATTAACGAAAAATAGTGAAAAAAACGAAACGCGGTCAAAGGTCAGCGTATACGCTTTTCCAGCCGAGTGTGTGCAGCGCAGTCAATCCAACACGGGCACTGCCTAAAATCCCCTTGGAACCAAACGTGATTATGGTCTGGCTCCCAACCCCCCAGACAGGCTCCGAAGCCACGGCTATTGGCAAGCTGAGGAGTTCATGCCCCTAGGTTTCAACGCTCTCTGGCCCCACGGGATGTAGCGCCGGCTGACGGGATATGCCCCCAAGGCTTATACGTTGTGATTGCTCCACGCCTTTTGGCCATGCAACACGCCTCCGTTACACGGACTCTTTGAATGCGAATCTTACGTTGGATTTTTCACCATTATTTACGACTTGTAGCGATAATTTGAATGCATGATCTTTTTCGTCAATTACTCGTTAATAATTGTGTAAAAAAAGATTTAAATTTGGTTTGGTAAGTTACTTTTAAACGTGATTATTTGAACCAGTTTGTGGTTCGAACTATCACGCGACCTTCGTTTTTGTTTAAAAATGCTCAAAAACGGCTAAATTTGATGATTTTTTTTATGGACTGTTCTTCTTCATTCCTGGAAGACCGCTGAAGTCACATTTTAGTCTATTTTGTAGCCCAAATAGCCCAATTCAGCCGGTGTGTCCCTTTAATACGTAATATCCATGGTCACACCCTCACATGTCTTAAAAATATCAAAATATAAACGGAAATTCTTCAAAACTTGGGAATGTATTTATCAAGAGTTTAGCTTGTTGAAGAATATTTGTTAATAATTTTTCTTCCCATAATTGTTAACTTATTCAGAGTTTAAAATCACGTAATGTTTGTGGTTTAACGGTTCATTGTGCAGTAAGAACAGTCCATTGTTACACCTGCACAGAACCCCTCTTAAAAAATATATAGGCCTAAACATAAAACGGAAATTCGTCAACAAAGGGAAATCTATCTAAAAGAGTCTGGCTTATATTCATATTATTCTATCAATATCGATTCTTCACATCACAGACATATTAACCTCAATGTATCGCCGTGGAGTTATTGTGAACACCTACTTTAGCGAGTCCTCATAAATTGAACTGATTTCATTGGTCAGCAGCGGACGCGTGTGTTGCTTATTTAAACTATTGCATATGCATAATGAATAACTACATATCACGCAGGGGGGTGCCTCCTGGCAGATTCATCAAGTCGGACTTTCGAATCCAGTTCATTGGCACTTTCCTGGCGATTGAGGGCGCACAACAAAGTGGTGAAATAAAGCTGCGATTCTGAGTTAAAAAGTGCATGCAGTGGATTAATCAGACGACGAAGGACTCGACGAAAGTTCGACTTGGGTCAAGTCTAATCCCACCGCTGTTGGCCAACAAAAACGAAACACTCGAAAAGATTTGGCTTAACAGAACTTGCTAATCCTGCTTGAATTATCCTCCCGTACCCCAATTTCGCGCATCACAAATATTCGCGCAGGTACCTTTCCGACGCATATTATTTTGTTTACAATACGCAGTGACTCAATTTTTTTTATTTCATGAAAGTATAAAGCCTGATAAACAATTTCCTGCGAAGATGTGGAAAATCAAAGCCTTTCCGGTAAGATTTTAGATAAACTACAAATGTAGTATACAATCTTACCTTTTTAGACTAAATACAAATCATAGCTAGATAAAGATGGTCGATTAAAAAAAACCAAAAAAACACTGAAAGTTCTGTGCGTATCGTCTGCCATACTTCAATACTTAAATTACAAGACCACGTGATTTTCATTTAACAATAGAGGGCGTACAAAATACTACGGAAGGTTGAAGTGGACGTGCGCCTTATAATCCTTTTTTCAGAAATTACCAATTGTTTGCGTTTAACTGGACGCGGGGCTTACCAACTTTGTGATAACAGCGCAGAGTCCATTTCCCACCTCGCCAATCCCACTACCCCTTCCCGTAAATAACTATCACTGCCGATTTCAACCGGCAGCTTCCCTGCCGCACGGACTAAAGCATTTAGAAGAAAGGCGGGACAATAGGGACTCCGTAGTGGCGTTCCAGCCCAAGTGCGCGAATTCATGTGACGGAAAACGAAACTTGACAAATCGGGGTAGATTGCAGACGACGAGTTTCGTTGTGCTTGACGATGTTCTGCGGGCTTCAAATTCTCCTCTCAGGTGGGCTTTGACATCAGACAATTAAAATTAAAGCTAAAAGTTGTTCTTGATTCTGTTAATCAAGGCAAAATTCAATTTCAATTCTTACGTGCGCGAATAATGGGGATACGAGGATACTACAAGAACAACAGCCTGGCCCGGTGTGACATGATATTCTGTCCCCCGGAGATTCTGTCCCAACATACGGCGACCTGTGTACAAACTCTTCTGATAGCGCCCTCTTTTGAATCATCCTCCTTCAGCACATGTTAATTACTGAACTTGGTGGAGTTTTTGAATGATTTAACTTCAAGGATCAGGGCGATCGCCTGTGGGGGTCTTAAGGTTTTAAATGTGAAGCGGAAATAAGGGTTTGAATAAAAATGCATACAATTAATTTTCAAAGATTTGCGAATTTTCTTTACAGTTACTTTGTAAATCACGTTTTTAAATTAATTAAACGAATAAAAACATGGAAAGAAACAACTTTATCATGCCTGATAACAACGTTATAAAGTATGTTTTTTAAGATTCTGTCTTTGGGTTTATTGCAAGGGAGAGCGCGAACGCAGTCCCCACTAACAGAAATTGTACTCCCGAGTTCCCCACATTTGGGGGAATCGCAAAGGTCAACCCAGGCCGAGGGGTGCAATGGCCGGGCCTCGCCTTGGGAGAACCGCCTGAGTGATCACGGTATCTCCTGAGCCAGGTAAGTATGAATTGATGGGAGCATTCTGAAGATGGTGAGAGGCAGTCAGTAACGCCACACCCATGGTGCGATTGCGATGCTCAGCCAAGCGAGAAAAACAAATCGTTTAGAGAACGTTTTAGGCATCTCTTTCGAATAATGATTAATTGCGTGATTTTAGGGACCAGTCTTTTCGAGCCGACTTATTCAATGTAAACATTTGTATTATCACGGGGTTTTTTGACCAACAATTCATTTCGACCAGACTTCTCTAGCCGATTTGTATAAATTTTCAGTTTCCACTTTTTCAATCACTTCTTGTTTTGTTATGCACATCATGTCATAGCAGGGCCAGGCTGCATCTCTCTCTCGTAAGAACGCTTCTTTTGTTGCTATAATTCCGTTCAAAGTGTTATGGGTAAGAATCTGTTTTTCAGGAATTAATTATTTATTAAAACTTATTTGCGCATATGATTATGAGCCACCTGTGTTAATCTTTTCACGGACCGAATCAAACTTTTGTTCACAGCGTTTTATTAGCTGTATGGCCTACTTCACTTATTACTATTTTCATAGTTATGTTATCCCTCTTGCGAGTCTTCTGAAAATAAAACTTGATCCCAGTAAAGTTTGCCATATTTTTGACCGCGTGAGGGCGTATGTGAACAGAATTCACGTGATGCAAAACAAGTAAACGAATTGGGGCTTTTCAATGTTGTCATTATTATGTTTATGTATTTCGGATGAAAGCGCCCCTATGCGGTCACATAATATATGGCCAATTCAGGTTTCAGGTTTATTTATTAAACAGTATTAAAACAAAAAGAAAGCAAATCACAAAAAAAGTTACATGTAAATGAAATTATAGAGATGAGAATAAAGTAAATGTGATACTGCGAAAGTATCCATTAAAGACAAGGGTCACATAGTCCAAGAGCCGGGGGCTGACATTTCATAAAGGCAGTTTCTCAAAGGCATTTTTCAACAAAATGTAACTTATAACGAACAAATAATTGAGTTTCGTGGGCACTGAAATCATGAAAGATGAGCTTTTTTTTAGTTTTGTAGTTGACATAATCTCATCCTGACTCTATAGTCGGTTTCTTTATTATTGTGTGTGCCGGTGTCATAGGGAAATCTGTCCCCCTGTAGCCTTGATCAAGGCTTTGGAGTTTTTTTCTCAATTTTATTATATTGTTTTCATTTTTATTTTATTTGCGCCGCGCTACACACCCGAGCTACCAACCCGAGCTACCAACCCGCCCGAGCTGTGTGCATGGTGTCTGTGTGTGCAGTATACGGTGCGCGCGTGGTCGTGTGAGCTGTATGCGCCACTCACCGATCAACGCCTTGACGTTTCTGTCTCCCCGCCGATGACTCATTACTATAATGCGCGCGAAAGGCGAGACCCCATTGGTCAGTGGCGGAAGTCTTGTTTACTCATTCTTATGAATATGCATGCAGAAATCCAGATGTGGCTACACTGGCGCGCCGGTTTGAATTTGGGAATACTTTGTTATAATAATATCTATCTGAAAATGTTGCGTATTCTCCTCAGCTGAGCGAGACAATGAGGGCATGGAATTAAACAAATGAGGTTGCGTGGATCGATTTGTTACATACATTACATACACCATTTTCCAGCAGGAAGACGCTTTCTGATGTATTTTTCGAAGTGACGTAAGGCCCGATTGACCATCTACTGTCTCCATCTTGCATCATTAAACAGTGATTTAATCATTGTTGGTGCATTCATTGGAGGTAGAATATACAAAACAAAGACCTCAATAAACTACCATTATTGATTGTTTCATCATGAAGGCATATAGCTCATTGCACTTTTTATATCATTTGGGCCGCCCCACTAAAAAAGAGCTGCCTAACCAAATTTCCCAAGTACATTCACTAGAATAGGGTAGCTAAAAATCGATTTCACATATCATGTGTGGCTGTATCCTGTCAATTTTTGTTTGGCAGTAAATTCTTATAAGACCCTGTCTGAGAACAATTCAAAAGTATGAAGACGGTGTGGCTGCACAGAGTCGGACTTCGAGAGGACATGTCAGGAAAAGACAGATGCAGAAACTACATCAACTCCAGAATTAATAACCAAAAGAATGGCGAGTGATCAGGGTAGTCCAATGAGGGAACTTGAGTGCAGCGCAAAAAGCTCCAGGGGCCGCGCCCGGAGCTGACTGACCAGCCTCGCAGATTACCGGTCAAAAATGGCTGAGACAATGCTACACACAAACGCCATTAAGTCGGTAACTACTCACATCGCATCACATACAGCAAGCATGATATTGATATGGTACAAAGGTCATAGTGAGAGAAGCTCGTGATTGGACGTCAAAATGAATAATTCATTTGCTTCCCATCCTGTGTTGTCTGCAATAGGTCTGACGAAAGATTTAAATATTCATGAGCTGCATACTAGCATATCCGAGAGCCCCCCCATTTTCGTCCAATATTGGACGAAAATATCAAGAAACACATTAAACCCGGAAGTTACAGACCCGTCAAGGCTGTCGGCCTGACGGCCTCCGCATGCGGAAGAGTGGTACGAGTGCGGATGACCTGCGCACAGTGTGTGTACGGGCGTCGTACGACGTGATACACACACAGTGTATACGGGTGGGTCGTGCGATGCGATACACACCTTACGCACACACATACGGGTGTGTTTACGGCGTCTTTTTGGAGTGAAAAATGCGACTGCCTTGATCAAGGCTAGTCCCCCTGAGATTCTGTCCCCATAAGGGAAATTGAAAAAGGTGGTCCAAAAAGAAGGAAACCCACTTTTGACAACAATATTGTACCTACTTGTTAAGCATTTCAAAACTTCAGTTTAATTGTATTGAAATATTCACAACTTAAAAATAAGTGGCGACAAAATATTGGTAATGCAATTGCCTCTAACACATGGTAGCTTATAATATTACGTGGATTCTGTCTTTAGAATTAGTGTTGAGGGATTTCCCGATTTGTTTTACAATTACCTTGTAAATCAAGTTTTTAATTTATTTAAACGAATGAAAACATGGAAATAATCAACTTTATCACATTTGATAACAACTGCAAACAACCTTATAAAGTTTTTCTAGATTCTGTCTTTGGGTTTATTGCAAGGGAGAGCGCGAACGCAGTCCCCACTATCAGAAATTGTACTCCCGAGTTCCCCACATTTGGGGGAATCGCAAAGGTCAACCCAGGTCGAGGGGTGCAATGGCCGGGCCTCGCCTTGGGAGAACCGCCTGAGTGATCACGGTATCTCCTGAGCCAGGTAAGTATGAATTAATGGGAGCATTCTGAAGATCGTCTGAGGCAGTCAGTAACGCCACACCCATGGTGTGATGGGGATGCTCAGCCAAGCGAGAAACCAAATCGTTTGGAGGACGTTTTAGGCATCTCTTCTTAATCTTCTTAATATTGATTGCATGCTAATTTCTAACGCCTTTCTCGTTTCTTGTTATCAACTTAGATCAACTTTACATTACTTTTTAACCATACAATGTATCTTTTTCGTCTGGTGTTTCTGATCACCAAAGTGTGGGTTCGAGACCCGGTCATGACAATTGTATCCTGAGCAAGATACTTTACCATAATTGCTTTGTCCTTCGGATGGGACATTAAGCCAGTAGGTCCTATGTACAAGGATTGGTAGTGCACGTAAAAGAACCCAAAACACTTAATCGTGGAAGAGTAGGGGTTAACCACGGCGTTTGTGGTTCACATAGCAAGCACCCTTGTTTACAGGTTACAGTGATTAAGTTCACTTGTGAGGCATCCTTGTTTCCATTTATACTAGAAATATAATATACAAATAAATAATGTATTTGTTCACCACTTTTGTATTTAATTATTTGCAAAGCATGTAATGCACCGGGCCAGACTGCCTTTCCCCCACTTGCATAACAGTGTAGCACCAATGGGGGGGGGGGGGGTGCAATCAGTACAAAATGAGTTACGCTATGGATGGCACATTTCCATCGAAGTCTTGGGATCACCTTTGAGGAATGGAACTAAACTTGTTAGAAATTGCTCTCTTTCTCAAAAATACGTGTGAATCGAGATGATAATAGACAAGGCTTCGAATTGCTTTTCAAAGTTCAATATTTCAACATGTGAATAGTGAAACCTGTATTAATCGACTATTTCATCAGGGCTGACTCTTGGTGGCGCGCTGTATTGTGACTGGCCAGAGCCGTATATTGAGAGAGTTGCCTGTACACATAAAGGGGGCCAGACTAGGCTGCACTTTGGATTGTGATATATTTGGACCGAAAATGGCGTCCAGTACCGGTAAAGTGACCAGCGAAAACAGGTCCCTCTATGTCGCAACTCTTCCAATACACAGCTCTGTGACTGGCGCACTGTGTTGGCTTGCATTTACCCCAATGCACGACTTAAATTTTAACAATTTAGTTTTCGTTTGCCTGTACGATGTCGTGTTCATGAGATAATTATATCTATGGATGTCGAACGGCCGCTGACATTTCCAGAAATCCGTGTGAAAGTAGGCAAAGAAAGGAACTAAACTTTAGCATTTAATTTTGTAAAACATAATTATGAAGTGGTAGTTGATTCTTCACTAAAATGCCTAAAGTGTTTGTTTGTTGTGATTGACGCCGCCAAATTGAAGAGAACAAAGCGGATTTGGATTCAGCTATAAGAGTGCAGTTGACCCCTGACCCTGCCTTGACCTTATAATTAGAGTACTTGAATCGACCCTGTGATGAGATCTTTAAATCTCCGACACATTCGTCAAAAACTCCCTTCAGTTGCTCACGAAACTTTGCTAAATCGGACTGGAAGTTTGGCCCGTATTCTCGGATCTTGTTCCATAAGGACTGATTGAAATACTTATAAAGTTTCATATCCACTGAATTCCATTGTCGCAACTTCTTCCTCAGTGGTTCGGAAACAGGCGTTGAGGGCGGTCTCATGTTTTTGGACACGTACACAATGTCAGCCGTGTCCCAACAAAGATAACTCTTCAACAGTAACAACGATTCATCGTAGTATTCGGTTATCAAAACTAAATCCATCTCTGCCTGCAACTTGTCAATGTAAGCCGAAACAATGACGTCATCGTTGTGGAACTCGTGATCCAAACCCAAGTCAAACATCTGATTATTCTTTGCGTAGTTCCAGCGAAGCCCCCTTTCCCCCTCCCAATATAACTGCTTCATCCTGTTTCGGTAAAACTCGGGTGCTCTCATGAAGTGCTCTAATTTGGCTGGTATGGTCTTATAATGCTTTCGTTCCTGGATGAGGAACGCGTCGTCGAATTGGAAGTGCGAGAAGGCAGATTCGAATTGGTGACCCGGGTCGCGAAGGATGGTGACGTAATGAGTTGGTGACGTCATGAAGGAATCCATCGCGGCCCGGTCGTAGCGGGCGTGGCCGGTCATCAAATTGTACCTGAAAGTCCTGCCCCACTTCGAAACCCCGATGGGAGGGAGAAATATTTCTTTTGGAGTTGTCTTTGATAAAGTGATATATCCGAGGTGTCCGTTGTTTCGATGTCTTTTGTTGAGAGCGAATGAGAGCCCGCGTGTGTAACCGAAGCGGTTAATGATGTGCGACAACGTGGTACTTCCCGTCTTGTGCGTTTTGATGAAGACTACATTGAGTTCCGGTTTACCGCCCTCACAC
Source organism: Plazaster borealis (assembly GCA_021014325.1). Classification (NCBI taxonomy): domain Eukaryota; kingdom Metazoa; phylum Echinodermata; class Asteroidea; order Forcipulatida; family Labidiasteridae; genus Plazaster; species Plazaster borealis. The sequence goes on from CM037469.1 coordinate 3,313,524, forward strand.
GGTGCGACTGAAGGATACAAAGTCATCTTCTGCAGGTCGTTGAGGAGTTTAGTCCTTTCAGTTCGGAGGGAATAAAAAAAAACGATCACGGGAATAAGTGATTTTTAAAATTAAGTTACTCAATGACTACACTAGTTATAGAAGAAAACATTTTGTAAGTAAATGACAAGAATACGAACCAGGTAACTAATGCAGACTTGATAATCCGTGGTACCAAGCGGTGCCAGGTTAGTGTTTGCCCCCCCCCCCCACCTCCAGTTGGTTTTGTTTGGTTTTGTTTGATTTTGTTTATTGTTTGGCTTATTTAATCAATGTATATGTACACAGAAGAAACGTCTATGACTATAGAGACAGTGGCGTGACTATAGACACTTTCACTGGGGCGGGAGCGACGGGGGCAAAGAAACAATTTGGGTGGTTTTTGATGTATCCAACCATATTTTATTTGTGTATTTCTTTTGATCTAATTTAGGGGAACGAGAGGGGCGTGGGTTCCGAGTTTGTTTGTGTGTGTGTGTGGGGGGGGGGGGGGGGGCTCTCGCCACTGCCCCACAGCTGAAAGCTGTTACGCAGAAAATACTTTTCTAAAAAAAATATTTTACTAGGCGAAATAAAAATTGGTGACCAGGAGTGCGTTTTGGCGACCCCAACCAATAACCGGTTCGGTTGTTGGTCGTTGGTTCTGCTGTTCAGACTGAACGATAACCGAGTTGTGAGCTCGGTTACCGTTTCGGTTATGACGTCAGAAACAGTTATTGGTTACAGCCGCCAAAACGCACTCCAGTCAAATTAATGTGAGTGACATGGCATTTTCGGCTGAGCAATATTTTTTCTGGGCCGCAATATGTCGCTGCCCACCGAAGCTTGCCCCTATAGGCGTATAGTAAAGGTTCTCCCAGCCACTTTCAACAACCACACAATCAATCATTTTATCATCTGGCTCATTCAATTTTGTTTGAAAATGAACGCCTCGTTGCATCAGCAGTCAGCAATCAAGAGGAGTAATTAAAATTTCAACAGTTCAGCAATCAAGCGTGAGATAAGATAATTCAACAAATATAGGTCGCAAAGATCATTCAATTTTGCAAAAGACAAACAGCACAAGGCTGGTCAGACACTCAGTTGCATCAATTATTGTAAACAGGTAGTAGAAGTTCAACTGTAGAAAGGTGAAAATGTAGTCTTGAATGTTTATCAATGAAACAGAATGACTGAAATGAACCTGAATGATAAACGAAATTATGTGTGTACGAAAAACAAAATTGAATAAGCCATTTTGAGATATGCTGGACACAACACTATGACACTATTTGGTTTTGGGTAAATTTTGTCTGTATTCATCCAAACCAAACAGTGCAATCTTATAGTGTCCACCATACCTCAAAAAGGCCAATACAATAGAAGCTAAAAAGACCCTAGTTTGAAGAATTAGGGAAACTTGCACGACTTTGAATACGACAATGCGTGTTATTGAAACTGAATTAATTTTTGCTGATATTGACCAGGAAAACCTATAGTATTGACACATGGAACGCCTTTCTATAGTGAGGTCGTTCTCGATACCTACAAGATTGAGCAGTGAATAAGCGGTCACAGTACCTTGAGATGGAAGTCTGCCGTCTGTACGAAGCTTGATGATACTCACGGCGGGTCGTCCCGCTCCCTTGTCCCGCACTGAGTTTTGACGCAGGCCGCACCATCCTCAAAACCATTCCAAATTTCTCGAGGAAACATGACAGGATAACGAAGCCCAGCAGAAATGCGAAGATCAGATGATTTGGCTAAAAAGAATAAATGACAAAGCAACAAAATAAATAAAAACTGCAAATGTGACAACACAATTATTGTTTTAAAACTTTAACAACTAACAGTAATATAAACTAAATGGCAAAATATAAATCGGGTCTTTTTTAAACAAGGGATTGAAATAATTTTGATGGAACCTCTCACCCGAACTTAAAGGTAGGCTAATGAGAATTTAAAGTGTCAAATTTAAGCTTTGGTGTTTCTGATCAGCAAAGTGTGAGTTATGTCCTTGAGCAAGATACTTTACCATAATTGCTTTTTCCTTCGGATGGGAAAGCCGTAGGTCCCGTGTACTAGGATTTGTAGCGCACTTAAAAGACCCTATTAACACTTCTCGTGGGAGAGTAGGGGTTAACCCCGGTGTTTCTGGTTCACATAGCAAGCACCCTTGTTTACAGGTTTCCTCAGGCTTGCGAGCTACAGTGATTAAGTTCACTTATGAGGCATTCCTTAGTTTCATTACCAGAAATAAATATGCTTTAATCATAGAGCAAGGTCCTTGCTCTTAGGTCAAATGACCAGGATCGTGGTTTTTACGAAAATGAAGTAATTCTGTTAAAGGTGGCGATCTCCTCTTGACCTTAATAGAGATGAAACCCTGAACTCACAGCATGTCACATTCTAAAGGTTTTACAGACTCAGGAGGGGGTATACATTTCCTCATGGGACAACCTAGAGTTTTGGAGGCAAGAGGTTTGTGTGTTTACTCCCTTGAGACTGTGTGTTTTTTCCTTCTTAGTCCAAAACAACCATGTAATAAGTAAAAGTCGAGCCGAACAGTTGAAGACAATCATGGGGACGATCATATACATTTCGATGGGTTGAATACAAGTAGGATAACAAAATACAGCATGGTTTTAAACTTACCCGTAGTTGCATTATGGCATCTTACCGCACAACATCATGTCCTTATGTCAATTTCTGCTTATCAGGCACACAATGGATTAAAAGATCACCGACAAACTTCTCATGTTTTCTTCAAATACGTAGGTCTAGCCATGGAGGAAGAAACATGGTCTAGCTGGTGCCGGTGCTATCACTTCACAATCCATTATCGAAGTAACACAACGTTGAGAACACAATACTCTGTATCTCACGAACAAGCTTAGTTGTATAAAGACTACAGCATAGTACAGGTTGCGTTCGCTACGGCCAATCTACTAGTCTTGTCTCGTGACGTTGGTTGTTCTGTTTTCTTTTTCAACCCGTACGACTTGGTTTTCATTTTATGGGTCATCTCAACTGCTGTTACTCAAAACTAACGTCATTACGGTTTGGGTATGGGCAAGAGAGACCGCCCACAGTCCCCAGAGCATAATGTTACATATTCATTAGTATGACGTCGTCGGGTGGAGCTTGCGCTGTAAATGAAACTTAAATTGGAAATAGACGGGTTCCCTATTGACCTATACAAGAACATCAATGGTAAACTAAGATACAGCTTCTTTTACACGGAGTGGTACCGTAATAACACTACAAGTCTAGGTTCCATACATACGTTCTGCCCGCGCAGGGACAAGGCATGCAAAGTGTGCAAGGTATTTGCAAGGAATTTTCCGTAGGCCCTATCCTGCTGGTGCTGACAGACACAACCAGACATTGGTTTGATGAGAATTAGCTCTATGGTTTGACAGTCATTTCAAACATAAAATTATCACCCTCTAGAAGCAATAACTTAAAGGCCTGAACACGTTTGGAAATTGTCAAAGACCAGTGTTCTCACTTGGTGTATCCCAACATATGCATAAAATAACGAGCCTGGAAAAATTTGGGCTCAATTGGTCATCGAAGTTGCAAGAAAATGATGAAAAGAAAAAACACCCATGTTGTACAAATTTGTGTGCTTTCAGATGAATAAAAACTTCTTGCAAGAAGTTTTTATTATTTTAGTGAGAAATTACCTCTTTCTCAAAAACTACGTTACTTCAGAGGGAGTCGTTTCCTACAATGTTTTATACTATCAACAGCTCTCCGTTGCTTGTTACCAAGTAAGTTTTTACGCTAATATTTGTTTTGAGTAATTACCAAACGTGTACGATACCTTTAAGCAAGAAACAAGTATTAACGACTGGGAGGTAGTCTACCATTTACATGCGGTTGTGCATGAACAACAATGTATGGATCAAGTCGGTCAATAAATCTATTGTTGGCTTTACTAAGACTCTATTGATCAAAGTGATCAGGAGTAACATTAGAGGCGAGCAGGTTTTAAACTTATATTTAGACCAAGACCAATATTATAGAGCGCTAACGGTGCAAGATGGGAAAACTCGGTCTGAAATATCACTGAGCAAGGAGAGCTCTTTGGAAATATGAAAAGTGCACTTGACGCCATTTCAGCAAGCAACTCTTTCGATGAAACAAAATCAGATCAGTACACAGACAATGACTATATAGCTGCCAACGATATAACAAAATATTTGCTTGCTGAATTGTCGCCCGTGCGTATTTCACGTTCCAAAAATAGACCATTGCTGCCAACGGCACCCTTGCATGCCAGCGGCTCGAACACGTTGTAACCGCCGCGTACTTCGCAATTCAGCTTCTCAGCTGCGAGTAAGGATGATTAGCCTCCCAACCTATGTACACATCATAAAACAAACGGCAACAAAGACGTTGAAAGCCAAAAAATAAAAGTTAACTTCTGAAATAAGTTTTATTTATACATTTTGTTTTGTAGTTAAATAACGTCACATATTGAAAGAGTAGCATAGACTTCCAAAAAAGTTATCTCTCACAGAAATGGCCCTCGCGTAAGAATTTCTACCAAGCCCATGCACTAGGCCCCCATCGAGCTACAGACGTTCTACAATCAGCTGGTGCCCCAATTTCATCAAGCCGTTAAGTGCTTAGCATAATTTAACAAGGCACCAGTCACAACAACTGTTTAAATATAGACCTCTCTATTGCAACGTCACAGCCCAAGTTTATGCAAACCGAGGTTGGAAAACTATGGGAAGCCATAAATACAAAACAGAAACAGATAGCCACAGTTTGTAACAATCTTACACAATATTCAAAAATAGTGTTGGATTTGTTGAAAACGAAGCAATCAATCCCAAGATGTATTTTATTTAATTGAAAGTATGCAGAAATGTAGAATATTGTCACATTATCTGTTAACACGACTGAATGTTTTGCTAACATTCGGCCGTCCATACCAACCAGCGCGGTTTGTTTATCAACAATAGAAAGGTCTTATAGACTGGTGACCTGTTCATGCTTTTGTTCTATGTTTTATCAGCTTACTGAAATCGGGCCGTTATCTAATAATCTATAATGAAGGTGGGCGTGTTCCCAAATACACTGTTATCAAAATTAACTCATACTTCGCGAAATACTCGTTTGCTACAGACGTAATATTGCTGCCTACACTTTTTATATATTGATTTTTTTATATGATACATTATGAAGGAATCCAAAAACAAAAGAAAAAGGGTCAAACTAATAAAACAAAATGCGAGGAAGTGATGTTTAAAGAGCCAAGTGTTTATGAATGCACTTAGTTATTGGTTAAAGATTGTACTAAAACATAAGAAACGTTTGTTAGTCCCAATGGTGGAATTCCAATGACAATAGATTGATGTTATCTGATTCAGCGTTATCAAACTAAATTTGGGCGTGATCAATTAAAAAAAGGACATCCAAATTTAGTAGTTTTTACAATGAACAACGAATAATACCACTAGAAAATACATGAATAATGCAGTCAAACTTCACGAATGTAAAATACTGGACATATTCTACGTGCAGAAGCATCACTGCTTTGTAAAATCACCCAGTTGTGTTTAAACTCAATAATTTGAGACTTTTTGGGACACTAGGTGGCAGCAGACTTACCAGTCTGCTGCCACCTAGCGTTCCAAAGTCTCCCATTCCTTCAACCGTACGAATAATAATAACCCTACAAATTATTTTTGTTGCATGCTATGAAAGCATCATGACTGCAATTGTGTCACATTTTGGCAGCATATAAAAAGAGAAATACAAAGGAGATGCAGACTTTATATTAAACATGAAATAAAACACAACTTTGGGTAAAAGTTGAACCCGGCCATCAAAACAGTACTTGAATATTAGTTCACGTAATAATTCGCCGTAATTTTGACCGAGTGATGGCGTATGTGAACCAAGTTCACGTGATGCAAAACAAATTGTTATTCTTCTTATTAATATTGTTCTGTATTTTGTCATTGATGCAAGAAAACAACATACAGGCAGTTAAAATAGATGAAACTTTAATATTATGATGCAAGTAAATTTCCCTGTTGAAAGCGCCCTCAAGCGGTCAAAAACATGATCAATTGCATCAGGAATAAAGAACACTATTTTGATTACCCATTCACTGATGTGTGATAAACCACTGTACACTGAGCGCTTTCTGAATCCTGTGAAAAAAATTCATACGCTACTCGGGTGGGATTCGAACCCAGGACTCTGCATTCAAGAGCAGATGTTTTAACCACTGTTCCACTGAGCGTGCACAGTGAAGAGAGGACAGTTCAAATCCTGCGGGTACCGCAAATAAGTAGCCAAAATAAGAGTTCCAGAATCATTATGGGAAAACAAACAATTATAATCATAATTGTGACGGACTTGATGAGCAATCTTGAGTGTAGAATAACAATTTTTTTTTTATAATGCAACAAATTAGCCTGCTGAATAGACATCAGCCTACGTCGTATATTAATAATATACAAATCTACATAACCACGTGACTCGTCATCTCATTTCCTATGTACATAAATTACATGTCGAAAAATGATCAAATTGTGTCTCTGTTTATTTACACAATTCACCATTCCTTGGTTTCCACACCTTTTTTTTCATTCATAGAAATTTGCATAAAATGAAGATTGAAATACTTGATTTTAAAACACTCTTCCATAAGAGGTTACAAGACTGACCACTTCAACCCATTTTATCTACACTGGATTTAAAACTTGCAAAAAAATAAACACCTGCCACAGAATTTCTCTAAACAAAATGTTAAACTTATTTGAACGCCTCTCTTGTTTCAAAGAAACAGTTAACCGTAGGTGTATTGCTACATTATCTATTAAAAACCTTTAAGTTTATCCGTTAAAAAATCAAATTACAATACAAAACAAGTTTCAAGAAAAAGAAAAAAAAAATGAAAAGAATAAAAAAAGCAATGAATACGAGAGAAACGAAAATGGAATGATTTTGAGATTAAAAACATTCAAAATTAAAAAGACATTGAGCTCAAAATTGCATTCACACTTTCGATACTTCAGGTCTGGTTAGTATTCTGAATCAAAAGATTATTTCTCAGGTTTTGTTTTCTTTTTCAAACAATTGGTTAATGGCCTCACGTTTCGACCCTAGCAGAGTCTTTCTCAAAGGCTAAAAGAAAAAAATATTCCTACGAGATGTTGACAAGTATCAAAAGATGGGAAAATATAAATGACAGAATCAGGAATGAGATTTGACGATTGTGATAAAAATGGCTTGCTGGTCTGGGTTCACCCTGATTCTAGACCCAGAACCTCCCAGATGTTACAATTCAGGAGGTTTACAAACTCTGTGCATCACCAGAAATACAAAACTATAGGTTTGGACACAATGTAGACTCTTTCTTCCTATTGGTGGCTGCTTTTATTTCTTTCAAGAAAATGTAAAAGCTCAAGGGGATTTTGAGAAAATCCTGAAATCGGGAAAAAACCCTGAGAAATGAAACGGCTGTAGAATTTTTAAAAAGATTAAGGCCGCGTCTGAATCGAACGACTTTGGCTACGGCTAGTTGTTGGCTGCAGCAACAACATTCAAGAATAGGCCTTTAGTTCAGCAATCCGGCCCTAGCCACTGCCGAAGCCTCTTATTGGATTACAGCCTAAGCTTTGATTTTAGCAAACACCGTTTTAGGGAAAGAGTTCATCCAATACTGTCATTTTAGTTTTCAATAAACACATCACATCACACTGTGAAAATTTCATCAAATTGGTCACATTTTTAAGAAAACATCAAAAAGGTTGTTACCAGTTTTTTCAGATTTTTTAGTGCATTTATATATGATGCTTATTTTGAATTGGCACTTTGATATAAGAATGCAGGTGTTGGGGGAGGGTCATAGTATTGCAGATGGAAATAGTATTCAGGAAAATTGAAGAAACCTTTCAGATTGAAAATGTAAGTAAGTTGTTGTTGGTTTTTGTTTTCTTCAAATCATGTGTCATGCCCCAAGAGGTCGAGGTCACCTGACCTATGTGGACATACTACGCAGGGACACTGGCTTTGTGACGACAGATGAAAGGGCAGGGAGATCTGGGGACACTTCTCAGGTGACATCAATGGCCGAGGACACCACTCGATGTAGAAGAAGACTAATCCTCTATAGCACACTAAATGCATTGATACACTGGTTATGTAGAATTGAAAGAAATATAAACAGATAGTGAGAGTACATGTTCTGCAGTGGAATACTAAAGCTACCACTAGGTGGCAGCAGACTTGCCAGGTAGATCTCACTGTTTTGGCTCAGTGTTACATAAATAGCAGACTACTTTGCAAATACTCGGTACGCGCGATTAGCCTTCGAATTAGGCGCATGCTGGTCTAGCAAGAAACCAAATTTGTCACTAAATATACCAGCAATTGCACCTTATTCCAAGGCCAACGCTCGCGTATCGAGTATTTGCGAAATGGTCTACATCCGTTTTTGAAACCACGGTTCCAGATTGGGCTCTGCCGGCCTGTTTGAAGCCCCATAAGGACAGCACACATTTTCTAAATAACTGACAGAGCCTAAGCCTAAACCCAAGCCCAAGTTTCGAAAATGGCCAATGGAAAATACTTTCCAGTGTGTCTGCTCTGCTGCCACCTATAGTCTCAAATTGTCCAGTTGCAGCAAAACTCACATCTTTGATTGATGTTGGTGTGGTGAAGTATGACAGCCACAACAAACTCATTGGTTTGTTTAGAAGGTTGGCAAATAATTTGATATAAAGAAAAAGGTTTCTGCTCTGAATGAGAATACATACAAATAAAATGCTGATCCAGCTTGCCAAATAAACAATGAATGCCGGATGACGCAAAGTGTGAAATGATTATCCATACAAAATGTCATTGACCGATTACAATTTGTTCAATTCATCAACAACTGTTTCCAAATATTTACAAAGTTAATCAATTGATAAGTCTACCTTAATAGCGGTTCAGCGATAATTACTCGCACCAACCATGAGACGTTAGCAAAACTGTATTTAAAAATTAAAAAAAACCACGTTTACCTCTCGGTACATAAAGGCATTATAATCAACATCCTGGCCGTTATTCCAATTAAACAATTTTTTTTAAAACAAGCCAAAAGTCTTACGCCTTGCTTAAAGTAAACAACAACAAAATTGACAATGAGTGGGAGATAACACAACTGGAAGCTAAACCGACCGACGACAATTTTAAAACCAAAAACAATGAAAGGTTATCTTCATTTCAAGCACTATGATGGTCATTATGAAGCCTCATACTTTATCCGTTCACTGGTGCCCAAGAGAAACTGATTGCCTGAATATTCCACTACCGCATTAGCTGGTACTCATTTTGGCTAAATATCTCCAAAAAGGTGACCAGCATGTTGGTTGGTACCTCGTAACTGTGTAGCTAAATAAGCTAAATATTATTCATGTTAGCTAGCTTGATTAGTTTGTGGTTTTATAACCAATGAGTTAATTAACCTGGTTGGTTAGTTAACCAGGTTAGTTGTATAGTAAGTATATGACATAAGATGATTTGGATGTATAACCAAACATGATAACTGGCCTAATAAGTTTGTGCCTATTGAGTTTTCATAATCCACCAAGTTAACTATCTGAACTGGTTAACTTAACCTGGTTTGTATAAACGAGTATTTTAACTAACATGATTAGGATGTATAACAAAACATGTGAACTAGCCTGATTGGTTTGGGCCCATTGAGGTTTTGAAACCAAATAGGTTAACTAACCTGGTTGGTTGTATAACAAGTTTAACTAACATGATTTGGCAGTTACCATTGTAGCATGTTTCCTATGTGTTTTTTCTCACATTGTCAATCAACTCAACTAAATCGGTACCCACTTTAACTGGTTCACAACTGTATGTTATTCTTCCGTCGTCAATAAAACTCCACTGATTGGTTAGGTCAGTTAAGCCTGGTACCCACTATAGTTGGTCAACCCAATGTTGTTCTTTCATTGTCAGTAAACCCAACTGACCGGTACCCACTGTGGAGTTGTGCAGATTTCTTCCATGGCTTGCTCCAGCGTGCGAATGGTCTCTTCAATGTCATTATTAACAATGGTCAAATCAAAGAAATGTCCGTATGCCTGGCGAAGTAATTCGGATTCCTTTCCTAATCTCTCCAGTCCATTGTCCTGTAAGAAAAAAAGAAAAAAAATCAATTCATACAAACTTTAGCAAAGTCACACTGAAGCACCAGAAGTGGAAACAACAAATGCAGTCACAATAAACAGCGCCACCAAGAGTTTCCCCCTAAAAAGGGTAGTTTTAAAATGAAAAGGGGGCCAAAGTTTAGTGTTCACAACTTACAATTCACAATACACAAAAGTCATCAGAGTTTAGGGGCGAGACAAGCATTTCTGAGCCTTGCATCCAAATATCATTGCTACCCACTTGCCAATAGAGAAAAACTCTAACAAAATAAGCATCATTTTACCAGAGATAGTCTCACTCAGCCTACTTAAATTGACATGTTTTGTTTGACAAAATATAATTTGAATCTACATTGCCAAAGATGTAGAGGAGTTGGTTTTATGTACCTTTAAATCTATCATTCAAAACGAATGTGGATGATATTGAATGGTCAGATAGTAGGAGGGTTGACTTTGTACTGTGTAGACGCATTCACCACATGATATCATTGCAGGCTAGCACAGTTTGTGCATCATTCTTAACTACAGTGGATGATATTGAAATGTCAGACAGTAGGAGGGTTGACTGTTTACTGTGTAGACACATTCACCACATGATATCATTGCAGGCTAGCATAGTTTGTGTATCATTCCAAACTACAATGGATGATGTCGAATGGTCAGACAGTACAAGGGTTAACTGTGAACTGTGTAGACGCATTCACCACATGATATCATTGAAGGCTGGCACAGTTTGTGTATCCTTCCAAACTACAGTAGATGATGATGAATGGTCAGACAGTAGGAGGGTTAATTGGCAAGCTGTACTTACGTGCATGTCATTCATTCCCGTAATGGTAGGAGCAGCGATGAAGACGACAAAAGGAGCGAACTCAGCACATCGTAGAACCTTCAATGCCTACAACAATAAGAAGAATGAAAATTAGTACAGTAAGATCACAACTCTAGTTCACAAATCCCCCCCCACTGGTCAAAGGTCAGAGGTTAGACTACCTGTGGTTCAACATCTAAGATGGCTATCAGCCCTTGTGAATGAATCTTCCTGATGGTGTCCAGCTTGGTGCCGTACATTGCATCTTCGTGGGTTCCATACTCCAGATATTTGTTAGTTGCAATATCCGTCATCATTTCTTCGTGGGTCACAAAGTAGTAATTCTTTCCGTTTTCTTCGTCTTTCTTGCATGGTCTTGTCGTATCTGCAATCACAAAGTAGACAATTTTTAAGAATTACCTGTTCTTATGTGCCAATGGAATCTAAATGTATTTTTATGATGTGGACAATATAATTTCTAATTCTAATTCTAATTTTAATTTTAAGTATACTGATGACACAACAGTTGTGGTTTATACAGAGCTGCCAACATTTGCATCTTGCAATCAGGGAGATGTTGTACAACAATCACGGAAATATATTTAGAATTACATTCAACATAATAGGGAAAAGATTTCCATAATCAGGAAGATTGTCAAATTTGTTCATCAGAACATGGAAAGATTGGTTTATTTTCAACGGAACTTTCTGCAGAATCAGGGAGAGTTGGCAGTTCTGGGTTAAGCTAGAATGTGGTGAGCTAGGCTAGGATTAAATATTATCTGAACCCTCCTACTCTTGGTAACATTTTCTAGTGACAGGTTTCAGTTTTATATAGACAGTTAGACAGGGTAGTCTTAATAATAAACCATTGTCGTAAAGCGCATTCCATCCATGGCAAGACCCCAATGCGCTGTACAGGCATGAAACTTACTTAATGCATGAACAACTCTTTAAACTACACATTATATACAAAAACAAAGCATGACAAAAGTTCACAAGATGAAGTGAAAAAAACTGGCAGGAGAAATGCCTTATTAGAGCCATCCGTCACTGTGATTTGCTATATCCCTAAACAATCAGAACAAAGCAAAATAGTAAAATACAGAGCAAAAAAGAGAAGCCAAGAACAAAAAACAGGAAACTGAGAGTAAATACAAAAACAAAAGTCTATGGTTAATAATAATAATATCAATAATAATTATTAAGTCATATAGACATCACAAAGCACTGTACATTTAAAAATCCACAAGTTATAAAGCAGTTAAAACAAAAGACAAGTTATTAAAAATTAACAATACCAATAACAAGAGTGTTAAAAAAAAGTGACTCTTAAAGGTTGGTTTTCAAAGAAGTTTTCAAAGAAGGAGAAAAAAGGAGAACAGTTTCAAAAATGTAAAACACATCACTTCACAAGGTACATGAAAATATAAACATTAAATAAACAAATGAAACTATACATGTACATGCACAAAGGATTACACCATTATGTTCTGCAGTTAAAAGCAAAGTAGGCAAATATATAAGGTAAGACAACTTTAAAACAACCCCAAGTGGTTATTTTTTCCAACCCCAAATCATTTAAAATTTACCCAGTCAGTTTCCCTTGTGGTTTATTTGATAACTTTTATAAAACAAGTTAAAAAAGAAGCCAGTAACCGTCAAACCAGCAAGATTCAGGGCCAACCAATACAGACATTAAAATCGAAACTGAAAAATTAAACATACATACAATAGCAGTGGGTTATATTGAATGGTCAGACAGTAGGAGGGTTGACTGTGTACTGTGTACATGTAGATGCAATCACTACATGTACATGATGTCTTATTGCAGACTAGCATGGTCTATCTATCATTCAAAACCACAGTGGGTGAATGGTCAGACAGTAGGGGGGTTGACTGTGTACTGTGTGGATTCATTCGCCATATGACATATTGCAGGCAAACAACCACAGTTCAATTATAAAATACAAATCACACCTACAGGCGAGCTTGAGTGGAGTACATGATATTTTTCAAAGTTTACTCACGTGGAATAGGGTAGGCGTATTTATCTGGATGACTGGTTATTAATGTGTTCTTGATGTGTCTCCTCCCAACACCATGTGCTCCTGTCGGTGCAAGACAGAGAAATAAAATTATCATTTTGAGTATAATGCTGTGGGTGACATTAAATGGTCTGAAAAGACCAATGCTTCAACGTTGCCGCTGCTGACAACAGTCAAAGTTTGGGATTTGCAGCACTTTGGAGTACAGGTAACAAATTACAAATTGTACAAATTGACTTACCCAGAAGTACCAGCGTTTTCCTCATGAATGCAGGCAAGCGAACCACCTCTTCATATGTGACCAGATCAAGTTGATCAAATACTGCAGAAATCAAATCAATTTCAAAATTATTATTATTAATATATATATATATATATATATATATATTTTCTAAAGCATGAAAATTGTTACACTGAATGTAAAATATATGGAAAGCTTTAAAATTTGCCATCCCTTGTTGCATTTCGGCAAGTCTAAGATGGTTCCCCTGTGATTTCAAACATAACACACCTTGATTTTTTTTTTAATTACATATTTATTCAACAGACTCATAATAGCTAGAGGCAGTTCGAACCCAAATAATAATTCTTTACCCCGATACAAATTTAATTTCTATTAAAAAAGCTTATGGTATGAACAAACCTGCATTGTGTTTGGCAAGATACTTGTCTCTATACTGTTTCTTCCGTCGACCAAACCACGTACAAGACGCTTGCTGCTCCTTCTTGGCTCTCTCTATGGCTAGACACGCAACTCTCCTGAAAGATCATCAATAGAATAAACAAATTTATTATTTTTTGGTATTACGTTGTGTGCCCGGCTGAAGGGCACAAGCAAAGTGTGCCTGACAAACGGTCTGTAAGCAATCATTATGCATAAATTGTGATCCACCATTCTTGAAGCTCTGGTGACGGAATCAGTCCAACCGTTCCATTCAGTGGGTTTAGGGTAAAGGTAGGGTTTAGGGTTAGGGTGTAATCAGTACATGAGGGTAAATCTCTCAGGATGAGGGTTAGTGTTGGGTTAAGGTTTTTAAAAATTTATTTAGTAATTTTTTTATGAGAGATCGCCTAACATCACAAGGCCGGACGGCCACATCAAGGTGAGGGCTACACTTAACTGATTTGGGCTGTCGACCCAAATCAACTGCCACCAGAGGCAAGTTGCCACCTACTCCTGGGGTTGAAACAGGGTTACCCCCTTCACAGTCCGTAAGGATGTAGGCATGGTCATCCACTAGGAGCATGGCTGGTAGAGCAGAAAGCGCTACCTTCCCAACTTTTTTAAGAAGCAATTATGGTTAAGTGCCTTGCTCAAGGGCACAAGTGTCATGACCGGGTATCTAACACCCAGCTACTGACAACACCAGAGCTTGAACTAGACCACTCGGCCACGACACGCCAGGGTTAGGGTTGGGGTTAAATCAATACAAGAGGGCAAACCTTACCATTCTTGAAGCTCTGGTGACGGGATCAGTCCAGCTTTTCCATTCAGAGGGTTAGGGTTAGGGTAAGGACGAGGGTTAGGGTTAGGGTTAGGGTTAGGGTAAGGGTTAAGGTTAGGGTTAAATATGTACATGGGGGTAAATCTCACCATTCTTGAAGCTCTAGTGACGGGATCAGTCCAGCTGTTCCATTCAGAGGGTTAGGGTTAGGGTAAGGTTGAGGGTTAGGGTTAGGGTTAGGGTAAGGGTAAGGATAAGGGTTAGGGTTAGGGTAAGGGTTAAGGTTAGGGTTAGGGTTAAATCAGTACATGGGGGTAAATCTCACCATTCTTGAAGCTCTTCTAGGGCTAGGGTAAGGGTTAGGGTGAGGGTAAGGGTTAAGGTTAGGGTTAGGGTTAAATCAGTACATGGGGGTAAATCTCACCATTCTTGAAGCTCTGGTGGCGGGATAGTCCAGCTTCTCCATTCAGAGGGTAAGGGTTAGGGTTAGAGCAAGGGTTATATCAGTACAAGAGGGTAAATCTCACCATTCTTGAAGCTCTGGTGACGGGATCAGTCCAGCTGTTCCATTTAGTGGCTCTCCTTCTTTACGAGCCTGCCACCAGTTGTGATCATCTTTGCTAATAATCTGTAGAATGTCCCCACACCTGAAGCTCATTCCGGCTTGTTGGCATGGTATCAGGTCATCTTGTCCCGGGTCGTACTCAAACTGCGCTCGAACGTAAATCTGCGTAAACCAAAACAATTGTTAAATGACGGTTATTCAGTTCTGAGATATGGCTTATTATTAGATTTTAATATGTATCTGTGTAGACACTTTCATTTTATTTGATTACACTTCTTTACTGACACAACACTACAGACAGAAATATACAAGGAAATAAACAGATAAATAGATTTTTAAAATATAGTTTTTACAATTACAAACAGTACAAACAAAATATTAAAAAGTTACGACAAGTTGCCGGTGAGTGGCAAGATGGAACAAGTGACCAGCACCTTTACAGAACCATGAAATGTCAAAAAAAAAGGCAAGGCACTCAACCATAATTGCTTCATAAAAAGTTAGGAAGGTTTGCTCTGCCAGCCAGGCTCCTAGTGGATGATACCCATGCCTACATCCTTACGGACTGTGAAAGGGGTAACCCTGTTTCAGAGTAGGTTGCATTGTGCCCCTGGTGACAGTTGATTTGGGTCAACAACCCAAATCAGTTCAGTGTAGCCCTCACCTTAAAGTGGCCGTCCAGCCTTGTCCAGGCAATTTCTCATTTAAAAAAAAAAAAAAAAATTTAAAAAAATGGACATGCATACGGGCTACAAGGTATCAAAGTGATAATGATACAGAAATGGAACATCCCTATGGGAGTTAGAACCGACCTCGCAAGGCTGGGGCGCGTTCCTGTAGCTCGGGACAATCTTAAACGTGATGCTCCCCCGTAGTTCCCTCAGCATCCTCTGGAGGTTCTCCACCGTCTGATTGGCAACGGACACATTATTGATCTCTCGGATCTCATCGCCGACGTGTAACGTAGCTTGTCTATGGATCATACCTCCGTGCATAATACGTGCTACTATACAACGACGGTCATCGTTCATCTTTAGTGTGATTCCCTGTAAAAGAGAAGAAAGAAGAAAGCAAATAATAATTATTATTATCGTTATTATTATCATTGTATGGGATTTGAGGAATTGCATGGTGAGGTATCAATGTATATTTAGTTTGCAGTAACACCATGTGTATATCTACTTTTCTGTGTACATTTTGTTCTTTGAGAACTTGTCTTGCTATTTATTCTACTGCCGCGGAGTAGATTTCGGAGGAAGTAGATTTCGGAATTCGGGAGACTACCAAGTTCTGAAAAGAAATGTCCTGTTTATTAACTACTACCTGGGCGGAAGGTAGGAAATCGGCCGGGACCACTACTTTTGCTAAGTGGATCGAGGGAACTTCTAGCTATTAACTATTGAAACAAGATCCTCGAAATGTTTTTACTTGATGTTTATGTTTGATGTTAAAAGCTGCACTTTGCAATCTGGAACATTTTTAATGGTTCAATTTTTAAACATGTGTACAGAGATTAGGTCCTATGTAAAAATTGAACAGCCTAAAGAATGACCCTTGAATATGAATAGAAAACTCAACAAAAATATCAGCGAAAGAAAATTAAAAATTCTGATGACTTTTACTATTTTGTTTTTATTCGTTAAAGGTATTTATTAATGGTTGGTTGCTCGCTGGCCGCTGTTAATGGACCTCGCCTTCGGGCTGGGTCCATTAACAGCGGCAAGCCACCAAACCCGGTCATTACCACGCAGTGAAGATTGGCTCCTCACACTCCTATTGATTAAAGGGTGTGTACAACATTGGTAAGGGTAAAAATCTAAATGTTCACAGGTTTGCACATAACTTACATGGATGGTCATGGTGGAATACATCCATTGGAAAATTTTTGCTTGAAATGCAATAGTTTTTGAGAAATGAGTAAAACAATTGTTTTGATCTCGCAAGTCCTAAACCTGATGTTTGAAAAAAGTGAAAACATAATTGGGTTTTTTGCTGTTTTCTTGTGACTCCAATGACTGATTGGGCTAAATAAAACTTTCACAGGTTTGTTATTTCATGTATGTTGGGTTACTGTGGATACTGTTCTTTAACAATTACCAATGTTGTCCTTGTGCTTTAAATAACAATCAGTATGAGAATAATAATAATAATAATAGTGGCTTCTTAATATAGCGCACATATCAGTCACTTAGTGACACTCAAGGCGTTTTAACATTCATTATTTTCCTGCACGGTAATGTGTAGCAACATTTTTGAAGTATGAGACCAACTCCTTTACATAGCACCATGTAATGGTTTACAAGGTGCTGTGGCGCAATATGCTGCCGATCAAACCAGTAACACCGGGGCGAACCCCTTCTCTCTTCGATAAGTGCACTGGGTTCTTTTACGTGCATTACACAGCACACGGGAACAACGGCTTTATGTCCCATTTGAAGGACGCAGCAATAATGGTTAAGTGTCTTGCTTAAGGACACTAGTGTCACGGCAGGGACTCGAACCCACACTCTGCTGAACAGAAACACCAGAGCTTGAGTCCGGTGCTCTTATCCGCTCGGCCACCACACGCCAGAATGAGATGGAATTAAGCATAATTAAACTGGCAAAGTGACAACAATTGACAGGACAGTAAGTATCTGTAGTGAATTAAGGTTAATAGATTAGAGAGTCTAGTTCCTACAACAAGTCTAATCACGTATTTCTATATATGCATTATGAGCACTGTAGCGCAATAACCACACATTTTTTCCCTCCTGCATCCCGGAGCACAAGTAGAGCACAACCCTGATTGATGCAGTCACTTATTGCACCTCTCCATCGGCATACATGTACAGATGCTTTGTGTATGACTTAGTAAACAGCAGTTTGTACACATGCAAGCCCTTCTTGACCCGACCCCTGCCTCTTCCATTACTACCCCAACGAGGTAATGCGTGGTAAAAGCAGACGGGACTTACGCGTGACCAGTGATGAAATGTCACATTACTTCTGGTTTGTCCACTGAACGTAAAGGTATATAGAACCAACACACTGGTGTTTGGAAAAGGTATATTCATTACCGGCCAGTCTTCATTTCACGGCAACGGAAGAGTCTAGGAGCTCCAAATTTACACTGCCCGAGGCCGGTGATTTTAGCATCGAGTCTGTAAACTCACAACCGGACAAGTGGGGTGTTGTGTTTTTGTTCAAATGTTGACTTTCAGTCTGATAAAATCTCTTGCAATTCTGTTGAGTATTGAAGAATACTTCCCCATAATACAAATGAGATCAATCTTTCTCTTTAAGATTTGTTCAAATTCAAACAGCTCAAATGTTAAATTGTGTAGGAATATTTTTGTTATAATTTAAATTCTGGTCTTGCAAACAAATTCTGGTCAAGCTAACATTTTGAGGTAAAAGTATGACAGAGTAATGGCGGAATGTGTGATCTCTCCCAAGCCCCAGTACAATGATCGCTTCATCGATAAACCATGTAGATATTTTTGTGCATTTGAAAATGTTTAAGATGAAAATAACTCAGGGGAGCTGAAGGTAGGAATTGATATTCCTCTTAAAACAGTCTAGATTGTTGGTTGGAGGGAAACATGCACCAGGCAAGGAGTTCAAAAGCAGTAGGAAACAAACAATTAACAAAAATGCTTGCTTTTCCACCCAAAAAGAACATTTTACAATAAATGAATCCTTAAAAAAGTCATTCCCCAAACACACCACCTCACGACTTAAACCGAGTTAGCCCAATCCGCGAAATTAAGATCAGCACTAAACATCTCGATGATAAATTGGCGGATATCTTTATTGACCCAGCGCCTGTTGTGATAAATTAGATATGATCACGCCGCGAGAACTACTGCGCCCCGCGTTAAAGTGTGTGTGAAATTGACCTGTCTCTAATCACATAAATCTCGGCGTACCAGCGGCAGACGTTGTGGCTCCGTCGAACTCCTTCATTACCTTTCTGACTTTCTCCGGAATGCTAATAACGAGATAAAAAAAATCCCCGTTCCCGGTTAGCGCCAACTCACGAGATCTCATTAAGCCAATGTGAACCATTAAGACCGGCTCATCAATTTACCCTTAAAAAGTACTTTACAAGTCAGCCTAAAGGATTGCTAATTATTATTTAAAAAATAAAAAATTTAAAACCAGATTTAGTTCCAATCTGAAAAGCTCACCGATTTTTGGTCAGTCTACTGGTTTATTGTTGTAGAATAATGTTCTGGTCTCTTTTCGCTTGACTGTTGTAATGTTTTTCAAGACATATCCACCACAAGCCCCGCTTCTAGGATTATGCCTCCACCGTCATTTTTTCCGTAATATATTATACTATTTGTATGTAGTACAATAAATTGAATTGAATTGAACTGATTATAAATTTCATACAAGTATCAATCCTGCAGAGAATTATTTTCATCTGAATTTTTTTATAATTTTTTTTTGTCAAGGTAGTCGCCCATTACAAGGCACAAAAGGCCAGATAAGAGATAGAAAAAGAAAGCGTAGAGAATTAAGTTAAAAAGAAACCCATTCACTTTACGCTTGAACTGGGACAAATCATAGGCGGCAGGGATACTGTCAGAACTGACAAAATATCACCCGAAAGAAACCGCCCCGCCTCCCAACACCCGCTCGCCATCACCAATTTGCTGATAAATTACATTGCAGCAGTCAAAACAAGCCTAGCATGAACATGCACACAGAATCCCCGATAAACATGTATCACCTTTTACACTAAAACAGGACCCCCTAAGTTGATGATATTTTCACAGATTGGTTTCACGTGCTTCTTCAAATTAAATACTAGCAGACAGAATCGTATTTGCTCTTCCAGAGACTATTGGTGACATTTCCATTTAACTTGGACTGCAAATACAGGAACTCTTGAAAATACAGCTGAATCAACTTTCAAATGTGGTCCGTTTCTTCCTATCTAAAGATGATGATAATCATATCCTGCCATTGATCTGTTTACATTTTGTGCCTGCAGGAAGTCCAGGGTCCGATTTCACAAAGAGCCAAGATTTATCTTTTTTGTATTTATCTATTTCATTAGATATCCAACAGATATCGAGCAAACCCAAGTTCACCGGACCTAAGCTCTGGTGTTTTTAGCAGCAGAGTGTGGGTGCGATACCCGGTTATGACACTTGTGCCCTTGAGTTAGGCACTTAACCGTAAATGCTTTGTTAAAAATGGGGAAGGTAGTGCATTCTGCTCTATACCCATTCCTACATCCTTACGGACTGTGAAGGGGTAACCCTGTTTCAACCCCAGGAGTAGGTGGCAACATGCCCCTGGTGGCAGTTGATTTGGGTCGATAGCCCAAATCGGGTAAGTGTAGCCCTCACCTTGAAGTGGCCGTCCGGCCTTGTGATGTTAGGCGATTTCTCATAAAAAAACAAACCCATAACAACAGCACAATTAGCACCGATAACATGATGAATAGGAAACGAAAAGGAATGTTCAGTTTTTGATGTGGGAGGAAAAACCCCAAATGGGGAAAACCCAAACGCAATCAGGTAGGGACTGAAAAACCCAATCCACATGCAAGGCTCCGGTCAGAGGAAACGAAAAGAAATGTTCAGTTTTAGGTGTGGGAGGAAAACCCCAAATGAGGAAAACCCAACGCAATCAGGTAGGGACTGAAAAACCCAATCCACATGCAAGGCTCCGATCAGAGGTGGGATTCGAACCGGAGTCCACAGAGGTGAAAAGGCAGGGAAAGAAACCGCTGAGCCAACCTGATCCCCCCAAAAGCCACCACGACAACACCCGACACTAGTACTTCTCATTTTGTCCACGGCTACTATCGTCTAGATGTAATCCTAGCTGATGTTAACCATGAACAGCCTTCTCTTCTCATTAGCAATCCATTGACCTTCAATTAACTAAGTGATTTAATCAACAGCCCTCTCTTGGCACATCACATTCCACACCTCACGGGCATTCTCAATCAGCCTCAACTCTCAAGTTCATTCAACTCTCCCTCGATCTCGAGGATTCAGGAATTTATCTTGACTTCAATATCACATTAGACACATGAGATTGGATGGATGTGAAAATTCCTGAACAAAATGGCTTGCCAGGGTTTGCTCTCAAATTTTTTAGTGACTGGCCAGCAGGACCAGTTAGCTTGTCATTTCACTAGTAAAGTAAAGTCTTTCCCGAGCCAATATGGCTCATCAGGCCGGTGTTTATACCCGGTTTCCTTCGTTAAACGACTGAGAATATTTTTATTCCCCCTGGACAGGATGCCAGTCCCATCGCAGGTTACTCCCCAGCTCTCGCCAGTACCCATTTGTACTCCTGGGTGGAGAGAAGCAATTATGAAAAAGTGCCTTGCTCAAGGACACACTTGTCATGACCGGAACTCGAACCCACACTCTGCTGATCAGAAACACCAGAGCTTGAGTCAGGTGCTCTTAACCGCTTTGCCACGACAGGCCATCATTTCACTAGTCAGTCAGCTTTTTCACTGGTTCATATTTCAAATGGAATACAGGGAAGCTTTTCAAACTGAACTAGCCAGTCGGCCCACTTGTAGTGTAGTTTGACTGGTCCTCAGGTGTTTTAACTGGCATTTGGCCAGCAGACAACTGTTAAAGGAGAACGCTGCTTGCGGGTCTGGATCCCCCTTATTCTAGACCCAGAACCTCTCAGATGTTACGATTCAGGAGGTTTACAGACTCTGTGCATCACCATAAATAACAAAACTAAAGGGTTGGACACAATGTGGACTTTTTTCTTTCTCCATTTGGTGATTGCTTTACTTCTTTCAAGAACATTTGAAGGCTCAAGGAGGTTTTGAGAAAACAAAAAATCTTGACAAATCACACGCCTGCACACTATCCCCAGAGTAGCCCATCAGTTGCAAGACATATTTTTATGCTTTACATTTCTTTTGAGCAAGACACTTAACTTAAATTGCTTCTGATCACCCAGGCGTAAATGGATAACTGTGAGGGCAGAGATGGTTCTAATGTATATTGATTTAATCAATAATCAAAAGTTATCATGTAAGAATTTATCTTTGTATTTAAAGTTGTTAAGCCGACGAATATATTCCACCGAGTCTGACTCTTTATTGTACTGTCCTGTCCTTGTCCGATTGTTGTTCTTTTGTAGTGTTGTCCTGTTTTCTAGGGAAAGGTACAAACGCTATGCTGCACCTTGTTTCCTACATGTTGACATCATATAATGTATTTTTGTTTACAGTCAAGTGTGCGGTTCACGTTAAATTAATCTTAGGCTTACTTACTGTAAACATGTTATATTTATTTTTGCTACAAACTACTATTTAAGTTTTCCTTACACATATTTTATCAATTGTCATTGAGGATGTCAATGTGAAATAAATGTTGTATTGAATTGAATTGAATTTTAGTTTGATGTGCTCTGTACTTGGCAGCACAGGCTGTATACTCCCTATAAAGCTGAGATGGTTTAAGGAACCGGGGGAAAAATGGCCCATTCACCGGGATAATAATGTCCATGCGCCAAGATTGTCAAATTAGTGGAAGCAGGCACTATATAAATGTCTATTATTATTGTTTTTTAATTGTGACCGGAAAAGGGCCCCGTAAGCGCAGAGTTCTGCGGTAAGCAGATACGTGAAATAGGGCCCTTACGCCGATATCGGATCTCGACCAATTTTGAAACACTTCCTGAAAGCGAAGTATCAGCACCCACGGCAAAAAAAACCTACCGCAATAAAAAAAGAACTGAGGATTGGTCACTTCAAAAGTAGTACGGCAGGTCAAGGAATTCTGCATAAACTCTGTAAGCAGAGAATGGTGATTGCAAGCGCAGATTGCGAAACCCGGGGGGGGGGGGGGAGCACCCTCTTGCTCCCCCCCAACACACACACACAAACATGTTTGTAAATCCCACTTACCGAGGACTTCTCTTTGTTCTCCCATTGTTTGGACATAGTTTTTTTTAGCGACGTCCCCATTGGGTTTGTACACGAAAACGAAGCGAGGACGTCCTCGCTCTGTCAAACACCCGGATCCCTTTTGTTAAAGTTCTTGGTTTAGGATAGACACGCTCACACACACACACACACAGAAAATGAGTTTGAAAAAATTCACAAATGAATGGTTCTAAACATTAAATAACCCCCCAAAAAATTTACTAATAATAAATGAATTCATTAATTTATTCATTCATTAATTCATTAAAATAAATAAAATAAATACAAATAAATGATTAAATAATTAAATTTAAAAAAAAAATTGTTTTTACCCCACCCCCCAAAGAAAAATGGAATGTCAGGTAATACGCCACCGTGCTGCGGCAAAACAGTGCGATTAAACTCCACTCTGTGCTTCAATAGAATAACATCTACAGGGCCAATAGGATGTGAAGCACTCACACACCGGCAAAACCCAAACACTATCTATTTCACCCCAGAAAAAAACAAACCCCCAAAAAACAAAATAAAAACAGGACTCCCAACTTGCGGGGTCAAACAACCCCCCCTCACATCAGAAGGAACGAAGTGCCCCAAGTTGCTGACATTTGATCTATGCTTCTTATTAATCAAATTAATTCCGTATCCCGTCTTGACACGTTGATCATCATGTATCAAAGGCACTCCTCTCTCTCTGCATTCTAGCGCGGTCACGATTCCGACACGCTTGAGTGGCCTCACGAGCCCGGTCAATCACGCCGTCTCGTTAATTAAATCATTACAATATAACTAGGTACGGACAAACAGCAGCGCATGACTGGAGTCAAACACTGCAGGGCGGAAAATAAGAAACTTATCACACAAAATAATCTCGCCTTAATATTATTTGCATAGTGTATTTTTGTTTCTACTCCGAGGTTATACACAACACTGAGTTTGTATGCTGTTGATATTTAAGCTGTTTCAAACCATTACAAATCAAAATGACTAGTCGTATAAATGCAGAAAGTTGTAATGGCCGCACATTTCGACCCTGAGCTGAGTGTGCCGTAGTACCATGTCAACCCTTATAAAGGCGCTTCATAAATCGGTCTTATAATTCAAAAAATTTCAAAATCCGTCTTAAATGTATCTCTTTGTTCAAGCGCCTTGAGTACCTCATTGGTGGATATGTGCGCTATATAAGACTCTGGTATTATAATATTTAAACAATAGACCTTATGCATTGACGTCATCCAGCCGCCATCTTAGAGGTAAAACGATGACGAAACAATCGAAACGCACAGATTTGTACGCGCGGCGCACAAGATTGGCCAATGAACAACCTCCTTTTGACCTCTAGGCGAGGGCGCCCTACTGAAATGACATCATGTGCATAAGGTTTAGTGTTCACTTTGACCACAGACAACCGCTTAAAATGATTTAAGCACCCTGTAAGGACTTAAGGCTCTATGATTTTCTGCCGAATGTAGTAAGCAATAAGCTGGCTCGTTTAAAAAGTGGTGCACAACTGTTAAATGTTGCTAGAATTACTCTGAACTACTCCTTTTCCACTCCCATGCAGAATTTAATTTTCCTAAAACAACAATTGAATGGCTGAGACGGGCTCAAACTTTCAAACACAATTTTGCACATCAATTGCTTACGAACTTCCTTAACCCCTTTCATACACCATTTATTTTTAGTGATAAATTGATCATATGTACACATTAATTGTTGACTTGTATTTTGCAAATGGCGACCCCTCAAAAAAACAGGTCACAATAGCACCCTCAAGAGTCCCCTTTCCCATTCAG
Source organism: Plazaster borealis (assembly GCA_021014325.1). Taxonomy (NCBI): domain Eukaryota; kingdom Metazoa; phylum Echinodermata; class Asteroidea; order Forcipulatida; family Labidiasteridae; genus Plazaster; species Plazaster borealis. The sequence continues at coordinate 3,338,294 of CM037469.1, forward strand.
AAAACTGTGTGGCCGTGTGATTTTTCTTTTTCGTTTAACAACTATTTTTCTGAAGGGATTTAAACCGGTCGCTCGCGACCGGTCGGCGCGTGAAAGAGTTAAAAAGTCATTCTGCCAGGCATACGACGATTGGCCAAGTTTATTTTGCACAAAAACACAATAAGCCATTTTGAGACATGGTGGGCACAATACTCTGACACTACTACATGTACATATGTAGGTTTGGGTAAATTTGTCTCTATACACCCAAACCAAACCGTGCACTCCTACAGTGTCCAACATACCTTAAAGGCATCGTACATGTTTGGTAATCACTCTGATAATTAATGGCAATAAAAACTTACTTGGTGAGAAGTACAGCAGCGAAACTTTTCACTACGAAGTACTGCGGTTATGGAAATATATATCTCTTTTTATCCCTCAAAACATTTGAATCTGAGTGTGTATTCCAATGCAGATTATTCTTCCTGCGTGGACATAACCGCTCCAGATTTTCGGCAATATCTCAAAAACACTACCACCTTTTGAAATGAAATTTTCACAGGTTAGTTTTATGGTATATCTCTACAACTATATAGGTTTGAAACAAACAATAGGCTCCAATTACCAAACGTGTACGGTGCCTTTAAAAAGGCTAATGACAGGTGACAAACAAGAAACCAAGGAAACTTACAAGAGGTTCATCGGAGTTCTTCTGGAACTGCACCAGTCGGACTCTAGTGACCGAGTCCATCGGCTCGATGTCACCGTTCGGAGACTGCATTTCTTCTCGTCCGTTAAGGAAAGGCGACGTAGGAGGTGGAGTTACACGGATTGCTGCATCACTGTACACTTCATGGGCAACGACGTCATGAGCTTGCAGTAACGCCTAGGGTTCAAAAAAGGAAAAGAATGGGATTATGCAATTATTAATCTCTCTTAATCTCTCATTATACAACAGAGGGATTATAGCAGTATCGGAATAAACCGGCGCTGAAAAGCTTCATCAATGACATCTGAGCAACTCAGGGGGAGGTCTACCAGGTACCAGTTTACAGTTGAGTCCGCTCCGTTAACTGGTTCTTCACAGCAACCTATCATACAGCATGAGGCTAGCTTGCAACATGCCCCGGTTTCCTTACTGTATAGTCAAAGTACTATCCACACGGGCCTAGTTGCGTTGGAATGGGTAACCAGCCAAAATGCCACATAAATCGCATTGCCGCAACTGGTGCCCTGCAATCAACATTATTTGCTGAACAGCTTTGTTAAATTGGGCACTACACACAATGGTCACTTGGATTCAGCAGTCCCTATCGTTAGAATTGTTTTTACACATACCTCCCCTGCCATCCAACCAGTACACATCCTAAACCAAACACTCATATTGACAAGGAGTCCCTGATATCAAAGCTACTTACAGCAGTCACGATGTGCTCCTATTGGTCACTCAAAGCCCAATCATAATCAGATTCAACTACCCAATCGACCAATCACAATCACTGATACACTCTATGCCAATGACATCATTAAAGCAGGCCTGTAATTTCATCTTTGAAGGGGTGAGACCATTTTCAAAGTGGGGGACTTCCATTTAAAAAAAACTACTCAAGTCAACATGAATATTTTGAAGGGGCACCGGAGCAGCGGAGGCGGCAGCTTTTCATTCCAAAGCAGGGCCCAATTTCATCACGCCACATAAGCAGAAAATAGTGCTTAACACTTTTCCGCTAAGCAAAAGAAAGCAGGGTACCAGTCACAGATTGTACTTGTGACATGCTATTTTGGCTGGTTACCTTATTCTGGTAAGCATAATAATGTTGTGCTTAGCTACTTGTGCTTAAGCAGCTCTATAAAATTGGACCCAGATTACAAAGTAGAGTGGTCCAGATTCACAGAGCTGCTTAAGCAAAAAATATCGCTTAACAAATTTCTGCTTAGCGAAAATAAGCAGGTAATGAGTTACAAACTGTGCACAAATGACATAGTATTTTGGTTGGTAACCGTTTTCCAGTGAGCATAATTGTTAAAAGCTATAGCAGTAAACTTGCTGGTACAGCCATGTGTAAATCTCTTTTGGGAGGAGTGTCGGCTCTGAAACGAGCAGTTGTGGTCTCGACATTTCGAACAGTATACTCTGCTCACCTTCAGCTCGTTTCTCCTGAAGACGAGCAGAGTATTCTGTTCCAAACATCGATACCACACTCAGGGAGATATTTAGAACTCCATTCAACATAATAGGAACAAAAAGTTTCCATAATCAGGGAGATTTTTCAAATTTGTTCATCCAAGCATGGAAAAATTGGTTTATTTTTAGCAGAACTTGTCATGTTGTGCACTAAAGAAGTACTCAAGACTCTACCTTCTTCTGTCAGGCACAAACAAAGTAAAATATTTTGTCGCAGCAGAAAGTCACAACAAATAAAATGGCTATTTTAGGCTTCATATTGGTGTATAACTGTTACATGTCTGTTGCTACAACTACTCTTCTGACCTGACAGGTTTTGTTTCCATTCCGATGGTCAATTAGAATAACAGTGAACGGATGAAAAGATACGACAAAACATATACAACGATAGGCTGTAAGATGGTGGGAAAATAAGATGCACGTGTACTATGTAGGTAGGGAGTTCCAAACTGCAGCAGAACGAGGGAAAATATCTCGCAGTACTGGCCTTTTGAATAGATACAATGAACAGATGAAAAGATACGGCAAAACATTTACAACGATAGACTGTAAGATGGTGGGAAAACATGTACAGAGGGAGAACGAGAGTAGTAGGAGAGAAAATATCTCCCAGCACTAGCCTTTGGAATAGATACAATATACGAATGAAAAGATATGGCAAAACATTTACAACGATAGGCTGTAAGATGGTGGAAAACATGTAGGTAGGGAGTTCCAAACTGCAGCAATACACATGATACAAGGGCAAATATCAGTACTGGCCTTTTTAATATACATGTATACAGTGAACAGATGAAAAGATACAGCCAAACATTTACAACGATAGACTGTAACATGGTCGAAAACATGTACGTAGGGAGTACGAGAGTAGTACGAGAGAAATACCTCACAACACTAGCCTTTGGAATCAGATACAGCGATGAGTAATGTGCAACGTCTGCACCATGGTATCAGGTATAACCTCCTAACAAAAACACCGCAAGGTTACAGAAGGCTAATCATGTGTACTGCCATTCCTAAGGGACCCATGTGCTTTTACATGTAAGTGAAGACGGTGTCTGTCATCAAAACTGCATCATTATGCATTCAACTTATTTAGATAATAATAGCATTTAAAATGCGCCATGTCTGTCTAAAAAGACACTCCTGGCGCAGGAGAGATGCAAGGAGAGATGCAGAGGCAAGTGGGCCTACAATGAGTTACAAAGATGGAAATTTAAGCACAAAAATAAGTTCTCAAATGAGTTTTGAAGCTGGTATATATATATATGTATAGTGACTTGTGGGAGATTGGGAGGGAGTTCATTCCATAGTGATGGGCTGGAGTGTGAGAAGGATCGGGTTCGATGACAGTGTAGGGACCAGCTTTGTCATTCCACTGACTGCATGGGTCCAACTTTTGAGGACTCCAGGTGGCAGCAGACTTATCATTGTTCTTAGAAATGTGTGCATGCTCGGAACTACGTAAACAATGGAAATGTACGCGTTATGTCTGCTGCCACCTAGCATTTGGCTCCGATTACTAGAAGTGAAAAATCTGTGCTTCAATAGCCAATATGCACAAGCGCCATCTTAAAAATATACTGCAATGCATCTTGGGAAACCAAGTACACTTAATACATACATCGACCTGCCAAGATGGACACCATGGTGTCGTATACATGTAACTATGCCAGGTTTTATAGTTGTGCCGCATTGCTTCAAAAATCAGCGCGCCATGATGGTTGCTGGTGTTGCTTGGACTCGGATTTCATCCAGAACCCTTTGCGCGCCGATTATGCGCATTGGGACATGCATACAGGCTGTGGCAGCTAAATCTGAGCTTAACGAAGGCATATGTTACAGGTTCGCTGGGAATTTGTTTCTAATGTGGGTGCATACTTTAGGGCCTAATTTCATGGCCATGTTAAGGGTAGAATTTTGTGGTTATCCCCTTTCGGACGGTGAACACCCATACACAATTCTGAATGAATGTGTATGGCAAAAGGGTACCAGGGTTTGCTCATCTGGAGGTTGCTTTACAAAAGGTTGCCCCGAACCATGTGACATAGCAACTGTCTCTATAGTCTGAGTAATTTCAATTTAAGCGGTAACTTGTGACTAAGCAAGTCAATGCACCAGACATTATTCAATTCTTAACTCGCATTTATGACTTATTATATGGTGTGTTTATTGAACTAACAAGCGGATTGCTATTATTTTACTCTTTCCAAAACAATGTCGTTACACCTCTTCAATCAAACACAACAACAGCCTTGGGGCTGACAGTGTCGTAACCTCCGCATTGAAAATAGCTGGTGGTGCCTCAAGCGAGGTTAAACAAAATATGTACATCCATGTTCATTACACGAGTGTAGAGTAGGCACCGTGAAATGGCTACACAGCCGAAGACGCTGACATATGCACTTCTTGTGCAATCACTTTTTCTAGTCAGTTTAATTAGACTAATGCTATTTCCATTAGGAGGGGGGGGGGGGGGAATGTTCACAAACTCCGCTAGGATTCAACTTGAAAAAAGGTGGCACGACAAATATTTGCCACGGGGCAATGGGAAAATAAGTGAAAGGTTAAGCTGCTGAAGTGTGTGTACAAATTGATTTACAAGATAAACTGGCCACTTTAGGAGTTCAGGTTGAGGTATTATCAATGTAGGAGGGGGGGACACTGGAATCTAATAATACCACACCTTTACCATGCTGCCACCATCTTGGTCATGTTCCCTGTATCTAGTAACAGTAATGGATGCTAAATATTTATTGTACAAAAAGGAGCCAGACTGTTTCTCCTTCCAGCCTCGATTCAAATTACTATCATGAGGAAAGACTCTGCTGGGGGTCCAAGCGTGAGGTCGCTAACAATTTTGGAAATTATGGCCGGCTACGAAATTGGCAGCTACGGCTACGTCTGTTGCTAAGAGTGTTGCCAAGGATGTCCTATACTCCAACGCACAATGACACCGCCGTAGCCTAAGCCGCAAATTAGGACACTGCCAGGGTTCTCCCCATGCACAAGTCCAGCGTATTGGGCCGATAAGCGCGATTTGCGTGCCGATACGCGCAAATTTCGGTCGATACGCAAACAAAATAAATCAATACAAAAATTATTGTTATTTTTTTAATAATAATTTCACAACAAACATCAAGAGACAACCATATAGAATGCTCCAGATTGCACAGTAGGGATTTTAAAAACAAGATAAACACCAAGTAGAAAACATTCCGAAAACCTTCAATTCAGCGTGCTTCGGCCAAACATAAAAAAAATGGATCTAAAATGCCCTTCAATTTTGACAAAAACCTGGGGAGAACCCCGACGGCCTAATATTCCTTTAAGATTGGACAAACGAAAACAGCTCCAGCATCTACATACTTTATACAAACTTTCCTTCTCCGCAAGAGACATATCGGACTACTGTAAGAGGGTTAGCTTGCATCAATACGTAACACTAGATAAACAAATGAGTGAGTGAATGAGAGGGGGAAAAAATTAGAATAAAAAGCAAAGCGGTCCCTGGGTTTTCAGACTCTGCCCTTTTTCTAATCCCTTTGCAACCCCATTGGGGAATCCAATGGGATTAGGAAAATGAATTATCCCCCCCTCAATGTACGCATGAATTAAAACGCTGCCGTTTTTCAATTAGTGCGGCGGCTCCATGTATGTTGACACACTGTCTCCCTCCGAGCTATGTGTAACTGCTTGTGGCATAACAGAGATGTCAACGCAGTTGTGATAATAATATTGTATACCAGAAATGTAAATTCCCACATCAGAACGTAATATCCATACGTACACTACAAATATTGTGGTAGCTGAATGTGTTTTGTAACTTAAGTCAGGCGATCCACTAGTGTTAATTTGTTTCGTTTTTTCCCCTGCTGACGAGCACCCCCCAGGCAGAAATATAACCTGCCCACATGAATGTTGCCAGCAGCAGGGCTTGAGTCCAGTATTTTTAGTGTCGGGCAGGTAAACATATGACCAGACAAGTCTGGAGGTCTTCCATTTTTTTTACTGAATATTAATTTTGGGTGGAACAAAGAAAAATTTGACTAAAGCGGGACTTCAACCAACGACCTCCGGTTTAATGTGCCGGCGCTCTACCAACTGAGCTATTTAGCTCTAAAATGGCGGTCTCCCTATTTTTTTTTCAATATCTTTGTTTGGGGGTGCCAGTCAGAAGCCATACAACCGTTAACTGCCGTGTAGCCCAGGATTACACCCAAGTTTACGATACAACCTGGGAAGCGGCAGCCAGGGGATCACCTTAAGGGGATGCAATGTTTTTTTGTTGTTTTTTTCAAATATCAATTAATTGGCTTAAACCACAAGAGAAACTTGTGGTTTATTACTTGATATTTGAATGTTAATGAATAATAACTCCTCACTGTGTAATATCTTGAATAAATTATGTTCAAATGTTGACTTTGGGTCTGATGAATTACCTTTCAATTCTATTGAGTAATGAAGTATACCCATAAAGACAGATGAGATCAATCTTCTCTTAACATGTCTCAGTGCTTGTTCAAATAGAAACATTGTGTCAGAAAGTTTGTTTCTCATTTTGATTCTGGGCCCAATTTCATAGAGCTGCGTAAAATATTGCTTAACAATTGTCTGCTAAGCAGAAATGAGCAGGATACCAGTCACAAATTTTACATGTGACATGGTAGTTCAGCTGGTAACCTTATTCTGGTAAGCATATTTTTGTTGTGCTTAGGTACTTTTGGGGCTAAAGCAGCTCAATGAAATTGAGCCCTGGACTTGTGAAAACACTTCTGGTCCAGTAAACATTTTGAGCTACTGAAAGCCCTGCGGTCTTGTGGATTCCCCCCACCTAAATTCTATCCCTGCGCAGTGTGATTGTTTTCATGAAATAAATATTGCAGAATGCTTATTACTGATTAGCTGTCCGTTCCCTAAGCTGCTTAAGAAGCAAGTTTGACTGGCCCTACAGCACTCTCGTCTAGTGTTTGAACCTCGGGGCTAGTTGTCTAAATCGAGAACTGCCTAGTCAATTCATCTGTTCTGCCCTTAAGGTTGACCTAAATACATTTTTGCATGACAAAACTATTTGTGTATCTATGTCAGAGGTTTTAACATCATCAGGGTTTTGAGGGCGTGAACATTATTTCCCCAAGTCTATCCTCTCAATTTATGATAACTAGCTTTTATATAGTGCTTTATCTCAGGCGTCTCAAAGCGCTTATTACTAATTTATTTTTAAGACAGGTTCTTGAAGTTTTAGAATTATGAGACCCATTCATGAAGCACCTTATAAGGGTTTACAAGGTGCTGTGGCGCATTCATCAGCCACTGCCAGAAACACCGGGGGAAACCCCTTCTTTTCGCGATAAGTGCAACTGGGTTCTTGTACGTGCATTACACAACACACAGGACCTATGGCTTTACCTCCCATCCAAAGGACGATGCAATAATGGTCAAGTTTCTTGCTTTGAGGACACAAGTGTCAAGACCGGGACTCAAACCCACACACTGCTGATCAGAAACGCCAGAGCTTGAATCCAGTGTGCTTGACCCCTCAGCCACGACACAACACACACTTAAAGGTATCGTACACGTTTGGTAATGACTCAAAACAATATTAGCATAAAAACTTACTTGGTAACAAGCAACGGAGAGCTGTTGATATTATAAAACATTGTAGGAATTGACTCCTCTGAAGTAACGTAGCTTTTGAGAAAGAGGTAATTTCTCACTAAAATAATAAAAACTTCTTGCAAGAAGTTTTTATTCCTATCTGCAAGCACACAAATTTGTACAACAAGGGTGTAATTGACTCCTCTGAAGTAACGTAGCTTTTGAGAAAGAGGTAATTTCTCACTAAAATAATAAAAACTTCTTGCAAGAAGTTTTTATTCCTATCTGCAAGCACACAAATTTGTACAACAAGGGTGTTTTTTCTTTCATCATTTTCTTGCAACTTCGATGACCAATTGAGCCCAAATTTTCACAGGCTTGTTATTTTATGCATATGTTGGAATACACCAAGTGCCTTTAACCTGCCATCCAACCAACTTGTGAAAATTCATCACATTAGAAAGTCCTATTTTCATGCTTTTACCAACAGCACTGAACAATTATTTACATTCTGTCAGAGTTCTCTTGCAGCAATCTAAATAAGCAATGGTGATTTGGGGCTGTCTCCAAACATTATTTCCATCGACACAGAAACCTTTACTCTGACACCTGTACATTTTACAATCAATAGCTTTTGATTTTGACTCCTCAACAGACCACTTGTTTTTATCATTTTATTGGCTATGTCTTCTGTAGCAATTTTTTTCTCTCTTTTGCTTTTTAGCGGTTACACAACAAAAATTATCTTCTTGTTTTAATTATCATCTTGTTTTATGCTTCTTTTTTGTATTATTATTATTATTATTTAATAGATGTTAACTTTGCATTGGGGATAAAGAATATAATTTGTTTTTACCCTTCCACCGGTGATTCGAACTGCCTTTAGCCACCGGGCTAGCTCGGTGGTCTAGTGGTAAGCCATCTGCTCTAGCAATGCAAAGGTCGTGGGTTCGAATCCCACCCGAGTGATTTGCCTGTGGAATTTTTCACAGAACTCGGGAAATTATTATTATTTTATTTATTTATATATATTTGTTCTCCTGTTGTGATGTGGCTTTTGGATTGTTTTTTTTGTCTATAATGGCATTTGAAAAACAACTAGACAGTAATTTAGTTTACTTTCTTTGTAATCCTTCAGGTGTGCCGTTGTCCTGTCTTTGGAATGTATTGTGTAATCTGCTGTTTATATATTTATATCTCTTGCCTTTTGTATATAAGTATATTTTGATGATGTCTTTGTGATGTTTTTACCTGTGAAATTAATAAATAAATTGAAATGAAATAGGCCACCATCACTGAGATCAAACAATGGAATCTATGCGTTACGCGCAACTCTCAGCCAATGATAGGTCTTCCTTTGACCCCCAGTGAGGGCACTCTTGGCTATTGTGATGTCACACACAAGGGCGGTCTGTTTTTACAGCACGCTTAAATGTGTATATATATATATTTTGTTTAAAAATCTCAAGTCAGTCCACACTGCTTTGGGAACCCGCAAGCTGTATGGCAGTTTAGTGTTCCTCGCCAATCTGTAATAATAACCGCAGGGCATATATACACACTGTCAACCACTCAGTCACTAAGAGACCCCGGTGGAAACCAGGGTGACTGGTTCCCTGAGTTTAGCCAGACACTTCTAGCTCGCTATAATTTGTAATCGCTCCGATCATAAAAGCATCAATCAGGAACGATGCCTCATCAGATGAAATGCACACTTTAATGGGGAGGGACATAATTAGCATAAAATGTCCCTCGTAATTCACCGCCATCCATGTAATTGGAGGTTTACGGTATGACTTCATGACTAATATCTCAGATTATTTGCAAATACGTTATTATACATTTTAATCAAAAAGTTAAACATTTTCTTATCATACTTTGGAGCATTTTCTTCTGTCATGATTGATACCATGATGGGATTCAGTTAATTATGTGATACGATACTGGATTTCATGGAGCACGGAGGATTATAGTGTATGTTGAACAATTTTCATCAAGTCAAGTCTCAAATCACATTTCCCCCAAGTCAAGTCTCAAATCACGCTTGCCCAAAGTCAAGTCTCAAATCCATGTTTGTCCCTAGTCAAGTCTCAAATCATGTTTGTCCCAAGTCAAGTCTCAAATCACATTTGCCCTAGTCAAGTCTCAAATCATGTTTGTCCCTAGTCAAGTCTCAAATCATGTTTGTCCCTAGTCAAGTATCTATTAATTTCTACCCGAGTCAAGTCCCAAGTAATTTTTGTCTCAAGTCAAGTTTCAAATCGGTTTTGGTCCCAAGTCAAGTCAAGTCTCAAGCCATTTTTGTCCCTAGACAATTCAAGTATCTGATGATTTGTGTCCCATATCAATTCTCAAATCATGTTGTCCCAAGTCAAGTCAAGTCTCAAATCAATTCTGTCTCAGGTCAAGTCAGTCTCAAATCAATTCTGTCTCGGGTCAAGTCAGTCTCAAATCACTTTTGTACCAAATCAAGACAACGCTCCAATATTTGTTGTTCCAATCAAGTCTCAAACAATTGTTGTCCCAACTCAAGTCAAGTCTCCAATTCTTTTTCTGTTCCAACTCCAGACAGGTCTCAAATCATTTTAGTCTCAACTCAAGTCACTATCAAATCAATTCAGCTCGAGTCAGTTCAACTGCAAGCCACTCAAAACAAATCTGACTCAAGTCTTAAGTCCCTGCCTCGGGCTGACAAAACACTCTTAAGCTCACTGAGAAATATCAACTCACTGTTTACTTATATCAGCCAACATTACATAGAGTACATCCACATGAAGATTTCTCAGAAAAAAAGGAAAAAAAATATTGTCCCAAATTTCCGTTTCTGCCACCCGTCGTAATCCCGTTTCCATTGTTAGGCGGACGCAGGTGCCATGAGGTCTGATTGTGAACTTGTAATAACTGCCACAGGAATGCGTCTTCTGAACAGGAAGCAAGTCATTCAGAGAACATAATCAAATTATCCCGTCCACTGTGCTCGACACGATAGACAATGTTACTCATGATGTCACATGTTTATGAAAGAGCCACAGAGTCTGGACTTCCTGCAGGCACAAAGTGTACACAGCTCAATGGAAGAAAACATACAAAAATAAAAAAAATTGATAGAGATGGTAGTGTGTGTTTGAAGAGACTTTTCAAAACTTATTCAACTGTTATTTTTAACAATACTTGGTTTAGCAGGATGCGTTCTTATCAGAACTCAGCTAGGCCTGTGCCGGGTATTCGGGTATCCAATATCAATATTTCAATATCCAGTTCAAATTTATCAGTTCCATTACCTAAAACTTGAGGTGAACATTTCAAAATTGCAATTTACTTAACAAATTTCACAAATATTCCAGATGTATAACAAAAAGGGTAAAAGTAATTAAAGTTCTATCATATCTCGACCTTTATGACGCTATGAAATGAAGCAACAAGAATGAGTTTGTCATGTTTGAAGATGCAATTTCGACCTCGCAATTTGGCTCAAACGGAGCTCTGTAAATTGATGGCAAACAAACACAATTAAACTTACTGACAATCAGGCTGAAATTTCTCATTTTGCAAATATTTCCTACAGATTTCCTACAGATTTCCTACAGTAGGCCTCAAGTCTCATTCTCAGGATTTCTTCACTGATTTGTTACATTTATTTTACTGTCATGTATTTCATTACAATTTGGATTTGAACAAAGACAAATTTACTAGAGCGGGACTTGAACCTGCGACCTTCGGATTAATGTGCCGGCGCTCTACCAACTGAGCTATCTAGCCCTATGTTCGCGGTCTCCCTATTTTGTCAATAACTTTGTTCGGGGGTGCCAGTCAGACAACATTCGACCATTAGCTGCCGTGTAGCCAGGGATCACAACCAAGATTACGATACAACCTGGGAAGCGGCAGCCAGGGGATCACCTTAAGGGGTTGCAAATTTTGTATTTCAAATATCAAGTAATAAAACATAATATAGCGCTTTATCACACCCGAGGGTGTCTCAAAGCGCTCATTATTTTGTTCTATAAGGTAAGCAGAGCTATGTTGGAAATATAGAGCCATTTATTTACAAAGCACCATGTAACGGTTTACAAGGTGCTGTGGTGCAATCTGCAGCCAACCATACCAGAAAACACCGGGGCATCCCCTTCTCTTAACGAGTATACTGTAATTTGTTATCGCCATATGTTAAACTAAAGTATTTGAGTAAACAGAATCGCGCACACAAATTCAATATGGTTGGGAAACGCAAGTTTGAATATGTTGTGAGACTTGCACAGTCAACGGAGAGAATATTTGTATTCGTTGAAAGATGGAAACTATGTTCCATTCCACTCCAGGACATTACATAAAATGAAAAAAAAATTCTCACCCCTGCACTCATATATATTCATTGTTTGTATACTACTTGAAGGGTGCCTAAAACCCGTTTTTGAAATTTGGCATGAAAAGCACCTCATCTTCTAAATAGACAATCGACGTGTGAGTGTACTGACATGAAACAGCCCCGTCCATGCAGAGTTCATTTTAACAAGCAGTTGACACCCAACCCATCCAGGCATCTCCCTGATGTGATATCCTCAACTTGGCAGATTGTGCAGTTTGCATTTTATGCATGGATCACGGATAATGCAGTGGGGGGGGGGGGAGGAGGACATTAACTCCATGGTTCAACCGTGTTTTTTTTTAACTCTCAACCGTTTCGGGAGTCTGGCCTTGTATATAACGACACTCCACAAACAACCCCCCTGTGGAATAAGAACTCCTTAAGGGTCCTTTCAATAATGCATCAGCATTTCCTGGCCGCATAGTGATACAAAGTTAGCCGGTCCATCGCTGTCTCTCTCCGTGTGTTAGTAGGTTTTTTTGTACCGCAGACCCCTCGGCTCATCACAGTCCCTTGATATCGGGCCCCCTAGTAATCAATCATCAGAGTATCCAGACTGTGTCATGACAGACTCAACACAACTGGAATATTAGGCGAAGTAAAAAATAATACATGTTTAGCGTACCCGCCTGCTTCCTTTTTTTGGGCCGCATGGATTTTATTTTTATTTTAACAACTGGAATATTAGGCAAAGTATAAACAAAATACATGTTTAGCATCCCCGCCCGCTTCTTTTTTGGGGGCCGCATGGATTTTATTTTTATTTTTACAACTGGAATATAAGGCGAAGTAAAAAAACCAATACATGTTTAGCGTCCCCGCCCGCTTCCTTTTTTGGGGGCCGCATGAATTTTATTTTTATTTTTACCAATTCAAAATGAGATTTAAAAAACATAAAATGTCAACCGATACATCAGGAAAAAAAAATACTTGCAAGTCAAGAACTTGGCCAGTGCCGGTTAAACGTTTAAAAACAGATCATTTAGTTACACATTTTATTCTTGTGCAAGTGAGCTACAGCAGGGTTTTTAATACTGAACAAACTATTAAATAATACCACTGTAAACATGCTCAATGTCTTGTCTAACTGGTTTTTTTCATTATTGTGTGTTAAACAAGGTGGAAAATCCAATGGTTGTTCAAATTTTTTTTTTTTAAGGCGGCCATCTTGAAAATAAAAAATAAAAAACCCTCCCGATTCCTTTTTTTATTTATTTCAACCCAGATGCTAAACATGTTTTCTTTTTTACTCGGCCTTACAAGTGTGCAACTTTAAAGAAGCGCTCTAAGGTCAAATTTAGTGCTGGGATGCACTCATTCTTTCCAAAAGATGGAGTCCTTATGAAAATGGGAGGGGGGGAGTCTCAAACCTAAGGTTACAACGTCATAAAATGCCACTGTGTTTGATACCTTTCAAGTGCAATATTTGTCAAAATCCAAAAATTTTACATTTCAATTATGGTCCAGGCCCTATACATTTTTACGCATATAATGTTAGTTCATTCCTGAATTTTGATGATATTCAATCAAAACAGCACTGAATTTGACCTTTGACTGGCGCAAATAAAACCTCCTTGGAATGTGCAGACCCATTTATTTTTGATCTCCGATGACGTCATGTTTGAAATATGAAAAAAAACCAAAAAAACAGCTGACTTTGGTTGTTAACAACTAAAATTAAGGACAATGTGTTTACATGCTGAAAATTTTGCGTGGTTTTTCCACTATTTTCTCCTGTCTCACACAACGGATGAATCCCAAATTTTCAATGACATGTTATTTCATGTACTTGGTTGATCACACAAAACATGAACACTGTCAGCGACTATTTTGTCAGCTCTACTTATCCTGTGATAATACCTTTAAAGGAGATTCTAAAGCAAGATCGTCTCATTTGATTGGTCGTAAGGTGTGTTCATTAAAAACTAGGAGTGGAAATGAATCCCCATCCATAAACAAACGACATGTTTCAAATTTAGCTCTGAAAGAGTATCAAATCAAATGACATTTTACACTTTAACGTGAGGCTAGAGACTTGTAGTTTTGTCCCCACTTGCATGAGGACTCTATCATCATCACAAAACTGAGTTTTTTAACGAACCCCACTCTTCCAATAAACCAACGACGAATTGTCTCTTTAAACTCCAAGAGGCAGCGCTCATTGCTCACATGTGGAAATGAAACATCGCGTCAAAAGTAAATCAATCACAGGGCACAGTATGGGCGACTTCCTGTCTCGGCAAACGGCAAATGGAACACACAACATCACTCGATACGGCACACCATCCTCTCTTGTCGAGATGAGGAAATTATTGCATGAGCAAAATTTTTGACTGTGACTGCTACAACTCCCTGATGTAATTACCGAGCAATGTTTATAGGATCACGTCCTCTGAAGAGACTCACCAACAATGGACTTGACGTACAGACTGCGCAAGAATGCGAGCAATTAACGTGGGCGATTTTGTTTCCTTTACTAGTTAATGAAACGACGAGGTTCCCCAAAACGTACGTACAAGACTAACATGGTCAATTGTAATAATAACCAGAGTCGGGGTTCTCTCCAGGTTTTTTCATAACTGTGGGGCATTCTGGACCCAAACCTTTGAAGTTTGGCCAAGGCACGCTGAATTGAAACAAGGTCCTAAGAATATTTTCACCTTGGTGTTTATCTTTGGTTATAAAAGCCCTACTGTGCAATCTGGGCCAATCTAAATGTTTAATCTTGATGACTTTTGTGAATTTAATCTGAAGACATCATTTCTGTATATTTTATTTGATTGCGTATCGGATATGCTAGCTTGTGCATGGGGAGAACCCCAATAAGTATAATAGTACGCAGTTCTAATATATAGAACTTTATCATTCCCAATGCGTCTCTAAGGACTCAGAATTTTGACGACAGGTATGCAGAGCTATGTTTGAACTACATGTATGAGACCAATATAGCACCTTGTAAGGTTTACTCTTCCAAAAACCAGCGATGTACTGTCCCATGGAATCCAACAATGGACACATTTTTAATCCAGCAATAGAATTATTAATTTCATTTCATTTCTTCTGGTTGTGAAGCCAGGGACTCTCAGAAACGTGAACTTAATCACTTTACTATCCAAGAACCCAATGGGGAGAAGACAAGGAAGGAAGGTTTAGTTTTAGATGCGGGAGGAAAACCCCAGAGAATTATTCCAGGGAAAACCCACGCAGTCAGGTAGGGACTGAAAACCCAATCCACATACTGCCCCCCGGCGTGATTCGAACCGGGGTCCTAGAGGTGGAAGGCGAGGAAAGATACCACTACGCCAACCCAACCGCCCTAATCAAGTTCATCAAGTCCCCCCCCCCCTCCCAAGGAACTTTCCATCAATGGCACTCTCATGGATAACCCACAAGAAATTTCTGTCTCTCTCTACAAATCAACGCACAATAAATACACAACACCAATACAAACGGCAGCAGTTTTACCCATGTTGGACCAATGCATGAAGGGGGGATCGCCACTTGAATTAACCTATTCCAAACCCACATGCGTACAAGCACAAGCCACGCCTCCCAAAAACTGAAAAAACACAAAATACGCAACCAGCTACCCCTCATTGGGTATTGTCTTTAAAGGGTCTGTATCTGTTTGGTAATGACTCTGAAAATGAATGGCAAAAACTTACTTGGTAAGAAGTACAGCAGCTTTGGATAGTATAATGCATTTTGAGAAACTTTTCACTTCGAAGTACTGCGGTTATGGAAAAAGATATCACTTTTCATCCCCTAAAATTTGAATCTGAGAAGCGTTACTGACAGTAACATTTCTCAGATAGTGCATTCCAATTGCAGATTATTCTTCCTGCGTGGACATCATAACCACTCCAGATTTTCGGCAAACAGATTTTCTCCAAAAACGCTACCACCTTTTGAAATGAAATTTTCATAGGTTAGTTTTATGGTATATATATCTACAGCTATATAGGATTGAAACAAACAGTGGGTTCCAATTACCAACATATACAATCCTATTAAAGACAAAAAAATCAATGGTACTGCAGACACCTAAACAATGGCTATATGACCTACATTTAAAAATGTAGACATACATGTAGAATAACACAATGGCTTGGGAATTATCCAAGGACTAACAATGAAGTATGGGTCGATGACTTTGGTACAGGACTCAAAATACTCTACACATCACATGAGGAGGTGAGGAATGTTTTCTGAGCTGGTAACACAATGTAACATTTCAAGTCAACAACTATTGAAAGTGACAGTGTTCTCCTTCAGTTACAGACTGTCAAGTCAAATCTAACCCAAGCCAAAGCTGGAAGGAACAGGGCTCTGATTTCAACATATATATTGTGGCTTTCGCATAAAAAATGTAACAAAATCCTTGCGGTGAAAGAGGTTACCCCGGCAAATTAATTCCTCAAAGTTTTCTTTTTGCCGTCCGTTTATTTAACTGATGCTAACAATCGTATGTGGGGGGAAAACCTTTGGAATGTTTCATGCTCATCGAATATGACTTCATAACATTGACAGTTGTGAATTTTTTTTAAAAATAAGTTTGGGTTAAACAAAGAAAATTTGACTAAAGCGGGACTTGAACCTGCGACCTCCAGATTACAATCCAGCGCTCTACCAACTGAGCTATCTAGGCCTAATGTTGGCAGCCTCCCTATTTTGTCACTATCTTTGTTCAGGGGTGCCAGTCAGAAGCCATTTAACCTGTAACTGTCGAATACAAGTTTACAATACAACTTGGGAAGCGGCAGCAGAGGGATCACCATAAGGGGATGCAATTTTTTAACTCAAATATCAAGTAATAACCCACAAGTTGTTTTGGTGGGTTGTTTTTTTTGTGCAAAAGTCAATATGGCTTAATTGAGCATTATGCACTCTTGAGCACAACACACATCATATTGAGTATGTACATTTGTTTCATTAATAGGCCAAAATTGCGAGTTAGATTTGAACGACGACTGGTACAACGCCTTGCTCGGTTACCATTGAATGCTCTTGATTTGAATTCCTTTCGACTACATGCACATCCTGTGTTGCTATGTCACAATCTTGTGCATCATTACATACATTTTTAAGAGACGGTGAACGTCCCATAGACAATTTCCGGTTGAAATGTGTCGTACAAGGACCCAGTCTTTGCTGATCCGGAGGTTGCTATGCAAGAGCTTCTTCCCCTGAACCATATTACATAGCAACACTGGATGTAGTCTGAGGAAATCAAAAATGCTCATTCACTTGTGACTGAAGAAGGCATTGTACCAGACATCCATCAAATCCACCTTGCAAATGGCCTAATAAAGATCCCTCACCCAGTTTGTCTGCCAAATTTATTGTACAAAATGTTTTAAGGGTATTATACAGGATTGGTAGAGCTGACAAAATAGTCGCAGACAGTGCTCATGTTTTGTGGGATCAACCATATGCATGAAATAACAAACCTGTGAAAATTTGGGCTTAATCCGTTGTGTGAGTCAGGAGAAAATAGTGAAAAACCATGCACAATTTTCAGCGTGTAAACACATTGTCCTTAATTTTGGTTAACAGCCGAAATCAGCTGTTGCATTTTTATAGGTTTTCAGTTGCAGTTTTCTCAAATATGATTTCATTTCAGAGGGAAATATTTCCCCCGAAAAATGGTTCAAGTATGATCTTCATAGATCAAAGTCAGTAAGCTTTCAGACTAAAATTAAACCATAATGTTTTTTATCATAGATCAAAGTCAGTAAGCTTTCAGACTAAAATTAAACCATAATGTTTTTTATCCTTACCAATCTTGCATAATACCTTTAACATAATAAATAACTATTTTCCGGTAGTCAAAGAACATAACTTTCATTTCAGACACAGAACGACAAAATCTGTCAAACATTAGTAAGGATAAGTTAAAAGAAACAAATGAGTTATTGTCAAAAACTGACATTCTGTCACGTAACCAGCAGCCATGTAAAAACAGTTTGTATGGTACAAGTAGTTCATGCATTGGGTGTGGCATCCACATTAGTTTTTTAAGGTTCTTGTTTTAGTTTTTTGAAGCTGTCAAAATTTGTTCAGAGAAAAACATATTGGCACTGCAACTTTAAAGGTTTTATACAGGATTGGTAACCATAAAACCTGAATTGTTTAATTTTAGTCTGAAAGCTTACTGATAATAAAGTTCATAATAGACCTTTTTTTTTCAGTGAAATATTTCCCTCTGAAATTAAGTCATATTATTCAAAAAATCTGTATCAGAAAACCTTTAAAAAAAATGCAACAAGCTGATTTCAGTTGTTACAACCAAAATTAGAGACGTTGTGTTGTGCTGAAAATTGTGCATGGTTTCTCACTATTTTCTCCTCACTCCCATAACGGAATAAGCCAAAATTTTCACAGGTTTGTTATTTCATGTATATGGTTGATCCCACAAAACATGTCTGTTTTTTTTCTTCAACAGCATCATCTGTACTTAACTAATTTCAATATATCTGTATGTTGTAATTTAAATTTGTAATGTATCATTTTAAATAGTATGTAAACGAGTGATGTTCTGATAAATAATTAAATGTTGAAGAAACAAGAGCAATAAAAGGCCTGGAAAGGGCAAAAGATAAAAAATAAAAAAACAGCATCATCTGTCAAAATTTGTTTAGAGAAAACATCTGGTGATGCAACTTTAAACAGCAACACAACACCACAGCATGAAATATTTAAAACAAGTTTCCAGTTCTGGTTTCGTATTTAGGTCCGTCTCCTGTTTCCAATAAAAATATTTTTGCAATCAAATAAATCAACTGTCTCTCAAAACAGTTGGGTATTAAATCATTTTTCTTATATTTTAATGAGAATATCTGAACTGGAACTCGTAGACAAATATCCAAGGTCACTTGGTTTATTAGAGAACAAACCCAGGAAATAACTACGGATGTGATTGGAAACGTTGCCCCGTAATTCACCTACTTCCTCCGGCAAAACCAATATCCTGCCATCCGTTCCGAATCCACAGAGAACAAAAAGCAGCTGAGCACAACAAAATATTATGCTTACCAGACCAAGGTTAGCAGCCAACATACCATGTCACATGTACCGTCTGTGGCTGGTATCCTGCTTATTTTTTGCTGAGCAGAAAGTAGTTGTTAAGCAATGTGGACTAAATTCGAATTCCATTGGCTGAAGCAGCTCAATGAAATTAGGTCTGCTGGACAGAGCTTTGCTGGACAGAGCTTTGCTGATTGGACCAACATTTTTTTGTAACTGAACAATAAGCCACAACATTTGGTTTCGTTTCACCGTATCTAGGGCTCGAATTTTACAGTGGACCGCAGACCCGAGGCCAGTAGTTCTAGTGTCGGGCCAGTAAAATTATAATCGGACAGCGGGCTTACGTTTTGTAAATGAATATTTAATGATTAATAATACCTCACTGTGTAATATCTTGAACAAATTATGCTCAAATGTTAAATTTGAGTCTGATAAAATACCTTTCAATTCTATTGAGTAATGAAGAATACGTAATACCCATAAAGACAAATGAGATCAATCTTCTCTTCTCTTAGTGAAAAACCAGTTAGTAGATGCATGTTAAATTATGTCAGGAAGTTTGATACTCATTTTGACTCTGGTCTTACAAAAACAATTCTGGTCCAGTAAACATTTTGAGCTACAAACCTATGTGGTCTTGTGGTTTTTCCACCAAAAAGTCAAGCCCTGTCGTATCTTACGTTAAAAACACACACACAAAGGTTTTGCTTGTTTCAATCAAGTCATCTGGTTTGTACATTACGGTTGAAATAAAGGATTGGTGATCATACAAAAAAAAATTGATTAGTTTCAAGCACAAGCTTGCTGATTAATAAGTTTTACGCCTCCCTCCCCCCCCCCCCCCGAATTATTCAACATCTCTTGTTTTTGGGTTGCAGCTTATTTGTACAGAATAACTTGTGATGCCACTCCTGATTGTCTTTGTGACAATTTTTTATTCAAAGTTTCTCATTATCACAAGCACAATACAAGGAACAATGATCTGAATAGTTTCAGTTTCATCCAGTTCAATCAACAATTACTTTATTTTGCTAGAGGCCATAAGAGAATGGAACATTTTACCCACTAATATCTTTAAAAAATCTACTAGCCTGCATCAATTGAAAACAAAACTAGTAAAATGCCATCTTGCTACAAAAGCCAGATCAAAGGAAAGATAGTTTTGTTGCTTTTTATTTAAATTTTTATAAAAAACATTAAAATTAATTAATTAATTAATTAACTATTGTTTGTAAAACAATTTTTTTAGATTGCACGGCCACACAATTTTATAGAATGGGAAAGAGGACTCTTCTTGAGGGCGCTATTGTGACCTGTTTTTTTGGGGGGTCGCCATTTACACACACAACAAAAAACCGAGTAAACACTTAATGTGCCCGTATGATCAATTTATCACTAAAATAAATGGTGCATGAAACAGTTAAACTCACTCGAATGGTTTGTTTTTTTGTATTTCTATTTCATTTTTGTTTTTCATGTTTTTGCCGTTTTTCTGTAAGGACCCAAAATGGAAATAAGTCTTGGTTATTGGCTTTCGGGGCTATCTTCGGATACCTTTGTGCAGTTTTTTTCTTCCTTGTTTTCTTATTCCGTTTATTTATATCCATTGTTATCCTCCTGTTACTGTGTACACATTTATTTATTTATTTATTTCATTGTTATTTTCTTTTGTTAAATATATATTTTGCCATGTTCTTGCTGTGTTATATCCGAATGAATTCAAATCAAAACAAGGATGTACATGAATGCGCACAAAAATAATTTTGTTAAATATTTATTTTATCATGTTCTAGCTGTGTTTTTATCCAAATAAATTCAAATCAAAATAAGGATGTAAATGGATGCGCACAAAAATTATTTTGTTAGATATTTATTTTGCCATGTTCTCGCTGTGTTTTTATCCGAATAAATTCAAATCAAAATAAGGATGTAAACGAATGCGCACAAACATTATTTTGTTAAATATTTATTTTGTCATGTTCTCGCTGTGTTTTTATCCGAATAAATTCAAATCAAAATAAGGATGTAAATGAATGCGCACAAAAACCCTGAGAAAACAATTTTGCATCGTTTCAATAAAGATGTGACCGTCTCATTTTTCACGGACAGGTTGTACCATGTGTTATGAAAACTAGATGATGGGAGTGTATCAACTCTTCCTAAAACCACTTATGACATATCCTTTTAAAATCATGATTGAACGTTTTATGGCAGGTGCTTTTGTCTGAAATGGTATCATTATAAAGAATTAATAATAATAATAACAATAACAATGTAATTTGTTTTTACCCATATACACCGATGTGTATTAGGCACTGTATACTCAGTACTTTCCCCGAGTTCTGTGAAAAAAATCCACAGGCAAATCACTCGGATGGGATTCGAACCCACGACCTTTGCATTGCTAGAGCAGATGTCTTACCACTAGATCACCGAGCTAGCCCGGTGGCTGAGAGGCAGTTCGAATCCTATGTTTTAGCAGCAGGTACCGCAACCATCTAACAGATATTAATTTACAAGATGTAAATTAACATCTAATAAATAGTAATAATACAACATTTGTAAAAGCACCATCTATCCAAGACCAAACATATTCTGAGGCGCTGAAATAAAAGACAATTTAAGAAAAGCATACATTACAAAGTATACAGTGGAAGTATTAAGAGCACAATAAAGAGAGATTTGCACACTAACAAAAAAAAACAAGTGGATATTACACAAACACAGAGTCAGTCATAAGCAATGCCGAACAAATGTGTTTTGAGCAGGCTTTTGAAAATGCCCAGAGATTCCGTAGCTCGGATATCTAATGGTAAAAGCGTTCCAGAGTTTGGGAATTGGAGAGGTTCCTTAAGTTATTCCAGTGTGTGTAAATCCTCTTAGTACCCCATTAATAAAATATTTGACGCAGATTTCAAATAGTGCACGACAGTGCAACCAGAGTAGATGTTGTATTCATAGTATTACTCAACTAGACAAATCACCTGCTGACAACCAAAGGTTGATGCATTTTTAAAATCCAAGAGAAGAAAAAAATGAAAGAGTCAGGCATGATATTTGTTCCTTGGAAAAAATAGTGGGAACATTTTATCGAGTACAAGGGCAGAGCTGCATGGACACATGGTGAAGGCTCTAATAGACTTTTCAGGCGTTTTAAAATCACAATTTTTCTGATTTTTCCAAGGGCAAACAAATCGGAAATCAGATTAAAGGCACTGAACACGTTTGGAAATTGTCAAAGACCAGTGTTCTCACTTGGTGTATCCCAACATATGCATAAAATAACAAGCCTGTGAAAATTTGGGCTCAATTGGTCATCGAAATTGCAAGAAAATGATGAAAGAAAAAACACCATTGTTGTACAAATTTGTGTGCTTTCAGATAGGAAAAAAACTTTTTGCAAGAAGTTTTTATTATTTTTGTGAGAAATTACCTCTTTCTCAAAAACTACGTTACTTCAGAGGGAGTCATTTCCTACAATGTTTTATAATATCAACAGCTCTACGTTGCTTGTTACCGAGTAAGTTTTTATGCTAATATTTGTTTTGAGTCATTACCAAACGTGTACGATACCTTTAAAGTAGGAAGAATATAGTTCCTGAAGAGTATATTCGCAATTGTGTGTATTGGATAGCTCATGTTATAATTGTAAAAATATTTCCTGTCAGTTTCATTAACAAAATAGATCACATCCGAGTAAAATATGAATGTAGAAAAACAATAATTATGTGGCGAGATATGCCTTTGGTAATTACTCAAAAAATGAATTACCATAAAAAACTTACTTGGTAAGAAGCACTGCAGCTGTTAATAATGTATAACATTTTGAGAAACAATTCCCTTCAAAGGAATGCGGTTTAAGAGAGAGGGATTCAAAAACATTTAAATCTGGGAAACGTTTCTGCATGAAACGTTTCTCAGATTATTCAAATAATGGATTCAAATAACGGACTGTTTTTTACCTGCGTGGACATTACCACTCAAGATTTTCGGCCATATCTCAAAAATGCTACCACCTTTTGAAATGAAATTTTCACCGGATAGTTTTATTGTATATATCTACATTTATATAAAAAATAAAGGTTTACTTTGTCTCTAAGTGTGTGTGATGGATCGTTCATATGAGGTGGTTAAACAGAACACATCAAAGACAGAGAATCATTCTGTTCGAAAAGACGACTATCTTAAAATTTTGCTGTTCTTGAGACATGTATAAATCACAAATAATGTGGCGAGTTAAGTGTGTATGATGGGTCGCTCATTTAAGATAATTAAATAGAACACATTCAAGACAAAGGAAAACCATTCTGTTCGAGATGACGAATATCTCAACATGTCTCTATTCTAGAGACATGTAGAAATCAATATTAATGTGGCGAGTTAAGTGTTTATGATGGACCACTCTTGTAAGATAATTAAATAGAACACATTCAAAACAAAAGAAAACCATTCTGTTCGAGACGTCAAATATTTAAACATTTCGCTATTCTTGAGACATGCAGAAATCACTAATAATGTGGGGAGTTAAGTGTGTATGATAGACCTCTCTTGCAAGATGATTGAAATAGATCGGAGCACTCCGAATTATCTTGATGGTCCACTAATGATTCCAGCACTGTACAACAGTATCCATCACCAGTCATTTTAATGCCCCATTTGTCCGCTACATAAAATCATAATCGCATAGATGCATTTAGTATAATTAATGGTTGGGTGGAGAATGTCGGAAAGAAGATCTTTGATTCCATGATGGGGGCGGGGGTTGTCTCCCAAGATACATTTTACACATCATGGGGGTACTGCCATGAAATATGACGACTTGGTAAAGTGTGAGTGATCATCGGGGAAAAATAAATGAGGATTTTGATTTTTATCCTGGTCAAAAAATTGCAGAACTGAACGGTTCAGAGAAAGCCCTCTCCCTCACCTCACCCGTCTTTTGAACAACTCAAACTGAAGGTGAGTTTTTTTTTACGGCATTGTCATGTTTTCTTATATTCATTTTATTGTTTTTTGTATTTAGTTATTTTTTAATATACTCAGCTGTGCTGCGTCTTTCTGGGTTTTTTTCTGCTTTTTTCATGAAATAGAGTGATCTTGTCTACTTAATTCTTCTTTTTCTACTTTATTGCTAAATTCTCACTCTTGTTGTTTTTCTAACTTTGTAATTGAGTACGTCTTTTTATATGTTTTTATTCTCCTGCAATTCGCCCCTCTGTTGCCATGGGAGACATTTTAAAGAATAAACCATTAATGAATAAATGAAAAAAAGGTACTAAGTTGGTACTGGTTTATCTTTTTTTAAATTCTGACATGCCACAATCTTTGTAAATGATTTATTCTGATCTCATTTCTAAACTGGGAAAGTACACCAGGGGTTTTTTTTTCGGAGGGAGGGGGGGGGGGGGAGTAAATTTATCTGCATCTTCTAGTTTTCGCTAAACGCACCATACATGTATAATTACCCTTTGAACATTTCAGCAGTCGCGTTTTAACGAAAACAACTAAAACTGGTTTGTTTTGTTTGGGATTTTTCGGAGGGAGGGAGGTGGGAGTAAATTTATTTGTATCTTCTAGTTTTTTGCTAAACGCACCACGCATGTATAATTAACCTTTTGAAAAAGAAAAAAAAAATGGTTTATTTTGTTTTGGATTTTGGGGACGTTTATATTAGGCTCGACTGTGGAACCAAAATAAACGACAGTGATTTAATTATTATTATTATTATTATTTTTTTTTTTTGGGGGGGGGGGGTTGATGTTGCAGATATGTGTCACAAGATGTGATTGAAAAGAATCAGACTCTATACAAATATAGAGTAGACAAATATAGCTCTCGAGTTAAAAAATGTGACGCAAGTTTTCCGCCAAAAGAAATTAAGCCTTCAGTGTATGTTCACGTAGGTCTGTTAGTCGGTCAACAATTGAATTAGTCGACTTAGGTGAGAATTCCAACCTCATGGCATGATCCTGCAATTCACAAGACAGTATTCCCAGAGGCACACGGGTCTGTTTGATGGGCGGTGTGTATACAATTCAGGGTTCTCCCACAATTTTTTTCGAAACTGTGGGGGTGGGAGGCAATCTGGAACCAAATTTTGAAAATATGGCCTAGGCATGCTGAATTGAGATTAGGTCCTCAGAATGTTTTTTTTTTACTTTGGTGTTTATCTTTGGTTTTAAAAGCCCTACTGTGCAATCTGGGGCATTCTTAATGGTCTTATCTTTATAATTTGGGGGAATTTTGATCTAAATTCCCCCCCATAAAAAATAAATAAAATAAATAAATTAATTAAAATAATAATACAAAATGTAATTAATAAAAAAACTTTATATATATTTATTTATTTTTGTGTTCGTATCAACCGCAATTCGCACATATCGGCACGCAATTCGCACATGTGGGCACACAACTTACACGTATCGGCCCCATATGCCAGGAATTTACCCCAAAAGTCAAGAGATGTTTAAACCAAATTATTGTACACTGAATTTCTGCAGTGCAGTGCTTCAAACAGACCTGATACTTGGTCCTTGGGAAAAAAAAGTAGGAACATTTGATTGAGTACACAGGCTGACCCACATGTACACATGACGTAGGCTTTAAAGGAAATTTTAGGCTATTTAAATTTGTCGGATTTTTCCAAAGGCAAAACAATCGGTAATCAGACTTAAGTAGGAAGAATATCATGTCTAATCAAAGCAATCTTTGGGGGTGTGATCGTAAGCAAAAACAAAAGGAGGAATGAGTCCCAACAAATCCTGAAAGAAAACTCTTTGTCTAGAGTGAACCGGCCAACTCCCTCGGTGTTACATTCTTAGAAGACTTACGGACTCTCCATATTATCACTACACATGAAAAAGTTGGGGTTTGGATAAAAAATAGAGTTGTGGCCAGTTCAAATATTCCCAGACATTTCAAAGGCAAAGTGAAATCTTTCCCTCAAAAAAACCCTCAGGAAATCAGAAAATAAATCCAGGCAAATCAGAAACCTTACTCTGAACCAACTTTGATCCCAAATTCAACTTCTTTAAAAAAAAATTTAAAAATGGAAAGATTGAAGAAACCTTCAAGGTTATTTCTTATCATGGGCAGTAAGTCTTTCCAGAAATTTTAAAGACAAAGTGAAATCCAAAAAAAAAAAAATTGAAATCAGGGGGAAATCCTTACAAATCAGATACCTGACTATGAACTAACTTTGATTCCAAATTCAACACAACTTCTTTTAAAAACAAAAACACAAACGAAAAGATTGATTTAGCCTGTACCCTCCAAGAAAAACCTTCAATGTTAACTTCTCATCATGCAACTATATTTATCGTCACACGGAATATCTTAAATCTCAAAACTTAAAATCAGAAAGAAAACAAAAAATGAAGCATAACTTACCCAAAGACAAGACAGCGTAAATATAAACCATATGTAGTGTGGGACAGAACGCAGAAAAATGTTATGTATCCAATAGGCAAATTAGCAGAGCTTCCTGCCTGCCCGCCTGACTAACAACCAATGCCTCATCATCACCAGTCTACACCACAACTAGCAAATTAATACACATCCCATCCTCAGCAATATATTTACCCTCAGACAGGTCAAGGTCATGAATATGTATTAGCACTACCGGCCAATGGCTGGGATGGCCTGTGGTGACATCACACACACGGTGGATCAATGAATATGCATTCATTATTTTAGAGTCCTCTTGTTCTGCTGCTGGATATGCAAATTGTGTACGGAATCCGGAGTTGTATTTTATAGTATATAAATACATTTTATAAATTCATGAGAATATTGATTTTACATGTTGTAAACAATGTAATAATGTCAATACCTGTGTACTAAAAAAATTTAAAAAAATATTGTGGCCAATTGTTTAATTATTCAACTAGCTCTAGGCATGATATTTGGCCGATGATTTAAAAAAAAGCGGGACAACTGGATTCAGTACAAGGACTGACCTACATGACTTTTCAGGCTATTTACATGTAATACCAATTTGGCCGATTTTATTCATTATTTTTGTAAGGCAGAAAATCAGAAATCAGATTAATGTCGGAAGAATAATAATGCTGGCTTTAGTTTATAAGTAGGGCAGAGAATCTGTGCATAGTTGCATAGTATATTTCCCAACAGTGATACCTCGTGTAGGTACAACATTATACATTTTATTTTTATTTTAATTTTCCCCCCTTATTTTGTGCCAATGTAATTCAGACAGAGGAAAAGAATGTGTATGTCTATATGGATGTATATGTATGTGATTTTGTATGTATGTATGTGATTTTATGTGTCTATATGTATTTTTTATCTTGTATTTTTCAATCGTGTGGTTGGTTGATAGGGTGTGTAGTTTCGTCCATTTGTCCTTGTCCATTCTTAGTAACTTATTTCCCATTTTACGCACTTCCTCCAAAAGTCTTGTCATTGTTAGCGTTTTATCTTTGATTTGATTTTCATATAATGTAAGGGGCCCAAATGATCAGCCGTGCTGGATGGGTCACCCTCGTTAAATATGGTTTTAAATAAACAAACAAATAAATAAATAGATGCAATATACATAAATACATTATGTATGTAGTGTATAGTCATTCTGATGTTCTTAATAACGCCAATGGAGATCACCAACGATAGCAATAAAAAGGACTGTGGTCTCTTTCAATTGATTAGCTTGAAGCGGCGGCCGGTATAAACCATGATGCTCTGTCGTAAGACCAGCCTCATCACAAAAACCGCTGCTGCCACTGCGGCGGGCGGGCGGGTGTGTGTGCAACCACCAAGCAGCAGGGACAGACTGTCATCATTATGTCTACAGATTTTACCCCTTTAGGCCTGACTGATGTAATTGTGTTAGCTTTGGTTGATATTGCAGGATCAGGGAGCATCTTCAAGACAAATCTTATTGAATAACTCGCTGGTCGTTTCATCACCATTGGTCATTCCACCGAAGGAGAAGAGAAGAGAAAAGACCGAGACCGCCCCCCGCAACCCCCCCCCCCCCACGACTAGATTATCAGATAACTCGGCACGCACCTCACCGATATAAATACCACCCAATTTTATGCATATATTGCTCCGTCATTCAATTCATATTGCTGACCATAGTGGAACTAAAATAGACGTTCCAAAAACTAAATTACATTTTGTTGTGAGCACTGACAGCAACGGCTTAGGCCATCATTCCGACTCTCCAAACAAGACGTCACAACTTCGGAACTTATTGTGCGCCCGTATGAGAATATTATTGATGAGGCGAGTTACAACTTCACATTTTAAATATTACAATTAAGACAGTCGGTGAAGATTTTGTTTTTCTCTCATACGAAATTACTGTCGAATGCCACGTCCGCGACAACATTCTATACATTTACAGAGCTGCCAACATTTGCATCTCACAATCGAGAAGATTTTGTACATTAATCAGGGAGATATTTAGAATGACATTCAACCTAATATAGGGAAAAAGTTTCCATAATCGGGGAGATTTACAGAATTTGTTTATCAGACCATGGAGGTAGCTCCATGATCAGACTAACATCAGAACATGAGTGATGACATAACAGGGCCTTTTCGCGAATCTTTCTGAAAAGCACCGGAGAAGGGTTTTCAAAGTGATTGTTTTTTTACACAATTAAAATCTGTTTAATCTCATGTGAGCTCAATTTCCTTATTGAGTGAAAACATTTTAAACGAATTTCAGCAAAGATCACTTGCGTCGCCGTTTTCGCTCAAGTAGGTCTTTAAGTCTGCTGCCACCTAGCGTCACAGCAGTCTCTCAAAACTCATCTTTTTGAAGTAAATGTTGACCAGTGATTTTCAACATACTTATTTCTGTCACTTTCTTTTGAACTGTTTTTTTTTGTATCATGAGCGAGCGCCATGAGCGCCTTTCTTGGCGGATACCGGCGCTTTACAAGACTCCATTATTATTATTATAATCTCTCGTTGTCATCTGCAGCACAATTCAGTCCAAATCTACCTTTCACGTACACAATAAAGACACACTCTGTCCCAGTGACAGTATTTCAAAACAGGCATGATATTTGGTGCTCGGAAAAAAAGTAGGAACATTTGATACAAGGGCCGACCTATGTACAAATTGTGTTGACTTCAATACACTTTTCGGGCTGGTTAATCAAAACATTTCGGATTTTTCAAAAGGCAACAAAATCGGAAAACAGACTAAGTAGGAAGAATATCATGCCTATCAAAACCTCACATACACACAACTAGGATGAAATACAAGATGGATTTAAGAAGAGATATCGGTAGGTCATGTGATAGGGTGGGAACTGATCACATGATCATCTTTTATGGAAGGCTGAATGTGAAGGAGAAGGATGATCTCGAACCAGAGACACCACTGAATGTCAATGGCGTACTCCGACTGACAGTGACAGGCCAACAGTGTGTAATACATGTACAATGACTACACACAAGCCCTGTTCACACTGCAGAGTAATTCCCAGGTAAGAAAACCCCAGGAAATTCCTGGGGATAGTGATTTAGTTCGCTTTTGGGCAATCCCTAGGCTGCTGTTTGTTTTGTATTTCTACATATTTCTCTGGGTTTTTTTGTATTTCTTGGTCTGATTATTTTTCTAAGTCTTCTGTATATTGTATTGTAATGTTTTTTTAAAAGCATGAATGAATAAATCAATAAATAACAAAAACCATCGCTACCCCATATTCGTTTCATTCCTGGGAAAAATTAACACTCAGTATTCTAATAATAATAATAATAATAATTCAATAACAAAACTTATAACGCGCACATGTCCACCTCGAGAGTGCTCAAGGCGCCTACAAGAATACATTACAAAATACCTAGATACAAAAACTTACAAATACATACATGGAAAATGACAATGAAAATGCAATTACATGAGCGAGAAAAAGGCTAGAGACACCAAATGCGTTTTGAGTTGAGATTTCAAAGTACTTAAGGAACTAGATGTTTGTATGTGCAGCGGCAATAAATTCCACAAACGAGGAGCAGCTGTAGCAAAATGCCCTGTCCCCCCTCCCCCAACTTCTTTTGGAGCGAGGATCAACAAGTTTAAGGGGGCTCTAGATGATCGTAGCCAACACGAGTGACAGAGGGAGAATGAATGAGGCAAGAAATGTAGCCAGGGGGTTATCTCGCTTAACCCTGCGGCCAAGCAGGGGCAGCTGTACCCCAGGGAAAGGGCTATTCCTCTGGAGCAGCGTTCTCCCTTAACAGTGGTCCGCTGGCCAATTGCTAGTTAAAACACCCGAGGACCAGTCAAAATTCACTCCAAGTGGTCTGGCTGGCTAGTTCAGTGCTGAAAATCATCTCTATTTAACCCTTAAGAGACCATTCATTTCTGCATAATCATCACCATACACGCCCGGACATTGCTAGTCTTGGTTTGGTTTTTTTCCTTGTTATTTCCAGGAAAAATGTCAGGAAAATTATTAAGAAACAGAAACACATGGTCTTGCTTTAGAACTGTAGATTCTATGTTATCATGGGAAACTTTGGGCAGGCTGACATTGGGAACTGTCAATTCGGGTCGATACCTTTTCTTTTACCCTCTTGTTTGAGTGAAAGTATGTCATATCTTGCGGCAATTATGGGCCTTTTGGTACAAGCCACTTGCGGCCACTATGGTCCCTAAAGGGTTGTTATGAAATATGGATTCGTGAAACAGCGGATAGACTTGTGAAACTGACAAGCTATCTGGTCCCGCTGGCTTGTCACTAAAAACAAAGTTACAGGAACAAACCCCGAGCAGTTTGCCACTTCAAGTGTGAAAAGGTCAACCCAACATTTGAGGGAATTTACAAGGAAAATTGTTCTCGTGTGAAACGAGCTTAAGTCTTTTTCAACGCATGTCTGCTTTCGTGGTTCATGTAAACAAATCAGGGTTGCGATTGAAAAATTATCGATTTTCTGCTCTTGGTCTGGAGATGAAACCTTCTGCGCTATATTTTAGAGGATTTCCCAGACTCTCTACACCACCATGAATGGACAGCTAGAAGTTCAATCAAAAGAGGGCAGGACTCAACTTCCAAAAAAATCTCCACGAGACCATTGGTCTTGTAGCATGGATCTTTTTTACTGGACCAGAATCTTTTTTTTTTTTTTTAAGACTCAACATACATTATTTTGTTTGACATTCGTTTCTCTTTTAGAAGGAGGTTTGGAAGTGAAAATCTGAAGTGTTCGTAAATTTCTAAAAAAGAAACATTTAGGAATCACTAGATTGCAGGAATTTAGTTTTGGAGCCAAATGCTGAAATCACTGGACTCTATCTTGTGGTCCAGTGGGTCTGTTAAGCCGGGAAGGGGGTCTTTCTCTCCTTAGGTAAGCTTGCGGATAGAAATTACACAGATTCTTTTTTATGACTCTATACCTTTAAAGAAGCGAAATATGTGGGGCAAAATACTGGAATTGTGCAAAAATCCTGTCAAAATCACAGACATGTAAATTGTAAGTTGATTTATGAAAAATTGATGTTGGACTACAGCAACAAAACACATGCACTACATAAAATGTGTAAATCTGTAATAATAAGCCAGCCTGGTTTCCTTACCCTGAAATGCGGTTCTGCGAGGATAGCCTGGAGTTCATAGCTTTCTTGACTATCTTGGGGACTCCTTTGCAGCAACTCCAATATCTGCTGACATAAACACAATCCAAAATATTTCTCTGTCAAATATCAACACTGTGTTAAAAAACACAAAAAACTATTATGGCAAGACCACTTCCATACATAAATTTACATGCCACACTAAATCGTGTGACATGTACAGGAAAAAAAAGGTCAGACCCCAGGCCTGTTCTACACCTAACAGCATCGGACAGAAGTGTTCGCACAAGCTCCTGGAAAAATTACTTTTACTGCCCTGGTCTTATAAAAAAACAATTAGTGCCGTGAATGAAAGTACAGCGTTCAAGGCCTACCCATGGCTGATGAAGCGATCCCCGTACGGTAAACACAGACCTCTTGTTTATTAGGTGAGGTAATACCTGTAGATCAGAGTAGGGTTTATCGAAACCCTGATTACGCCGCAATCAAAAATCGGCCAACTTGCACTTTATGCGCTCGTAGTCTCCGCTAATGGAGGCATTATCGTTCCACTATATGTGAAAGGCATCCTTGATCACCATCATAAAAAACTACGCAGTAACTTTCTTCATGTTAAAGGGTCTGTATACGTTTGGTAATGACTCTGAAAATGAATGGCAATACAAACTTACTTGGTAATGAAATACAGCAGCTTTGGATAGTATAATGCATTTTGAGAAACTTTTCACTTCGAAGTACTGCAGTTATGGAAAAAGATATCACTTTATATCCCCAAAAATTTGAATCTGAGAAGCGTTACCGACAGTAACGTTTCTCAGATTGTGTATTCCAGTTGCAGATTATTCTTCCTGCGTAGACATAACCGCTCCAGATTTTTCGGCAATATCTCAAAAACACTACCACCTTTTTGAAATGAAATGTTCACAGGTTAGTTTTATGGTATGTATCTACAACTAATTAGGATTGAAACAAACAGTGGGTTTTAATTACCAAACGTATACAATCCCTTTAAGACAGAGGGGGGGGAGGGGGCCTGTTTACTTGCCACTATATGGTGGATGTACCATGTATACATTACATCATCTGTCAACGGATCTGTCCACGGATTCCTAATACACCTGCCTCAAATTTTTTCAATTTAACATTTTGGCTCTTTCTTTGCCAGAGGGAACTTGTCACAAAAAAAGGTGATATGGACGGTAAATGAAAATTATAAGATTGGTCATCATTGAAAATGAAAGTGGATTAGATTCAATCTTGAGGCTCGCGGGATTATGTTGGGGTTTTTTTTTTCGGCGCCTACCCTCGGGAGAAAAATTTCAATCTGAAATACTAGATCAAAGTGGTGAGAAAAATAAGCCGTCAAAATCACTGCTGCTTTAAAAAAATAATAAAACCAAAAATTGCAGCATTCAAAATAAGGATAAAAAAAACAAGCAGGGGTGAGATTTGCCAAATGTGAAAATTCCTGAAAATGGCTTTCGGGCTTGTGTTACACCTTATTATAGACACAGAACCTACTGGATGTTACAAATACGGACTATGTGCATCACCAGAAATACAAAACTACAGGTTTGGACACAATGTGGACTATTTTTTTCTCCCTTTGGTGACTGTTTTTACTTCTTTCTAGAAAATTTGAAGGCTCAAGGAGATTTAAAGTAAATCCTCAAAGCAGGAAAAATCCTGAAAAATCACAAGCACGAAAAAAAGGCACAAAATCCCTTACACAAGAGCTGCTTTTAAAATGCACATAACAATTACTAAGCATGAAACACTTTTGCTAAGCATGAAAACAGTTACCAGCCAAAACACCACAGTTGGTATATTTTGTGACTGGCACCCTGTTCAACAAATCTCGGCTCGGCAGAAATGTGTCAAGCAATATTTTCTGTTTCATTAGCTCTGTGAGATTGAGCCACGATTTTGGCATCATCAATCTGCAGACATCAGAGCTGCGCTTAAGCCCAGAGGGCTAGTAAACTACGCATTTTACTTCCCCCCCCCACCCTCCCAGGAAGATTTAGTAGCCCAGATTGTAACAGTGCCCCGAATGAACTTTCTGATGCCATAATAATGTGTATTTTTTGTATGCATGTTTCCAAGTCAAGTAGGGCATTTCAAAGCACCTATTATTACCCCCTGCTTATTGAGCCCTAAGCATTTATAAAACCATCTCAACTCCTTACGACTATGCAGCACCTCGACCAACTGAGCTCACTGATTATGAAGTTCATACAAAAACCATTTTTTTCTGTCAAATATTTCCCTCTGAAATGAAGTCATATTCGAGAAAACTGTATCTGAAAACCTAAAAAAAAAAACGCAATCAGCTGATTTCGGTTGTTAAAGGCACTGAACACGTTTGGAAATTGTCAAAGACCAGTGTTCTCACTTGGTGTATCCCAACATATGCATATTAAAATAACAAGCCTGTGAAAATTTGGGTTCAATTGGTCATAAGTTGCAAGAAAATGATGAAAGAAAAAACACCCTTGTTGTACAAATTTGTGTGCTTTCAGATAGGAATAAAAGGCTTCTTGAAAGAAGTCTTTTATTGTTTTAGTGAGAAATTACCTCTTTCTCAAAAACTACGTTACTTCAGAGGGAGTCGTTTTCTCACAATGTTTTATACTATCAACAGCTCTCCGTTGCTCGTTACCAAGTCAGTTTTCATGGTTTTTATGTTAATATATATTTTTAGTAATTACCCAACGTGTACAGTGCCTTTAAACCACAATTGAGGCCAATGTTTTTACATGCTTAAAATTGTGCATGGTTGTTCACTATTTTTCTCCTGACTCACCTAACAGATTAAGCCCAAATTTTCACAGTGTAGTTATTTCATGTATGGTTGATCACCCAAATATTAACACTGTCTCTGACTATTTTGTTAGCTCTACCAATTCCATTATAATACCTTTGGTAATTACTCCAAAAAATTAATGACCATAAAAACTTACTTGGTAAGAAGCAGTGCAGCTGCTCATAATGTATATTACATTTTGAGATGTGGTTTTAGAGAGAGGGATTCAAAAACATTTCAAAATGAGAAACATTTCTGCCTGAAACGTTTTTTTAGATTGTGTATTCCAATTCGGATTACTCTTCCTGCGTGGACATAACCTCTCCGATTTTCGGCAATATTTTCTCAAAAACGCTACCACCTTTAAATGGAATTTTCACATGTTAATTTTATTGTATAGGATCTACATTTATATAGGATTAAAACAACTGAACGTTGCCAAAAACAAAAGGGATACTTTGCCGTTAACCCTTACGAGACCACTCATTTCTGTACAATCATCACTATACGCCCAGACAATGCTAATCTTGTTGATTTTTTTACTTCATTATTTTCAGGAAAAATGTCAGGAAAATTATACAAACCAGAAATATTTGGGTTTGTTTTAGAATTGTAGATTCTTTGTTAACATGGGAAACATTAGAAAATGTAAATTGGGTATATTATTACCTTTTCTTTGACCTGTTACTGTTGCTCTTGTTTCAGAATAAGTGGGTCAAATCTAATGGCCGTTTGCGGCCGCTATTGGCATTTCGGTAAAAGCCACTACGGTCTCTAAAGGGTTAAACATTACCAATGATAAAACCAACTCTGCCCTTACTCTTCATAGAGGGTTGGACCTTTGCAATCACAGCCTCTGTATGCAGGAAAACTGAATTACTTAGCTGTCAGAGTGCCCATTAATTAAGAGTTAATCTGGTGAAACATAATGACTAACAAAAGGGCTTGGCCTCAAGGACTGGATCACTCCACTCATCTCATGACCCTGTCAATAGAGGGCAGTATACAGTGCAAATTTCCAAAGCTGTGTATTGAGAGAATTGTAAACCAGTCACATGGTTGCTGGATGCTATTTTCGGTCCAAATGCAGCACAACCAAATGGCCAGACGAGTCTGGCACCCTGTATTCGCCCATGCTTTTTGCTTTTTTTTTGACACAAAATGTCTTCTAATCGCATGTTGTGACAACTCTCTCAATATAAAGATCTGCACAACTTCAGAGGGGTGCACTAAATAGAAAGAAACTCATGCACGGAGCCTCATTAATAGAATGTTAACCCACAACTTTTTCTGTAAATGAAAGACTTGAAGGTCATTCCTTTACGGATTGTTGAAAAATGGTCCCATAGTGTGCTCCTGGGGTTGTTGACTTTCAACCTGGAGCATTTTGCCCTCTAAAAAATTCCCAGGTTTCAAAAGTTTCATTCCTTGGAGTTTTGCTTTGTGAGCAGGGCCCAATTTCATAAAGCTGCTTAAAGCACAAAAAGTAGCTAAGCACAACAAAATTATGCTTACTAGACTAAGGTTACCAGCCAAACTATTATGTCACACGTGTACAATTTGTGACTGGTATCCTGCTCATTTTTGCTTAAAGCAGCGAATAGTTAAGCGATATTTTCTGCTTAAGAAGCTCTATGAAAATAGGCCCAAAGCCTAGCAAGCATCAGAAACTGCGCCCAACTCTAGCTGCTTAAGCACAAAAAGTAGCTAAGCACAACAAAATTATGCTGACAAGAATAAGGTTAACAGCCAAACTATCATGCCACTTGTACAATTTGTGACTGGTAATCCTTCTAATTTCTGCTCAACAGACAATTGTTAAGCAATATTGTCTGCTTAAGAAGCTCAATGAATTTGGGCCAAGGGCTTAAGGGGCATCAGAAACTCGACTCATCATAAAGCTACTATGGGAACACAATGAGAATGTACTAACAGCGGCAGCTGGCTTGCACCTGTGGGGGAGGGGGAGGGGGCGGAGGGACGGACTCAGTTGTCTCAAGATTCTCAATCCATAATTCCACACTCTGATCACACCGTTCAGAGTGTTTCTAGTAGCAACCCGTCCGTGACTGGATCCAGATATTCAATTATCACTGTGTTAACCTACTTCCAGAACACAATCTGGAACAGTTTATATAGGTTACTTGTCTCTTCATGAAAAAGCAGTTGGCTGTATATGGACAAGCGAGGGCGGTATGTCAATTGTTAGTTGAGAGAGTGTGGATACAAATGTAATGTTTTTGTTGTTTCTGGACAGAATAAGCATTGGAGACAAATCACAAGAGGGCGGTATTCGTTACAAAGTATGTGTACTAAAGGGAATATACATTTATATCATCAGTTTCTGGAAGAGTCTAATTTTCAGTTTTAATAAACAATCCATACCACTAACCTGTGAAACTGTATATTAAAGGGCACATTGCCTTCAAATCTTCCAAAATGTTACTGTTTGGAATTACTCCTTATCCTTTTTATTACTCCTTTTTAAGAGTTGTTCATGCACTAAAACACCTACAGGGTGTTGTAATTAGTGAGTAGTGATTTTAAAAACATAAATTTGCCTCTGGAAATACAACCAGCGGAACATACGGTCTGCCATTTTTATCAGTGTATTGAAAACCCAATTATTATTATTTATACCTGATGCAAATTTAACATCTTTTTAGTTCTGTTTTTGTTTTTTGTTTTTTTTTGTTTTAAAGGCTAACACCTAATTTGATGAAAAGTTCATAGCCTTTAATAGATGTTAAATTTGCAGAATATTATTTGGCTTCAACCATACTCAGATGAGTGTAAAAGCACTGTATACTCGGTACTTTTCCAAGTCTTAGTGGTAAGACATCTGCTCCAGAATGACAAAGGTTGTGGGTTCCCGAGTTATACAGTGCTTTACACACATCGGTGTATGGGTAAAACCAATAATGTTCGAAGGCTTGTTATAGGGCGTGTTTATTACCAAGGAAAATGGAAAATTTAACCATTCCTCGAAAATCCCATAATAATAATAAAAATAGTTCTTATATAGTGCATTTTACAATAACGTATTAATGCGCTTTACATTAGTGCCCTGGTCATTGGGCCAATAACATTACTGTAATCTTTCTCAGCTCCCTGGGGAGTATACAGCCCGGGCTGCTATGGTGCTCCGAAGGCTTTTTCAAACACAATATCAACCTCTACCCTCGCGGGTACCCATTTATACCCCTTGGTGAAGAGAAGCAATTATAGTAAAGCA
Source organism: Plazaster borealis (assembly GCA_021014325.1). NCBI lineage: Eukaryota > Metazoa > Echinodermata > Asteroidea > Forcipulatida > Labidiasteridae > Plazaster > Plazaster borealis. Next base: position 3,376,048 of record CM037469.1, read on the forward strand.
CCTTGCTCAAGGACACAAATTTCACGACTAGGATTCGAACCCACACCCCGATGACTTAACCACCAGAACTTGAATTCAATGCTTTAAACCGCTCGGCCATGACACCCCATGGTGTACCTTTCCCTAAAGAGCAGTTTGTATTCTTCGTTTTCACGTTTCGTACGCAATACTTGCAGACGTGTGCCTGACACTCTTTAACAAAATATCAGACGTCTTCTAATTTCTAAACATAACTGCCAGTGTTTTGAAAATGCCCGCGTTTGGCTTAGCATTTTGTTTGGATAAGTCATAAAATACCAAGGTTGCTACTTAGTAATCCGAAAGAGCCCCCTGTGTGATTTGAAGAAGATTGCTGTTTTTTGTTCTAGACTTTTTTAATTCTAATCACCACTACTGTCTACTGAAGAGCTTTTTTTTTTTTTCTCTTTTTTTTATGTTTCAGACGATATTATTTGCAGTGTGCCTGACACTCTTGCCAAAACATCCGGGCCCAAAGCTGTTCAGCAGAAAATTCTGCTCAGCAAATTTCTTTGCTAAGCACGAAATGAGTGGGGTACCAGTCACAGCAATGGTAACTGTATGGTATTTTGGCTGGTCACCTGTTTTTCCTGAGCAAGAGTTTCCTGTGCTTAGCAAGTTTTTGTGCTTACATGCTTTATGAAATTGGGCCCAGACGTCTTCTAATATTTAAACGTACTTGCCTGTGTTTTGAAAATGACCTGGCTTAGCATTTTGTTTGGATAAGTCATAATAAATACCAAGGTTGCTACTTACGTCTTTGGACCTCTGCACACTGTCCGAGGGGATGTCCTTCTTGTTGGGCATCTGCTCACTTGACTTGGTATTGATCTTGTCGTAAAGCTGCATACAAAGAATCAATCAAATTTCAAAAGGGGTCTTTTAGACATTATAAGCAAATGCTGTGTTTCATAGACGGTTGCAAAGGGTGTTTTTTTTCTATGAGGACCTGGTAGACTGATACCTAGGATGTGCTGACTCATAGCATGTGATCTTTCATCATGCCCCTTGGGTGCTTGACAATGGATTGGAGGGAAGGGGGGAGGTTAATGAAAGCTGTTAACACAAAGTTTATTTGTAGCAAATAAAGAGTACATGTACTGTCAAGGTTCAAGAGTAAAAGAGAGAGCTCACAACTGCAAAATAAAGAGCACAGCCAGCAGTGATGATAGGTTCACCCAACTCTTGGTGACATTTTCCAGTGATTTGACCAACCATTTGAAGTTATGTATGGTGGCACAACAACTGTGCACAGAAATAAATAATAATAATATATAGTTTTACATGTATATAGCGCACGTATCTACCAATCAGGTACTCAAGGTGCTTGAACGGACAGAAACATTCTAAGACAGGTTTTTGAAACTTGTGAAATTATGAGACCAAATTTTATGTAGCACCTTTCAAGGGTTTACAAGGCACTGCGGCGCATTCAGGAGCCACTGCCAGACACACCGGGGCAAACCCCTTCTCTTGGCGTTAAGTGTAACTGGGTTCTTTTACGTGCATTACACAACACACAGGACCTACGGCGTTACGTCCCATCCGAAAGACGGAGCAATAATGGTTAAGTGTCTCGCTTAGGGACCCAAGTGTCACGATCGGGACTCGAACCCACTAACCGCTCAGCCAAGACACACCACAAATAACTGTGTACATGTGTGTGTCCTGTGTAGCATTTCACCGCATGATATCATAATGTAGGCTGGCAGTAATTGTCTACCAATCATTCAAACAACAGTGGATGATATTGACTGGTCAGACAGTAGGAGTGTTGACTATGTACTATGTGGGCACATTCACCACATGATAGATGCAGGCTGGCATTATGTATCTGCCATTATATCATTCAAAACCACAGTGAATGATATTAACTGGTCAGACAGTAGGAGGGTTGACTATGTACTGTGTGGGTGCATTCACCACATGATAGATGCAGGCTGGCATTGTGTATGTGCCATGCTATCATTCAAAACCACAGTGGATTATAGTGACTGGTAAGACAGTAGGAGGGTTGACTACATTTAGATGTACTGTGAGGACGCATTCACCACATGATATCATTATTGCAGGCTGGCATTGTGTATGTATATATCGTTCTGTCATTCAAAACCACAGTGGATGATATTGACTGGTAAGACAGTAGGAGGGTTGACTGTGTACTGTGTACTGTGTGGATGCATTCAACACATGATAAATGCAGGCTGGCATTGTGTATCTACCATTCTATCATTCAAAACCACAGTGGATGATATTGAACAGCCAGACAGTAGGAGGGTTGATTGTGTAAACGCATTCACCACATGATATCATATTGCAGGCTGGCATTGTTTATCTTTCATTCAAAACCACAGTGGGTTGAACATTCAGACAGTAGGGGGCCAATAAAACACAACAGGTAATGATAAAGTACATGTGTACTGAACATTCTCCATGACTGACTAATGTTCCGAACCACTTCTCAATAAAACGGGTCAAGAGTAGGAAAATTATAACACTTGACCCATTATCGGACCAATCAGGCCCAAGGCAGTAGTAATACATCTCGATAGGACCCAAAAAAGTGCATTCATTGCAATGGGAGACCAAGAAGGAAACAAGACGGCAGCAGACATTTACGGGATAAAATTTCAAATTGTTTACGACAGGCTAGACATTTGAAGGACTTTCATACCTGGTTACATGTAATTCTGCAGTGGGGATGCAACATAAACGCATTTCGTTTGATTTGGGAAGATTGAGGCAGTATCGATTTTACATAAACTCATATCGGTTGATTTTGGAGGATTGAGGCAGTAGGGATCCTACATAAACTCACATGGGTTGATTGTGGAGGATTGAGGCAGTAGGGATCCTACATAAACTCATATGGGTTGATTGTGGAGGATTGAGGCAGTAGGGATCCTACATAAACTCATAATGGTTGATTTTGGAGGATTGAGGCAGTAGGGATCCTACATAAACTCATAATGGTTGATTTTGGAGGATTGAGGCAGTAGGGATCCTACATTAACTCATATTGGTTGATTTTGGAGGATTGAGGCAGTAGGGATCCTACATAAACTCATAACAGTTGATTTTGGAGGATTGAGGCAGTAGGGATCCTACATAAACTCATATCGGTTGATTTTGGAGGATTGAGGCAGTAGGGATCCTACATAAACTCATACTGGTTGATTTTGGAGGATTGAGGCAGTAGGGATCCTACATAAACTCATATTGGTTGATTTTGGAGGATTGAGGCAGTAGGGATCCTACATAAACTCATAACAGTTGATTTTGGAGGATTGAGGCAGTAGGGATCCTACATAAACTCACATTGGTTGATTTTGGAGGATTGAGGAAGTAGGGATCCTACATAAACTCACATTGGTTGATTTTGGAGGATTGAGGCAGTAGGGATCCTACATAAACTCATATTGGTTGATTTTGGAGGATTGAGGCAGTAGGGATCCTACATAAACTCATAACAGTTGATTTTGGAGGATTGAGGCAGTAGGGATCCTACATAAACTCATATTGGTTGATTTTGGAGGATTGAGGCAGTAGGGATCCTACATAAACTGATATTGGTTGATTTTGGAGGATTGAGGCAATAGGGATCCTACATAAACTCATATTGGTTGATTTTGGAAGATTGAGGCAGCAGGGATCCTACATAAACTCATAACATTTAATTTTCGAGGATTGGGGCAGTAGGGATCATACATAAACTCATACTGGTTGATTTTGAAGGATTGAGGCAGTAGGGATCCTACATAAACTCATATCGGTTGATTTTTTGAGGATTGAGGCAGTAAGGATCCTACATAAACTCATATTGGTTGATTTTGGAGGATTGGAGTATTCCAGCATAGGGATCTCACAAAACATCACTTTTATTGATTTTGAAGAATTGAGGCAGTTGTCCGCAATTTAACAGGCCAGGTTTTCTATGACTATTCGGAGTGTACAATTAATTACTCATGTTAGCCACATTCCCCCCATCTCTTTGTCATAATAAACGAAGGCAGTCAAAGCAACATCAAAATCAATACCTGTCCATTCACGATGACAGATTAAAAGCACAATCCAATTATACTCCGGTCTACGGCAAACAATAAAGTCTCCAACTGAAACATACTTCAGCCCTCAACAATACCATTAATAGCTACAGAAAGACGCAATCAATAGGAATTAAACATGAGTGATGACTACATTGGACCCAATCAGTAAGGTGGGGGATCAATTAGGCCAAATAAAATTTTAAAAACATGTTAAGCGTCCACACCCGCTTCCTTTTTAGAGGCCGCCTCCTTTTGGGGGGGGGGAATGATACATTCTTAACGATCCCTGACGAAAAAAATAAATTTTTAAATAAATAAGATCGTATTTTAGACTTAGCACACCGGGAAAAAAAACACCGAAAAAAGCTGGCAACCATCTTGAAAAATAGCCTGGCCAGTTGTCTTGAAAAATGTGTCGGACAGCCATTTTTGAAGAAAAAAAAAGAAGAAAAAAAAAAAAGACCCTCCTCCTTCCTTTTTTCAAAAAGGCAGGAGGCTAAACATGTTTTTATTTTTATTTGGCCTTAGTAGACCGTAGTCCTTCTGGTTTTTTTGTTTCTGTCTAATCTATCTCCAAAAAAAAATGATCAATGGTTCTGTTGAATTGTTAATTGTTTCCAGCGAGCAGATTGCAAGCTGTCGTCTGTGGAAGCAAGGCCACACTCCCAAAACCCAGCGGGCCACGTTGCGTAAAGCTGTTAGGCAGAAAATGGTGCTTAGCGAAGTGTTTTGCTAAGCACGATTTGCCGAGAGCGTGTTACAAGCAATGTAAGTTGCATGGTCTTTTGGCTGGTTACCCAATCCTGTAATACCTTTAACAGAATTGGGTAACTAGCCAAAAGAACAATCAAACTTGGTTTCTGACATGCTCTCGGCCAATCTTGCTTAGCAAAACAATTCGCTGAGCACAATTTTCAGCCAAAATACCATGACACATGTGCAATATGTGAATGGTATCCTGCTAATTTTTGCTAAGCAAAACATTTTTAAGCAATATTTTCTGCTTAAACAGCTCTGTAAAATTGGGCTCAGTATAATATATTGCCTGCCAGAAAATGCCCTGGAATCTAAATGTGTACAAGGTCACTATGTTTGTAAACAAGGCAATATGGTGAACTACAAGTACTGGCTTAAAAAAAACAAAATCTACCAACTGTTATGATTATGATTAATATCAGATGTCACCAAGAGTAGTCTTCAGTTAAAGAATGTAATAAATTTGATCCACGGTCCACTGAGCGAGCTCAAAAGATAGAAAATTACTCCGACCAGAGAAAATTCAATATTGCTCATAAGATGACACAGCAATAAATAAAAAACCCAGCTCAGAGGTGTGGATGGTGTTGGAAGCTATTGTCGATGTGATAAACCATTGACAACGCTGACGAAGGAGTGCAATGACATGTGCTGGATAACTTTCACGTTCCGGTTGAATGTAATTACTTTTTTTTTTTTTTTTTTCCCGGATAGAAATGGGGAGATTTTCAAAATACTTTTTCAGGAGTGTTGATTTTATTTATGTTTTATTTATTTACTTATTTATTTGATGACACATCCAACAGCACAATTAGCGCCAATAACAGGATGAATGGGAAATGAGAAGAAATGCTCAGTTTTAGATGTGGGAGATAACCCCAACTTGGGGGGAAAACCCATGCAATCAGGTAGGGACTGAAAACCCAATCCACATGCAAGGCTCCAGTCTAATGTGGGATTCAAACCGTGGTCCACAGAGGTGAAAGGCAGGGAAAAGAAACCACTGAGCAAACCAGGGGCCGATTTCACAAAGAGATAAGACTAGTCTTATCTGAAGTTAGGACCAGTAACTGGTCTTAACTTAAGACTAGTCCTATCTCTTTAGCATTGCCTAGGACTAGTCCTAAGTTAGGAAGAGTTTTGTGAAATCGACCTCTGATCCCTTGACTGCAGCTTTTAGACTCCTCGTTTTCTCATCAAATAATGACCCTAATGGCCGCTATCTCTGATGTCAAACAATGGAAAACGTGCACGCATGTACGCGCTGCGCACGACTCTCAACCAATGATAGCTGTCTAGGGACTGTTGACGTCACATGCAAGGGGTCCATAGAATTGCAAAGTGTGATGTCACAGTACAAATCACCATGGCAACATTGACAACTCATCTTTAAGAGATGAATCTAAGTGTTTTGTGAACAAGTGATGTCAGAATTAGGGTTCACTTCAGGGTTCACTCGACAAACAATTTGTTCGCGTTTTATAAAACAGTACGATTATGAATATCATACTGCTGTTCCCACATAAAGTTTTAATGCTAAGTATACATTACGGTGATCAAGGATGAGATTTGGCGAATTTGAAAATTTATGAAAATTGGCTTGGTGGCCTGGGTTCTCCGTTTATCTAGACCCAGAACCTCCCAGATGTTACAATTCAGGAGGTTTACAGCATTTGCATCTTGAAATCAGGGAGGTTTTTGTACAACAATCAGTGAGATATTTAGAACTACATTCAACATAATAGGGAAAAAGTTTCCATAATCAGGGAGATTTTGTACAACAATCAGTGAGATATTTAGAACTACATTCAACATAATAGGGAAAAAGTTTCCATAATCAGGGGGAGATTTTCAAGTTTGTTCATCGGAACGTTGAAAGATTGGTTTATTTTCAGGGAATTTTCTGCGGAATCAGGGAGAGTTGGCAGCTCCGTTTACAGACTCTGTGCATCACCAGAAATAAAAAACTACAGGTTTGAACACAATGTGGACTATTTCTTGCTCTCCTTAGTGACTGCTTCACTGCTTCACTTCTTCCAAGAAAAAATTTAAAGGCTCAAGGATATTTGAAAGAAAATCCTGAAATCAGGAAAAAGAAAAAAAATTCCAGAGAAATCACACGCCTTGGTAATGTATCCACAACCATTTAATTTGTCAACAGCAAATGGCGCGAGGTGTTTGGATAACACGTTTGTATCTGCAGGGATATCTTCATGCTCATTTTACTGTTAAGTGATTCATGCAGGAATAGCCCCACAGCCCTATATCCTACAATTGCTATTACTTTATTCCAGAGCATTGATTTATCGCACACTGTGAGGCAATCACACCGTCCAACTCACTGAATATATTAAGCATGCCACAAACTCATAATCTTGCACTTAAAGGCAAAATACAGGGGGGTGCTAACGAAGCCAACAAATAACACAACAACACCAACAAAATATAAATTGACAAAGTTTCAATCTGAAAGCTCCATGATTTTAAAGTTTGTACCAGTACACAATCTACCAGAGAAAAATTTCCGTCGAGACTACTTTAAAAAACAGACCACCAACCCTCGGAAATCTGAAAAACAATTCATGCATGAATTGTTTCTCAGATTCAAATGATTTGGGTGACAATTATCCATTACTTTGATGGGAATCCTTTCTCAAAATGGTTTATACTATCAACAGGCTGCAGTGCTTCTTACCAAGTAAGTTTTTTCTATGGTCGTAAATTTTTGGAGTATTTACCAGTTGGTGACTCTACCTTTAAAGTACATGGTGTACACATTGGAGCAAGTTGCATCTTTGAACTTGGTACGATGAGATTAAGTGCACTCAAGCTTATGACTTGTCAGAATTTATTTCTAGATTTTTCATGATCTGTGACACCCCCCCGAGCTAAAATCAAGCCCTTTTCAGAATGGACGAAAAATGGCATTTAAAGGCATCGTACACGTTCGGTAATGACTCTGATAATTAACGGCAATAAAAACTATGACTTGAGTAAGAAGTACAGCAGCTTTGGATAGTATAATGCATTTTGAGAAACTTTTCACTTTGAAGTACTGCGGTTATTGAAAAATGTATCACTTGTTATCCCCCAAAACATTTGAATCTGTGTATTCCAATTCAACCAAAACAGTAATTGGTTACCACCGCGAAAACCCACTCCTAGTCAAGTGTCCTATCTGTAACTGGTATCCTGCTTATTTTTTTGCTGAGCAGAAAATTGTAAGCAAAAAAAAAGCAGGATACCAGTTGCAGAGAGTACACGTGACATGCTATTTTGGCTGGTAACCTTACTCTGATAAGCAAGATTCCTCTTTGTCTGAAGCAAGCCAATGAGGAATCCTCTTCCAGGATTGTTTTCTTCGTCTCCCCCCCCCTTTTTCCGCAATCACACCCCTTTGCACTAATCAAACCACAGCACTACATCTTGACAAATTTGTACGGTCCTTGAATATGGAGAAGGTGTTAGCATAATGAGAGTGGAGACCGCTACTGGGTCAACTGTGTCTCATTGCCTAGCTCGACGTTGATATGATGACCACAGACAAGTTTTTTTTTTCGAAGAGATATGTACGGAAGCACAGAAGACATTATCAAATGGATGCTCCGAGACTCTGTAGAAATTTGAGTAGGGACTCGGGTATCAACCTAGATCTAGTAACAGTCGGGGCTTCAACAAAATTGCTGTAAATTGAAAACTAGGCAATTCAAAGTAGCTAGCTTGTACTTTTGCATTATGTGTAAGTGTCCTTAGTAAAAAATAGTACATGTATTTGTTTTTTTAATTTAAAAAAAAAAAGGTTTGTTAGCCTCACATTTTGACCCTAGCTGAGTCTTTCTCAAAGGCTAATTTTTATTTTTCTAGTTTCTACTTCAGTTTTTGATTTAAGGCAGGTTATACTTTTGGTAATTGTCAAAGACCAGTATCCTCACTTGGTGTATCCCAACATTTATTATGTGTAAATTGACAAATTTGGGCTCAATTGGTCATCAAAGTTGCAAGAAAATAATGAAAGAAAAAACCCTTTGTTGCATAGACAGGGTTTACCCTTAACTTTTTCAGTGACTAGCCAGCAGGACCAGTTAGCTTTTCATTTCACTGGTCCGTCAGCTTTTTCACTTGTCCATATTTCATATTAAATATGGATGCTTTTCAACACTGAACTAGCCAGCCGGACCACTTGGAGAAAATTTTGACTGGTCCTCAGGTGTTTTAACTGGCATTTGGCCAGCGGACCACTGTTAAGGGAAATCGCTGATAGAATTGTGTGCTTCCAGATGCCTGAGAAAAGGCTTCATGCCTGAAGCCTTTCTCAGATTCAAATTTGGGTTAAAATTACAGCTTTCTCTTCAACTACATTACTTCAAAGGGTGTTGTTTTCTAACAATGTTTTATAACTTCAACAGCTCTCCAGTGCTCTTTACCAAGTAAATTTTTATGTTCATTAATTTTTGGAGTATTTACCAAAGGTGTATCATCCCTTTAATACCACTCTTTTTGTCAAGAATGTGTACCTTGCTGCGTTTGGTAACTTTTTGTCCTATGTAGTTTTGATCTATACAGCTTCTACAAACGCTTATAAACATTTCTTATGTTTATGGGTTTTGAGGCACTGCATGGTGAGGTATCAATGTATATTCAGTGTGCGATTACACCATGTGTATACACCTACTTTGCTGTGTAGATTTGCTCTTTGAGAGCTTGTCTTGCTATTTATTCTAATGCCGCGCGGAGTAAGATTTCGGAGTTCGGGAGACTACTTAGTTCTGAAAAGAACTGTCCTGCTTATTTACTTAAGTTTGTATACATTTTTTTCCCCTCTACAAATCTTCCCTCTCGCTAATGTTAACACTATCTCCCCGCGCCGCCCACTATAAATAGATTGCTGATTCATTACATGCACGAGACATCAAACATAAATGCCGGAGATGTTTCTCTTCGGGCATCAGGCTGATACTTCATGGAGCCGAGGGAGCCTACTGCTTCCATGGAGCCCATTGCCTCCATGCCCCTATAATCAATGTCTTGGTGCCCTTTGAAATGTTCCAGCCTTTGAAATGATCCGGAATTTTTGTTTGCCTCATAGAGATGCCTTTTACCAAGGAGACAGCTTACACGAACAAAGTATCGGCCTGAAGATGTTCAAGTCTTACAGGGATCGAATTTAAAGGGAAATCCACAAGACTGCAGGGCTTGTAGCTCAACCTTGTTATTATTGGACCAGCATTTACTTTACAAGACCAGAATCAAAATGAGTTGAACAAGCACTACGTGTAAGAGAAGATCTATCTCCTTTGTCTGACCATGGAGGTAATTCCTACCTCCATGGTCTGACTCTTATACGTGTACATTTACTCAGGGCTCAAATTTTACACTGGACCACAGGCCCGAGGCTGGTGAATTTAGCGTCGGGCCAGTAAACACATGACCAGACAAGTCCAATGGTCTTGTGTTTGAGCTCAAATGTTAACTTTCAGTCTAATAAATATGATTCTATTGATTATTGAAGAACACTTATCCATAATAGAAATGAGATAAATCTTCACTAATAACTTTTCAGATTCAAACAGTTCAATTGTTAAACTGTGTCAGGCATTTTTTTCTTCTCATTTCAATTCTGGTCTTGTACACCAAAATACTGGTCCAGTTAATACTTTGAGCTACAACCCCTACGGAACGGAATTGTGGGTTCCCCCCCCCCCCATAAAAAGATTAATATTCAACATTTTTTCACAGTGATATTACATAATGGGATGTTTTAATCAATTGAAAAACAAAAGACCATCAGGCTTGTCTGGCCATGAGTTTACTGGCCCGACGCTAAAATCACTGGCTTCAGGCCTGCAGTCCAGTGTTAACTGCAAGCACTGGGCCCAATTTCATAGAGCTGCTTTAGCAGAAAATATTGCTTAAAAATTGTCTGCTAAGCAGAAATGAGCAGGATACCAGTCACAAATTGAACATGTGACATGGTAGTTTGGCTGGTAACCGTATTCTGGTAAGCATAATTTTGTTGTGCTAAGCTATTTTTTGTGCTTAAGCAGCTCTATGAAATTGGGCCCTCAGGTCTTCCTTCACTTTCCAGTGTCTTAGGCCAAATAAAATAAAAAACATGTTAGCGTCCCCGCCCGCTTCCTTTTTAGAGGCCGCCTCCTTGTTTTTGTTTTTTTGTTTTTTTTTTTAAAGAAAAAAATGATAAGTTTTTATTATCCCTGACGATTTTTAAATTTTGTTTTAATAAATAAGATCGTATTTTCGACTTTAGCACAGCGAAAAAAGCACAACAAAAAAAGCTGGCCACCATCTTGAAAAATAGCCCGGCCGGTTGTCTCGAAAAACTTGTCGGGCGGCCATTTTGAAAAAAAAGAAAAGGAAAAAAAAGGCCCTCCTCCTTCCTTTTTTCAGAAAGGCAGGACGCTAAACATGTTGTTTTTTTTATTTGGCCTTAGGCCGTGTTCGAATCAAGTGACATCAGCTATGGCTATGGCCATCGGCTATAGCTATGGCCATCGGCTATGACTATGGCCATTGACTTGCATCAACGACATAGAAGAATAAGCCTTTCCAGTAATCTGGCCATAGCCACTCAGTAGCTGTCAGTTCAGACACTGCCTTACAAGATGTTATCACAACAAAAGGAATGAGTAATAAACCATTTGTGTAATAAGATAAGAAATGATTAGTTACTTATTGGCGTTTGCTATGTAAACACAGCGTACATGTCATACACAACTAATATCAGTCCATCTACGGATGTGGAGAGGATGTCCTGTCCGTCAAGACGTGTACTTCAAAAGTTAATTAAAACAATAAATTAATAAAAAGCTTTTAAAGGCATCGTACACGTTTGGAAATTGTCAAAGACCAGTGTTCTCACTTGGTGTATCACAACATATGCATAAAATAACAAGCCTGTGAAAATTTGGGCTCATTTGGTCATCGAAGTTGCAAGAAAATGATGAAAGAAAAAACACCCTTGTTGTACAAATTTGTGTGCTTTTAGATAGAATAATAAAATCTTCTTGCAAGAAGTTTTTATTATTTTAGTGAGAAATTACCTCTTTCTCAAAAACTACGTTACTTCAGAGGGAGTCGTTTCTCACAATGTTTTATACTATCAACAGCTCTCTGTTGGTCGTTACCAAGTCAGTTTTTATGCTAATACATATTTTGAGTAATTACCAAACGTGTCTGATGCCTTTAAGTGCAGTTGCATTGTAACAATTTACGATGCCCACCACTTCTGCCAAGCTACCTTTTTTTTATCAAGTAATAAACCACAAGAGAAACTGACTGGGTAAACAAATTTTTTTAAATTAATTTAACAAAGAAAAATTTACTGGAGCGGGATTTGAACCAATAACCTCTGACCTACATTTTAATATCGAATAGTGAGCTTCCATTGTGGATATTAAACAACGATTGCAATACACTTGTAAACAAAAAAAAAGCTTTTGGATAGAAATAACACCTTTTTTTTCGGGGTCATTACTAAAGTATGACCCTATCTTGAAGTGAAAACCAGAGAAAGGGGAATTCATTTAATATATTTATTTGGTTTGCGGTAACACCATGTGTGTATCTACTTGCCAGGTAGAGTTTGTTCTTAGAGAACTGTCTTGCTTAATTCTACTACCGCGGAGTAGATTGTTCGGGTGTTCGGGAGACTTCTCAGTTCTGAAAAGAACTGTCCTGTTTATTAACTATTACCTGGGCGGAAGGTATAGGAATAGGCTGGGACTACTACTTTAGCTTATAGGATCGTAATTAACTGTACTACCGCGGAGTCAGTTCTTGGATTGGTCTCAACGTTTCGACTAGCTTGCTCTAGTCATCGTCAGGAGACTGAAGAGGTAAGAGATGAGTGGGCTTATTTATAGGGGTTCAGAGGATCCAGTGTGAGTCAATCGATGCTCTGATTGGTTGAGTGGTTGGCGGGGTCAGGGCTATTGTTAGGGTTGCCCATTGTGTGAGAAATCATTTACTTATTCATAAAAAAATCACTGTACTTCCCCTTTAAGGCAGAGGCATCCGATGTGTACATGGTGTAGTTGGGATACGATGATCACACAGACTGACAGGAAACTAATGATAGTAATCAAGCACAAGGTTTTGAAACCCCCGCTGGACCGATGGCCCCCCAGCCAAGTCGTCTTAGCACAGAGCCTGTATTCTCACAACCAAACAACCAGCGCTCTTGTGCTTTTTCCCACAAAATACTTTGCAACTTAATCATTAGGTTTCAAGTCCGAATCTCTGCCCAAGATCTCAGCACATAACAAATATGACAACGATGGAAGTCCAGTGATTTTACCACTACCTACAAGGTTTTGGAACACCCACTAGACCACTGACCCCCAAGCCAAGTCATTTTAGCACGGGACCCGTAATCTCATAACCAAACACATCCAAGTCCTTTAAATATATTCTAACTTAAATCATTAGGTTTGAAGTCTGAGCCTCTGCCCATGATCTTTGCAAACAACAAATAAGAAAATGGTGGAAGTCCAGTCATTTTACCATGGGGCACGTAATCTCACAACCAAACAAATCTGGCAATCTTGTTCTTTTTCCCTCAAAAGGTACAACTAAGTCCTCTCAAAGGATATTCTAATTTAATTATTAGGTTTCAAGTCCGAGCCTCTGCCCAAGATATTTGCAAGTAGCAAAAAAAATTAATGATGAAAGTCCAGTCATTTTACCATAGGACCTGTATAATCTCACAACCCGAAAGAAAAGTATGGCGATCTTGTGCTTTTTCCCTTCAAATGTACAACTTAAGTCCTCTAAATATATTCTTATTTAATGGCTAGGTTTCAATTCTGAACCTCTGGCCAAGATCTTTGCAAATAACAAATATGAAAATGATGGTAATCTAGACATGTCAGCACAGGGGCTGTAATCTCACAATCGAAAAATGATACGGGAAGCATACATCCACTTGCATTATAAATGTCTAACCATTCAATATCATCCACTGTGGTTTTGAAGATAAACAGTGCCACTAAGAGCAATATGATATCATGTGGTGAATGATCGACTCGGTACACAGTCAACCCTCCTACTGTCTGACCATTCAATATCATTGAATAATAAACAAAATATATACCAGCCTATAGATAACATGTAGTTTTATTTTTATTTTATTTTTTTATTTTTTCTTATTTACAGTATTTAATTCATTTTCTTTTGATCAGACTTCTGAGAAATGTAAATATTTGTCATGATTTTCATAAAGCTGCAGTTGTCTTAGCTTAACCAAAATGTTTACAAAATTATTATTTAAAAAAATATATATATATCTCACAGTTTACAGTACAGAAATTAAGTCACGATTCATTTTCTTCATTCAGATTTGTCTCATCAAAATCTCAAAACATATATAATGCGCGATTAGGATAAACTAAGGGTAATAATTTAGCAGTACTTGTCCAGGCTTACTGATGATAATGATTAAATAAGTTTATGGGTGATTAGACGCCAGCTTGTGTTTACTGGTCCCTACTCAATACTAGCACGCACACAGTGCTAATCATGCACATTATCATCCCGTGCAAATTTCAACTCATCAACTCAGTCCTTTCTGTTTTGAACTTCTTGTTTTTTACCGTGGCTTGTCCACCTGTAGACGGACTACAAACTTAACGGACCGAAATGCGGGATCAATGAATGCAGCTTGCTGGAATACGTACACAACTTAACGGCCATCTTGCCCCGTGCTTTATTGTGTGTACTGAAATGCAAATATGTGGGCATTATTCAAATTCTAAAGTGACCGGTACGGCCGCTAAAAAAACAAGTTACCACTGACCAGGGCCCAATTTCATAGAGCTGCTAAGCACAACAATTTGCTTAGCATGAAATTTCTTCCTTGATAAAAACAGGATTACCCACCAAATTTCAACAGGATTTCCAGGATAAGCAAACAACAGCTGAATACCAGTAACAAGCAATATGCAACACATGGAAATTTGGTTGGTAATCCTGTTTTTATCAAGGAAGAAATTTCATGCTAAGCAAATTGTTGTGCTTAGCAGCTCTATGAAATTGGGCCCAGGGCCCAAATACCAAGGTTTTAAGCAAGGATTTGGTAAAAGGGTGTCCAAATTTGCTGGAAATTTAAAAACTGGGTGTCCAAATTGTTCACTTACATGTACAATCTATTTACATGTAAATGACAGATAAAACAGGGTGTCCAAATTTAAAACAGGGTGTCCAAAAGACACCCAGACACCCCTCTGGCTAACACTTTGCGCCCAATTTCATAGAGCTGTTGAGCAGAAAGGTGCTAAGCATTTCCTTCTGCTAACAAGAATAAGCAGGGAACCAGTCATAAACAGTGCATGTGGCATTTTTTTTAAGAAGTTCAAACAGAAAATCTGACAAAGTTTCAACCAAAATAAATAAAAGACCTGACAATAAAAGTCTTCTCCATCATGAGAATTGCTTCCCTCCACCTAGGAGTTCACACACAAAGTCTGACAAAGTTTCAACCAAAAGAAATCAAGACTTGACAATAAAAGTCTTCTCCATTATGAGAATTGCTTCCCCCCACCTAAAAGTTCAAAAACAAAGTCTGACAACGTTTCAACCAAAATAAATAAAGACTTTGACAATAAAAGTCATCTCCATCGTCATGAGAATTGCTTCCCTCTACCTAAAAGTTCAAACACAAAGTCTGACAAACTTTCAACCAAAATAAATAAAGACCTGACAATAAAAGTCTTCTCCATTATGAGAATTGCTTCCCTCCACCTAGAAGTTCACACACAAAGTCTGACGAAGTTTCAACCAAAATAAATCAAGACTTGACAATAAAAGTCTTCTCCATCGTCATGAGAATTGATTCCTTCCTGCTAAAAGTTCACACAAAAGTCTTGCAACATTTGTTAACAAAAATAAATCAAAATTTGACAATACATGTCCTGTCCGTCGTGCTAATTGCTTCCTTCCACCTAGGAGTTCAAACACAAAAATTTTCCGGGACCTTCACATAATGACCAGAGATTTGACAGTGTGCAAAGCAACACTCAACAATCCGTCAATAAATAATATTTAAACCTGTCACAGGTTTCAGAGTAAATCAAACATTCACAATAGCTTTTGCACACACAGCGAACAAAAACAATTGGAGAAAAAGGTTCCACGTGTTCAAGGTAAATACAAATGCATATTGTAAGCCATAAATCATTCATATAGACCGATCCAAGTGCGCAAACGCTGCAAGCCACTCCGCCATTGCTGGGATGCTGTCAGCGCAAGGTTTTAATCGTATTGAATTGAAAAACACAAGACCGCCGGACTGGCCTGACGCTAAAATCGCTGGCCTCGGCCTGCGGTCCAGTGTAAAACTCGAGCCCTGGACCCCCTTCCTTCTTTACCTCCCCTCATCAAACTTGAATCAATGCCATCCTCTTGCTTCCCCTACTTTCAAATTGATCTAGAGACAGCTCTCTGACACCTTAAGTGGCATGGCTATATTAATAGACGTGCCATTTATTCAGTGCTGATATTCCAAGACCAGAAACAAAAATGTAATTATTAACCACGGATTGAAACACACAAATCACCCACAGGTGAAGTGAACACTACATACCTACAGTGCGCAATTTCATGGAGCTGCTCTCAGCAGACAATATTGCATAATAATTTTCTGCTGAGCAAAACAAAATGTGACATGGCATTTGAGCTGGTAACCTTTTCTGTGCACAGTTGTGCCACCATACACAACTCATGCAGTTGAAATGGTTCCAAATGGTTGGCCAACTTGATAGCAAATGTTACAGAAAAGTAGGAGGGTTTTAAACAGTGGAACCTCATTACGAACAAGTACGTGAGATTTGCATTTTTGGCATTCTCCCTTAACAGTGGTCCGCTGGCCAAATGCCAGTTAAAACATCTCAGGACAAGTTAAAATTCACTCCAAGTGGTCCGGCTGGCTAGTTCAGTATTGAAAATCTTCCGTATTTCATTTGAAATATGGACTAGTGAAAAAGGTGATGGACTAGTGAAATGACAAGCTAACTGGTCCTGCTGGCCAGTCACTAAAAAAGTTAAGGACAAACCCTGCATTTTCCACACAAATAACACTCAGCAATTGTTCTATTTTTTTATGTACTCCTCATCTACCATTCTATACACGGCACATCTCCTAGATACATCCATGATTCAATATCCAGCTCAGTGTTTCTACGAGACGGCTTCGTTCTACAAACACCATGCTCCCTCAACATCCCTCGTTCTAAACACACTTGGGGAGACCGTTCTTTCTCACATGCTGGAACCATCTCTTTGGAATGCTCTTCCACTGAACCTCAGACTAGTAGACACTTTCTCCAGCTTCAAAACTAACTTGAAAACACAATTGCTCAGTCTCGGCTTTAAGTTTTTTTTTTCTATGCACCAGGAGTGTCTTCCTGACAGACATGCCGCACTACAATTGTCCATTATTAATATTACTAGTATTATTACATAAATTTTACATTCATTGTACTGTATGATTAGCAATCTGTGAATTGTTCAAGGTGACTATGTGCATGTAATTACCCGATTCGGCCGGCCACCGTCACTTATAAAGTACGGTTGTCAAGCACTACCGCATCACTTATAAAACGCTCACGATGATACCGTTCTAAATAACCCCAGTTCTAAATCCGCCGCGCTTTATAAGAGTTGATGCTCTATCATGATGGCATGATAGCATGATAGCATCATGAGCGTTTAATACGTGATGACTGTAATGCTTCACAGCCTTACTTAGGCCACATATAAAAAAAATTGTTGATCGTCCCCGCCCGACCCTACAAAACCCCCAACCCCAATTTCTTTCTTTTTTTTTCTTTTTTTTAAATCATAAAAAACGTTTTTTTTTAAATGAACTTTTCAGTCAAATTTGGCTCCCAGATTTTTCAGCTGATATTTTTTCAAAATCCATAGGTCGGAAATAGATGATTGAAGAAAGGTTATTCATGTTGGCAAAACAAGAACAATTCTTCAAATATTTACTTAGGCTGTGTTTTAGTTTTTTGAAAATGTTTACAGAAAATGTCATCTAGGATTTGAAAGGGTTTAACAAAACAATCAAAAACATCAAAATCACACAAACCCTTTGTTTTATAGTGATTATAATGATATCTTTATTCTTTATTTCATATTTTGCCAAGTCAAAAAAAAAAAAGAAAAAAAAAAGCCCTCCCTCCCCCACTTCCCATCAAAAAAGGACGATCAACAAAAATTTGTTTTATGTGGCCTTATAAGCAGGGATGAGAGACATTGCTGAAAAAAAACAAAGTCTGAAACTAGGATTCAAATTTCAGGAGATAATAATGTTGAGATGATGGCATTCCCACCTTTTGATAAACCTCTGGGATTTAGATTTCACAGAGCTTTTTAGAAACAGTGTCCTCAGCACTAGAGAAGTAGATAAAAGAGCAGGATTTCTTTAGAGGAAAACAAAAACCAAAAAAACGGCACCTCCGAACAAAGATGTTGACAAAATAGGGAGACCGCCAACCAACATAGGGCTAGATAGCTCAGTTGGTAGAGCACTGGCACGTTAAACCAGAGGTCGTTGGTTCAAATCCCGCTCTCGTCATGTTGTCTTTGTTCAACCCCAAATTATTTGAAAAAAATATGACTGATTTTTTTCACTGGACTGACTTAAAGGCCCTGTACACTCTTGGTAAGATCAAAAAACACAATGTTCACAGATTCACACATAACTTACATGATTTAAAGTAAGTAATGGTAGAAAGGGTTCCTTAAAATATTTCTGCCTAAAATGCTATCGTTTCTGAGAAATGAGTAAAACAATAGTTTTATCACGCGCGATAATTTGAAAAAACAGAAAACAAATAAGGTCTCTTTTCACTATTTTCTTGTGACCTCGATGACCAATTAAGCTCAAACTTTCACAGGTTTGTTTGTTCATGCATGTTGAATCACACAAAATGTGGACACTGATTTTGAGCTTTACCAAAAGGGTACAATACCTTTAAAGTCTGCATTCAGATAAAAGTCTGAAATAATTTATCATCCCTCGCACTTCCAGGAATACAGGGGACCGTGCTGTTTCCGTTTCGGGTCCCCGAACTTTGAATTCTTTACCTATCTCCATCCGGACTACCTCGTCTCTTGAACAGTTTAAGGGACTCTTTAAAAACCTGTTTGTTTTGATTTCTGCTGTTTTGCTCACAGTGCTTTCAATCCTCTGGAAAAGGCGCTTGATAAATTGATGTTATCATTATTCATTACGTGGGTGGCTAGCCGAATCGGTTGATGATTGCATTAGCTCCAAAAACACAAACATTGATTTGACTTCCTACATAAAAATCCTCTCCGCTTTCCAATTGTCCTGGGCCCATAGAGCTGCTTAAGCACAAAAAGGAGCTTAGCACAAACAAAAAATTATGCTTACCAGACTAAGGTTACCAGCCAAAACACTGTGTTACAAGTACAATGTGTGACTGGTATCCTGCTCATTTTTTGCTAAGCAGGAAATTGTTAAGCAATATTTTCTGCTTAAGCAGCTCTATTAAGGAAAAGCGGAGCTCAGCACAAACAAGATTATGTTTACCAGACTAAGGTTACCAGCCAAAACACCATGTTACAAGTACAATGTGTGACTGGTATTCTGCTCATTTTTTGCTAAGCAGGAAATTGTTAAGCAATATTTCTGCTTAAGCAGCTCTATGAAATTGTGCCCACGAAATTTTCTCTCTCTTATTGAAACCTCAAGAGGCAGATCATTGCAAGAAGTTTGATAATAGACGGTCGGTTCTGATCCGATCCTCATCCCAGCGGATTGTTCCATTATTGATTCACGTACACGACGATCTCAGCACACACATAAACTCCTTGGTGTAAAAAAATGCGTGTAGCAATCAATGGCGAGGCAGGACCAAGACACGAAACTTAACATGAACAAAAAATGCCCCGAATATTCCCAGCTATCCCCACAGACATGTTTTTTTTTTCGGTTTTTTTCTTCGAACCTCACATCTCAAGAACCCTCACCAGGGGAAAACAAAAAAGAAGAAGAAGAAGATGAAGAAGATGAGGAATCGTGTGGGGAGCTCATGTTGTGTAGCGGATAGTGATTCTCCTATTCAAGGCAAACAGTGCGGGTTGAAGATGTGAGTTAACGCCTTGGGGGTCGTAATGTCAAGTTCTTTCTCGACGCTGATTTAATGTAAATGGAACACACACGAGAGGCTCTCAACTCGATGAAAAATCATGTACCAACACATCAGCGATATACATTACACGATAAACAGGAATTTTTCTTCTCCTTTTGTTCCCTTTTCTTTTGCTTTTTTTTTTCTTTCTTTCATAAGTGCCATCCTCTGTTAAAGGTATCGTACTCGTTTGGTAATGACTCAAAACAAATATTAGCATAAAAACTTACTTGGTAACAAGCAACGGAGAGCTGTTGATAGTATAAAACATTGTAGGAAACGTCTCCCTCTGAAGAAACGTAGTTTTTGAGAAAGAGGTAATTTCTCACTAAAATAATAAAAAGCTTCTTGCAAGAAGTTTTTATTCCTATCTGAAAGCACACAAATTTGGACAAAGGGTGTTTTTTCTTTCATCATTTTCTTGCAACTTCGATGACCAATTGAGCCCAAATTTTCACAGGCTTGTTATTTTATGCATATGTTGGGATACACCAAGTAAGAACACTGGTCTTTGACAATTTCCAAACGTGTTCAGTGCCTTTAAATACGGCATTATGGCTGTCTTTCATCATTCTGTTTATGTTTGCTTTGCACACTGCTGGTTATTACGCCATTGGCTTTTCAAATATTATCAATCATAACAGAATCCCCAACCTTTTTTTCTTTGCTTTTTTGGAGTAAGTTATTATTATTATTATTATTATTTTTTCTTCTTTTTTCAGTAAGGTTAATACCTGTCGTCGGGTACCCGGGTAGCCGGGTACCTCTGTGGAAGCCAAAAAATACCACTGTAAAACAAATTCATGCCCCGGCCGTTCGTACACAGTTTTTACAAACGTGTGAAGAAGAAAAAAAGTATCATACAACTGTGATCTATGATTCCTCTATGATTAGAATGCGACAAAGTAAGGGATAATACTTGATCAGGTTTTTTTTTCAAGAAAGTGAATTCATGATCGTCAAACCGTCCCATCCTGTGAAAATTTCACTGAATTACGACGTGGTATCCTTGTAGTATAGTTATACATGTACAACAATGAAAAACTTTGTATTTTTTGTCAGGGATTTAAGCCATTTCAGTGTTGTCGCAATCAAAATAAGTACTGGTTCACAGCTTGCCCCATGGTGTCACAATTAATGTAATTGCTCCTCGGAATCAAGAATCTCGACAATGGGTAAAAATGTACTGCTGTTTTAATTATTTTAAAACCATATGCTTATCGTGGCTGAGCGGTCTAGTGCACTGGACTCAAGTACCGGTGGCTGAGTCATCAGGGTGTGGGTTCGAATCCCGGTCATGACACACTTGTGTTGTGTCCTTGAGCAAGAAACTGAACTATAATAACTTCTCTTCACCCAGGGGTAACTGGGTGCCTGTGAGGGCAGAGATGGTTCTTGTGATTGATTTAGCTTGATGCGCTACTTACTTGGTAGCACAGGCTCCTTACCCCCCAGGGAGCTGACATGGTTTAGAGAATGAAAATATAGTCAGACCGATGATCGGGGTAATAACATTTATGCACCATGAACGTCAAAATTGGAAGATACCTGCGCTTTACAAAATATCCATTATTATTGTTATTATTATTATTACTATTTCAAAACTGATGTCAACATTTGTGGCACTCATTCATACGTTAGATCATCAATGACTACTTACCCAACCAAAAACCAAAAAAAAAGAAAATGAACGAAACCAACTGATATCAGACGGGGCTTTATTGAACTCGGCGTTTGATGATGATACGATGTGAAACATCAAAATGAGCAGCAAGCTTTGTAGTCGCCGACGAGATATGATTTGATCTATTCCACAGTCTCTGTGACTTTAGTGGTCCTAGGAGTTTCCATGACTGTAGAGGTATGATGACGCCGGCTGCTTCGTGTAATAGACACCACGATATAGCTATGTTACATTTGCATCTTGCTGGGGGTTTGGAATGTGCAATGGTGGTGCTATCAGTAGTTTCAAAGTCACGACAGATGTAAGGTAATCGAAGGCAAGTCATTAGACGAACAGACACGGATGCATCAGACAGGCAGGAACTGTTTCCAACTGCGTTTACACCAGGAGATTTTAACTTGCCTGGTGGGGAGTGCGGCGAGGAGCTGCGGACCGTAACGACCCAACAGGAAATGAACAATAAAGCAAGGAGAACTTATCGTTATGATAATCAAAATGATTCTCATCTTGAAAAGAAATCAAATGTTCAGCGACATTACTCACTGCCACATCAGTGCACGAAGCACAACAAAAACATTTAGCAAAAAAAGGGTTACCAGCCAAAATGCCATGACATGTGTCTTGTTTGTAAATGGTTCCCTGCTTATTTTTGGTTAATTAAACAGCTTTTGGAATTTGTGCTCGGGGCTAGAATTGCAAGAAAATCTTGACTAGATCACAATCTTATAACTCTGAACTTTTACTGTGACCTGAAATTGTTTTACATCTTCAATTTTTTGTTATCAAATATTTGCTTGACTTTTTAGAGTAGGCTTGGCATTAACAAGCTGAAGTGAACACATAGTAAATTTCTTACAAGTTTGACTGCATGACTTGTTTGGTTTGGGGGTTACTGGCCCGAAGTTCAAAAACTACTGGACAAAAGAGGAATTTTTGCGCCAGTCAAAAAGGTCAAAGTCAATGCCGTTTTGATTGAATATCATCAAAATTCAGGAATGAACTGAAAATTCTCTGTGCAAAAAAGGTACAGACCATACGAAATGTGACGCCATCGAACGCTTTTGGATTTGGACAAAAAATTGCACCTGAAGGGGTTTCAAACACATCTAGGCATTTTCCACCATACTAACATAAGGTTAGAGACTAATTTGTTTCTCCATTTTCATAAGGACTCCATCTATTGGGAAAAAAAGAGTGTATCACAAAACTGAATGTCAACCTTGGAGCCCCTCTTTAAGACCTTATGTGAACAGTAGCACTTGTTACATTATACGTACATAATATATCAACTATAATTTACCACACATGCAAAATACAAACTGTACAGTATCAAGATACATTCCATGTTCATTTGATGAAATCGCATGTCCAAAAAAATACCAAATTGTGTATCAGAATACATTCAATGTTTCACCCATTTGACAAAATTGCGTGTGAAAACGCGTACAAGTGTCACGACACATGAAATAGTATCTCGGTGTTGTCTTGCAGCCTTTTTGTATCATGCTTGTCTTGTATCACGCTATACCGGGTCGGGGCTCGAAGTTGGGAGGAAAATCCACAAGACTGCAGGGGTTGTACTGTAGCTCAACATTTTTACTGGACCAGCAAGACCAGAGAAAAAGCTACACAGTTTCGTGTTTAAAACTATTTTTATTTGAACAAGCACTAGAAGAAGGTTTATCTCATTCTTATAGGTGATATAATTTTACTCAACAGAGTTGACAGATATTTATCAGACTTCAAGTCAACATTTGAACACCATTTTTTAATTTTTACAGATATTTATTCAACTTAAAAACACAAGACCGCCAGACGTGTCTGGTCATGAGTTTACTTTCCCTACACTAAAATCACTGGCCTTTGAACTGCGGTCCAGTGTAAAATTTGAAATCTTTCGTTGGGCCAACACCCCTAGCATGTAAGTTTAAGTTCACAAAACATTTACAGAGCATAATAGTCACACAAAATCATGTCACAAATTTCAAGAACTTTTCCACTGGCAGCTCAGAAAATAAACTGGACCAAAAGAGGACAATAGGGTCCCCAGTTGGGTAAAGATCCCCAGTTGGAGAGCAGGTACAAAACCAATGGGAGCTGTTGCCAAAAAGTACAAACAAAAGTGGGACAATAGGAGGTCCCGATTGCAGGTGTTTACACACTTGTGTGTGTTTTGTTTTATTTGAAAGCTATTTATGCCCATCTGTTTGGTGAACCAGTTAACCCAATTATGAGTTTTGGCAGGAAGTGCCTGTTTTCACATGGAGCCTCAGATAACGGTAATACGCATTAAGCCAAACATGATGAACGTATGTCATTATGCAATTTTAAAGAACTTCCGGAAAAACCTTTCAGAATTTAATGTCCCCCCCAAAAAATGAATGTACACAGTGAGTTTCTAGAGCAAGGATAAACCACAATAAATCATGGTGTACGATTTTGATTGTATGAAATAATTATTGCCCGGAAAACGTCGCCCTCATAGTAATCATCTTGACATTGTGAAATTTGGAGGCCATCAATGAGTGTGGTGGTGTTTTAACAAGGAGCAGGTGCACCGAGTGTAGCCACGGTCAACGGTGTGTTTTTTTCAATTTTTTGTTTATGTCTTATGCGTATCATTGATTATTGCATTTCATGTGGGCATATATAAAGCCTCTATCTGGGCCCGATTTCATAGAGCTGCTTTAAGCACAAAAAGTAGCTAAGCACAACAAAATTATGCTTACCGGAATATGGTTACCAGTCAAAATACCATTTGACATAAACTTTCTCTGACTGGTATCCTGCTCCTTTCTGCTTAGCAGAAACTTATTAAGCAATATTTAGTGCTTAAGCAGCTCTATGAAATTGAGCCCAGCAGGACCCGATTTCAGAGCTGCTTAAGCACACAAAAAAGTAGTTAAAGGCATCGTACAAGTTTGGCAATGACTCTGATAATTAATGAAAATAAAACCTTACTTGGTAAGAAGTACAGCAGCTTTGGATAGTATAATGCATTTTGAAAAAATGGAAAAAATATATCACTTTTTATCCCCCAAAACATTTGAATCAGAAAGTGTATTCCAATGCAGATTATTCTTCCTGGCTGGAAGTGACCGCTCCAGATTTTCGGCAATATCTCAAAAATGCTACCACCTTTTGAAATGAAATTTTCACAGGTTAGTTTTATGGTATAAAATTTCATTGAAAAAGATGGTCGCTAATCGCCGAAAATCCGGAGTGGTTATGTCCACGCAGGAAGAATATTCCGTATTGGATTACACAATCTGAGAAACGTATCTGACAGTAACGTTTCTCAGATAAAAATTTGGGGGATAAAAACTGATATCTTTTTCCATAGCCACATTACTTCAAAGTGAAATGATTCTCAAAATGCTTTACACTATCGAAAGCTGCTGTACTTCTAACCAAGTAGGTTTTTATTGCCACTAATTTTAAGAGTGATTACCAAACGTATATCTTCCCTTTAAGTACCACTAATAATAATAATAATAATAAACAGTTTTTATATAGCGCAAAATTACAGTGAAGTCTCAAAGCGCTTTTGGAAAGTCAAGAGAGAAAAACCAAGACTGTAGAATACAAAATACAAATACAAAAATTACAGAAAATACAGAAAGAACCACAAAATGCATACAATGAAAAACATAAGTTATTTCACAAAAAGATATGTCTTCAAAAAAGACTTAAACTGTTCTAGAGAGGTGCTTTCTTTTATATTATTGGCGAGTGAATTCCAGAGTTCAGGAGATGCAACCTGAAAGGCCCTTTGCCCATATGTTTTGGTGGTGGCTGGAAAAGGAGTGAGGAGATTTTGCGAGCCAGAACAAAGATTTCTAGTAGGACAATAGTCGTGGACCAATTCTTTGAGGTATTGGGGAGCTATACCATGTTTGCATTTGAATGTCGTTACTAGGAGTTTGAAAATTATCCTCTGTTTAACTGGTAACCAATGTAAATTATACAAAACTGGGGAAATGGGTTTATGTGAACGGGTACGAGTAACAAGTCTTGCAGTTCTGAATTCGTTGAAGTTTAACAAGAGGAGAGTCGGGTAACCCATACAAGAGACCATTGCAGTTATCAATCCGACTCATAACAAAGGCGTGTATTAATTTGTCCGTTATGTTCTGTTTCAAGAATCGTCTGATCTTTCCTATCTTGTGCAAGCCATAAGAGGAAGCCCGACAAATATTATTGATATGTTGTGTCATTGCTAAATGGTCATCCAATACTACACCAAGATATCTAGCACACTGTGATGGCTTGAGATTCACTTCATTAAACATAATGGGAGGCAATACAGTTTTATTTCTGAACCGTGATGGCAGATGTAGTAACTCTGTCTTCCCTTCATTAATCTTTAGAGCATTTACTGATGACCACAACTGAATTTCATGTAAACAAGATTCTAATCTAGGAATGACAGATAAATAATCGTTCTTGTGCAAAATAGTGTAGACTTGGTACGGTGGTTTTCAGTTTTTTCAATAACAAGGAAGATTAAAGAAGGAGAAATCAGTGGAGAATTTACACACCTGTACATGGTTTCTATAAAAAAAAAATTATGATAAAAACAGTCTACTAGAAACATCAGTCTGCGCAGTTTTCATGGACAACCTTCCAAGGTTTGTGCACATATCAATACAAGATCAGCGTTCAAACTGTATTTATTTAGTGTATTTCAGCGCATTCGCTTCGAGCAACGTGCTCCGTCCAATACATCTTTGCAATAAAAACGGTTATTTTGAGATCAGAAGCCGAGACGCTTCCACGTCTCAAGGTCTTCCAACAATTGAACAAAAATCCCGGGTGCACTCCACGAATACATGTAATTACATTTATTTCTGCCGATTATTTTACACATGTAGTGAGTTAGAGAAGTGTAAAGGCCATGCATTTACATGAAAGCATTTTGGAGAAAGCAGAGGTGGGGGGCGAGATTACATTTAAAAAACAAAAAATTATTGTTGGCGTTAAAAGTAGGGTCATCGTATTTGTTGTTGTCAACGTAACGTTTATTTAAAGGAACATTACAGAATTGGTTTTTGCTAACAAAACAGTGTAAGCACTTTATATAATCCACCATATACATAAACTGACAAACTTGTAGAAGTTTGAGATCGATCGGCCATCTGGGTCAAGAGAAAATAGTGAAAAACCGATTACACATTTGCATGTGTTATACAATGCATGAATAAAACGCTCATGAGCGATAAACTCCAATCGGAAATTAGTTTTATTTATTTCTCATCAAATATGGCATTTCAGACAGAAATATTTATAGGGATGTTTTCTACTATCATCATCATTAGACCGTGTCAGTTTTATGTAAATCTGTGATCTTAAAGAAAATTTTAATTACCAGTTCTGTAACGTTCCTTTAAAGGCAAAATTATAGAGAAAGATGCAATAAAATAAAAGTCACCTGTGAAAGTTTCAGCTGAATAGTGTCTACTTGCTGAGAAAACAGCCACAAAAACTGTTACAGTATTTTCACACGAACGTCGAATCCATCAATGTTTTATCGAGGCGACAAGGGGGACCAACCGCATCTCTGGCTGCATTATTCGCGTACAGACACACCAACCCTCAGAAATCTGGGAAGCGATTCATTACATGCATGAATTGTTTCTCAGATTCAAATGGTTTTATTGATTTCTAATCAACGGGGCCATTTCAGTTGAAATAATTTCACAGGATGCTTACTACCATTACCATCTATATAACAAGTAAGCTTTCGGGTCGAAATTACACAATTTTTCTTGGGGGTCATTACCAAACGATGATCCTACCTTTAAAGGCACTGAACACGTTTGGAAATTGTCAAAGACCAGTGCTCTCACTTGGTGTATCCCAACATATGCATAAAATAACAAGCCTGTGAAAATTTGGGCTCAATTGGTCATCGAAGTTGCAAGAAAATGATGAAAGAAAAAACACCCATGTTGTACAAATTTGTGTGCTTTCAGATAGGAATAAAAACTTCTGGCAAGAAGTTTTTATTATTTTAGTGAGATATTACCTCTTTCTCAACAACTACATTACTTCAGAGGGAGTCGTTTCCTACAATGTTTTATACTATCAACAGCTCTCCGTTGCTTGTTACCAAGTAAGTTTTTATGCTAATATTTGTTTTGAGTCATTACCAAACGTGTACGATACCTTTAAGACTTGAATTTATAATAAACACATTTTCAGACTATTCTCATGAGGTTACAGCGTTCTCCCATAAAAGTTGTCCGCTGGCTACATGCCAGTTAAAACACCTAAGGACCAGTTAAAATTCACTCTAAGTGGTCCGGCTGGCTAGTTCAGTGTTGAAAAGCATCCCTATTTAATCTGAAATATGGACTCGTGAAAATGCTGGTGGACTAGGGAAAGAGTAAGCTAACTGGTCCTCAGCTGGCTAGTCACTGAAAACATTTAAGAGCAAACCCTTGATACTGTTAATCCAATGCCAAGTGTACATACTAAAAACAGGATCTTATGCACACACTAATTCTAGTATATATGCTGGTACACAACAAACCAAAAACATACCATAGAGCATATTCATATTCAAGTACAAGTACAATGTACATGTACTTGCACAAAAACTATATATATGCAAATGCTCAATGTACATAGTCATGTGGTGGAAATGTACACCCAAATGTGAGTGTGTCTACCCGTTGAAACCGAAGACTTTAACAAAAGGGATCTGGGTGTTTGACAGAGTGAGGACATCCTTGTTCGCTTTCGTGTACATACCAATGGGGACGTCTCTAAAAAATACCAAGTCCAAACAATGGGAGAACAAAGAGAAGTCCTCGATTAGCGGGATTCACAAACGTGTGTGTGTGCGTGAGCGTGTCTATGCATTGAAACCGAGGACTTTAACAAAAGGGATCCGGGTGTTTGCGTGTGTGTGAACGTGTCTATCCATTCAAACCGAGGACTTTAACAAAAGGGATCCAGGTGTTTGACAGAGCGAGGACGTCCTCGCTTCGCTTTCGTGTACAAACCAAATGGGGACGTCGCTAAAAAAAACCTATGTCCAAACAATGGGAGAACAAAGAGAAGTCCTCGGTAAGCGGGATTAACAAACATGGGTTTGTGCGTGTGTGTGTGTGTGTTTATGGCTCGTTTTAGTCACTAGCCCATTGTACAAGCAGTAAGACTGCTATGGGTCAGACAACCTCAGGCTGTATCCAAATTGGCGGCTACAGCTACGGCTACGACTGTTGCTAAGTGTGTTGCTAAGGACATCCTATACTTCAACGCATGATGACGCAGAAATCTAGCCGTAGCCGTAGCTGAAGCTGCTAATTCGGACACGGTATCATGCTCCTTTAGGCAGCCTGGCAAGCTACATGTACATGTAGTCAAAATTTAGCATTCTGCCTGTGTGACACTACACATATAATTGAATATTTCGTATAAAATTGACAACATTTCTGTGGGTTTGTCCAAAGTACAACTGGTAGGTCTGGTTGGCGTAGTGCATTCTTTCCTCGCCTTTCACCTCATCAAGGAGCCCGGTTCGAATCCTGCCGGGGGCACTATGTGGATTGGGTTTTCAGTCCCTACCAGATGGCGTGGGCTAGTGCCTTGTTGCCCCTTGAAATGTCCCAATAAAAAAATTTGATTTCCTCATAGAGGTGCCCCTTTACCAAGGAGAAAACGCCTTGGTGCCCTTGCTCTTTCAAAAACAAAGCATCATGCCTGCATGGTCAAGTCATTTTCTTTCTCATTCCATTCAAAGCAATGGTAACCAAACCGAGGTTAGCAGTGCAAAAATTAGTCTGGTGCCCTTTCGGAAATCAAGTATTCATTAATGCTATTGAAAACAGGTAATATGTCGAAAACGATGGTGGCATTTTAAAAGTCTAAACGAAGTTGTAAAAACAACCGAGCTGCCAATATTTGCATCTTGCAATCAGGGAGATTTTGTCCAACAATCAGGGAGATATTTCGAAATACATTCAACATAATAGGGACAAAGTTTCCATAATCAGGGAGATTTTCAAATTTGTTCATCCAAACAAGGAAAGATTGTTAATTTTCAGGGAACTTTCAGCAAAATCAGGGAAGAGTAGGCAGCTCTGTTATACCTCACGCAATATGATTGCTAAAATCAAATCCCGCTAGATTTGACATGTCACAGAGATCGAGGATTTTATTGCAGTAAAGAAGGGTCAACGCTTAATTCTCACGAAACCCACCCGACATTTGAAATGTTTGTTCCGTAACAAGATACACGAGTGACTTACCCACTTCTCGAATGCGCTTTCCAGATCGAATCCATTGGGAATCTCCCTCCGATGCTGTCTCAACATCCGATCAAAGGCCATCTCACCCGAGTAATAACCCGTTCCGCTTCCCACCACCATTAAGAACTAAAACTCAGGTGAATCTCTTTGTGGGGGGGGGGAAGATCCCTGGCTACAACCACAAGTTAATAGCACCTCAATTATGAAGACGTTCCTCTGGGAGGACACTGTGCCTTGGTAATCTTTATATTGAATTCTTCAGGCAGGACAACCGTTCCCTGGTAATCTTATTGACGATATACCAGCGCCTCCACGCAGATGTTCGATGACGCGACGGCACAATAAACCTCCCGGTCTTTTAATTCAACTACCAGTTTGGCGCAGTGTTGTTATTGAAGACACTGGCTGAATGTGAGGAACACACAACGACTCTGCGGTCAGAAGTCAAATACCAGTAACCAATACATACACTTCCTGCGATCAAAAGATCGGTCAATGATGACCCTTCGTGTTTTAAGACTTGGTGATAACACAAATACCAGTAACAAAAACAGACATCGGCTGATGATACAAGACTAACACTTGACGGTTATAAGACAATATACAAGATACCAATAAAGACACTTCCTGAGATGTAGATCGGTCAATGACAACACTGGCTGGTCGGGCAAGTTGAAAACTTGGCGATCAAAAAAAAAACCAGTAACAAAAACAGACATCGGCTGTTGATACCAGACCAGTACTTGACGATCATAAGACAAAATACAATTAATAGAGACACTCACTAAGATTTAGATTGGTCAAAGACGACACATGCTGGTCGGACAAAGTTGAAGACTTGGCGATTACACAAAATACCAGTAACAAAAACAGACATCGGCTGACGATACACGACTATCGATCATAAGACAATATACAAGTTACCAATGGAGACACTTGCTGAGAATTAGATTAGTCAACGACGACAATTTCTGATGTTCACCAAAAAAGACTTGACGATCATAAAGCAATTATTCCACTGCAAATAAAGATTCCACTTCTATGAGAATTGGTCCATAAAAAAACACTGGGTGACTGTAGGACACCAACCAGGGCTTGACAATCATAAGATGTTATATCCCAGCAAGCAATACAGACACCTCTTGATGTTAGTACACCAAGACTTAACAATAACCATACAGCAAGTACAGACACCGCGACTGTTGTTTGCAGATTGCTGCCCCAGCCTAATCGCATCAAGTGATAATTAACGCTCTCTGTTCCAACATCCAGGATGTACCGTAAGTGTTCCCCACTTACTTAAAACTCCGAACAGGCAACTTGATCACACCGTAAATAGGCAATTAGCGCATCATATATTCAAGTCCAGAGACAAGTGGTTCACGGTGAATGGATCTTCATGTGGTGATGTTGTATACTACACAGTCTACAGGAGGGTGTGCTCGCACACATTCACAGACTGTGGTCAGTTATCACACGTGGTATGTTATTGGTCAGTGGTCACACATCCCCTTCTCCATGGTCAGACGTGCATCAGTCGACCCTCCGCCCCCCGCAGCACAGTGTATGTGATTAACAGTTGATCAGTCAGTTACCGCTGTACACCTCCTACTGCATGTTATACACCGTATGCACAGCAGCGCTGTGTGAATGCATACACGTATACAGCCACATCCAGAATCAATTTATCCTCATATCTTATCAGCAGAGAATTATTAAAAAAATGATAATTTGCAGACACTACTGATATATCTGTTATGGTAACACACAGAGAACGTGTCCAGCAGGAAAACCGTTTTGAACACAGGGGTTGTGAAATCCAGATGAACCGAGTTTATCTGTCTTTGAGAGAAGACTGTTGGTGCAACAATGCGATGGTTACTTACTTAACAAAATGCAGTAATTTTTAGTTGACTTGAGAGGAGACTAATTGTGTACAAAGCAGTGTTTGTTTAACAAGCATCAATCAGCGAGGTCAGTGAGATGCGTACATACCACAAAAATGCCACAGAAATGTTGCCTTGAGAGGAGACTAATGATGTACAATGCGATGGTTACTTCACGAGCAATTACTCAGCAAAATGCATTTATTTTTAGTTGACTTTGAGAGGAAACTAATTGTGTACAATGCAGCGGTTATTTCATGAGCATCAATCAGCAAAGAGTTGGGACACGTACCAAAAAAACCCAAACCCACCACGGAAAGGTGCTTGAGAGGAGACTAATGATGTACAATGCGTTGGTTACTTCACGAGCCGTACCTCAGCAAAATACACTAATTCTAGTTGACTTGAGAGAAGACTAATGGTGTCCAATGTACAAAGTGCTCAATCGGCAAAGAGAGCGAGACACGTACATATAAAGCATTCCACAGAAAAATGTTGCCTTGAGAGGAGACTAACGATGCTCCAGAATTGATCCATTGAGCTGTTTCTGCATCATCATAGCTGCCCGTGATGACATATGTAGGGCTTTCTCCACTCAGTCAATACCAAGCATAAGACTTCGGAGGAGGAAACCGAACCTTCTGCACACACAAAAACCTAATCATTGAGCAAATCCATCCAACTACATCTAGGCAAGTGAGTCTTTGCAGCGGACCAGAAACCAGATGTTCGTCAGCGACTGTCTCAATGTTAGAGACAATTTAGTTGGGAAAATTCATCGGTAGCAACATGAGGTTACATGATTAAGCAAAAAAACGCTACATGTACATGTGGATCCAATAATGAAGGCGATCCATCGACAGACAAAATAACTAGTTACGGGTAGCCATCCGTGGTCTTCGTCAAATCCCCATCCGCGGGCAAAGCAACACCACACCAAACAATTTCAAAACCTCCACTGAAATGTATACATGAATTCGGTAAATGTCAATAATAAAAAGTTTGACACGTGTCGTCTTAGTAGCACACTCCCGACCCCCCCTCCCGCAAAATGTCAGCAATGTTGACCGCGTAACACACCTTTACCAAACAGAAATATGCACCATCATGCACGCTGGAGGTATAATTTTTCAAATCATATGGTAACAATATTCATAATGGGTCGTTTAGTAATAGACTATGATACATCATCGTATACAGTAAGACTAGAAGAAAAAAAGGACAAACAAAACCAGTTCTTGAGGCGTTAAACTCTTTGCGTGTAGCTGCATACATACACGTAGCTCTGCGTAAACACATCAACATGTGCTTGGTACATTAGATACACAAGGCATGATGGGACGGCTGGCAGCTCATTTTAGCTATTGGGCAACTGAGGGGATGTTCCTGCTCAAGAACCTGTCATTTGATATGCCCCGAGGGAGAGCCGAGGTCGGAATGATCCATTCGGCATGGAGGGGGGAGGGGGGAGGGGGATGATAATCAAGCGAAGTGGGCAGCTTGTCAATTAGCGTGGACATTATTGATCATTGTGTTATGTACAACTGGGTTGGTACAGCAGGCTTTATGCTGATGCGTTAATTCAAAATAATCATTTTTTACAAGATTCCAAAGAAAACAAAGTCCTCCGTCAATAAAGTGCATTGAAATGATCAAAGTGTCTGTTCTTAATTGAAAAGATAATCGAGTAAAACTACAATGTAGCAGTACACTGCTAATTTTGATTGTCTTTGTCTATAAGAAAACATTAGCAGGAAACCAGTCACAGTTGGTACTTATGTGACATGATATTTTTTGGCTGGTACCCCTTTAGCAAATTTTTGTGCCTAAGCAGCTCCATGAAAGTGGGCCCTGTTTTTTGACAGTTTACATCAAATTTTGACACCTTTTTGTGTGTGTGCTAAATCATGGGTAA
Source organism: Plazaster borealis (assembly GCA_021014325.1). Classification (NCBI taxonomy): domain Eukaryota; kingdom Metazoa; phylum Echinodermata; class Asteroidea; order Forcipulatida; family Labidiasteridae; genus Plazaster; species Plazaster borealis. The sequence goes on from CM037469.1 coordinate 3,409,787, forward strand.
AATCTTGTTAATTACTACTGTGTGAATACTGGACCCAAATGGCATTAGTTACAAATCATGGGGTTCTTTACTGTATAAAAAATACAAATAAAAACAGCTAGCGTCTCAAAAGGAAATATAGTTTTTCTTTTCAAAACAAATGTTTTTCTTTTCTTAATGATAATCGATATCTACAGACCCTAAGAAAAAAATAATAACTTCAAGAAGATGTTAAAATATGTTTTTGATTACTGCAAACAGCGCATTCTATGTTTGCCTGTCGGCTTCAGCTACCCTGCAGATGAGTAGTGTCATTTGATATCATTCAGCTCGCAGGGTTAAAGGGATTGTATACATTTGGCAATTGGAACCTACATGTACTGTTTGTTTCAATCTGACATAGTTAAGAAACATACCATAAAACTAACCTGTAAAAATTTCATTTCAAAAGGTGGTAGCGTTTTTTAGATATTGCCGAAAATCTGGAGCGGTTATGTCCAAGCAGGAAGAATAATCTGCAATTGGAATACACAAACTGAGAAACAGTACTGTCAGTAACGCTTTTCAGATTCAAATTTGTGGGGATAAAAAGTGATATCTTTTTCCATAACCGCAGTACTTCGAAGTGAAGAGTTTCTCAAAGTGCATTATACTATCCAAAGCTGCTGTACTTCTTACCAAGTAAGTTTTTACTGCCATTCATTTTCAGAGTCATTACCAAACGTACACCCTTTAAACAGTGATCTGGTTTCTTTTTGGGCAATAATTTATTGATTTATATCCCAAGGCTTTAAAATGTTTTTGATCGTCCTCTTTCTTATTTGTCTTAGTCTAAGCAAACATTAGCAGAACACCATTGGTACTTACATGTATGTAACATGATATTTTTGGCTGGTACCCCTTTTCGTACATATTTGTACGTGTTTAAAGCCTGAATTAATAAATAAACCAAATAAAAAAGAAAACAGGAAAATGTAGAGCATAGATCATCAAAATATTGATACCACATAATATATATAGTTAATATCCCCGGCAAAGCAACACCACACCAAACAATATCAAAACTTCCACTGAAATGTTTACATGAATTCGGTAAATGTCAATAAACAAAGTTTGACGTGTGTCTTCTTAGCACACTCAATTCCTTATTTGTCTCATACATGATTAAAATTCTGAATTAATAAATAAACAAAATAAATAAAATACAGAAAATATCGAGCATAGATCATCAAAATATTGACCCCACAGAATGTATATAATTTTGACCAATGTCTCTCTGCACATCAACCTTTATGGAATGATTCATCGTAAATTATTTGACTTGCTTATTTGTTGAATACTAATGGTAGTTGAAGTCAATTATATACAACTATAGAATGTCAGACCACTTCAAAGTCATATAAGAAGATATGTAGATGTAAATGTACAGAATTGTTGAACAAAGGGAGCTACAAACTAAGTGGCAATGTAGTCAATAGTTTCTACAGCCTCGTCTGAATACAGTGACTTCGGCTACGGCTCTGGCTATGGCTGTTGGCTACATCGACTACATTGGAGAGCAGGGCCCAATTTCATAGAGCTGCTTAAGCAGAAAATATTGCTGAACGATTTTCAGCTGAGCAACAATGAGCAGGATACCAGTCACAAATTGTACTTGTGACATGGTAGTTTGGATGGTAACCTTATTCTGGTAAGCATAATTTTGCTGTGCTTAGCTACTTTTTGTGCTTAAGCAGCAGGGCCCAATTTCATAGAGCTGCTTAAGCAGCAAATATTGCTTAACAATTTTCCGCTTAGCAGAAATGATCAGGATACCAGTCACAAATTGTACACGTGACATGGTAGTTTGGCTGGTAACCTTATTCTGGTGAGCATAATTTTGCTGTGCTTAGCTTCCTTTTTGTGCTCAAGCAGATCTATGCAGGGCCCAATTTCATAGAGCTGCTTAAGCAGAAAATATTGCTTAACAATTTTCCGCTTAGCAGAAATGAGCAGGATACCAGTCACAAATTGTACACGTGACATGGTAGTTTGGCTGGTAACCTTATTCTGGTGAGCATAATTTTGCTGTGCTTAGCTTCCTTTTTGTGCTCAAGCAGATCTATGCAGGGCCCAATTTCATAGAGCTGCTTAAGCAGAAAATATTGCTTAACAATTTTCAGCTTAGCAGCAATGAGCAGGATACCAGTCACAAATTGTACACGTGACATGGTAGTTTGGCTGTTAACCTCATTCTGGTAAGCACAATTTTGCTGTGCTTAGCTACTTTTTGTGCTTAAGCAGCTCTATGAAATTGGGCCCAGGACTTGGGGGCATTCCAGTCGTAGCCACTACTGAAGCCATCAATGCCGACACAACCATTGCAGAGCTGTGTATTGAGAGAGTCGTGACATAGAGGGACCAGTTTTCTTCGGTCACGTGGTTGCTGGACGCCATTTTTGGTCCAAACGCATCGCAACCCAATCAGCAGACTAGTCTGGCACCCTGTATTCGCCATCAGTTTTTTGGACACAAAATGGCTTCTAATTACAAGTTCTGGACTCATGGTCAGATGGTAAATTTATGCCAAACAAACTACTCTCAAAGCAGTAACTAAGATTCGTTTTATGTCTATAAATAAATCCGATGAAATTCTCAACTTAGAGAAGACAACTACTAGCCTTCTGACTTCAAAACAAAGTATAAGGATGGCTAAATCTTAGGAGAAAAAAAATAAATAGTTTCCATCTGAGAGCTCACTTATAATGAAGTTCATATAACTACGCATGTTTGCAACCCATAGACACTTATGCCTATAACACTGACAAGGTACAGGAAATAACATTTGAAGACCATTAAAATTTCAAAATCACTGACCTCCAAAAAAACCCAAACACATATATGAAATTGCACAACATCCTCATCAAACCAAACTGGGTTGTTTTGTTTTTTTCATCGCTTTCACTATTGAATGTCACTGAAGAAACTTATTAAATTTCTCACTGCTTGGTTGCGAGGTGTGTTTGTTGAAAACCAGGAATGGAAATAAATTTACACAAATTTAATCAAAAATTACCAGGGATGTATAATCACTTTATGTATAGAAACTCAGACTGACCTTTGTCGGCATGCCAGACTTAGAAACTGAAGTGTCAGGAACTACTGACTGCTACACAATTTATAAACTAACAGAAGGGCAACAGCTATGTGATGACACAACAACACCGTTGGCTGCCGATGATTGACATTCACACAAAAGCCTATTGTATGTAAACGAGCAAGCTTACTCACATAAATTGCTCAATAGGCAAACTGATTTGCATAACAATGGAAAACAGACAATTAGTTTATGAGCAATCGTGTTACAATGTACACACAAGCTTTGTTGGGAATGTTTTTATCCTGTATTTGTAGGCCACTTGTAAATTCTCGGTTATCTAGTGTAAATTATCAGTTATTGTTTGTCTCACCTCTATTGTAAATAGACACCTTGCAGAATGATTCCAATGCAATCCAAAGTGAACAAATATTGACTGATACAATATCAACACTACCCCCAATGTCTTACAAGCACTGTATACTCAGTTCTTTCAGAATCCTGCCTTTACAGGATTCCACAGATAAGCCAAAGCAAATTTGAATTATTGACTGATTTTCCTTGATCTCTTTTGTTGTTGCTGCCCATGATCTTTCAGCTCTACATCTGTTTCAGTGGTCTGCCGGCCAAATGCTAGTTAAAACATCTGAGAACATCTGGCTAGTTTCGCTGTTTCTCACCTACATTTAACACCATTCCATGCAAAGATTGTTCATGCATTCAAACTTTAAATCGCAAACACATGACAATGTTGATAGGAAAACTTCAGATATGGACCAGTGAAGAAGCTGGCGGACTATCAAAATGACAAGCTAAAGCAGCTAGTCACTGTGGGCAAACCCTGAGGTTGTATCCACAAAAAACTTTCACAGGAAGAAAAACAGAAATGAACGGACTTACTAACATTTCTAAGTATGCTTAAAGGAACATTACAGAACTGGTAATTAACATTTTCTTTAAGATCACAGATTTACATAAAACTTACACGGTCTGATGATGATGATAGTAGAAAACATCCCTAGAAATATTTCTGTCTGAAATGCCATATTTGTTGAGAAATAAATAAAACTAATTTCCGATTGGAGTTTATCGCTCGTGAGCGTTTTACACATGCAAATGTGTAATCGGTTTTTCACTATTTTCTCGTGACCCAGATGGCCGATCGATCTCAAACTTCTACAGGTTTGTCAATTTATGTATATGGTGGATTATATAAAGTGCTTAACTGTTTTGTTAGCAAAAACCAATTCTGTAATGTTCCTTTTATGTGCTTTTTTTCCATAAAAGTTTGAATGCAGGGTTCTCTGCATGCACAAGGGAGCGTAACGGGCCGATACGCTTGAATTGCAGCCGTTACTTTCAAATATAATAATAATAATCATAATAATAATAATTTTGACTTAAGATCAAATTCACAAAAATCATCAAGATAACACCATTTAGAATGCCCCAGATTGCAAAGTAGGGCTTTTAAAACCAAAGATAAACACCAATTCAAAAACATTCCAAGGACCTCATTTCAAGTTAGTGTGCTTCGGCCAAACTTCCAAAATTTGGTTCCAGAATGCCCCACAGTTTTGAAAAAATCCTGGGGAAAACCCTGGAATGTGTAATGTGTGACCATCAATTTTGTATTTAGTTTTTTCCTTGAGGGAAATTTTTGTTATACAAAATCTTGCCTGTTGTACACTCTTAAATGCAGGGTTGAGAATTGCTGACCCAAAAAGTCCGAACTACAATCCAAATTTGAAGAGCCTGTATGTTATAAAGTGATGGCATTTCAACTTTTGAGAAACCCCTGGAGTTATAGATTTCAAGGAGCTTCTGGGAACAGTGTCCTCAGAACTAGAGAAGTAGATCAAAGAGCAGGATTTCTTTATATCCGAAGAAAATAACTGGTACTTGTTTAGTCACAAGGCAGACGTGAAAAAAGTCTGAATTCAACTGGAAATCTGAAATTTCTCATCCCCTTGAATAAAGGGAATCTAAGAACAAATATTCCGGTGTTTTGGTCAGTTTACAATTGACCGTATTTTTGACCGCATGAAGGCATTTTTTTACTGCGAATTTCCTTGCATCACAATAGACCGTGCAAGTCTCGCGCGTATTCGAACATTTTTGGGACCACTTTGGTCCCACGCACGATGCTTTAATGCTTGAAGGAAACAAACTCACTCGCTTGAACTGGTCCGAATGTTCGAATACGCACGAGACTTGCACAGTCTATTACAATGTTATCTTATTTTGACTGCCTGTATGATGTTTTCTTGTAACAATTGCCAAATAAAATAATAACAACATCAACAATTCGTTTTACTTGTTTCGCATCATGTAAATTTGGTTCACACACGCCCTCATGCGGTCAAAAATGCTGCGAATTGCAACACATGATCTCCATTATCTGTCAATCAGAGCACTAGATGATCATGAACAAGAACGATGTAATCAGGTATTGAAAAGAATGAACCGATCAACATCGGCAACTTAATTCAACAAATAAATTACGTGAAACGAGAAAGGAATAATCAATTCATGTTCCTAGAATGATGTCCTACTCAATCCATGCGCCAATAACTAATAATAACTGGTTCTTATATAGCGCATTTCACAACAGCGTCTCAATGCGCTTTACATTGGTGCCCTGGTCAATAGGCCCATAACATTCCTTTAATCTTTCTCAGCTCCCTGGGGAGTATACAGCCCCATGCTGCTGTGGCGCTCCGAAGGCTTTTTCAAACACAATATCAACCTCTACCCTCGCAGGTACCCATTTATACCCCCTGGGTAAATACACCAAGAATGATCTAGTCATGTGACTAGCATGAACAAATCAATAGACCATGTAACCCGTGACATCACCTGTTTAGAAAAAAGAGCCACCGAGCCGGGACTTCCTGCAGGTACAATTTGTACACAGCTCAACGGAGGACAACGAAGGGGAAAAAAAACACTTAATGGAAATTGCACTGTCTCGATATTTGATATGAACAAAGGGGTCACGCCTCAAAACTTATTTTTACAATTCTTAATATGTATAAAGGTAAATTAAAATATAAAATGTAAAATTTCTTATTCAACCATTATTTGCCTGCCAGGAAATGCACAGGAATGGTCACTCTCTTTGTAAGCAAGGAGACAAGCCCTATTTTTCAGTGAAGTCAACATAGAGTGTGCATGTAGCGCCCTCTAGTGGTCAATTTGCATCATTCCCAATCATTACATTGAATGTGTATAGCGCCCTCTATTAGTGTCCTCAAGATATCATGGCATATCTCCCACAGGAGGTTTTACATAACAATACATTTTGAAGTACATGTACACTGTAAATAAATGGTAGCATTTTAAAAACAAGAACATTTGTGTTTGTTAAACCTAAATTGCCCCACGAGCCAGTCCGTTACTTGACATTTGACCTGGGTGGTCGAAAGAAAACAGGCTTCTGGGGGATCCGCACACCAAGTTTGGAGATAATATGCCAAGCCTTTCTTGAGTTATCACTCAGACAACATTTCATTTGTTTTAGCCATAATGACCTTGTCATTTGGCCTAGAGGGTCCAAAAACAATAGGCTTCTGGGGGATCCCAAGACCAATCCACACAACACATGCAGAGTTGATATGCCACGTCTTTCTTGAGTAATCGTCCGGACTATAATAATCAGCATTGCGTTGACATAAAACAATCTATGACCCTACCTTTAAAGGCACTGAACACGTTTGGAAATTGTCAAAGACCAGTGTTCTCACATGGTGTATCCCAACATATGCATAAAATAACGAGCCTGGAAAAATTTGGGCTCAATTGGTCATCGAAGTTGCAAGAAAATGATGAAAGAAAAAACACCCTTGTTGTACAAATTTGTGTGCTTTCAGATAGGAATAAAAACTTCTTGCAAGAAGTTTTTATTATTTTAGTGAGAAATTACCTCTTTCTCAAAAACTACGTTACTTCAGAGGGAGTCGTTTCCTACAATGTTTTATACTATCAATAGTTCTCCGTTGCTTGTTACCAAGTAAGTTTTTATGCTAATATTTGTTTTGAGTCATTACCAAACGTGTACGATACTTTTAAAGCAATTTATGTGGGAACTGTAGCCTACAAAATACGCTCAAGACTTGCACAGTCTATTGTAAACTCATTAAGCAATGATAAGAGATAAAGATAGAAAGTGACTTACATTGAGCAGAGAATGGAGTTGATTGTCTTCGAAGATACCATGAAGAAAGTCAAGATCTTTCTCGTCACAGTCCGTCAAACACTGGATCTCCTCCAAGCTGTCCAAGACCTGGGCAACAGCACCTGGAGCAAATAATATAAGATTGTCTCATATTAATCAAAGCCCATCATAACATAGTCACTCATGATCTCTGGGTCTCTGCTGAGAAACGAACACTAAGGACAATGAAAATCAGGTGGGATTTGGCGAAAAATCAACGCTGACAGTAGAAGAAAATTCTATGCTGACATAAGTGAATTTCACTGTAAATAAAGTGAATTTCACGAGTAAGCAAAAACGTTTTGCTTGTTCGCTACCTACTTAACGCTACTAGACAATCTTCCCTTACTGTACAAAGCTAACACAGAAATGTCAGCATTAACCCTCCTACTGTCTGCCCATTCAATGCCATTCGCTGCGGTTTTGAATTGTGAATGAACACACTTGCTCTGTGCAATGGTGTACCATCATGCACAACCCATGCAGTTGAATGGTTCCAAATGCTCAATCAACTCGATGAAAAATGTACCCAAGAGTTTATTTGTTTATTTGTTTGTTTGTTTAGATGATCTTCCCAAGAAGGAAACTCAGCAAAACTCCCACATGGGGATATAAACACCAAGCTGGCAATAGCCAATCTCTCTCATAGAAACATTGGTTTAACATCTATGATTATGAATTGCACAAATCAAGAAATTATGACTTAGTCTGGTAACTTTGGCTGTATACAGTACAGTCATGAAGGGTTTTTTTGAAGGTTTTTTTTACAGGGTTTTTTTCTTTAAAAAGACGGCCACTTCAAGGTGAGTGCTACACTTATTAACTGATTTAGACTATCGACTCAAATCAACTGCCACCAGAGGCACGTTGCCACCTACTACTGGGGCTGAAACAGGGTTACCCCCTTCACAGTCCGTAAGGATGTAGGCATGGGTATCATCCACTAAAAGCCTGGCTGCTAGAGCAGAATGCACTACCTTCCCAACTTTTTACGAAGCAATTATAGTTAAGTGCCTTGCTCAAGGGCACAAGTGTCATGACCGGGTATCGAACCAACACTCTGCTGCTGACAACACCAGAGCTTGGGTCCAGTGAACTGGACCGCTCGGCCACGACACGCCACAAAAGTGTTCATGACGCCATGATTGGGTTTCTTACCTGATGATGTGGGGTCCTCATCAGCGAAATCTGTGATGTGTTTGGTATTCGGGTCGCTGTAGAAACTTGTGAACTTTGAACTTGCAACAGCAGCTAGAACAGCACCCTGCCATTGATTGAAAAAAAAAAATTGCATTCTGAAAAACTGCCAGAACTGAGTATTTGGGATCAGAGTCAATGGGACACTTTTATGTACACTAGCCTGCAAAATGAGATTATGTGGTGAATGGATCATCTACATAGTACACCATCACCCCTCCTACTATCTGACCATTCAATATTATCCACTGTAGTTTGGAATAATAGATAAGCTACGTCAGTCTGCAATATATCATGTGGTGAATGCATCTACACAGTACACAGTCAACCCTCCTACTGTCTGTCCATTCAATTTCATCCACTGTGGTTTTGAATGATTTAAAAACTATTCCAGCCCTGCAATATGAGCTAATGAGGTGAATGCATCTATACAGTGCAAAGTCAACCCTCCTACTGTCTGACTGCCTTGCCCTTACAAAAATGTTTTATTTTATATCGGAAGAAAATCACAGCTACTGTTTTTCACCAGGCAGACATAAAAAGTCTGAATTCAGAGAAAAGTTAACGGTTGTATGGCTTCTGACTGGCACCCCCCAACAAAGATATTGACAAACTAAGGAGACCGCCAACATAGGGCTAGATAGCTCAGTTGGTAGAGCGCCGGCACGTTAAACCGGCAGGGCTCGAATTTTACACTGGACCGCCAGTGATTTTTAGCATCGGACAAGTAAACTTATGACTGGACAAGTCCGGTGGTCTTTCTCAGGCATTTAGATTCTGGTCTAGTAGGCCTAAAATACATTCTGGTACCAGTAACAATTTTGAGCTGCGGTCTTGTGGAATTTTAACCCAAATTCGGGCCCTGACCGGAGGTCGTTTGTTCAAACGGCGCTCAAGTCATTTTTTCTTTGTTCAACCCCAAGTTATTCAGATAAAAGTCTGATATTTCTCGTCCCTGTTAGAGGGTGTTTAGACACTGTACCTTGAGTTTACGTCGAGCGTTGAATCTTTTCAATTCTTCTACAGATTCCTGGAGATGCACCTTGGGAGTGACACGATCTCTGTCCTGAAAAATAAAACGTTTTAAACGAAACATCAACAAATGTGCTCAAATCACATCAGGGTGAGAGTTCATAATTCCATGTATAGTCACAGGCCTGCTTTGATCATGGCAACACATCCCCTTTAAGTGAATGAGACTGAAAAGGGTGATATCTGTGGAAAAAGGGAGAAGGCAAAGACAACAAGTTGCAAGTCATTTCCTTCTTGGATGTTCAGACCATGGGGTTGAATGGTCTGGAGGCGCCAAAAATCACATCATATCAGAGTTCCTATGCAGTCTCGTTCACACCTCACACCAGCAATGGCTACTTCCAAAACTCAGTAAAACCATAAACTACCTCAGGGAGTACACAGACCTTAGTCACTCCAGTCAATTTACATCATATAACCTTATAAACTAGGCCAATGTAAACACATTATGCATTGTTTATGGAGCAGTATAAACGGAGTCTGGACATTTGGCAACATTTACTGGGGCATGTGAAATGGAGTTAGTATAATGAATATCTGTACATCGGGCTAATAAAATATAACTGCTCCATTCTTTGTGATTCATGGTGCAAGTATCGCTGAATAAATAGAACATCAGAGCTGCCAACATTTGCATTTTGCAATCAGGAAGATTTAGTACAACAATCAGGGAGATATTTAGAGTTACATTCAACATAATAGGGTCAAAGTTTCCATAAACAGGGAGATTTTGTACAACAATCAGGGAGATATTTAGAAATACATTCAACATAATAGAGACAAAGTTTCCATAATCAGGGAGATTTTGTACAACAATCAGGGAGATATTTAGAAATACATTCAACATAATAGAGACAAAGTTCCCATAATCAGGGAGATTTTGTACAACAATCAGGGAGATATTTACAATTACAATCAACATAATAGAGACAAAGTTTCCATAATCAGGGAGATTTTCAAATCTATCAGAACAAGGAAAGATTGGTTTATTTTCAGGAAACTTTCTGCAGAATCAGGGAGAGTTGGCAGTTCTGAAATACATACATCATGACTAAACTTCAACAGAGAAACTGTATCGCTGCAAATTAATTCTTCAAATGAAACTGCTTCCAGAGTTATTGGACAATAAGCTTAGAATATATTTTGTTCTTTCTATAGGATACATTGTATCATCAGAAAACTTTATGTAAAATAAATGAGGACAACTAACTTTTTGGTTTTCTACGGCAATATTTAATTTAAAAACACAAAGAGATGTCTGTATCAGGTCTTGGGTTTAAGGAGAGTTGAGATTGTGGTCATAGAATAAGATTTATGGTTAGAGTTAGGGTTTCGGTTACAGTGAGGGTCAAGGCTTTGGATAGGGTGAGGGTGACGGCTACAGCAATAGCCTTTGAGTGTAATGGTCAGGTTAAGAGTTATGGTTAGAGGTAAGGGTTTGGTTAGGGTGAGGGTAAAAGTTTTGGTTAGATTGTGGTTTAGGATGAGAGCAATGGTCCTTTTTTTAGTGTGATGGTGAGGGTAAGAGTTATGGTTAGAGGTAAGGGTTTGGTTAGGGTGAGTGTAAAGGCTTTGGTTAGGTTGAGGTCAAGGATGAGAGCAATGGTCTTTTTTAGTGTGATGGTGAGGGTAAGAGTTATGGTTAGAGGTAAGGGTTTGGTTAAGGTTAGGGTACAGGTTTTGGTTAGGTTGAGGTTAAAGATGAGAGCAGTGGTCCTTTTTTGTGATGGTGAGGGTAAGAGTGATGGTTAGAGGTAAGGTTTTGGTTAGGGTGAGGGTAAAGGCTTTGCTTAGATTAAGGGTTAAGGATGAGAGCGGTGGTCATTTTTTTAAGTGTGATGGTCAGGTTAAGAGTTATGGTTAGAGTTAGGGTCTTGGTTAGGGTGAGGGTAAAGGTTTTGGTTAGATTAAGGGTTAAAGATGAGAGCAGTGGTCCTTTTTTTGTGATGGTGAGGGTAAGAGTGATGGTTAGAGGTAAGGTTTTGGTTAGGTTGAGGGTAAAGGCTTTGCTTAGATTAAGGATTAAGGGTTAAGGATTAGAGCAGTGGTCCTTTTTTTGAGTGTGATGGTCAGGTTAAGAGTTATGGTTAGAGGTAAGGTTTTGGTTAGGGTGAGGGTAAAGGCTTTGGTTAGATTAAGGGTTAAGGATTAGAGCAGTGGTCCTTTATTAAGTGTGATGGTGAGGGTAAGAGTTATGGTTAGAGTTAGGGTCTTGGTTAGGGTGAGGGTAAAGGTTTTGGTTAGATTAAGGGTTAAGGATTAGAGCAGTGGTCCTTTATTAAGTGTGATGGTCAGGTTAAGAGTTATGGTTAAAGGTAACGTTTTGGTTAGGGTGAGGGTAAAGGCTTTGGTTAGATTAAGGATTAAGGGTTAAGGATTAGAGCAGTGGTCCTTTTTTTAGTGTGATGGTCAGGTTAAGAGTTATGGTTAGAGTTAGGGTTTTGGTTAGGGTGAGGGTAAAGGTTTTGGTTAGATTAAGGATTAAGGGTTAAGGATTAGAGCAGTGGTCCTTTTTTTAGTGTGATGGTGAGGGTAAGAGTTATGGTTAGAGGTAAGGGTTTGGTTAAGGTTAGGGTACAGGTTTTGGTTAGATTAAGGGTTAAGGATTAGAGCAGTGGTCCTTTTTTTGAGTGTGATGGTCAGGTTAAGAGTTATGGTTAGAGTTAGGGTTTTGGTTAGGGTGAGGGTAAAGGCTTTGGTTAGATTAAGGGTTAAGGGTTAAGGATTAGAGCAGTGGTCCTTTATTAAGTGTGATGGTCAGGTTAAGAGTTATGGTTAGAGGTAAGGTTTTGGTTAGGGTGAGGGTAAAAGCTTTGGTTAGATTAAGGATTAAGGGTTAAGGATTAGAGCAGTGGTCCTTTTTTTGAGTGTAATGGTCAGGTTAAGAGTTATGGTTAGAGGTAAGGGTTTGGTTAGGGTGAGGGTAAAGGCTTTGGTTAGATTGTGGTTTAGGATGAGAGCAGTGGTCCTTTATTAAGTGTGATGGTCAGGTTAAGAGTTATGGTTAAAGGTAACGTTTTGGTTAGGGTGAGGGTAAAGGTTTTGGTTAGATTAAGGATTAAGGGTTAAGGATTAGAGCAGTGGTCCTTTTTTTAGTGTGATGGTGAGGGTAAGAGTTATGGTTAGAGGTAAGGGTTTGGTTAAGGTTAGGGTACAGGTTTTGGTTAGGTTGAGGTTAAAGATGAGAGCAGTGGTCCTTTTTTTGTGATGGTGAGGGTAAGAGTGATGGTTAGAGGTAAGGTCTTGGTTAGGTTCAGGGTAAAAGTTTGGTTACATTAAGTTTAAGGATAAGAGCAGTGGTCTTTTTTTTACTATGATGGTAAAGGTGAGGGTGGGGTTGAGTCTCGCCAAAGGGAATATATTACGGTGAGGGTTAGGGTAACGGTTAGGATAAGAGTTTTGGTTAGAATCAGGGTTAAGATTGTTGTAAATGTTAGAGTTGGGGTTGACACTGGGGTCATGGTAAGAGGGAGATATGGGGTAAACGATATGGTTTGGGTAAGGGTTAGTATAAAGGTTAGGGTTTGGGTAGGAGTGGTCAGGGTTAAGGAGAGGTGTGGGGGGGGTTGTGTTTCGTTACTAGACTTACTATGAGCCATGGATGTGAGAGAGCTTCCTCGACTGTAATCCGTTCTCTGGGATCGACGCGTAGCATTCGTCGAATCAGATCCTTGGCTGGTTCTGAAATGTGGTCCCACTGCCTTGGCTTCATCTACAGTAAACAACATACATCACCAGTAAGCCTCGGTAACTAGCGGGGGTTCACCCCCATGCATCAGCTAGCCTTTCGACCGATACGCGCGAATTGCATAACGATACGCCAGAATTGTGTGACGATACTCGTCAATTGTGGCTGATAAACAATGTTGTGTTCTTCTTTTCTTTGTTTTTCTTCTTTTTTTCAAATTTAATTCATACAAAATTGTTAAGATGGAACCATTTAGAATGCCCCAAAAACCAAAGATGAACACCAAGTAAAACACATTCTGAGGACCTCATTTAAACTCAGCGTATTTCCCCCCCAAAATAGATATATTAATTTTATAAAGTATGTGTTTTTGTTGTTGGTTTTTTTTTCCTTAATAATCAATTTCACAAAAATTACCAAGAAAACTATTTAGAATGTCCCAGATTGCACAGTAGGGCTTCTACAACCAAAGATAAACACCAAGTAGAAAATATTCCGAGGACCTTTGTTTCAATTCAGTGTGCTCTGTCAAAATTTCTGAAAGATCTTGGGGAAAACCCCGACTAGTCAAGATTCATTGTTCAGTTAACTACCAATAATAATAATAATAATAATAAGACTTGTAATGCGCACATATCCACCCTGCTGGGTGTTCAAGGCGCAGTAAAAAACCCAAAAAACAAAACAAAACAAAACAAAGACAAAACAGACACAACAAAATTAGTCCTTGAAAACCTGTGACATAAGATGAGTTTTGAGAAGAGATTTGAATTTTGTGGTACAAAGGCAAGATCTAAGATTAAGCGGTAGAGAGTTCCAGATGCGTGGCGCAGCTGAAGAAAAAGACCTGTCACCCCATGAGTGTCGAGACTTGGGTTCAATGAGGAGAAGCATGGAACTTGATCGAAGATTCCTTGATGGAGTGTAAACTTGAAGTAGTTCAGAAATATAGTAGGGAGCCTTGCCATTAAGTGCTTTGTGGACAATGAGCATCAGCTTGAAGATGATTCGTTGAGAGATAGGGAGCCAATGTAGTTGTTTCAGAATGGGGGTGATAGAACAGGATTTTCTAGACAGTGTCACAATGCGGGCAGCGGTATTTTGGAGGCGTTGAAGACGGGAAATCTGGTTGTTAGGAAGACTGTAGAGAAGAGCATTGCCATTGTCAAGACGAGAAGTAACAAATGCATGAATGACCTTTTCAGTGGCACTTTTGTCCAAGTACTTGCGAATCTTACCAATATTCCTGATGTGATATGATGACAGACGAACGATGTTGTTGATGTGTGGTTGAAGTGTCATCGATGAATCAAAAATAACCCCTAAGTTCGAGCTTGCAGCGAGGAGCTATCCGAGCATCACCGATGGAAATGTATGGCACTGAAACCTTTGTTAACTGT